>LR738711.1:961348227-961381037 GCA_902687465.1 Secale cereale
GGGGGGGTTGGAGATTCTTGAAAGAATGCATGGCTTCCTCCTATTCCGCTTCAACAGAAGCCCTTAAAATCCTGCTGCTATGGCAGCAAGGGTTATCCATTTCATAGGCGAGGGTGGGGGAGACGCAAGCCGAACCTCTGATCGACCCGGACACGTCAAAAATTCTCGGCGCCGAGAGAAAGACGAGATTCAGTAAGTAATTCAGTGAGTGCTTTCTTTTATAAGAAGAGCGTCGGCTTGGAAGAAGAAAATGAAATACGAACAACCGCGCTGGTTGTAATAGATCGACTTGAATGCGTCTTCTTGCTCCAGCATTCAAGTTCCATTTCAAGGGAGGACGACGTACCATGATACTTTCTATTTTGTCGAGCCCTGCTTTGGTCTCTGGTTTGATGGTTGTACGTGCTAGAAATCCGGTACATTCCGTTTTGTTTCCCATCCTAGTCTTTTGCGACACTTCTGGTTTACTTATTTTGTTAGGTCTCGACTTCTCCGCTATGATCTCCCCAGTAGTTCATATAGGAGCTATTGCCGTTTCATTCCTATTCGTGGTTATGATGTTCAATATTCAAATAGCGGAGATTCACGAAGAAGTATTGCGCTATTTACCAGTGAGTGGTATTATTGGACTGATCTTTTGGTGGGAAATGTTCTTCATTTTAGATAAAGAAACCATTCCATTACTACCAACCCACAGAAATACGACCTCTCTGAGATATACGGTTTATGCCGGAAAGGTACGAAGTTGGACTAATTTGGAAACATTGGGCAATTTACTTTATACCTACTATTCCGTCTGGTTTTTGGTTTCTAGTCTGATTTTATTAGTTGCTATGATTGGGGCTATAGTACTTACTATGCATGGGACTACAAAGGTGAAAAGACATGATGTATTCCGACGAAATGCCTTGGATTCTAGGAGGAATATAATGAACAGGACTATTTCTCCTTTTGGCCATAGCCATATAATGAACAGGACTATTTCTCCTTTTGGCCATAGCCATAGAAGAAGCTTCTCCTCCGGAGCGGGGGGACCGCCTGACAATTACAAAGAAACCTTTCGAAGGTGGATTTTGTGCTCAGAATATCAGGATTTCCCTGGCTTAAAATGCAAGATAGACGACCTTCTTTCATTCCTTGAACCTAGGGAGATCCTATTCATGGTGCACACGTTCCCCCGGGACTTTCCTCTGCTCGAGATCTTGGAGCCCAAGGATATCCGCAATATAATTGCTCACTTGCACAAGCAGTGGAAGCCACCCAAAAAGGGGGGCTAGTAATTCGTTTTGGTAGGTTTGTATTGTTTCTCGAATTGGTAGGTTTCTCGAATTAGTTTGAGTAGGTTTCTCAGGAAATAGAGATGCCGAGGCCCCTACTTACCTTATGGGTAGGTAGGGGGAAGGAAGAGTGGGTCATAGGGCTTCCTTCACAGTGCATACCTCTCTTTCGCTTTTGAGTTTTTCTGGCGGACCGGTCGCGCAAGATCTTTGGTCTTCCCACGGAACCGATGAAAAAGCGGGTCGCTTCTTATGGACTCGCTCAGAATGATTCTTTTATATCTAAGGAAAGGGGATGACATTATCGCCATTGATTTAATTCGTACATCTATCGCTATCCCGGGCCGAGGAGAGGGGGTTTCGGAAGCCGTTCCCTTGTTGGTAAAGGAAGTAGGTTTTGCTTTTGAAGGTAGGTATTTCTGGAAGCAAGGAAAATAAAGAAGGAAGCAGGTACCGGTCTAGGGGTTGCCGAGGATACGGATAGTTGAAAAGATAGGATTGCAAAACTGGAAAGACCCGGAAGCAAGGATAAGAAAACTAGGAAGTTGGTTCTCGGTTGGTTGGCAAGCAAAGGGGGAAAGCTGGTTAAACAAAACTAGGGATAGCTAGCAGGTATTTTCTAAAGGTTTAAAAAGAAGGTATTTCAAAAGGGCTTTGGCAAAGGAGGTTCACCTTGCCTGCTTTCCTTGTCCTCCGTTCATCGATATCCTATACTGGATACCTTTGCCTTTTCCGAGTGGAGGCAGTAGGTTATTCTTGTTCTTAGCTTTATACGCCGAAACATGCCATTGCGTAGGCTCGTAGGCGTAATTCGTATTCGTATTTGTTATTGGAGTACGTAATTTCTTTACTACGTCTATCGCTCGTAGGAATATCTCTAAATAGGAATCGTAGTCCTCGTATGTACATCTTTCGTATTGTGATAAAGCACCTATGCCACTAGAAATAGTAGCGCCTTAAAGAAGGCGTTATTTAAAAGATGGAATAGTGCTACGTCATAAGCAGAAAGACCACAAGCCATAAATGGGTTACCTAGCCACATAATTACAGACAGGGACCCAACTCTTAGGCCAGTCCGAAGGGCATTGATGGAACAAACAAAGGTAGAAGATCTTGATTCTCTGCAATTCGGCTTCAACCCGATGGAGCTCTCTTCAAAACATATCTTTCGGCGTCAGTCTTTCCTGCCTTACCCTAACCCCGCTTTCACCTGGCGATTCGGTATGAGGTTTCTCTGATCTGTTGACGGTATTCTTGAAGCTTTCTTTCTTGGTCACCGGACAGAGTGAGAACTGCTCAGCTTGCTTTCTTTCCATCCCTAGCACACAACTTAGTAGATAGTAGGCACACAACTCCGCTAAGAGCTCATCGAACTTGAGTTGTAGAGTAAGACCACAGCTCGATATGGTTCATTTCAGTACTCATTCACTCGGTATGGTTCACCACATGCCTGTGATCTCTCTCAAGCTAGGTTTGGTATCGGTATCGGAGAAGTCCGTCATTGAAGTGGTAAGTGGGCGTAAGGCCTATGTATTTCTTATTAGTGGGATTTATTACCTTGAATTCGATTGATGCGGTTCTAGCTCGTTTTAAAGAGCTTATAGAGCTAGTTTTGCTTGACCCCTCTGGACGTTGCTGGTCATCCCAACTGGTATTAGCTATCGAAAGCCGTACTTACTTGACATTCCCGCATGCCATAAGTCATCCCTAGAGAAAGCACCACAGGCACAGTAACCGGAAGATGGTCTTTTCTCACTCTCCCTGTAGTCAAGACATAGGGAGTATTATGACCTGTTTCACTGACATCAGCATTTTTCTCTCGTCCTTCGCCCGCTATCCATCCTAACTGCTCTTACCGCTTCTTCTTCTTATTCACTGGCTTCTTCTTATCTGCTTTCTTCTTCTTTGTCTGATGAGATTCTCTCTTCTTATAATCTTTGATCTTCTTATCATCATCAGATTTATGATCTTTTAGATTGCATTTTTTCGTTAGATTATTCATTTTGCCTAATATGCCGGTTATGACTTTATGGGCAGTAGGATGGATACTATCAATAGAATCCTCTCCTATATGAGGAGGTTTAGTTCCTATCCACGTTCCATCCTCATCGTATACTAATTCTCGCTTCGTACTATTTCCTATCCCAACTACGTACGTATTGATTTTTTTCTCTACACATAAATTTTAAAAATCACGATGAAAGTCAGCTGAACATGAAAATTGCTGTTTTAATGTTGGGTCTGCTAGCTGGTTTATGTAAGAATCTTTAGTGATTACCTTTCTAACCAGTCCTTTATGCTTCATGATTATTTCTTCCTTATCTTCATGTAATGCATGTATGCAGTATGACTTGGGAGCCAAAAAGATTCCCTCTTTTACATAGAGCTCCTTCTTCAACTTTCCTATTTCGCTAGGTGATACCATTTCTTCTGGAAGTTCGTTCTGAACAACAATAGAGTCCGTGTCCGTATAATAGCAATCATCCCTTTTAATAAAAGGGTATAACACTATCCTGGCATAGGCAGCAATAGCAGCTGAGAGCTGAACTGCTGTATTAGCTGGCTGCTTTGTTGTCTCCTCCATTTCCTTAAACAAATCATCACTCACTTTGTTTTTATAGGTTACTAGGTACAGATCATCATCTAGATGAGTTGAATCAATAAATCCATCCTGAGAAAGGGCCATTTCCCTCCATCTTCCTTTGGGCAACGAAGAGTGCATTCTCCATCCAGTATTTGTTTGATGGTTCTCTATGCTTTCTTTCGGCTGGAAAGCTAAGCTATTCTCAGTGCTCTTAGTTCAAGGATAAAACAAACTATCTATTAAAAAAATCCTTATCACTACAAGCTCCAATACCACGGGGTAGCGACAGAAATGTGAATTAGTACCCGTATCTGCTGATACCTGAATTGCTTCCACTTTAGAATCAGCTAGGAGAGAGCCCTGTTGTCCTACTGAAATGGATTCTAATAAATTCACAAGCACACGGATAATGAATGGAAGCAGATAGAACCTATTCAATCAAAAAACGTATTCTAACGCCTGTATTTAGATAAGAAAAGCGAGGTTTCAATGGCTTGGAAGGGAATCTATCATTTGTTGGTCTAACGGGGGTTATAAGATGGATAATCTTACCAATGCTCTCTGACACAGCATACCTGCTATCCAAAGACCCCACCTATAATGTCAAGATAGCTCTGTCAACCAACGTTGTTTTATAGATCCAACCTTACCAGATGGTGTTTCTCTTATCTTCTCCTGAATGGGTTACTTAACCCTAGCTATACAGGTGGGGCACAAGAGACGGTACCAAGAGCTGGAGAAGCACCTGGACCTGTACCTGTGCTGATTGAGTTCGAGAGCACCGGTATTTATTGCATTAGGACAGGTCTTGCATTGCTAGAGCTTTTAGGAAGACGAGTAGCTCTCGAGTACGTTTCTGTTTCAGCCACTCCAAATGAGCGCGTTTCACCATGCTCCACCAACTGTTCCAAACTGGCATCCTTTCCTAAACTCAATGAACTAATTGAGAATTCTTCCCTGCCTGGGTGTGCCCTTAATGAATTGATCCGTTGGCGGCTATAGCGAGATCTGGGTCAGAGTCTATCTCCCCATCCCTCCGGCGAGGTAGCAATGAGCTATCAAACGCCAATAGAGGACAGATCCTGTTGTCCGTTTGTTTCAGCACCACAATCTTTGTTCGTTCCTACAGCATCTAAATCAGCACTGGGAGCGGTTCCAGATGCACTTTCAGGTGAAGTCACATCAGACGTTTTCGAGGATGTTCTTGCACATTGCTGGGGTATCGAAACCCGTGAAACCGGGGCTACTGCCATTACAATCTGATCGAAGGGATGGCATTAGGTAGACAACAACCTCTCTTGAGCGCCGCCTTGATGGCTTTGTGAATGAAATTCGAGTAGATGTTGTTTCATCCCGCGTATGTCTAGAATCTTGTTAGGATTCGTCTATTCCAGGTCAGGAAAGAGCTTCTGTAAACTATCGTGATAAGCATAGCCTTCGCCCCGCAGAGTGCTATATCAATGGTTCACCAGGCTCAATTCATTAATGGCTTAGGGCCGGTCTTCAGTAAGTCAATCACCATCGGGTGGAGGGGAAAGCCCTACGTCAAGGTCAATGGATTCACCTACCCCAGTCTCAGAACTTTCTAGACTTTCTTACCTGTGTTCTTCTCAACTAAGAGAAGGGCGTGCATCTACAGCAGTGGTATTATCTTCCTTTTTCTTTTTGCATCTTTGAATCCTGGTGTGTTGGTTAGTACCGAAGCCTCTTGGCTAGTACAGAGTTGTGGTTTGATATAACTACTAGAGAACCTGGAGGCACTGTCTGAAAATAAGTATTCTTCATATGACATGTGAATAGACAACTCCTGGTATGCTCATTTCATTCCTCTTGGACCTAGATCTTCACTTTCAAAAGTGCAGAATTGATGTATCAAAGGCATTTCAAAGGAACAGAGGGTCCATCTTTGAAGTGAGAGACAATTGGTTTCAACTGTGTCGTAGGGGTTGTATTCTTAGACCTGCCAGGCGGGAGGAACCACCGTCCTGGGTATTGAGCATGTGAATCATGTTATTTTGTAGGAATAGAGATTCTCAGCCATCATATCTTGTTCACCCTTGGCCATGTCTCCTTCCGAGAATGAGTTGGTTTGGGGAGATCATTAGGTTACTGAGATCGAAGTAGTGAGGCTGCTTGAGTGCCATCGAAACCCATTTGAAATTGCAATGACATATTGAAGTAGTAGTTCGTTCAGCACCCGATTAGGTATCTGGAAATAGTTCCTTAGCTCTTTTCTAGTTCGTTAATGACCTCAGCGGTTGAAATGGAATTGGATCCCGGCTTGTTAGTTAATAGAATCTAAATGAGATTGAATGGAAATGTTGGTAAACCGAGGAGTGCATCATACTTTTCAATAGATGTTGGGGTTCCTAAACCATAAGGATACTCTTTTCATAGAACAAGGCCTGCCAATCGATCTCCTAGGCTATAATCCAAGGGATAGCTTAACATGCATCTCCTAGATGGATGTGTGCGACAATAACTTTGAGCTCCTGTAGTCTTTGATCCTTGATCTGAAGAGGTAGGCAGCTATGATAAAGAAGCCAGGGGATGAAGTCATTGTGGTTGGCGCGCCACATGGAAACTAGATAGGTGGAAGCTATTTTAGACGACCTTGTGGGTCATCCTAACATTGAAATGAAGCTATTCGAGCAGACAGTGAATAAAGCTATGAATGGGGGTAGCTTTACGAGGCATAATGCCGGTGTGCACTTTTCTTTTCTCAAACTGTGGTTGATCCTCTCTAAATCAGAGGTCAACATTTCTTTGCAATGAACGTTTATTAGGCCTGGAAAACCTTGTTAGGTGCACTCGTAGGTGAGCTCAAAGCGAGGATTCATGCGTTCCGTCTTCTTTGATTGCTCGGTATGATATAGATTCTTAGCCAGGGGTTTGGTAGCTTATGCCCCCTAGTTTGCAACGTAGAGCAGAAATGGTTGAAACGGCTCCCATTGTGTGTGGGAATTCTTTCAAATGTGCATGGCCTGGCGACTGACAGGATGCCCCTGCGAGTGCTATTCCATGTGCTGGAAAACCTCTTTGGCACATCTTTCGCGATCTAGTTAACAGCACTTTAGTGACTCATGTCTTCCATGGCTTAAACCTGCTTATTATACTAGAAACAATGGAATACCTAAAGTTGGATATAGGTGAGGTGGGACTTAAGAATGCCTTGTCTGGAACATCTCTTCAAAGCAAGAATTAGCGTCTTGAAAGGAAGCAGCATTTCCTTTCAGCTGCTTTTAAAAAGTCCCCGGGGATGGATTTTTAGTTTATCTTGGGAGTGTTCTTCCAGCTTGTCCTCTTCCCTACGGTTTTCTTGCAGTCTCTGGGAGGACTAAGGAAAGATCCTAGTACTCCAGGTAGGGCTCTAGAGAAGATTCCCTGAAAGAGCTAAGATAACTAAATTGATTTACGCTTTCCTCTTTTTTTTTCATAAGAAAAAGTAGTAGTCTTCCACGGCGGTGGGGTCTCAATGGAGGAGAACTTTCCTGTTCATCCTACTGCATAGGCAAGATCTCATCCTTCGGCGAATCTAGGGGCTCAGAAGAGTGCTCCCTACGACGGGAAATCGGGGTCCAAAGACTATCTCTTCGACGGCGTGGACACGGGGAGGCGATCCGACAAGAGAGATGCAGAAGAATATGCCCTCCTCAACGGGTCAAGCCCTCGCTCAGAACTATATCATCCTGCGGCACTCACTGCATGAGCTCATAGGGCAAGATGAAGAGAAGGAGAAAGGCTAAAGAGATCGTCAACTTCACCTTGGCATGCTTCCATCAGCGCTGAAAAGACAGCATTGAACGAGAAGAGAACTAAGGCAAGGCTGGTGATGTGCCACTGTATGGGGAGCTCAGAGAAAGTAGAAGTGCTTTCCTTCACGCTGAGCGTGAACTCTTGATTTCTCTATACGAGGAAGATTGCTTATGACATCAATTAGCTAAGTCCGTCTGTCGAAGAATTTTTCATTGCATTCGATGTTTTGAGTAAGAGTCTAGAGTGTTTGGTCTCGCTTTCCAATTGTATCGGCTGGCAATATGCCATAGCAGCAGGTTCTGAATATCCCCCTCGCTCACACCAATGCGCGACTAAGGCCGTACTTTTTTAGATATTCTAAAATCCGGATGGGTTTTATCTCCCGTGAACTAATAGGAAGTACAATCCAGAAGGCAAGACAGCCAATGCTATCCTCTAGAAAAAGCTATGCCGCCCACTGCTCACCGTAAGGAGTAGGAATCTTCAACCCAGAAGGGCGTGCAGGAGGTATCTGGCGGCTATGGAAGCCCCACCCAGTCACTACACATGAATATTAAATGCCCAATGCAAGCAAGAAATCACTAACGGATGAATGGGATATTTTCGCCGCTATATAACGAACGAAAATACGAATGTTAGGAAGTTCTATAAAGTACGAGAGCCGCCCTTTCTCTTCAAATTCCCATGATTCATCGAGGGTTTTTGGGCTCTAAAACTCAACTTCGACTGGAAAGAACCGAGTTTCCCCTTTTTCGTAAAGTATGTTATGTCTGAAGTATGAAGCACGTCGTCTAGAATTCAATGTTGGCATTGGTGGAAGGAATCCATCTATATATGATAAACATTTGGCTATTAGTTCATTCTCATAATTGGTTCAGGTGCCTTAAAGAATAGTGGATGGTCGATCCCAGTGTCCGTACTTATTTTAGTGCTCCGCCAAAGAAGTGCTTTTATCCAAAGTAGGTATGAAATCAAAAGCAGTTGAGCTCTTTGTTCGAGGATGATCTCCTAATTGCTAGTACTAATCAAGGGTGTATGCGTCCGCACTCATTGGTTGCTCCTCTACTGAAAGGCTGATCTCAGTATTAGAGATTTTCTTAGGTATTGAATGGAGTTGTGGAACCACCTCCTGTTCCTGGTGTCATGTCAAGCAAGAAAAGCAGTTTTCTTTGGAAAGATAAAAAGAGAAGAAAAAGAATATTCCTTTTTCGAAATGAAGATGTTGTTATTCACATATTTCTTCAGGGTTGATCGAGCTTCCCGAACCTAATAGACCGGATGAGGTGGGATGAGTAGGAGATCCCAAATACTCCAAATTCCATCGGGTTCTTTTTTGATAGAAGATCGTTGAGTTCTTAAAGATTAGATCTTTAGTTCTTATTTTTATTGGTTTCATTGAAATAGATCCTCCTAAGCAACCTGTGGTAACCTCCAATCCGCAAAAGAAGAAAGTAGTATAGGTGGAAGAAAAGGCAGACTTTCCTTCTTCTTTCTACTGCTTAAGGATCTATAAATTCGCAGATTGCCTGCCCTGCCAAAACTCGAATCGAAAAACGTGATGTCTGGATGCGCAATTGCTCTTATTGGTTGTTTGTAAAATTAATATTTGAGTGATTTTTCTTTTTTTATGTTCATGTTCTTACTTTTGAATGTGTTCCCTGGTTTGGTTTTTGGAGCATGCCCGAATAATTTAGATAGATGAAACGTGGAATACCTAGATATTACAACTGGCAACTGAAATAGAGAATGCATAAATAAACTGCTAGTAGGCACCTTGAAAGCTGCTCAGCTAATTCCCGGTGCTCTTAACTTTATGGTGCTGAGAGTATGAATTCTTTAGGTTGTAAGGATTATTACTTAAAAAAGTATATTCCCGTTTCTGAGGACAATGCTGATGATGGTGGAAACAATGATGATAATGGTAATGGTTATACTGAGTCTGGTAAAGATGGAGGTGATACCGGTGATGGTAATGGTTAAGATTCCGGTATAGGTACCGAGGCTTTGGTAACGGTGGACTTTCTGGTGGGGACACCCAGGATAAATTAGACGCACCTGGTAGGAAGAGGTTTATACGTAATATACGTAATAGGTAAAGAAGCAAGGGATGGGTTTGTTTGCAAGTATAGGTATAAGCCACCGGTGTCTTAGGTTTCAAAAGAAAGGCATCTGGATAGGTTTCTGGATAGGGATTTTTAAGTTTAGGGGGAAGGGCTTAATACGTTAAGTCAGTTTAGAAATATACATCTTGAAAGGCATTTAGTACAGTAGGTTTGCAAGGGTAAAGATATGCTTAATAGCACAGAAGGGCGCTAGCTAGGCTACTAAGTAATGCCAGTAATAGGGCTAGCACCGGTTTATGCTACTTGAACTCTAGAACTAGGGGAAAATATGCCTTGTTTTCTTTCCCTTGCTTGTGATGATTAGTTCATCAAGTCGGAAAGGTAGCTTGGGCAAGTCATTTGATACAAGAAAACTAACCGCGATCAATAAAGGATGTCAATCCTCCCAGTTGTTGTGAGCCCTAAAGACCCGATCTGTAAGGAGTTGGTGTGAGGTTAGGTGCAGGAAGTTAATGCTTAACAATCGACGACTTAAAATTGATAATAAAGGTTAAGAAAGACGGCTACCTATTGTAGTGTCCGAAGGTACTAGGAAAGGTGAGCTAAGGTTACATAGATTGTCTCCTTTCTTCGGGAGCGGGATGGCATCTTCGACCTCCGAAGAAGGTATTAATTAGTGGATGGGTCTCCCTCCGGGGAGCGCTTTGGCACGAGAAGTGATAGCTATGTATGGCTTTTTGGCGCCAAGACCCCGGAAGTGAAATTGGGAGCTTAGTGCCGCACAAATGGGGGTTAGTGCCGCATAAAATAGTGCTAGCCCCGTGTCCCGTCCCTGTGCATTGAGCCGTCTCGTCCCCGTGCATTCAAGTTGGAAGTGGGAATTGGTTTCGGCCTCACCCCGATCAAACTAGAAATCCATGTTTCCATTCCACTTCTTACTTTCACTCTCAAATTAGAATATAGAAAGAGTTTCTGTTGATGTGCTTTTTTTATAATAAAAGGTGATGGGGCCCTTATGGGGTGCAATCGAGCCAGCCCACTGTGAGGAAGGACGCTACCCTGGTAACCGCTTCGCTCTAATAAGAAAAACAGGCGCATCCATTCGATTTACTAAAAACCCAGTTATCCTAGATTGATGAGTTATTAGGCTAACCATACCTATAAAGGGGATAACCTTAAAAATATCGTAGATAGAAGGAAAGGAGAGATAGCCTCTCTCAACCTATTAAATGACTTCTTTTATCCTACCTGCTTTTTTGCATTTGATCTTAGAGAGAATGTTGTCCTTCTGAACGAGTCATGAATTGGGTTCGAACCAATATTTTAGATTACTGCGACTTATCCATTTAGTCCATCATGACGGGAGGATCCCGTACCAGGGGATCCCGGCGCCCCTCCCACCATGAGATGGGATATTTGCCTTCCATCCGTACGGCCATGTTGAAACATAGTCCATTTGGGGCTTGCCTATTGACTTGATAAATTGACCTAGCCAAAACATATGGAAGGTGGTTATAGCCCCGATTCGTGTGAAATCAAACAATTCTTATGGAAATGATAAACTGCACTGCAGGGCGTATCCTTATTGGTCTTTGGTGTCATACCATCTACCTACTCCCGCATAAAACCCGTTTATTTGGATCCCATCAACAAGATAAGATCCTGCTACTAGTTGGCTTTGATCGATGGTGGAAGGCCGATTTTCTTTCTATATGAAGCTAAAAAAACGCCAGTCACTATCCTTATCCCTCCCCGTCGTCCTCGATGATGAACGTTCGAGACAATTCCCCATTACGAACCTTTCTCTCGGCCTTTACCCAATCAACCGCCCTAAAGTAGTACCTAGAGCTGTGTTCATAACGAAAAAGGCCTTCCTGTACAACCCAGAGCTTTTCCGGATCATGGAGATCTTCATCTTTATGGAGGAGGGTTGACGCTGCGAGATCTTGGGTGCTTTCCTCTGCGAAGTGATAGTGAAGGGGCGCGCTAAGATCGATCTTTTTTAAAATAGTCCCGATCTTTTGTTGAAGGTCCAGTACCAGGGCAAGACAGCTCTCCTCCTCCATTGAAAGAGCGCGTTCCTCAGGAAGACTGACAGGAGCCCTCCCCCCCTTTGGGAGAAAGGGCGCAACTGCTTGCGATAAATCATCCATATTCATTCCAATAGTTGCACTCGCCTCGCTATACTTATAACCGAAGACGAGCGCTTCGGCCGCTAATAAGGGAGAGGCTAAGTTCCAAAGCAGAAGGAAGAATTTCCAGGCGAGAAAGGACAATGATAACAACAGGAGAATGATATTTATTTGGAATGGAAAAATAAAGCGCACCCAAATATGGATTTTGGTGCAAAACAAAGTAACTTTTCTATAAAGAAAGGTATTTTGCTTTCCAATGCTTGAAGTGATTGCGACAACTACGAAGAAACGACGAATCCCAACTACGGATATATAAGAACCGAAACTGCTCAGAGCATTCCATCCGGCGTAAGCATCTGGATAATCTGGAATACGACGTGGCATATCCGAAAGCCCTAAGAAATGCATGGGAAAGAAGGTCAGATTAACCCCGAAAAAAGTGATCCAATAATGGATTTGGCCTAAAGTTTCAGGATATGTCCGACCAAAAATTTTACCCACCCAATAGTAAAATCCAGCAAATAAAGCAAAAACGGCTCCCATAGAAAGTACATAATGGAAATGTGCAACCACATAATAAGTATCATGTAGAGCAATGTCTAGCCCAGAGTTTGCTAGAACTATTCCAGTGAGCCCTCCTATGGTGAACAAAAAGATGAACCCTATAGCAAATAACATGGGTGTTTTGTATTGTATCGAACCTCCCCACATGGTAGCGATCCAACTAAAGATTTTGATTCCTGTGGGCACAGCTATGATCATGGTAGCTGCGGTGATGTAGGCATGCGTACCAACGTCTAAGCCCAGAGTAAACATATGATGAGCCCAAACTAGAAATCCAAGAACACCTATACTTATCATGGCATAAACCATGCCTAGATACCCGAAGACTGGTTTTCTTGAAAAGGTCGATACGATATGACTAATAATACCAAATCCAGGCAGAATGAGAATATACACCTCTGGATGACCGAAGAAGCAAAAGAGATGCTGGTATAATATTGGGTCTCCCCCTCCTGCAGGATCAAAAAAGGTTGTATTAAAGTTTCGATCGGTTAATAACATTGTAATTGCCCCCGTCAGTACCGGAAGTGATAATAAAAGTAGGAATGCTGTCACTAGAACGGACCACACAAAAAGTGGTAATCTATGCATAGTCATTCCAGGTCCACGCATGTTGAAGATAGTTGTTATAAAATTGATAGAACCTAAAATTGATGAAATACCTGATAGATGAAGACTAAAAATTGCAAAATCAACTGCTCCTCCAGAATGGCTGGTAATACCACTTAAGGGCGGATAGACTGTCCACCCAGTGCCGCTGCCCACTTCTACTAAGGCTGAGCTTAATAGGAGCAAGAGACTTGGTGGCAACAACCAGAATGATATATTATTTAATCGTGGAAATGCCATGTCAGGTGCACCTATCAGAATCGGAACAAACCAATTACCAAATCCACCTATCATCGCCGGCATAACCATAAAAAAGATCATTAAAAAAGCGTGAGCCGTTATTAAAACATTATAAAGTTGATGATTACCACCAAGAATTTGATCGCCGGGTCGGGCTAATTCCATACGAATCAGTACGGAGAAGCATGTGCCCATCACTCCTACAATGGCACCGAAGATGAAATAGAGAGTCCCAATATCCTTGTGGTTAGTAGAGAAGAGCCATCGAACCATATTTGTCATTTTTTATTTTCGAAATGAAAACTTTCCTTATCAAAGAGGGGCCCGGGGCTGGAAGAGAAAAGAATCAGAATTACTGAGCTACCCCGCTCTTTTTTTTCTAATTCCCTTCTAAGATCCTCCGACTTAAACAAGTCGAGAGCATGCTCGTGCTCAGCCTTTTCGAGACTTGCCTTGCTCTTGGGGATTTCTTCCCACCGGATCCTCTGTTCCACTTCCAGGCACCTCCTTGCGGAGCTTTCCGCTCAAGGAAATCCCGGTTGTGGGAAACAGCATTTTCAAAGAAAACTGATCCTCCCTCATTCTCCCGCAGATCTTGATAAGACGCTTGGAGAATAGTGAAAGAATCAGTTGCGTGAATATGGTCCAGATAGGAACGAAGCGCTTCATCGACCAAGTAGGGCTCGATCGGTAGATAAGGCCCTACTCTTTGATAAAGCGCCACAAATTCCTGAATGACATCTTGTCGCATACTGGACAGCTTTTCTTCCATTAGGAAGAGCTTAAGCCGCCCAGGTATGTCTTCCAGGGGGGTATTGTGATTAAGCTCGTTCTGAATGAACGTAACCCATCCAGGATCCTGCTCGTAAAGACTCAGATAGAAGTTGAGTCCTGCTAAATGAGCTAGAGCCTGGGGGTCTTGAATCTCCGGCGGGAGAGTGATCAAAAAGGAGGAGCCGACGAAGCACGAACTAAAAAGATTGCAAATTGGTATTATTAGTAATATAAAACGACAAAGGATTATCAATATAAAAATAGAAAGTAATATCAAATTATATATTAAGGAAAACTTAATACATAAGAAAAAATAGAAAGTAGTAAAGCGGGTAGTGGAGAAGAGCCATCGAACCATATTTGTCATTTTTTATTTTCGAAATGAAAACTTTCCTTATCAAAGAGGGGCCCGGGGGCTGGAAGAGAAGAACTTGAATACTAAACGCTGGAAGAGAAGAACCTTCATACTAAACCAAGTTTCGGGAACTTCTTGGTGACTTGATTGGTTCCCTTCCCCCAATTTGCAAAGGATGATTCCCGTGAAGGTGATCTCGATCACCATTCTATGATATTTCTGGATGCTTTTGAGAAGCTTTTCCTTTTACCTAATGCCGGCTACCGACAACTTACTTCATGCTATTACTAACACTTATGACTGAGCCGCACTTGCTTTCCAAAAGAAATTGAAACTATCATGCCTGAGACTAGCCAATAGAAGAAAGAGCCACAAGCAAGCCATAGCAGCATCCTTTTTCTTCACTTTCTTCAACAATGCGAATCTACCTCACTCCTCATCATAACTCAAATACAAATTTGAGTTCCAAATTGATATTTCCTCATGTAAGCAATAAAATGTGAAACCAATATTCATCATGAAACTTCAGACACTGATGATTGTGAGGTTCTGGAAGAGAGACGACGTAGGCTGATTCAAAGTAAACAGAAAACTACCCCTTAAACTCATTTGCTCAACATTCTTTCCACAACAACTAGAAAAGTGGAGAAAATCCAATAAGGGGAGGTCCCGGTGAATACAAATCAATTGGAAACCGAACCCCGCATTCATGTCTCTAACAAGGCTGTCTAAGCTAAACGGCCATGGACCCATGGACCCGGGGACTCTGAACCATTAGGTAGAGTTTCAGCTGAAAGAAAACCTGGTCAATCTTCCGATCGCGAGTCTTTACAAGCTTGAAACAACTTAAGCACAGGCGGGAGTCGCCCCTTTTAAAGTCAGTATTTATGCAGCGCTGAACTAACGAGCGGATACCTAACCTTCGAAGGAGAAGAAAAGACGGATGTATCTTTCATTCATATCGATCAGATGTGCTTTGCTCAGGACTCCCATTTTACCATCGCTTAAGCCATATTACATAAAGCATAGTGAGTGATACGCAATGCTGGTACCACCATGTTTTTTTCCTCACTCTGTGTAGCCACACTCGTTTGTCCATTTCTACTTATTATTTATGTTAAATAGTATCCGTTGGTTGTAGAAGCACTGGCGTTCAGGGATTGCAAAATCCATAATATCAAGAAGCGGTAGGAACCTGGCTAACTTCGAGGTGGATAACGCGCTGTAGAAGAAAGTGGATCAACCAAAGTAGACCTTGATCGAAAGGCACCACAAGGCGAACCAATAGAGTTTGGTGTAAGCGGTGAAGCAGAATAGGAATTGGAACTGCTTGAACTAGAAAGGGCTTCCGCTACCGCGCTACCTCGGGAGCTCCGGAAACGGTATACTCGCTTCACTCATCTGTAATGGTATCCTTGAAAGCTAGCTAAAGTGGGTTCTAGACAAAGTTCTCCTAAGCAGGGCGGAAGGAAAAACAAGAACATTCTTTCTCTATGCGTTTTTTGATCCGATGTGAGTGCGATGCGATTGTTTATCCAATCAGCTTTCATGGTAATCCGTCACAAGCCGTAGTTCCCAATTTATCAAGGGAGTGTGGTCTGTAAAATGCACACCGTCTATGGTGTTGCCTTCCATTTTGCATGTGCCATCTTTTCCGGTCAATCTCCTCTCTATTAGCTCCATCATTAAGCAATTCAAATGTACTGTTACATTTGATGAGGATTAGAGTTTCTTGGAGGAGAAGGGCACTGGGAAGAGGATTGGGTCTGGAATCAGGCGTAAGGGGTTGTGGTTGATCAAGTGGATGTCGCATTGTCTGTGATTGCTAGAGGACCTGAAGCAAAGATCTTGCTACATCATTTTCGTTTGGGCTATCCATTGATAATAAGACTAGGATGTATGCATCCTTATTTGTTTAAGAAGGTGGAAAAGAGCATACTTGTGTGTGATGCTTGCGCGTTTGGGAAGCATACAAGGTCTACATATCCTAGCATTGGCCTTCGAAGTGATGAACCCTTCTTATTGATACATTCTGATGTTTGGGGTCCATGTTCTGTCACTTCTGTGAGCGGGTTCAAGTGGTTTGTTACATTTATGGACTGTTGCACTCGTATGACTTGCTTGATTTATTTGATGAAGCACAAGAGTGAGGTTGTGAGATGGTTTCGGGACTTCCATAAGCTAGTGGCTACTTAGTTTGAAGCGAAGATTCGGATTCTCCGGTCAGATAATGGGACTGAATATGTGAATAGAGAGGTTGATGCTTATATATCAGAACATGGGATTATTCATCAGACTACTTGTGTTGGAACTGGATGGAACCCCATCACAGAATGGAGTGGCGGAAAGGTAAAGATTGATACTCGCTTTACTACCTATAATCTCACGAACCTTTCTACATCCCCGTCAGACCCTGACGATTGCTTGCTAACTGCTGATACAGAAATCTTTCACTTTTACTGCCGAAGGCACAAGAGAGACTATAGCTAGGAAGGATAAGCAAAGGAATCCAGATTCAATCGATTGTTTGAAGCCAAGGTCTCGAGCTAGTCCATCTTTCTATACAAATTGAATTTATTTAAAGAATACTTTTCTTATGATCTACTACGAGAGTGTCAAGCGGCGATGGAAGTTGAGTAACTGTCTTGGAAATAGGTAAGTCGGGCACATATTCTAGTTCCGATTCTAGGCTATCTATAGAAGAATGGAGTGTTATAAATTCTACTATTTAAGCTGTTGGTGCAGAGGTAAGCAAGTCAGTCTCGGGTGGGAAGTCAGCACTATCAACTCAGGCGGGTCTTCAGTCCAAAGAAAAAGAAAGCGGTGGTCTGTACTTGAAAATAGGACTCTACTTTTTGATTGAAATAGGACTGTACTAGCATCTGCAAAAGGCAAAGCATGACCTATCGTGTAGTACTTCGGGTGTCGATCCACAGGGAAAAAATGGGAGAACTGGTTGGTTTGCACAAGTTCAAATATCTTGGCCTAACCTAATTTGTAGAAACCTGCGGCCTAAATTAAAGACTAATTCTAAACTAAATAAAATAGAAATCGCCTAAGGCGCGTGCGGCGAAGGTCTTCCATAGGAGCTCGAAGGAAGAGGTTTTGAATAACTATACAATTTATAAGATGCAGTGGATTAGCTAGACACTGAAAAGATGCCACTCTGAGGGAATTTGTTTGCATAAGCTACAGGTGCTATAAAGCAATCATGTACTGAGTACAAAGCTATTCCATTATAGTGAGCAGTATCAAATACGTAACAAGCAATAGAAGCATCCTGGCAGGTGTATAGAACTAGCAAAGTGGTTGAGGAAAGGGCATATGAATAGGCAGTTTGGCAAGTGAGTAGTTTAGGTCCTTTAGACCAAAGAAAATGCCGGGAGCATTTAGGTAGGCCTATCACTCAACCGGCGGCAGCCGATCGACGTATACTAACCGCGTTGGCAGAGCTACTCAATGACTCATTAGATCCACGAATTTCCCCATCTGCGCAGGGCTTCCGCAAGGTTCTCGGCCCTTCTTCCGTGCATTAACTCAATGGTCGTCTAAGGATTATATGGTTCAGGTGGACGTGGTCAAGTGTTTCGATAGCATAGACCATCGGTTACTACTTGAACATTTGTCTAAGCTCTTAGGTACAGATAATGCTCCTCTCATTGACCTCATCAATTGCTTTCTCAAGACACCGATACTTTCTAAGAAAGGGAATGACTACTCAAACAGTGAAGTCGGCCTTCCACAAGGATCACCGATCTCGCCTGTTTTGATTCAATCATTCCTGCATCAACTCGACTTGCAATTCGATGCTATGGCCCAAGAGGAGAATGGGGATTCTACCAAGTACGTCTATTTCGCTCGCTACGCAGACGATATACTATTCGGCATTCCTATCGTAGGTGTTGGCGTCATGTCTAAAGTCTTCTTTCGAAGGCTGCAAGAAGTTCTTGACCGTATGTCCAGTAAGCTACGCTTGAAATTAACGTCTATTGTACTGCAACGATGGAGGGCTCCCGCAGTCGAGGAGGGCAAAGATAGGTTTGCAAACCAGATTATTGGATGTTACATTCAGACACATGAAATGCTAGATGTTATATGCAGCGAGGTCAAAACTGGGCTTTTATTTGTCCCTATAGAAAGATTATTCACCAAGCGCCAGGAAAGCTTTAGCTTTGCCATAGAGTGACAGTCGGGGGGGAGCAGGAGAGAGGGAAAGAGGCAAATGAGAAAGAAGAAGGAGCAGGGTCGAGTGAAAGAATTGGTACATTGGGTTCCCCCCACCGAGCGGAGCCAAAGGAAAGACAAGGGTTGAGGTAATCGCTATGAGTGTTCAGGCTATTCCGCTTATGCTCGCGGATGCGGATAAGAAGCTATCAAAAGGGGATGATAGCAGCCACCCATATGGGCAGCTAGAAAGAGAACGAGGAAATGTGAATCACGATCCTTATTCGGTAGAGGAGTCGGGGGACATTGGTTCGAATCCAATTCGTGAATATCAGAAAGCATTGTTTCTCATTGAACTATATACGATACGCGCGCACGAGGAAGGGAGAAATTGATTGCGTTGCAGTCATTTTCCATCAGATTCTTACGGATGTAGTGCAAAGTAAATGTTTCAGTCAAAAGTAAGTTGCCGACTATGATGAATGCCAGCCCGATCTGTAGCTGATCTTTGATCCCGAGCTTGAGCTTCTCTTTGATGTCGGGTGAATTGAATTTCATATATGGAGAAATGTGTCGCTAGTCCAAGTCCGCTATAGAATTGTTTGTCTATCACTTCGGCAACGAAGGTCATTTCTTTAGAAGATCGATACTGGTAGTTGCTTGCGGTGTCTGAACAAGTTTCGAAAAAACTATTGTGTCTGCATTTTCCTAAAGATTGCTGTGAGGCTGATAGTGATATCTTTCCAATAACTGACTCAGCAGGTTCAATTGAGGTATCATTCGATTGATATTTCGAACCGTGTAGTGGTTAGGATCCTCTTATTGCCGTCAAGGGCTATTTTGGTCGATTCCAGCCAGAGAGTTATGAATAGAAATAGCAGACCTGATTCGAGACAACAGGAAGTTCCCGTTCGCAGATCTACATTTCTCAGGTTCAGGCTATTCGTGGAGTCGATCACCACCACTTGAGATAGACGATCAACTTCATTAAAGAAGCAGTCATCTCTATACAGGAAGCAGCATGTTTTCTATGGTCCTATGAAAAGGTTCCAGTGGGTTTCTCTTGCTGAATGGTGGTAAAACACCAGCTTTCATTCCTCACTGCAAGCTACTCCTTTTGCTCCTTTTTCTCACTCTTCGCCTGGGCCAACGATAGATTAGTCTTTGGGCCGGTCAAGTGAGAAATTGGCGAGATTAGTTAAGGAAACTGGGACTTCTGATTGTTCGCGAGGGATGGTTGAATAACCTACTTTGCTTTCAATTTAGGGTAATAGGATGCCACTACTTGACCTTGCTTGCCCAGACACAAGATAACCTATAGTTTGGGTACTGCCCTTCGTGGTGCTTGCTTTCCTATAATCTGTAAAGCTTTAGCTTTCAGATAAGAGATTTCAGTATCCGATTGCTTTTCTGACAGGAATTCTCTAGTTCACTTCACTTCTACGCAATGTCATTTCTTGATTCAAAGTACTTATTTTCTGATTGGAATTTCGATCTCTTGGCAACAGGTTTCGCTTCTGCTGAGGACAAATTGAACAAGCTACTTCTCGAACCAAGTCCGGGTGGGCTTTTGAATTCAGAGAAGGGAATTCCAGTTCTGATTCTAGTCTCTGTGCTCTGTTCAGTTCAGTTCAAGATGGGAAAGTATTGCTTGTTTCCTAGAATCCTAAAAGGGGTGCTTGTTTTCCTCGTCCGGGCTCTCCTCTCCCCTTTCTGTCCCAACCTTCATTCCTGCTTTTTTGCCAATTCACTAATTTCAATAGTTCAGATCCAGCACTTATATCCCTTTTATATATATATAGAATCAGGTATCTGCTTTCCATGGTTCCTGATTTCGGTATCTTTCTTGTCTGCACTTGATGAAATCCCTTTCTTTTCTTCTTGGCATACAGATTGGATTCTTGTTGATCCAATCGGAACTCTTGAATTGAGGGGTGGCCGTGAAAGAAGAACTGTTTTGATGATATGAATGAAAACAAGAGATTTCATTCTTCATGGCATATTTCAAGACTAGGGTACCTGCATTCTAGGTCTAGGACTTGTTGCTTCGGATCAGTTCCCTTTAGAAGCAGTTTTCCTCTTCTTCAATCTCGAATCCCGAAGGGGAGGCTCTAGTTGCCAAGTAAGAAAAGATCTCGGTAGTTCAATTCATGCATGTGAAAGCTTATCTGCCAGATACAGATGATACTTGCCACTACTTGACCGAAACTGGGACTTGAGGAGGAATGAAATTCTAAGGGAAATCAATCAACTAATTGAAATAGTGATATCGGTATCGGAACTCTGGAGAAGGGCCCGGCCTAAGCGCCCTCTTGAGACTTGGACTCGAAAGAGGGAAAGATTAGTGGGTCAATAACCAAGTTCCCCGATTGGATTCCAGTATCTGATCAAGCCGAAGTAAGCAAGTTCCGGATTCGAGTTTCCTTTTCTGACTGGAATTCAAGTAGGATTCCACATCCACTCGGTATTCTAGCTGTACCAAGTCTTTTTCTTCACTCTTTAGAGGGAAAGTGTGCTTTGGATTTGCTCAGTGATACAGGTATGCTTGCCAACCCTGCTGCATTTTCTTGATCTCTCCCTGGGATTCGGAACTTGGATCTGGGAAAGGAGGCTTAAGAAGAATATGACTCCATATTAGTAGTAGTATGTTGCACTAGACTCATATGATTAGGAAGCGATAGAAGTTATCGAAAGCAAAAAGGATAGGGGCAAGAAAAGGGTTTGAAAGTGCATTCTCACCCCTACAAACTTTCTTTTCTTCTTGGCATACAGAATTCTCTGCCTTTAGTCACCCTTAGCGCGAACCATCTTCTTTTCGAAGGACGGAGTCGAGACTCCTATCTATTCGTAACACTTGCACGATGAACTATTCGTCCCACTATCTCCCTTTCCATGAGACCTACTATACCCCTTTTCTACCTATACCTAGCTAGACTCGTGTACCTCGATTTACGTACATTCACCTAATTTACTAACGTTATTGCCTAAAATCGAGCAAATACCAATAAGACATTGATCTCTAAGGAGCTGTTACGAAGTGTCGCAGTCGCTGCTAACGGTAGGATTTTCTATCATGTTTTTTTTCATTAACGTGCTTGCACCCACTAGTTTACTGCTTGCTTTAGCTTAGCTTTCCCGAAACCATCAACTCTTGCTTTTTGAGCAGGTTTTTACCAATCTGGTATCCGCTGCTGATCCATATTCTAAGATACCCGCTTTCTTTACGACAGTATCCTGTATGCTGACAAGATCCATGAAGTAAAAAGGAGGGATATGGACTCCATCCTATAAACTCAATATATAGAGGCTACTCCGGAAACAGGAAGAAACCACACTCAGCATACAACACCGACTCGTCTTAGACAGGCTTTTAGAAATACTAAATTATACTATTATGTACTTGACTTGCTAGGAATTGGATGAAACTATTAATGCATCCCATTATCTATTTCTTCATTCAGCTATGAGAGCTAGAAATTGATAGAATTTATCCATTCTACTTCCTCCACTTCTTTAAAAGCTTCTCCAATCACACTTATGACAATCTAACACACTTCTTCTTCTTCCTGACCTAGAGCGCAGCGCTGAAAATCCAGTATAGATTTCGTGATATATCAGGTATAGTGGTTTGAACCAGCTCATGCTTCAGTCCAAGTGTTTGCCGTACGCCTTCCTTAAAGGGCTTAGTTTAATCAGTAGTGGTCCTATCACGGGTGTCACATTCATTTTGACCTATCCGGGAGACCCTATTTGATTAAGAGATCCATGCGATGCCAGAATCCGTCACTAAAGCACCGTATTGAGAAATAGATACCCAGCTGAGGAGTAGATGAGGGGCAGTGAAATCCATCTAAAGAATGCCGTGGAAATGCTACTTGTTGAATATCCAAAATATAGGATATCGAAAGGTGATGCGAGCGCTAGCTCATCTTAGAAGTGAGGTGAAAGATTTCTTTGATTTCGCGATCGATGCTATTTTGCTGGTGAGAAAGCAGAAAGGATTGGAAAAATTACCAACTTCTTGTAATTCTGTATGCCAGCTCCTATCATATGTGCTAAGAGGACGTTAAGCGGCCTGGGACTCTTATTTATGATCTTGTTTAGGATTGGAAGAGCGGAAAAGCTAAGGTACATTAGCATGGGTTCTATTCTCGTCTTTCAAGTACCTAACCTGGTATCACCTATGTAGATTGGTGGGGCTTTAGGACGGACTCCAAAGTTGACTGTTGAATCTCAGTATGTATGGCCAAGGCTCACTCATTCAACCCGCGAGAAAAGCGAGTCTTGAACGAAGGAAGAATAGTTGCAGGATCCTGGGTTCGGTATGATCGTTCTTCCAATTCATACTAGCTACGATCTTTCCCTACTTAGAGGATCCAGCAGTAAGGGACCTACCTATGGCCAGTAAAGAACCCACCTATGGCTGGCTCCTCGGACAGCTTTCGGAGCTTCTGCTTCACCGGTGTAACACAAGTGGTTCCTGGGCTTTAACTAACTAAGTGCTGGCAGTGATTTTAGGTTGGTTTCATGGTTTCTTCATTCTTGTAGCCTGTGTTGCATGTGTTTGCAGTAGCTTTGCAGATTCAGGACTATTGGCAACAGCCGTTGACCGTCTATCTTCTTCCCAGTTCCCAGATACAAGATTCTAGGCTTTGAGCAATGCAAAATGCTTGATAGCCAGGAAGGCATTTAACTGGGGTTCCTTTGGTGGAACTAATTCTTTCTCTCTTTTCTTCATATCATAATTGAATTGATACCTGAATTCAAAGAAGAAATCAAGAGACAACGTTCCTGTTCCAGTTGGGGTCCAGACGGCTTTCATACACACAGATCTTTCCTTTCTTTTGGTCATGCGCAGGATTCAACTCAACTGAATACATTACATAACATATTTTTGATAGATCGATTCTTCTTGTCCGCAAGGGCAATAACGTTCTAAAGATGGGTACGATCGGTTGCACAACCATAACTCAAAATGGAGTATTTCTTGACTACTTATACAACTCTTTGGGGTCCAAAGATACTCTAAAATATTCATCAGGTTCGATACGATATTAATAGTGCTTAGCACTAACTTCCTTCGACCGGACACCACCACTGGCTTGTACTTAAGAATGGGTCTTGGCTGAAGGTATCGATATCCGGTGCGAATCAACTTGACACCATGGTTACGATGAGGAAGGATCAAGTTTTATGCTCGCGCTTAGTGGGAAACCGTACAATTATCAACTCTGCCTCCGTTCCCCCTCTTTACCCCTATCTGAGCCCAATCGCGAAACCCACTCCTCAAATGATGGATTAGGTGAAATGAAACATGTACACGTCGTTCTTCAAATCCTTAGAAATCATATTAGAGTCTTGCTGGATCCATTAACACAAACAAGTGCAAGCGTTGGTCAAGTGAGTCCTTCTACAAAACAAATTACCCAAATCTTACAGAAATAGCATTCCCCTACCCTGTGTTAAGCATATAGCTAGCGTTTCTGGTGAACTTCACTTCACACCTAAAAAATCCCGATTGGAAAGAGAGAAACTTGACACGCTATAGTGACAGGCGAGGGCGAGCGAACCCCGTTAGCTACAATTCTATATCTTCTTTTTTGACCCCTTTGATTTGCCTTATCACTACAGCCACGGATTGAGTGAAAGCCGCCAAAATGAAGATCAGATCACGAAATCATTCTACGATCGATCGAGTTATTCTCTATATCTTTATATAAAATAAGAAGACAGAGAGACTCGGCTTCAAGATGGAGATTGACCATCTGCACCTACTCATTCAATTATTCTATTCCGAGAAATCCGGACTACAATCTTCAGACAGAGGGTCCCTTCGATAAACTACTTGTCTCATTGGGAATACCCTCTTATGGAGAGCTAGATTCCGTAGTGGAGTTGACTTAGCTAAATTAGCAACTTATCGATCTGCTGTAGCTTTTCAAATCCACTCTAACCGAACTATGTTAATTATGGAATACCGCCTATCCTTAGAAAATAAGATTGTCCTTGTACTTGCTCTCTCATTCCCGGGAGTCCTTCAAGGGTATCAGATCTTGCTTGAAACTGGTTTTTCTTTCGCGCTTCCCCTAGCGCAGGCAGTAGTTTGATAGCGAGTTCACCTTCCTAGTAACGTTTGCTCATTTCATTCATTCTCATTCAAATCTACTTCTAAGGCATGTGAAGTACCAGTTGTGGACAGATCCCTTGGCAGAGTATCAACTTGAGATTCTTCTTTCACCCTCCAGGAGTTCGGTTCTTTTCTTTCAATATCAGAATACGACGTAGAGGCTGAGCCTGCCGATTGATCAGACTAGCCAACTAAGGGGCCATTCACTTCTATAGAAAAATAGGTGTACTGCACGAAATCTTCTCTTTATGAAAACCCCTCTGAGTCGTCTATAGCCGCCAAATCCCTTTTGATTCTGTTGTCAGAGGTGCCTTTCAATTTCATTGACCTTGGTACTGCATTTCATAGATACCTTCGCTATTACAGTAACGCAATTCTCCACTGAACCCATTGACCTAGGTACCGAGTCTGTTATGCGTACGTCTTTTCGGACTCTTTATTTGTTTGTGTACAACAAAAATGCAAACATGAGAAAAGGGGATCATTCCATTTTGAACACACCCATCTATCTCATCTGACCTCTCCGAATTCCCGAGTAACGAACCATGGGCTATAGATGGTTGGGACATATCATCATCCGGAGGGAGTGGTCTTAATACCGATGTCTTTCTTTAACCTTTGGGAGGTCGAACCACTGAACCTATTTCTTTGACCTTGGGACCAATAGATAAGAAGGCAAGGCAGAAGAACCAATTGAATCTCGGAGAACAGGTAGCTCCGGCATGTGAACTTGTCGAACCATTCAACTATACTGTATATCGATTGGCCACATCAACGCATTTCACCTCGGAACTTGTACTTGGAATAGAGCCAGCCTTGAGATCCGCCACATCTTCCTTCAAGTCAGAGAGTTGAGATAGAACAGCTTCGCCTTTGACCGGTTTGCTACTTTCCTTTATACACAAGCCCCTATTATTAAGGTATGGAGGTTTTTTTTCTGGAATGACCAAAGAACAAGAGAAGTTCAATGAGGTGCAAACGCAAGAATTAAAGCAACGAGGACAAGTGCTAGGATAGGATCCCGAAGGATGGCATGCCTATTCAGCAACGTGCAGAAAGGATGGCTTCACGCAAGAATCTTGATGAACCAGGTATGTCTTCTACTAACAGATATGCTATTTGCAATTCCATTGATTCTGCTAGTCTAGTAAAATCTGCTATAGATAGTGGTCTAGTGTTGGGCAGTACACAGGAGGAAATTTACAGGTCTATAAATTCTATTAAAGCAAGAGAACTTGCTCAAGCATTGCTTTATGAAGCTGCTCAGAAAAAGAAGTTAGCTGCTCATGAGAAGGAGCAGTCTTCCAGTGTCGAGTTAAGCTCTGATTCAGAGAATGAGGATATTACTCAGATTGTTGAAGAGTTAGATAATCACAGTACTTGTATACCAGTTGGTGACAAGAACACTACGAGCAGAGCTAAGAGGAGGCATAACAAAAAACAGATACCGCCATGAAGACACTAATCTTGAATGTGAGGGGCCTGGCCAGGTAGAAGGGGGCAACCTTCTGAAGTGATAGAGTGGGTGGACATAGTTTGTGTGCAAGAAACTAAGAGAGAACAGTTCTCAGATAAAGAGTTAATGGCAATTGGTGGCAGAAAGCTTTTCAAGTGGTTTTGCAAGCCAGCCAGTGGCAGTAAAGGTGGAATGCTTATTGGAGTCAATCTGGATGTCATGGATGCAGACCTCATTGGGGAGGGTCAATTTCTCCATGGTGTTTGAGTATAGAGGCTTTGTGATAATTGTGCTTGGGTGGATGTTTATGGTCCAACCATATTTAAGAGCTACGTTTTTGTCAGAGCTCACTAACTTTGTGCAGAGTGTTGATCTACCTTTGCGGGACATGATCAGATTTGCTCATGAAACAATGGCAGAATACATATTAATAGGATGGAAGCTTTTAATGCTTTCATATCTGAAACTGAACTACAGGAACTGAGAAGGGTTGGTGGCCTCGACTAACAAACAAGACAGGCCAGTGAGAGAAGTTTTGGATAGAGTTCTGGTTTCTTCAACTTATGAGGATTTATTTCCTAAGTTTTACTATCCCTCTTGCAAGCTGGGTCAGATCATTGTCCTTTACTTCTAGAAAATGGGGAAGATAGGGGCTGCCACTAAGTTTCGTTTTGAACCATCCGCAAGAAGGGTTTAGAGATATGCTGTTACAGAAATGGCCTACAAGAACTGTTGCAAATGTTCCATTCCAGACTATTGGCAACAAGTGTCTCAGGGCTTCAGGAAGTTCTTGAGAGGGTGGAAGGCAAATGATGCTACTGACAATAGAAGAAGTAAATCCAATCCAATCCCTGCTTTAGCCTTGCTGCTTATTCACTGGCAATCCAACCATACCATTCTTGTCTATCAGGATCAGTCTTTCCCTCAAGTCACCTTAACATGCTTCTTTCTTTCCTTCACTATGCAGATACAAAACTATGTTGCGGACGCATAAAGCCGTCCGAAAGCAGATACAGATATCGGGGAGAAAGCTGCTCTCTGAGCGATGGATACCGATCGATCTCGGTTATTTTCATTGATCCTGACGTATCTCCATAGCGCTCACCCAGAGGGAATTCACTCAGCTCTGGGCCGCATCCATCTGGTTGGCATGAGAAAGAAGGCAATTCCTTCCTTGGGTCAGATCTCCGTTCCGGGATGGAAGAAAGAAATGATGGTTTGGATGAGCAATTGGGAAACACACACGGGGTCATGGATGGCTACCTAATGTGAGATGCATGCATTTCGGATAGAATGTCACACTGGCTCTGGAGTGCCCGGGGGCGATAGATATATGGATATATAGAAGGAAGGGAACATCGTCTGCGAGCTCTCTCTCCTAATCCACTTTCTTATTGCAAAGGCTCCAACAGAGCAAAGTTGTACAAAAAGAAGTATGCATATGGTCGGTCCCCTTCGAAAGGCAATGGAAAGCAAGGGTCCCGCTAGCATTGAGGAAGGAAGCGGTGAGACCAGTTCAGCCATAACCTTGAATGAATTTATATAAGCCAGGATCTTGTACCGGGTACGGAGACTCTCTAGTGATGCTCCCCTACCCCCCTCTGCCTAGGGTAATAAGCTGGAGTGATAAGCTTAAGCTAATAGCACATAGAGAGCTAATACCATATCCCGCCCGTCTCCGCCTTTAGCTGACCCAGCCCGGACTTCCCCTTCAAGCATTCAAGAATAAGCATGGGAGTCGAATAGAGATGGCACTTGGAAACTACCGTTGGTATTTTAGGTTTCACATTGTACAGAATGAAATCATCGATAGGGCTCGCCCCGAAGAGAGGATGCCGCGCTTAATAGAAAATTGTTTAGTTTAGGCATTTATCTTAGCTTAAAATAGATATGTAACATGATGTACTTACACGTGCAACCACTCCGTCTTCTAGACCGGGGTCATAATTGAACCCACAACAAACCTCAGATGATGTGACTTCTCCACCCTCTAGGCAATTCAAAACTGGTCCCATTAGCTCGAATTTACTAATGTTAGAAAGGAAGACGAAGGTGCCAAAACAAAGCATTTGTTTCAAGCGCTGTCGTGTCCTTGAGCTTCAAAGTCTCCAAAATCTTGATCGAGAAGAGTAAGCATTGCCTAGTGAGGAAGAGCGGAAGCATAGGTTTTTGGATCCTAGCGAAGGAGTTTCAAGCACGGATTATGCTTCTAAAGAGCACTATTTGGCTTGGCCCCTTCCTGCCAAAGATTTGAGATAACTAAAGCGACTCGCAGTCAAAACTGGTGGAGCCAACGCCAAAGAGGAAATGTGTAGATAGTAGGTGAGCGCCTAGCCCCTTAGTCTTTCGGATCAGAAGATTCATTGGTTTCATCCAAAGGCTTATGTCTCGTCTTCCTCAAATTGTTGATCGAGGATCAAAGACATTGCTAAAGCAGACGCCTACCGAACGGGAGTTCTTGTACCTGCTAGAACGACATCTGCTCGAACTTTTGTTTCTTAGAAAAGAAAATATGAACTCACAATGTGCAACAGAAATGTACCCACCGGTTGAGAAACCACCATAGTTGTATGATTGCTCGCGCTAGTAAGACAGCTTTGACTCTTCTTGATCGTGATCTGGTGATCGGTCACACCCTCTTTAGAGGTTCTAGGGCTGGACACTAGAAGTAGGCTCGTTCACCAACCGAGCCGAGCCTAGCCAGCTCGCTCACGGGCGAGCCAAGGCCTAGCTCGAATTAAACGCGGCTTGGCTCGGCTCGTGTCCAGCCCTAGTGCCGAGTGTGCACACTGAACCTACCCGTACGTAAAACACCTGGCAGGAACGGGTCCTTGGGTAGGTAAACACCTGGTTTCGAGTGTGCACTACAATAATTGCAAAAGTTGTTCGCGTACGTGTGAGGGGCTGCTTCGGCCGCGTGATGGAGCTTGGACACACACTCACACTACCGCAGCGCAGATAACACACAACTGGTAACGTAAGCTTCTCCCTCAAAAAAAAAGTAAGCTTCTCCTCCCTCCCACCCCTCTCCATCTCCGACGAATCTCCCCAGTCATCTCACCGCGGTAAGCAGGTGCAGCAGCCAGGTGGCGGACAAGTATGACTGGGTAGCCGCCAAGGGTCATGTTCCGGTTCACCCACGCGGAGGTCGCCAAGATGGAGGAGGTCCTCCGTGACCTCAACGCCATGCCGAAGCGTCCTGTCACCCAGGGCCTCACCGACGACTTTAACGCCTCCCCGGACCACTCCAGCGACGGCAAGGTCCCCGTCCAGTACAATCAGGTACTAGGTTTTCCCTCCGGGTACTACGTTGCCCAAAATCGGCTCAGCCCTATCTCCTATTCGGATCTATACATGTGGATTTGTGTTGGGTGGTCATAGGTGAGGAATTGGTTCCAGAACCGGAGGTCCGCGCAGTCGCAGCGGTCAAGGAAGATGATGCTGGCCCCAGCGGCCGAGGAACACCACCCACTGGCCGGATCCTAATCAGGTGCTGCTGGAATCCCAATCTTATCTTAACCTAATAAGCAGTTTATTTCCTTACCGTGTGCTAATAACTTGTTATGATCCCTGCCAACGGGCCACAAGAGGAGGGGACGCAAGGCCCAGTGACACGCAACCGGAAGCCCAGCAGCCGCTACCCGGCCCACCAGTACACTACCTAGTGGGTACTTAAGCGGAGCGAGGGCAAGAGAGAAGGCAGGCAGAGACAAGACGAACCTGGCGGCGGTGGCTACTCCCTTTCCCCTTTCCCCTGTTCCTGAGTAGAATCCTAGCTACCTTCTATCAGATTCTTGTAATCGGGTCTTGCGGATTTAGATCGAACCTTGGTCATAACAGTTGGTAATCAGAGCCTTCTACCCACCAACCTCCGTTCGATCGGCTCAAGCTCGCTGGTCGATTTCCGTCGATTATCCAGACGAGGCACGGCAAGGCGACCGCGACCGAGGAGCAAACTAAGGCCATGGTGGACCTGACGGCGGCCATCGTAGCGATGTCGGCGAAGATCGATGCGATCCACCCCATCGTGCTCGATCTCCAAGGATGGAAGCCGGCAATCGAGCGGTCGGTGGACGAGCTCCGCTCTGAGGTGGGGGATTGATGGCTTCTCGCCTCTCGTTGGTTACCCCAAGTGGAAGGTTGAGATGTAGCGTAGCGGCAAATTTCCCTTGGCAATGATACCAAGGATCGAATCCCGTGAGACACCGAGGGTCGACAAGTAGGTGTCAACGGTGCCAGAAACTTAGCGGTTGACGGGACCTGCACACAGATACAGATAACTTTACTCCCAACGAGTACAGAGAGGTTGTCAATCCCTCCGGCCTTGTTGTTTACAAAGGATCAAACACAAGAGATAATAATGATAGCTATGACTGCAACTAGGAAATAAAAACAGGAAGTAAATAGAAGGTGTGATCAGCGGTGGTAATATGGACCGGGGTCCCATGATGTTCACTAGTGATGTCTCTCTCCCAAAAGACGATAAAACAGCAAAGCGAGGTAAACAAATTATAGCTGGGCAATTGACAGGATTATGTGCGCAAACCAATGCTAACTATGCTGCAAAGAAAGGTAGAGGCTCAAAAGCATGGGCGGTACGCCAAGGCAAGTAGTCCGAAATCCATCTGCATCTACTACTAATCATCCACCTTGAGATATCTATCCAGAACATCTCGCTGGTATTAAGTTGCGAATCCCACCCAAAGTGTAAACTCAAAGCAACAGACAACTGCATTAAAAGAACTTTGCGTAAAGTAAACAATCCTTGCAGCCGCAAGTACAAGCACCGTTGTTTTCTCCCTTGTGGCAACAGCACATCCCCTAGACTCATGTTTCTGTCACTCAAGCTAGTCATCAGGGGGCATGAACCCACAATCAAGCATAACGCTCCCTCTTGGAGTTACTACCTACTACTTGGCCAAAGCAATAAACAGCAACGGAGAACATGCAAGAATTACTCAAGAACAAAGATATAAAAGAGGTGAATCAAATATATTACTCAAACACAATCTGAACAAAGTCTCATAATCCATCAGATCCCAGCAAACTCAGCAAAGCAACAGCAGAAAGATTACATATGTGCCTCGTTCATGTAGGGCAGCTCACGAGGTCTAAACCATGAAGAGCAAAGAGGGGAGGAGAACATCACATAGCTACTGATCATGGACCCATGGTCCAAGGTGGACTACTCACGACTCATCCGGGAAGCGTCCATTGTGGTGGAGAAGCTCCCGGTGGTGGTTCTCCCCTCCAGCAGGGTGCCGGGAAGAGTTCTCCTTATGCTCCCGATCTTGGAAGCGCTGCGGCGGCGGAACAGAGGCGCGCGAAAAAGGGTTCTGTCTTCGAGGGTTTCGGGACGAGAGGGATATATATGCGAAGGGGGGCAGCCAGAGGCGGAGCAGGGGCCCCAGGCGCCCCCTTGGCACGGCCAGGGGTGGGGCCGGGCCAGGTGGCCGCCTGGGCCTCCCCTGGCTCCCCTCTGGCCCATCTTTGGTTCTTCGCGAAGCTTCCTGTACGCTGATTTTTCCTATATTTTTCCTGGAATTTTTGGAGCACTTTTAATATGGGGGAAACCTGAAATAGAAAAACAGCAGAAAACAGGAACCGGCACTATGGTGCATTGAGTCAATAGGTTAGTCCAAATATGATCAAAAGTGCATGGAAGTGCATCAATATCATAGCAATATCACACAAAAGAAGCATGGAGCAAGCAGAAATTATAGATACGTTTTGGACGTATCAACATCCCCAAGCTTAATTCCTGCTCGTCCTCGAGTAGGTAAATGATAACAAGCATAATTTCTGTGGTGACATCCTATCAACCATATAAGAACTTTTTAAGTAAAGCAATCAAGGCATGTAATTCAATTCAAGTCATAACAAGCAAGAGTATATTAGCATTGTAACAAGCAACATAAGAACATAAAGGTGCAAGAGCTCTCGCTGTCCGTGACTCGAATGTCTCCAAATGGTGTTTGCGTGCAAGAAAGGGGATAGGGATATACGAGAGAGTGAAACATAGTTTTTGTATTGTTGAGAACTTAATCTACTAAAGTTTCACACTTGGTCTTCTTTGGAATCTTATCTTGACTCATCCCCAGACCACTAGCCAGGTAAAAGTCAAAATGATCCACTCCCTTTCGATATTTTGAGCACTCATGCAATGGATGAGTGTAAGCAAGAAAGTTGACACTTAGGATGGCAAAGAGAGAAAAATGATGAAGGGGGAAGACAAAAAAGGTGTGAAAGGCTCACATCAATGAGGACAATCATAGGCGAGAGAAAGCCAAATGATAGATATGATGTGAGGAGTAGGGATTGCCATGCAACGGATGCACATATGAGCTAAGGTAAGCTCTCCAATGGAACTAGTGGGGGTGCATCCAACTTGCTCGCTCAAGAAGACCTAGAGCTCTTTTGAGGAGGCTCATCATTGGAATATATGATACGTCCAAAACGTATCTATAATTTCTGCTTGCTCCATGCCACTTTTGGGTGATATTGCTATGATATTCATACACTTCCATACACTTTTGATCATATTTGGACTAACCTACTAATCCAGTGCACCCCAGTGCCAGTTTCTGTTTTCGGCTGTTTTTGTATTTCAGGTTTTCACATTACGAGAACTGTCAGGAAAAATCCAGAAAAATTATATAAAAAATCAGCGTTCCGGAACCTACCTTGCGCCCGAAGTACAGCCGGG
>LR738711.1:961393456-961424214 GCA_902687465.1 Secale cereale
CCCCGCTGCCCCCGCCATGGCTCCGAAAAGCGACAAGGCGAAGAGCGACAAGGCGAAGAAGGAGAAGTCCGAGCAGGCGGCGAAGCTGGCAGCCATGCGGAGAAGGATGGTGGTCTTCCCGCCGAGGCTCGGCCCGAGGGAGCTGCGGGACAAGTACTACTTGTTCTGGGCGATGGAGATGAAGGATCACCCACGCACCAGAGTCCTCCCCGCCGTGGCCGTCGACATGTTCCCGGGAGGTTACCACTTCTTCGCTTCGTTCTTCCATTGCGGCCTCTGTCCTCCGTATTCGGAGTTCTTCTGTGACGTGATGAACACGTATGGCCTCCACCTCTTAGATTTCACCCCAAATGCCGTTCTCACCTTGGCCGTTTTCGCACATCTGTGCGAAAACTATGTCGGGGTCCACCCAAATGTAGCTCTTTTTCACCACTGCTTCACGCCTAGAGTAGAATCTGGATCCCCACTCTCCGGCGGCATCTTCTGGATCTTTACGTTGAACAAGAAGGAGGCGTACTTGAAAGGAGAGCATCGCGGCAAGTGGGAGGAGTGGAGGGCTGACTGGTGCTGGGTTCTGGAAGATGCACCCGAGCAGTTTACCTTGCCGCGCCAGACTGCAATAGTGCGCGGCAAGGATTGGAGTGACTTGGCCCCGGAAGACGACAAGCTGCAGATTGCCCTTACTAGGATCCTTCGTCTCCGGATTGCCAATCTTACTGTAGGTGAAGTCGGGGCCGATTTCCTCCGCCGCCGCATTGCCCCTCTGCAGGAAAGGAAGAGGCCTGCCTGGGAGTTCGGCAACGCGGCAGATCGCATGAGGCTGCGCCCCGGGCTGAACTATAATTTCACCATCTTGGAGCTGAAGGGGATGGTCCGGGAGCTGTTCAAGCATGACCCCAACCACCCGGAGTGGTTCAGACCGTCGGTCGGAGTAGTTCCTCTCTGTAACAATACTGCCCTCAGTGCCATCCGTGCGGCAATGCCTGAGTGCGACTCCCACGGGGTCGTCCCTACTTGGCTGGTGCCTTCGGCGGAGACCGTGCAGGCTTTCTTCGATAATCTGGTTGAACGGACACGCAACCCCGATGAGAGAAAAGGCCTTACCCGGACGACCACCGACCGGTATGTGGCCTACATAGCCAACAGGATGGAGGAGGCCGCCGCAGCTGCAGCTGCGGGTGAGTTCGGGTACACTGTGGACGAGGCGGAAGCAGCGGACGCGGTGAGTCAGGCTGAGGAGGAGGAAATCCTCAAGTTGTTGAAGCTCGCGCCCGAGGAGTTTGCCGGGGAGCCTGCCGGGATGGGCGAGGTTGCCGGGCAGGGTACTGAGTCCAGCGGGCCCGCCGAGGAGGAGGAGGACGCCGAGTCCGGTGATTCCGACGAAGACTCTGGCGGGTCTCTGAATCTTGACGACGACGCCTCCTCATCCTCGGAGAACTCTCCGCCGCCACCAAGTCCTCCGCCACAGCAGAAGAAGCGCCTCCGCAAGGCTGCTGAGACGACGAGGCCACAGGCGCCTCGACAGCAGCCGAAGCGCCGTGCGACGCGTGCCACCACGACAAGCGAGGTCGTCAAGGAGGCGCCCCGTGCCCGAGCGACAAGCGGAGGGGGATCTTCCCGGAGTGGCTCCGGTGCCCCTTCTGCTCCTCGGTCCTCGGCGACGACCGATGCTGGGTCTTCACAGCCCGCAGCCCCAGAGCCCGCCAAGCGCCCGAGGGAACCTTCTCCTCCAGCTCCCCGCGCTGGAGCACGCGAGGCGGGGTTTGACTTTTCTGCCCTCAGCTCCGACGAAGAGGAGGAAGAGTAAGCACTTGCAATTTCAATTTCCTTTTATTGTTGTTGCTTCTGTCTTGATTGCTCTTGCTTGGTTATGACCTTTGTTTGGCTTCCAGGACGTTGACCCAGAGGATGGTGAAGAGGGCCAAAATCCCGGTGGTTGATCTCGAGGACGATGAGCCTGCCGCAGCGACGGGGGATGTGCCAGCGACAAACTTGCCGGACCAGCCTGCTGCTCCGGGGAGCAGCCCCCAGCGTAAGTCCTGCGTTCACTTTTCCGCTTGATGGGTGCGCTTGAGCTCGTTACCCTTATTGATGTCTTGTTGTCTTGTGCAGAAGTGGAGCCGCAGCCGCAGGAGCACCAAGAGGTCGCCCCCGACGAACCGCTTGTTCCACCCTCCCCGCCAAGGATGAGCTCCCCGGCGAGGGACAGTGCTCCGCCAAGGACGGGTACTCCGCCAAGGGCGAGTACCCCGCCAAGGGCAAGCACCCCGCCAAGGGTGGACTCCCCGCCAAGGGAAGGCGCCAGCGGCCCTCCGCCGGCAGGGGCTTCTTCTCCGCCGCCAAGGGAGAACTCCCCGGCGAGGGACCCCGTTGTTGAAGAGGCCCGCGAAGGTAACCCTTGTAATTTCTTCTTCTTGGATTCTTCTTTTTTGGATATTTGCTTGATGATTCTTTCTTTTCTTTTTCTTCTGTTGTCAGACCCGCCTGCCCCGGAGCTGATGGAGACGGAAACCATCGCCGAGGAGGAGGTGCGCGGCGACGCTGGCGACGGCACTGCTGCGGAAGGAATGGCCGGCGCCGACGAGCCAGCCGCCGAGGAGACTGCCCCGACCGCTGACGCCGCGGCTGGGGAAGGGACCGGCGACCGCACTGCTGGCCCGGAGGCCGCAGGAGCGCCGGACGCTGCACCGGCCGCCGACCCTTCCGCCCCCGCGGCTGGGTCGGGCGTCTATCTGGAGGCCGCCAATGGGGTCTTCATCCAAGTCCCGTGGGCGTCCTCATCAAGGGCACCAGCGGAGGGGGAGACCTTCGACGGAGAAGTTCTCGCCTCCGCCGGGTTGAAGGTCGTCGACGCGCCTGGCAGCAGCGACCAGCCCGAAGAGGAGCAACTTCTACGCCGGCTTCTGGCCTTGTACCGGGCCAGGCAGGCTAAGTTGGACTCCCGAGAGGCTCTGTCTGCCAAGGCTGTTGCTGATCTGGAGAAGCGCGCCGCGGAGCTCCGTGCCGCCAACCAGGCGCCCCTCTGGAACTTGGCGGAGGAGCGTGAAGAGCTTGCCGGAGCGCACCAAGCGTTCCTCCTCGAGAAGGCCGAGGTGGAGGAGCAGCAGCGTCTGGCCGCCGAGGAGCTGTCTCGGCGGGAGGGAGAGCTCATCCAGCGGAAGGTCGACCTCGACAGTCACGAGGACGACCTCACCGCTCGTGAGCAGGCCATTGGCGGGGCTCTGCAGGAGGCGAGGGACGATGCTGCTGCTGCAGAGACCGCCAAGAGGGATCTGGAGGCCAGGGTGGCGCAGAAGGAGCTAAACTTGAAGGCGAGTGAGGACAGGGTCACTGCGCTCAACGTGGCGCGGGAGAAGGACGCCCACACCAACTCGGAGCTGCAAGTCCGCCTCTCCGAGAAGGGCAAAGAGCTCACCGACGCCAGGGACTCCATCGCTGACTTGGAGATGAAGGTTTCTACCCTCACCGACTCGCTTGACGCCGCCCGGGACCGCGAGACGAAGCTGAAGGACGACCTCCGTACTGAGAGGGCCTTGCTGGAAAGCGCCGCCATCTCACAAAACCACTTTCAGCGGACGGTGGAGCAGTGGACCGAGGAGCTCGTCGCCTCCGCCGCCAACATCGATATGGAGATGGTGGCTCTGAGGGCGGAGCACCTCGCGTACTCCCCCGACGAGAATCTCCCCCACAGCGCCATGCTGAGCTTGTTCCTCAGAGGAGTGGCGCCGGCCCTCGCGCGGCTACGGGAGAAGATCCCCGCGCAGCTGGTTGACGAGGCGCGTCGGCTTTGCATGGGTACTATGGAGCGGGTGTTGTCGAAGATCGTCTACCGCAACCCCGGGATTAACCTCGTCAACGTCCTCCGGACCCTGCCGCCCGAAGCCGACCAGGAGGCGTTGAAGGCACAAGTCGCCCATATCGTAGCCAAGGTGGGCAAGATCCAGAGGATTGACGGAGACCGAAGAGACTAGGCACCTTGCTTCCCTCGCCGCTGCCAATTAAGTCATAGGTAGTAGTTGTTTAGAACAGCGGCAAGTTATCTCTGTAATATATACTTTTATTTCGGGTAATCAATGCAATGTTATCTCCCTTGCTTTAGTCCCTTCACTTTGTATGCTTTCCACCCTACGCTTTTAGGGAAACTCGCCGGCAAAGGGACCCTTGCCGCGAGCGCTGAGTGCGGGACTCTTAGCAGCCTGCTAGCAAAGCCCTTGTCGGCAAGAAACCTTGCCGCAGCTAGTCGCAGCACACTTAGATTGCTGAGCGAACTCGAAAACGAAGTAAGGGCGCGACACTTGTCGCAGCTCACTTAAGCCGTTGAGCGTGCTCGAAACAAAGTAAGGGCGCGGCTAGCCACGGGTAGGTTCCTCCGCGCACAGGTTTTCCATACAAAGTGTGGTTGTTCAAGGAAGACAACAAAAAATTTAAAAATTTAAATTGCTCAAAATCTGGCAACTTAGCTTTCATGGATTGTTTGCTTCCCGGCAAGACTTTCCTTTCTTGAACAGCACTTGGTCCATACCCCTATCTCCCTATCTCCTTCCCCCCCGGCAAACTTGTGCGCGAGGGGCCCTTCTTCTGTTTAAGAGAGAAAGAAAAAGGAGGGGGAAACACAAATATGGAACCTTGCGGCTCGTTGCTACTTACCCGGGATGCGTGCTGCACAAAATGTCATATGATATATGCAAGCAAAACGAAAGGCATGAAATGACAAATGGTGCAAAGCACAAAAGTTTTACTGATGCACGGGGTCTGCGCCCGGCTTTGTACAAAGGTTTACATGCAACAGCGGCAAGACTTGTACAAAAGGTGGTTGCCGGAGCGGATCACGGCAACCGCGCCTCACGGGTGAAACTTGCGAAGATGCTCGATGTTCTAGGAGTTGCTCACCGGTAAGCCTTCTTCGGTCTCAAGGCGGACAGCTCCGGGCCTTGTGACTTGTCTCGCCCGATAAGGGCCTTCCCACTTCGGCGTCAACTTGTTGGAATTCTTGGCGGACTGAACGCGCCGAAGAACAAGGTCGCCTTTCTCGAGACTCCTGGCCTTGACCTTGCGGCTATGATAGCGGCGCAAGGCCTGCTGGTATCGAGCAGCTCGTACAGCAGCCTGGAGACGTTCCTCCTCAAGGAGCAAGGCATCATCTTGTCGCAATTGCTCTTGCTCGAGCTCGTCGTAAGCGAGCACTCGAGGAGACCCGTATACGAGTTCCGTGGGGAGAACTGCCTCTGCTCCATAGACAAGAGCAAAGGGTGTCTGTCCGGTGGCTCGATTTGGTGTCGTTCTGATTTACCAAAGAGCCGCCGGCAACTCCTCTATCCAGTTTCTTCCACGCTTGTGCAGCCTGTCGAAGGTTCTTGTCTTGAGCCCGCGCAGCACTTCAGCATTGGCCCTCTCTGCTTGACCGTTACTCCTTGGGTGAGCAACAGAAGCAAAGCAGACCTTGGCGCCAAGGTCTTGGACGTATTGCATGAAGGTGCGACTCGTAAACTGTGTGCCGTTGTCGGTGATGATCCTGTTAGGGGTCCCGAAACGGCAAACTATTTATCTGAAGAACCTGACTGCTGACTGTGCTGTCACCTTTCTCACCGGTTCCACTTCTGGCCACTTTGTGAACTTGTCGATTGCAACGTACAAGTACTCAAAGCCCCCGACGGCGCGGGGAAAGGGGCCGAGGATGTCGAGCCCCCAGACCGAGAAGGGCCAGGACAAAGGGATCGTCTGGAGAGCTTGGGCTGGCTGGTGAATTTGCTTGGCATGGAACTGGCACGCTTCACACTTGGTTACTTGTGCAGTTGCATCTTGGAGGGCTTCTGGCCAAAAGAAACCTTGCCGGAACGCCTTCCCGGCAAGTGCTCTTGCGCCAATGTGGTGACCACATATGCCTCCGTGTATCTCTGCCAACAGCTTCTGTCCATCTTCCCGGGAAATGCACTTCAATCTGACTCCGTTGAGTCTTCTTCTGTACAGTTCGTTGTCGACGAACTGGTACATACTTGACTGACTGGTTATTCTTTCTATCTCTTCTGGCTCATCGGGAAGTTCTCCAGTTTGAAGAAAACGAACAATTTGATGTGCCCATGCTGGAGCCTGAGGCTCAACAACAAGGACTAAAGGCATCAGGGCTGCTGCGGGAACCTCAGCTTCTACGGCAAGAACGTGCGGTTCCACCGGAGCTGAGTGTTCCCCGGCAAGCCTGCCGGGGCAAGGTTTGTCGGGAACGCCTGCTTCTACTGTACAGACCCTTGGGTCCGCAGGAGCAGACTGTTCCTCAGCATTTTGGTTGCTGATCTTGGGGACCTTGGCGGCGGCTTCGGGAAGATCCGCCGGCAAGTAGTCGCCGGAGACCAACTTTCTCTTCTTACTCTGCCCAACTGATGGTGTAACGGATGGCTGAGTTAGCTTGAGCACGAAGACGCCTGGTTCCACAGGTAACTTCATTGCAGCACACTTTGAGAGGCCATCTGCGATATCATTCTGATCTCTTGGAACGTGCTCCATCTGTAGGCCTTCAAAGTGTTCTTCAAGCTTCCTCACTTCATCGACATAAGCTTCCATCAGAGGGCTCTGGTAACTCTTGTTTACTTGTCGGACCACCAGCTGTGAGTCTCCCCGCACAATCAGCTTCTTGATCCCAAGTTCGGCCGCAATTCTGAGACCGGCAAGCAAACGTTCATACTCGGCAGTATTGTTTGTCGCTTGCTCCTTGGGAAAGTGCATTTGAACAACATACTTGAGGTGCTCTCCGGCGGGCGCTATGAGTAACACGCCAGCGCCGGCGCCTTGCAGCGAGAAGGCACCATCGAAGTACATTATCCACTCCTTGCTTGCTTCTTGGACGGGGATACTTGTCTCTGGAACTTCTTCATCTGGTGTTGGGGTCCATTCCGCTATGAACTCTGCCAAAGCTCTGCTCTGTGTGGTTGAAGTACTCTCAAACTTGAGACCAAAGCTTGACAGCTCCAATGCCCACTCGACGATCCTGCCTGTTGCTTCTGGATTTTGCAATATCCTCTTTAACGGAAAGCGAGTGACCACTGTTATCTCGTGTGCTTGGAAGTAATGGCGCAGTTTTCTTGAGGCCATGAGGAGGCCGAAAAGTAACTTCTGCACTCCAGAGTATCTTGACCTAGCCCCCTGCAAGAGGGAACTTACAAAATAAACTGGGCGCTGCACCATCTTCTTTCGCACTTCTCCTTGTTCCTGCACAGACTTGTCCTTGTCGGGGCCAGAGCTCGTCGGGGAAGCCCCCTGCTTGTCGCTGGATGCGCTTGCTGGGGACGTGGGTTCCTCATCCGCCTCCCTCTCCGCTACCAATGCAGCACTAACCACTTGATTGGTTGCCGCTAGGTACAGCAGCAACTTCTCTTGTGGCCTAGGTGCGACAAGTATTGGAGTGCAGGATAGGTATCCTTTCAAGTCTTGCAGCGCAGCCTCCGCTTCCGGAGTCCATTTCATGGGACCTGCCTTTTTCAGGATTTTGAAGAATGGCAGGGCGCGTTCTGCAGACTTCGAAATGAACCTGCTGAGGGCAGCCACACAACCAGCAAGTCTCCTTACGTCCTTGACGCGCTTCGGGGCTTCAATCTGCTCGATGGCTTTGATCTTGTCGGGATTGGCTTCAATCCCTCTCTGGGACGCGAAGAACCCGAGAAGCTTGCCGGAGGGGACTCCGAAGACGCACTTCTCGGGGTTCAACTTGAGTTGTATCTTACGCAGATTCTCAAAGGTCTCTCCTAGGTCTTGAATCAGGGTATCTTTGCTCTTGCTCTTGACCACTATATCATCCATGTAGGCTTCTACATTTCTGTGTATCTGTGGCTCAAAAGCAGTGTGTACCACCCTTGCAAATGTTGAGCCCGCATTCTTCAATCCAAAGGGCATGCGTATGAAGCAATATGTGCCACATGGAGTAATGAATGCAGTCTTCTCTTCATCTTCCTCAGCCATGAATATCTGGTGGTAACCTAAGTATGCATCGAGAAATGAAAGCAACTCACATCCAGCCGTGGAGTCAACAATCTGGTCGATGCGCGGCAAGGGAAAAGGATCCTTGGGACAAGCTTTATTCACATCAGTGAAGTCTATACAAAGTCTCCATTTCCCATTAGCCTTTCGCACGACAACTGGATTGGCCAACCATGTACACCTCTAACCAGGCCTGCTGCTTCCAACTTCTTTATCTCTTCGGCAATGAACTCTTGGCGCTCCACAGCTTGCTTCCTGACCTTCTGCTTGACGGGCCGCGCGTGAGGACAAACAGCAAGCTTGTGCTCAATTACCATCCTGGGAACGCCGGGGATGTCAGACGGTTGCCATGCGAACACGTCGACATTTGCCCGCAGGAAGGGAACGAGTGCGCTTTCCTATTTGGGGTCGAGTGTAGCACTGATGGTGAAGGTACCACCAGTGCCGTCCTCCTTGGCGGACACCTTCTTGGTTGCCGGTGGAGCTGCCATTCCTTTCTTGCACTTGCCGGTGGAGCTCGATGGTGCGTCCTCGACGGCAGCGCAGCTCTCTGAAGAGGTGCGTTTGCCGGAGCGGGCTCCAGAGCTCTTGCCGGACTTGGTCTTGGTCTTCCCCCCGGGAGCTTCAGCGGCAAGTGCCTTGCTGTCTGCTGCGGCTGCTGCATGCCGGTAGATCTTGTCGGCGCAGATAAGCGCATCCTTCTTGTCGCCGGGGACAGAGATGACGCTTATTGGCCCTGGCATCTTGAGCACGTTGTACGCGTAGTGGGAAGCTGCCATGAACTTGGCGAGCGCAGGACGGCCAAGTATCCCATTGTATGGCAATGGGATATCGACAACGTCGAACGTGATCCTCTCCGTCCTGAAGTTGAGCTCTCCACCAAAGGTCACTGGCAGCGTGATCTTCCCCTTCGGCTTGCTCCTTCCCGGGTTGATCCCTTGGAACGACCCGGTTTCCTCGAGCTCGCTGTCGGGAATCTGCAGTTTCTTGATCACAGCGGAGGAGATCAAGTTGAGGCCGGCCCCGCCGTCAACCAACATCTTGGTGACCTTGAGGTTGCGGATGGTTGGTGAAACCAACATCGGCAAACACCCGACCGCTGTTGTGCGGTCTGGGTGGTCCTCAAGGTCGAAGATGATGGGCGTGCCGGACCATTTCAGTAGTCTGCGTGACTCGACGGGCAGCTCAGCTACATTCACTTCCCGTACCCATTGCTTGAGTTGGCGGTGGGAAGTGTGCAGAGAGGCACCTCCGTCGACACACAGAACCTCTGTGGCCTTCTGGAACTCCTGCTCGCTGTTGTCTCCTTCATCCATGTCCTCATCGTCGTCTTCGTCTTCATCCTTGTCGCGGCCCCGGGGAGGTCTGTCTCCTTGCCGTTGCTTGGCCTTGCCGCGGCGTCCTCCCCGGCCATTGAACGGCCGCTTCTTGCTGGGCTCTCCCCCGGCTCCTTGGGCCTTCTCCTTGTCGCGACGCTCGTATTCAGCCTTCTGTTGCTCTACGAGGTACTCTACTCTCTTGCAGTTCTGGAGATCGTGGCCCTTGGTGCGGTGGATCTTGCAGTACTGCTTGTCGGAGCCGTCCTGCTTGTCGGCTGCCGCTACAGGGGCGGCCTCCTTGCCGGAGCCACCAACTTGTGTCTTCTTGGCGGCAGCCTCCTTGCCGGACTGCTCGACAACCAGTACCTCCTTGTTCTTCTTCTTCTTGTTCCGCCGCCGGTTTTTCCTTGCCGGGGCGGCATCCTCGCTGTCGCTTCCTCCTGCACCGGCATCCTCTCCGGGGAGTCTCCTCCCCTCTTCAGCATGTGCACATTTGTCAGCCAGAGCGTAAAGCTCGCTGACGTCCCGGATCTTGGTCATTGCCATTTCCTCCCTCATCAGCCGGTTACGCATGTTCTGGTGGAACGCGCTGATAACCGCGGCAGGGTGGACATCAGGGATATTGTGCTGAACGCGGCTGAACCTTTGGATGTATTTGCGCAGGGACTCTCCCTCCTTCTGGGCAAGGATGTGGAGATCGCTCTCCTGGCCGTGGGGTTTGTGGCCGCCCGTGAAGGCGCCAACAAACTAGTGGCACATATCTGCCCAAGAGGAGATGGAGTTCTCTGGCAAGTGCATAAGCCAAGATCTGACGTTTGGCTTAAGCACGAGCGGGAAATAGTTGGCTAGAATCTTCTCATCGCGTCCCCCGGCAGCCTGCACCGCAATGGTCTAGATGCTGAGGAACTCGGAGGGGTGTGTCTTGCCGTCGTACTTCTCGGGTACGTCGGGCTTAAAGTTCTTCATGCTGGGCCACTGGACTTGCCGCAGCTCTCGGGTGAACGCGGGGCAACCTGCCGCGTACGGCAAGTCGCTTGGTTCACCGGGCGCGTGCACGTCGACAGCGGTCCCGGCGCGCTGATCAGACTGTCTTCTGGCTTCTCTTCGACGCTCGATACGAGTTCGAGCGTCTTCTTGTCGCCTGTCTTCAAGGACTTGGCGCTGATCGCGGCGAGCCCGCGGATCCGACGACGCCTTGGAGTCGTCGTCGACGTTGATCCGGCGGGTCGGCGATTTCTGCTTCCGCGGCGGGGAGTGCACGGTAGTTGCACCCCCGGCGGTCTTGTCGCCGTCGGCCTTCGCTTGGTCGACTCGCCGCGGCCGTGAAGTTGCCGGCTGCTGCGGCGAGTCGTTGTTGGCGAAGGCGATGAGGCTCTGGATCGTCGCCCTCCAGTCTTCGGCCTTGTCCGCCGCTGGAGGGAAGTCGAGGAGTAGCTGAGCCCTGGCCAGGGCTTCTGCTGGAGAGGAGGGAAACGGTGGCGAACGGTGCGAGGAGCGGGATACGCTCAGACTTCTAACCGCGTTAGAAGGAGCATGTTCCCGTCCCGGCGACCGCGCCTTGCTCGTGCCAGGACGTTGGCCTTGAGCGTCCCGTGACCCACCGGCCTGGCCACGTCCCAGCAAGCGTATGGTACCTCCGGTACCACATCGCTGCTGGTCTGGCACCTCCTGAGAGGGACGTGGTGCGTGCACGGACACCGAGGCCTTGGAGTTCGCCCGGTCGTCCGTCTTGTCCTTGGACTTGGTGGCGCCGTGAGTCTCCCCACCGGCGTCCACCCTTCCGCCGGCGTCTCCCCCACCAACCGTCGGTTCTGGTGGTGGTGGGATCGACGCGGACGGGCCTCCGACCTCCGAAGCCTTCTTCTTCGGAGGCATATTGACGTAGTCGATGAAGTTGATGAAGCTGGAGAGGTTGATGAAGACTGCCCGCGTGAGCGCCGGATCAGGTTCGCACAACCTCGACGCCCCCCTACCTGGCGCGCCAAAGATGTCGGGGAAACTGACCGCCCTCGAACACCTATGGGACCAGAGCCCCTTCTACGTTGCGGTAAGGAAGCGGAGGGAGCACGGAGAGCAGATCGAGGAGCACACGCGGGCAGTTTTACCCAGGTTCGGGCCGCGCGGACCCGTAAAACCCTACTCCTGCTTTGGTTGTATTGAGTTCTCGGGCTCGGGAGCTTGAAGATCTACAGTAGCTAGCTACACCGAGCGTAGGAGTGGTCGAGTTTCTGGGATCGAACCCCCCTCTACGTTGTGCATGGGCCTCCTTTTATAGCTCAAAGGGGTCACCGACAGGTGTCAACGCAGAGGAGGGTAAAAGTGTAAATTCGGTGGTAGTTGTAACAGTGTATGAACAGTGGTCTTCACCTAACTCTGACGGTGGGGGACAAGGGCATTGAATGCCCATCGCCGTCGCCCAAAAAGCGTCCGTCCATGCGTCTCCGTTCGCCACGGCGATAGCCTCGTCACCGCGGCTTGCCACCGTGTACCCCAGGCTGCACAGCCATCTGCCACGTGCCCCTGGAAGGGCCCCAGGGCGACGCGTGGCCAGATGCGCTGGAGCGCAGGCACACGGCATAAGCTTCCCCGGCAAGCACCTTGCCGGGGTCGCAACCTTGCCGGGCCCGGAAGCTTGCCGGGGCGTATGATGCACCGCGATATACCTTCTTGAGGTGCCGTTCTTTTGGCCTTCCTGGCAAGCTCCTCTTGCCAGGGTCTTGTGCTGGAATGATAACTTCGAACCTGGTGCGGCCTTCCCGGCAAGCTCCTCTTGCCGGGGTCTTGTCTCTTAACTTGAATACTTTGTTCTTGAATGGCTTAAAGGGGTCTAGAGTGGGCTTTGGCGGGCGCGTGGTGAGCCAGACCATGGGACGCTGCTACTGCCCGTGCACAAGTCGGGATACTAAGGTACCCCTACTTTAGTACACCGACAGGCAACGTGTTCATTATCCAATTGTTTAAAATTCATTATGTTACTCCTTAATTGGATAATTTTAGCAAGGGGATAGTACTTCCCAATAAAGGCATCCTTGCACTTGTCCCAAGAATCTATACTATTCCTAGGCAAGGATTGAAACCAGATTTTAGCTCCTCCTCTCAAGGAGAAAGGAAAAAGCTTAAGCTTAACAATATCACCATCTACTTCTTTGTACTTTTGCATATCACAGAGCTCAACAAAATTATTTAAGTGCAAAGCAGCATCATCTCCAGCACCGGAGAATTGATCTTTCATAACTAGGTTCGGTAAAGCAGGTTTAATCTCATAAGAAGGTGCTGAAGTGGCAGGTGTAGCAATAGGCGTGCAGATAAAGTCATTGTTGTTATGACTAGTGAAGTCACACAACTTGGTGTTCTCGGTGGAACCCATAGCAGCAGCAAGCAAGATAACTATTTTTGTCATTTTTGGTAAGGGACACTAAAGCAAAAACAGAAAAGTAAACTAACAAGACTAAAAAGCAAAGATAAAAGATAGTGTGCAACTCCCCAATCTTGAAGAGTGGAGTCCCCGGCAACGGCGCCAGAAACTTGCTCGATGGCTTCTCTCCCCTCGTTGGTTACCCCAAGTGGAAGGTTGAGATGTAGCGTAGCGGCAAATTTCCCTTGGCAAAGATACCAAGGATCGAATCCCGTGAGACTCCGAGGGTCAACAAGTAGGTGTCAACGGCGCCAGAAACTTAGCGGTTGACGGGACCTGCACACAGATACAGATAACTTTGCTCCCAACGAGTACAGAGAGGTTGTCAATCCCTCCGGCCTTGTTGTTTACAAAGGATCAAACACAAGAGATAATAATGATAGCTATGACTGCAACTAGGAAATAAAAACAGGAAGTAAATAGAAGGTGTGATCAGCGGTGGTAATATGGACCGGGGTCCCATGATGTTCACTAGTGATGTCTCTCTCCCAAAAGACGATAAAACAGAAAAGCGAGTTAAACAAATTACAGCTGGGCAATTGACAGGATTATATGCGCAAACCAATGCTAACTATGCTGCAAAGAAAGGTAGAGGCTCAAAAGCATGGGCGGTACGCCAAGGCAAGTAGACCGAAATCCATCTGCATCTACTACTAATCATCCACCTTGAGATATCTATCCAGAGCATCTCGCTGGTATTAAGTTGCGAATCCCACCCAAAGTGTAAACTCAAAGCAACAGACAACTGCATTAAAAGAACTTTGCGTAAAGTAAACAATCCTTGCACCCGCAAGTACAAGCACCGTTGTTTTCTCCCTTGTGGCAACAGCACATCCCCTAGACTCATGTTTCTATCACTCAAGCTAGTCATCAGGGGGCATGAACCCACAATCAAGCATAACGCTCCCTCTTGGAGTTAATACCTACTACTTGGCCAAAGCAATAAACAGCAACGGAGAACATGGAAGAATTACTCAAGAACAAAGATATAAAAGAGGTGAATCAAATATATTACTCAAACCCAATCTGAACATAGTCTCATAATCCATCAGATCCCAGCAAACTCAGCAAAGCAACAGCAGAAAGATTACATATGTGCCTCGATCATGTAGGGCAGCTCACAAGGTCTAAACCATGAAGAGCAAAGAGGGGAGGAGAACATCACATAGCTACTGATCATGGACCCATGGTCCAAGGTGGACTACTCACGACTCATCCGGGAAGCGTCCATGGTGGTGGAGAAGCTCCCGGTGGTGGTTCTCCCCTCCGGCAGGGTGCCAGGAAGTGTTCTCCTGATGCTCCCGATCTTGGAAGCGCTGCGGCGGCAGAACAGAGCCGAGATCGCGAAAAAGGGTTCTGTCCTCGAGGGTTTCGGGACATGAGGGATATATATGCGAAGGGGGGCAGCCATAGGCGGAGCAGGGGCCCCAGGCGCCCCCCTGGCGCGGCCAGGGGTGGGGCCGCGCCAGGTGGCCGCCTGGGCCTCCCCTGGCTCCCCTCTGGCCCATCTTTGGTTCTTCGCGAAGCTTCCTGTACGCTGATTTTTCCTATATTTTTCCTGGAATTTTTGGAGCACTTTTAATATGGGGGAAACCTGAAATAGAAAAACAGCAGAAAACAGGAACTGGCACTGTGGTGCACTGAGTTAATAGGTTAGTCCAAATATGATCAAAAGTGCATGGAAGTGCATCAATATCATAGCAATATCACACAAAAGAAGCATGGAGCAAGCAGAAATTATAGATACGTTTTGGACGTATCAGGGATCTGCGTGGGCTGCTGCAAGACAAGGGCAAGAGCGCGGAGGGTGCGCCGGCGGCTTCCCTCATGTCGCATCCACCTCCTCCGCCGCCTGTCAAGTTGCTGGATATGCCGCCCTTGATCCCTCATGCGACGGAGGCCCATCTCGTGCGGTCATCTGAAGGACCACAAATCCAAGGTGGCGGCAGCCACGGGCCAATTGGCCACGGCAGGACTACAGACCACCGGGGGATGTCACCGGGGTACCGATCCCCGCGGGCGCCTCCGGTCACGGGTACGTTCGATTCCCATCTTCCGCTCGGTGAGGGTTCGTTCTCGGGAGAAAGGGCGTTCGGATTCTCCCGTTATCCCCCGCCTCCGCGCCTAGAATTTCCCATGTTCGATGGTGATGCACCACGTGCCTGGCGTCTGAAGTGCGAGGCTTATTTTCGCATGTGCACTTTCAGCCCGGATACGTGGGTGAGTTGCACCGCAATGTGTTTCATCGACGGGGCACTATCATGGTTACAGTCGACCAAAGCTCATTTGGTTTACCAGGAGTGGGAAGGATTTGCTAATGCAGTTTATGAGCAGTTCGGAAGGGAGGAATTCCAGTCGCTGTTGCGCCAGTTCAACAGGCTGCGACAGGGTTGGACTGTGACCGAATATGCAGAAAAATTTACTCAGTTTATGCATAATCTTATGGCACACCATGCGTCATGGGAGCCTAGTTATTTCATTACTCACTTCATTGACGGGCTGCAGAAAGAAATTCGTGCAGCCGTGGTTTTGCATCGTCCAAAAACACTCGATACTGCTGTCGACCTTGCTTGTCTGCAGGAAGAGGTGATGGACGCGATGCGAAGGGAGGATAAGCGCGAGGATCGCCAGCACACTCCTGCCACGGCTGCGCGGCCAGTGCCCAGAACTGCCTTACCGCTGCCTCCTCCACCGCCTTCGGCGCCGCCCAAGTCATCCGGACCACCAGAGGCGCGAAGCGCAGACCGCCGGGCAGTGGAAGCGGCACACACCCCGTCGGAGGACCGGGTTGCTGCACACCGCGCGTACCGCCGAGCCCGGGGACTATGCTTCACCTGCGGAGAGCGGTGGGGGCGCGACCACCGCTCGGGCCGATGGTCCAGCTCCACGTTGTGGAGGAGCTGATCGACATGATGCGGGGCGAACCACCCATCGTCGACGAGCACACCCCGCCGGAGGCCGCGGCAAGCGATGCTGATGCCGACTGCTGCGTCATATCCAAGGAAGTTGTCGAAGGGGCCGAGTCTGCCACAACTATGCGCTTGCACGGGTGGGTGCAAGGCCGCGAGGTGTTGATGCTCGTCGACTTGGGCTCCTCACACAGCTTTGTCTGCGAGTCTCTGGCTGGGCAACTGAGCGGCATGGAGGCGTGCTGCAGTGCACCCAGGAGTTGCCGGCGTGTGATGGCTTCTCGCCCCTCATTGGTTACCCCAAGTGGAAGGTTGAGATGTAGCGTAGCGGCAAATTTCCCTTGGCAAAGGTACCAAGGATCGAATCCCGTGAGACTCCGAGGGTCGACAAGTAGGTGTCAACGGCGCCAGAAACATAGCGGTTGACGGGACCTGCACACAGATACAGATAACTTTCCTCCCAACGAGTACAGAGAGGTTGTCAATCCCTCCGGCCTTGTTGTTTACAAAGGATCAAACACAAGAGATAATAATGATAGCTATGACTGCAACTAGGAAATAAAAACAGGAAGTAAAATAGAAGGTGTGATCAGCAGTGGTTTATATGGACCGGGTCCCATGATGTTCACTAGTGATGTCTCTCTCCCAAAAGACGATAAAACAGCAAAGCGAGGTAAACAAAGTACAGCTGGGCAATTGACAGGATTATGTGCGCAAACCAATGCTAACTATGCTGCAAAGAAAGGTAGAGGCTCAAAAGCATGGGCGGTACGCCAAGGCAAGTAGACCGAAATCCATCTGCATCTACTACTTATCATCCACCTTGAGATATCTATCCACAACATCTCGCTGGTATTAAGTTGAGAATCCCACCCAAAGTGTAAACTCAAAGCAACAGACAACTGCATTAAAAGAACTTTGCGTAAAGTAAACAATCCTTGCACCCGCAAGTACAAGCACCGTTGTTTTCTCCCTTGTGGCAACAGCACATCCCCTAAACTCATGTTTCTGTCACTCAAGCTAGTCATCAGGGGGCATGAACCCACAATCAAGCATAACGCTCCCTCTTGGAGTTACTACCTACTACTTGGCCAAAGCAATAAACAGCAACGGAGAACATGCAAGAATTACTCAAGAACAAAGATATAAAACAGGTGAATCAAATATATTACTCAAACACAATCTGAACATAGTCTCATAATCCATCAGATCCCAGCAAACTCAGCAAAGCAACAGCAGAAAGATTACATATGTGCCTCGATCATGTAGGGCAGCTCACGAGGTCTAAACCATGAAGAGCAAAGAGGGGAGGAGAACATCACATAGCTACTGATCATGGACCCATGGTCCAAGGTGGACTACTCACGACTCATCCGGGAAGCGTCCATGGTGGTGGAGATGCTCCCGGTGGTGGTTCTCCCCTCCGGCAGGGTGCCGGGAAGAGTTCTCCTGATGCTCCCGATCATGGAAGCGCTGCGGCGGCGGAACAGAGGCGAGATCGCGGAAAAGGGTTCTGTCCTCGAGGGTTTCGGGACGAGAGGGATATATATGCGAAGGGGGGCAGCCAGAGGCGGAGCAGGGGCCCCAGGCGCCCCCCTGGCGCGGCCAGGGGTGGGGCTGCGCCAGGTGGCCGCCTGGGCCTCCCCTGGCTCCCCTCTGGCCCATCTTTGGTTCTTCGCGAAGCTTCCTGTAAGCTGATTTTTCCTATATTTTTCCTGGAATTTTTGGAGCACTTTTAATATGGGGGAAACCTGAAATAAAAAAACAGCAGAAAACAGGAACTGGCACTGTGGTGCACTGAGTTAATAGGTTAGTCCAAATATGATCAAAAGTGTATGAAGTGCATCAATATCATAGCAATATCACACAAAAGAAGCATGGAGCAAGCAGAAATTATAGATACGTTTTGGACGTATCAACATCCCCAAGCTTAATTCCTGCTCGTCCTCGAGTAGGTAAATGATAACAAGCATAATTTCTGTGGTGACATGCTACCAACCATATAAGAACTTTTTAAGTAAAGCACTCAAGGCATGTAATTCAATTCAAGTCATAACAAGCAAGAGTCTATATTAGCATTGTAACAAGCAACATAAGAACATAAAGGTGCAAGAGCTCTCGCTGTCCGTGACTCGAATGTCTCCAAATGGTGTTTGCGTGCAAGAAAGGGGATAGGGATATACGAGAGAGTAAAACATAGTTTTTGTATTGTTGAGAACTTAATCTACTAAAGTTTCACACTTGGTCTTCTTTGGAATCTTATCTTGACTCATCCCCAGACCACTAGCCAGGTACAAGTCAAAATGATCCACTCCCTTTCGATATTTTGAGCACTCATGCAATGGATGAGCGTAAGCAAGAAAGTTGACACTTAGGATGGCAAAGAGAGAAAAATGATGAAGGGGAAGACAAAAAAGGTGTGAAAGGCTCACATCAATGAGGACAATCATAGGCGAGAGAAAGCCAAATGATAGATATGATGTGAGGAGTAGGGATTGCCATGCAACGGATGCACATATGAGCTAAGGTAAGCTCTCCAATGAAACTAGTGGGGGTGCATCCAACTTGCTCGCTCAAGAAGACCTAGAGCTCTTTTGAGGAGGCTCATCATTGGAATATACAAGCCAAGTTCTATAGTGTGAAGGTCCCCACATAGCTATATGCATGAATGATAATCTCTATGGAGTACAAGGTATAAGATGGAGTACGAGTGTGGATCTCTCAAAAGGAATAGTAGTGTGCCCCCTTCTCTCTTTTTATTTCTTTTTCTCTTTTTTTTTGTGGCCTCAATGGCTCTTTCTATTTAACTCTCATTTGTCCTCTTTGGGATCTTTTGATTTTGTCCTCTTTGGGATCTTTTCCTCACTTTAGGGGCAACACTCTATGTATTACAAGAAGTATAGAAGATCTTTCACACTTTACAAAAGTACTCAACATAAAGAAAATGAAACTATCATGATGTATGCAAATGTATGCCTCTGCCAGTGTAGCAGGATATGCAATGATACTAGCGCGTCATGTAGCAATGATTAGGGCAAGGCCCAACTAGCATGCGGCTCATCGATCAAGCAAAAAGCATGTATGACATGAAGATCAAGTCATGAGAAGATGGATGTTGCATGGCAATGTATCTCGGAAAGGCTATGGAAATGCCTTGATAGGTAGGTATGCTGGCTGTTTTGAGGAAGGATATAATGAGGCTTATGATGACAGAGCGTATTGTGCCAAGGATTTGGATGCACCGGCGAAGTATGCGCCAACTCTCGAGGTGAGAAAGGGCAATGCACGGTACCGAAGAGGCTAGAAAAATATGGCTAGGTGGAAGTGTCAACTTTCGAATACTCGCATTAGTCCAAAGAACTCATGCACTTATTATCGGTAACTCTCAATCTAATTAGGAGGTTCACAAAGAGACAAGTACCCCGAGGAGGAGTGTATGGGGGTTTGGTTATCCTTGCGCATCCTCGACTCATGGTACGTGAGTGTACTCTAATATTCGATGCCTCCAAAGATTAGTGATCCATCTAGTAGCTAAAGTTCTCAACTATTTTGTAGGTTTTCGAAAATAAACACGAATTGCCCAAAATACGACATCTATCACTAATAGGCTAAAGCTCTTGACACCAAAAGTTCAGACATTACTCATGGCAATACCTCAAAACTATTGCAAGTTACTACTAAAATTAAATAGCAACCTCAATTACCTACTTTAAGTTAAGACACACAACTCAGTGCAACAGGCAAACTCTCTTAACAAGATAAACATGAAAACTCAAGAGAGTTCAGCAACCAACTAAACAAAAGCTCTTTAAAAAGAAAAGCATGAAAACTAAGAGCTAAACATGACAACAGCTATGGAAAGACAAAGAACACACACAGCAAAGATAAGCATGAAAATCCTATGTTGTGTTCTAGGTTGAAGTGGAGCGTGTTTCTCTCCCACACAAAGAAAGCTGGGTTCTAACTTGTTATGAACAGCAAGCAAAGCTAAAGAAAACTAAAAAAAAGAAACTAAGAGCAAGACGCTCCAAGCATAGCACATAACGCATGAAGTGATAAATTATAGTGGAACAAAAGACGAACTGATAATTGTTGATGGAGAAGGGGATGCATGGGGGCATCCCCAAGCTTAGACGCTTGAGTCTTCTTGAATATTTCTTGGGGGTGCACGGGGGCATTCCCAAGCTTGAGCGTTTGACCCTCCTGAATCTTCTTTTATCATCTTCCCTCGCACACTTGAAAACTCCCTTCATACATAACTCATCATAATCTGATTAGCGAGGTTAGTACCCATAGTAAAATAATTTTTCCCTACTGGAAATAAAGATAATCTTGAAGAGCTACTGTTTCTCAAGATTGCCAAAAGGTTTTTGCAAAGAAAAAGCAAGCTCAAGGTTTGCAAAACGAAGAAAAGGCAAAACAGGACAGAATCTGTGAAAAACAGACCAGCATGTAGTAAATAATCTTTTCGGGGCACTTCTGCAACTCAAATCAAAAAACTCAGAACAGACGCTCAAAAGCCAATTGTATAGAGCACGCTGTCAAAAAAAATCAGATCAAAAAGATGATCTGGTGATTTTATTCGAATTTTTCTGTCCAAGGACAGAATCTGTTTTCTGGACAGCACGTCACAACTTTTGAACTTTCTTGCAATCGGAGGCTAAACTTGGCACAAAGCTGAAAAGAAAAGATACAATGATGATGCTACTGTAGTAACAAACATCAAGACACAACAAAAGCAAAATAAAACCTAATTCGTTGTGGGATGCCTCCCAAAAGCGCTTTCTTTTATGCCTTTAAGCTAGGCATGATGCAAAAAGAGAAGATCAAGTTTTATCAAGAGTAAGAGAATAGCTAGCCCGTGTAACGGACTCAAAAGGCAACTTAATCTTCTTTCTAGGGAAGTGTTCCATCCCTTTCTTGAGAGGGAATTGGAATTTTATATTCCCCTCTTTCATGTCAATGATAGCACCAACGGTGCGAAGAAAAGGACATCCCAAAATAATTGGACATGAAGGTTCACATTCAATATCCATAATAGTAAAATCAACGGGAACATAATTGTCATTGACAATGATAAGAACATCGTCGATCTTCCCGAAAGGTTTCTTTACGGAAGAATCAACAAGACGAACACCAAAAGAACAAGGATCAAAAGGTTTCAATTCAAACATATCGTACATTCTTTTGGGCATAACGGAGGTACTAGCTCCAACATCACATAAAGCATAGCAAGAGAAGTTATTCAACTTAATTTTAATCATAGGATCCCAACTATCTTCTAGCTTTCTAGGTATGGAGGCATCTACCCTAAGCTTCTCCTCCCTAGCTTTCATAAGAGCATTAGTGATATGATCCGTGAAGGCAAGATTAAGTGTGCTAGTGTGGGGATCTCTAGACATCTTGTGAAGAAAACCAATAACTTCAGAAAGGGTGCAATTATCAAAATTAAGGTCACTACTATCAAGTAAAGTGGTAGAGGTGTCCTTTAGGCTCACTTGTTTGGTAGCTTCTATGGTCATAGGAGTCTCTTCTTCTACGGTTGTGGTCATAGCATCACCATTAATAGGTCCAATGGGACTAGGAGTGCATTGGGTGCTAAGAGTTTGGATATCCTCAACAACTTGAATAGTAGCAACAGTGTGGTGGGTAGGAAGGCTCTTAATTCTATCTTCTTCCTCCTTTTCTCTAGCCCATCTCTTTTTAAGTTTAGCCATCATCCTAATGTTTTCATTAATTTGAACTTGAATAGCATTCATAGGAGTGGTCTTCCTCTCCTCAAGAGGAGAAGTTCTAATTTTAAGCAGCTCTACCTCATGGGCTAAATTGTCTACCTTCGAAGAGAGATTATCTAGTTTGTCTAGTTTTTCTTCTACACTCTTATTGAAGGCCTTTTGGGTAGTGATGAAGTCTTTAAGCATAATCTCTAGTTCAGAAGTGGAGTTCTTGGTGCTAGGATAAGCGTTGTTGTTCTCATAGGAATTAGAGGGGAACGGTCTAGGGTTGCTACCAAAATTACTCCTATAAGCATTGTTATTGAAATTCTTTCTAGAGATAAAGTTCACAACTACTTGATCTTGAGCAATCAAAGAATTTAAAGGAACATCATGAGGATCAATAGAAGATTGCTTGGAAAGTAGAGACATGATCAAGTCAACTTTTTCATTTAGGGAGGAAATCTCCTCGACGGAGTTTACCTTCCTACCTGTTGGAGCGCATTCGGTGTGCCATTGGGAATAATTGGTCATCATCTCGTCGAGAAGTTTCGTGGCAGCACCAAGTGTAGTTGACATAAAGGTTCCTCCCGCGGCCGAATCTAACAAGTTCCGCGAGGTAAAGTTCAAGTCTGCATAAAGAGTTTGGATAACCATCCAAGTAGTCAAACCATGAGTAGGGCAGTTCTTGACAAGAGATTTCATGCGTTCCCAAGCTTGGGCAACGTGTTCATTATCCAATTGTTTAAAATTCATTATGTTACTCCTTAATTGGATAATTTTAGCAGGGGGGTAGTACTTCCCAATAAAGGCCTCCTTGCACTTGTCCCAAGAATCTATACTATTCCTAGGCAAGGATTGAAACCAGATTTTAGCTCCTCCTCTCAAGGAGAAAGGAAAAAGCTTAAGCTTAACAATATCACCATCTACTTCTTTGTACTTTTGCATATCACAGAGCTCAACAAAATTATTTAAGTGCAAAGCAGCATCATCTACAGCACCGGAGAATTGATCTTTCATAACTAGGTTCAGTAAAGCAGGTTTAATCTCATAAGAAGGTGCTGAAGTGGCAGGTGTAGCAATAGGTGTGCAGATAAAGTCATTGTTGTTATGACTAGTGAAGTCACACAACTTGGTGTTCTCTGTGGAACCCATAGCAGCAGCAAGCAAGATAACTATTTTTGTGATTTTTGGTAAGGGACACTAAAGCAAAAACTGAAAGGTAAACTAACAAGACTAAAAAGCAAAGATAAAAGATAGCGTGCAACTCCCCTATCTTGAAGAGTGGAGTCCCCGACAACGGCGCCAGAAACTTGCTTGATGGCTTCTCGCCCCTCGTTGGTTACCCCAAGTGGAAGGTTGAGATGTAGCGTAGCGGCAAATTTCCCTTGGCAAAGGTACCAAGGATCGAATCCCGTGAGACTCCGAGGGTCGACAAGTAGGTGTCAACGGCGCCAGAAACTTAGCGGTTGACAGGACCTGCACACAGATACAGATAACTTTGCTCCCAACGAGTACAGAGAGGTTGTCAATCCCTCCGGCCTTGTTGTTTACAAAGGATCAAACACAAGAGATAATAATGATAGCTATGACTGCAACTAGGAAATAAAAACAGGAAGTAAAATAGAAGGCGTGATCAGCGGTGGTAATATGGACCGGGGTCCCATGATGTTCACTAGTGATGTCTCTCTCCCAAAAGACGATAAAACAGCAAAGCGAGGTAAACAAATTACAGCTGGGCAATTGACAGGATTATGTGCGCAAACCAATGCTAACTATGCTGCAAAGAAAGGTAGAGGCTCAAAAGCATGGGCGGTACGCCAAGGCAAGTAAACCGAAATCCATCTGCATCTACTACTAATCATCCACCTTGAGATATCTATCCAGAACATCTCGTTGGTATTAAGTTGCGAATCCCACCCAAAGTGTAAACTCAAAGCAACAAACAACTGCATTAAAAGAACTTTGCGTAAAGTAAACAATCCTTGCACCCGCAAGTACAAGCACCATTGTTTTCTCCCTTGTGGCAACAGCACATCCCCTAGACTCATGTTTCTGTCACTCAAGCTAGTCATCAGGGGGCATGAACCCACAATCAAGCATAACGCTCCCTCTTGGAGTTACTACCTACTACTTGGCCAAAGCAATAAACAGCAACGGAGAACATGCAAGAATTACTCAAGAACAAAGATATAAAAGAGGTCAATCAAATATATTACTCAAACACAATCTGAACATAGTCTCATAATCCATCAGATCCCAGCAAACTCAGCAAAGCAACAGCAGAAAGATTACATATGTGCCTCGATCATGTAGGGCAGCTCACGAGGTCTAAACCATGAAGAGCAAAGAGGGGAGGAGAAAATCACATAGCTACTGATCATGGACCCATGGTCCAAGGTGGACTACTCACGACTCATCCGGGAAGCGTCCATGGTGGTGGAGAAGCTCCCAGTGGTGGTTCTCCCCTCCGGCAGGGTGCCGGGAAGAGTTCTCCTGATGCTCCCGATCATGGAAGCGCTGCGGCGGCGGAATAGAGGCGAGATCGCGGAAAAGGGTTCTGTCCTCGAGGGTTTCGGGACGAGAGGGATATATATGCGAAGGGGGGCAGCCAGAGGCGGAGCAGGGGCCCCAGGCGCCCCCCTGGCGTGGCCAGGGGTGGGGCCACGCCAGGTGGCCGCCTGGGCCTCCCCTGGCTCCCCTCTGGCCCATCTTTGGTTCTTCGCGAAGCTTCCTGTACGCTGATTTTTCCTATATTTTTCCTGGAATTTTTGGAGCACTTTTAATATGGGGGAAACCTGAAATAGAAAAACAGCAGAAAACAGGAACTGGCACTGTGGTGCACTGAGTTAATAGGTTAGTCCAAATATGATCAAAAGTGTATGGAAGTGCATCAATATCATAGCAATATCACACAAAAGAAGCATGGAGCAAGCAGAAATTATAGATACGTTTTGGACGTATCAGCGTGCCCGTGGCAAACCCAAGGGGTGACCTTCCACACCAACCTCAAGGTTCTTCCCTTCGGCTGCTACGACATGATTCTGGGCATTGACTGGCTAGCCGAGCACAGTCCGATGAATGTCCACTGGGGGGAGAAGACCATGATCTTCGACTATAATGGGACGCGAGTCCAGCTGCAAGGGGCTCGGGCGGACACCACCCAATGCCAGCAACTCTTCAGTAACGAGTTGGACAGCCTTTTGCAGCGTTCTGGCGTGGCACAGGTTATTCACCTATGCACCGTGGCAGAAGGAGAGGTGAAGGCCACAAAGCTGCCTATTCCGAGTGCAGTGGTAGAATTGCTAAAGGAGTATGATCACTTGTTCACGGAACCCCGAGGGCTGCCGCCACAGCGCGCCTTCGACCACACTATTCCTTTGCTGCCCAGAGCAAAGCCGGTAAACATCAGACCGTACCGCTACAGCCCTGCTCAAAAGGACGAGGTGGAGCGTCAGGTTGCCGACATGCCCGCCCAAGGCATTATTGTGCCGAGCTCCAGTCCGTTCGCGTCTCCAGTCCTGCTCGTTCAGAAGAAAGACCTCACCTGCCGTTTCTGTGTGGACTATCGCCACTTGAACGCGATGACAGTTAAGAATCGCTACCCCCTACCAATCATCGACAAGCTATTGGATGAGCTCGCAGGATCCAAGTTCTTCACCAGCCTTGACCTGCGAGCGGGTTACTGATACGTCCAAAACGTATCTATAATTTCTGCTTGCTCCATGCCTCTTTTGGGTGATATTGCTATGATATTTATACACTTCCATACACTTTTGATCATATTTGGACTAACCTATTAACTCAGTGCACCCCAGTGCCAGTTTCTGTTTTCGGCTGTTTTTGTATTTCAGGTTTTCACGTTACGAGAACTGCCAGGAAAAATCCAGAAAAAATATATAAAAAATCAGCGTTCCAGAAACTACCGTGCGCCCGAAGGACAGCCGGGGGGCCACCAGGGCTCCAGGCGCCCTGGCGGCGCCCCCCCCCCCCTGGGCCATGCCGGGGGGGCGCCTGGGCCCCCCGAGGCTCCTCCGATGCCCCCCTTTGGCATATATTTAAAGCGTCTCCCGAAACCCTTGAGGGAGAAACTCTTTTCGCGATCCCATCTCTGTTCCGCCGCCGCCGCCGCTTCCAAGATCGGGAGCACCAGGAGAACTCTTCCCGGCACCCTGCCGGAGGGGAGGATCACCACCGGGAGCCTCTCCACCAACATGGACGCCTCCCGGATGAGTTGTGAGTAGTCTCCCTTGGACCATGAGTCCATGACCAGTAGCTATGTGATGTTCTCCTCCCGTTCTTGTGCTTCACTAATTAGTCCTCGTGAGCTGCCCTACATGATCGAGGCACATATGTAATCCTTCTGCTGTTGCTATGATGAGTTTGCTGGGATCCGATGGATTATGAGATTATGTTCAGATTGTGCTTGAGTAATATATTTGATCTACCTCTTTTATATTTATGTTCGTAAGTAATTCTTGCATGTTCTCCGTTGTTATTTATTGCTTTGGCCAAGTAATAGGTAGTGACTCCAAGAGGGAACGTTATGCTTGATTGTGGGTTCATGCCCCTCGATGACTAGCTTGAGTGACAGAAACATGATTCTAGGGGATGTGCTGTTGCCACAAGGGGGAAAACAACAGTGCTTGTGCCCGCGGGTGCAAGGATTGTTTACTTTACGCAAAGTTCTTTTAATGCAGTTGTCTGTTGCTTTGAGTTTACACTATGGGTGGGACTCGCAACTTAATACCAGCGAGATGTTCTGGATAGATATCTCAAGGTGGATGATTAGTAGTAGATATTGATGGATTTCGGTCTACTTATTTTGGCGTACCGCCCATGCTTTGAACCTCAACCTTTCTTGCAATGTAGTCAGCATTGGTTTGCGCACATGGTCCTGTCAATTGCCCAGTTGTAATTCGTTTACCTCACATAGCTGTTTTATCGTCTTTTGGGAGAGAGACATCACTAGTGAACATCATGAGACTCCGGTCCATATTACCATCATTGATCACATCCGCTATTTACTTTTCGCTTTTATTTACTATTGCAATTATATCTATCACTACTATCACTTGCGTTTAATCCATTGTGAACTACAAAGCCGGAGGGATTGACAACCTCTCTGTACTCGTTGGGAGCAAAGTTATTTGTATCTGTGTGCAGGTCCACGTTGATTGCTAATATCTGGCGCCGTAGCAGTTGACACCTTCTTGTTGAACCTAGGAGTCTCTGGGGATTCGATCCTTGCTATCTTTGCCAAGGGAAAAACTTCCGCAACACTACATCTCACACCTTCCACTTGAGGTAACCAACGAGGGGCGAGAAGCCTAGCAAGAGTTTTTCTGGCGCCATTGCCGGGGACTCCACTCTTCAAGATAGGGGAGTTGCACGCTATCTTTTACCTTTCCTTTTAGTCTTGTTAGTTTACCTTTCAGTTTTTGCTTTAGTACCTTTTTATCGAAAATCACAAAAATAGTTATCTCGTTCTTTAGTTGTCATTATGTCGGGTCCTTTTGTCTTTGACGAGGCAGAAGTTCTCACCTTTAAACAAAGAGGTGGGGAAAGTTTGAAAGATGCTTGGTATAGAATTAATGATTCACAAAAAAGAGCCACCAAGAAGCAACCTACTACTATCCTGCTTAGAAATTTTTATGTTGGAATTACTTCTTGGAATAGGTTTATTCTAGATACTGCTATCAATGGGAATTTCCTAGAGGCCCCAGTTTGGGAGTCCCTTAGTATTATTGAAAATCTTGTTGGGAATCTCCCTCTTGTTAGCATTCAAGAGGACATCACCCTAGCTCACATTATGAAAAAACTTGAAAAGATAGAGCTAGAGATGCCAAGCGTTAATAAGATAAATGAGTTGGATCGTAAGATCCAAGGGAATTTGAATAGACTTGATAGCTCCATGCATAAAATTTTCAAAATTTTGGAGACCGTCAAATTCCATGACTTGGACTCTTCTAGGATAGACAAGATTGAGGATATCTTTGATACTCTAGGAACCACCTTCTCCTCAATCAAAACCAAAAAGGTAGAAACTCCGGCAAAGAAGGAGCCTAAGTTCTTTCACGTTCCAAAGGCTCCCCGCTCTAAAAGTAATCCACCTATTGCCAAAGGGGTTGAAACTGTAAAGACTTTGGAAGAAACACCTGTCTTTGATGAATTTATAAATGAATCTTCCCTTGACTTTTATCCTTTTGGTCTTCTACCTAGAAGTATCTCTATGAGGCCTTTATTTGAAAGTCCTCTTAAGACTAGTTGTATTATTGAAGAGCTTTTTGATGATCTTGATGATGGTTCAATTGATACAACTTGATCTATATGCATTATGCCTAGCTTAAAGGCATAAAAGAAAGCGCTTTTGGGAGGCAGCCCAATGAATAAATTTATTTTGCTTTTGTTGTGTCTTGATGTTGTTTACTACTGTAGCATCATCATTGTATCTTTGCTTTTCAATTTTGTGCCAAGTATAGCCTCTGATTGCTAGAAAGTTCAAAAGTTGTGAGGTGCTGTCCAGGAAACAGATTCTGTCCTTGGATAGAAAAATTCGTATAAAATCACCAGATCATCTTTTTGGTCTGAATTTTTTCGACAGCGTGCTCTATATAATTGTCTTTCGTGCGTCTGTTCTGAGTTTTTTTATTAGAGTTGCAGAAGTGCCCCGAACAAATCAATTACTACCTGCTGTTCTGTTTTTCACAGATTCTGTCCTGTTTTGCTTTCCCTTCATTTTGCAAACCAAGAGCTTGCTTTTTCTTTGCAAAAACCTTTTGGCAATCTTGAGAAACAGTAGACCTTCAAGAATATCTTTATTTCCAGCAAGGTACAATTATTTTATTATGGATACTAACCTCGCTAATCAGATTATGATGAGTTATGTATGAAGGGAGTTTTCAAGTGTGCGACGGAAGATGATAAAAAGATTCAGGAGTGTCAAGCGCTCAAGCTTGGGGATGCCCCCATGCACCCCCAAGAAATATTCAAGGAGACTCAAGCGTCTAAGCTTGGGGATGCCCCCGTGCATCCCCTTCTCCATCAACATTATCAGTTCGTCTTTCGTTCCACTATATTTTAATCACTTCATGTGTTATGTGCTATGCTTGGAGCGTCTTGCTTTTAGTTTTCTTTAGTTTTTCATAACGAGTCGGAACTCAGCTTTCTTTATGTGGGAGAGAAACACGCTCCACTTCTACCTAGAACATAACATAGAATTTTCATGTCTATCCTTGCTGTGTGAGTTCTTTGTCTTTTAATAGCTACTATCATGTTCAGCTCTTAGCTTTCATGCTTATCTTTTCAAGAGCTTTTGTTTAGTTGGTTGCTTGAACTCTCTTTAATTACCATGCTCACCTTATTAAGAGAGTTTGCTTCCGTTGCATTGGTTAATATGTATATGATAAAGATGCTACGTGCATGATGGCGCTTAGTAGTTCATGTTTTCTTATGGTTAGTCTCAAATAGCTGGGGGATTCCCAATGTGTTATTGGAGTACCAACACGATTTGTTTGCCAATGATGTGGTATGGTTTAGTAATATCTTCCCTCAAGAATTTATTTTGATTGACTTGGCGTATGCTCACGCATATTAAAGACTGTAAAGAAAGTCTGTCAAGCCTTGATGATCTTTTGTTTCTGAGTAGCGATATAACTACCATGCCTGATTCAATGTTGCTTTGTCGCTCTGCATGATTATGACCGTCATTGCTCTCTTAGTTGGTCGCTCCCAGTCTTTTGCTAACCTCCACCTGTACTAAGCGGACTGACTGCTTGTGCATCCACATCCTTTTAAACCAGTTGTGCCATATGAGTCCACCATACCTACCTATATGTGGTATTTCACCGCCACTCCAAGTAAATTTACATGTGCTACCTTTAAAACCTTCAGTTGCAATATATAGCTCATGGGAAAGTAGCTTAAAAACTATTGTGGTAAATAATATGTTGCTTATGTATCTTATTTTCTTATAAGTTGCTTGCTGAGCGATAACCATGTTTCTGGGGACGCCATCAACTATTACACTTTTCTTGAATATCATGTGAGTTGCTATGCATGTTCGTCTTGTCTAAAGTAAGGGTGATTCGCCATGGGTTGAATGGTTTGAGTATGCATATTGTTAGAGAAGAACATTGGGCCGCCAACCAAAGCCATGTATCATGGTGGAAGTTTTAGCTTGGACATTAATCCTCAATCTCTTATGAGAATATGCTTAAGCATTAAAGAGGAGTCCATTATCTATTTTCTATGTTGTCCCAGTATGGATGTCCTCAAGTTGAGATCTATCAAAAACGAGAAATCAAATGCGATCTATCTCCTTGGACCTTTGTACAGGTGACATAGACGTACCCCTTTGTGACACTTGGTTGAAACATATGTAATGCAATGACAATCCATGGAAATCCGAGCTAATTAGTACAAGGTGCGAGCACTATTGGTATTCGATGCATGAGGCTTGCAACTTATAGGATGTCTTATGCATAGCACATATGAAGTACTACTACCGTTGACAAAATTGTTTCTATGTTTTCAAAATAAAAAGCTCTAGCACATGAGTAATCCCTGCTTCCCTCTGCAAAGGGCCAATCTTTTACTTTTATGTTGAGTCTCCACCTTCTTTTAAAAGCACCAACTACTGAGAGCATGATTGTCATTCTGAGTGTAATGTGCATTGCCCCAAAGTAGCATTGTCTTTTGCATGATTGTGATATCGTTTATTCTGAAATCATTGTATCTAGTCATCACTTAAACCTTGGAGGTGCCCCTGCATTTATGTTTTGCTTCACTAAAGGGGGCAAGCTAGATATCACTTTATCATATTTGCACCTCATGTTCATTGCAAATCTATTTGATGTTTCAGTATCATATTGTAAAACTTTCAGTTCTTTGTGATTTTCTCATGAGGCAACTTAATTACTATAGATTCATTGTCTCAGTAAGCTTTTGTCATATGACTATGAAAAAGTCCTATATGGTTAATAGCATGTCACCACAGAAATTATTCTTGTTATCATTTACCTACTCGAGGACGAGCAGGAATTAAGCTTGGGGATGTTGATACGTCCAAAACGTATCTATAATTTCTGCTTGCTCCATGCCTCTTTTGGGTGATATTGCTATGATATTTATACACTTCCATACACTTTTTATCATATTTGTACTAACCTATTAACTTAGTGCACCCCAATGCCAGTTTCTGTTTTCGGCTGTTTTTGTATTTCAGGTTTTCACGTTACGAGAACTGCCAGGAAAAATCCAGAAAAATTATATAAAAAATCAGCGTTCCAGAAACTACCGTGCGCCCGAAGGACAGCCGGGGGGGCCACCAGGGCTCCAAGTGCCCTGGCGGCGCCCCCCTCCCCCCCCCCCCTGGGCCGCGCCGGGGGGGCGCCTGGGCCCCCCGAGGCTCCTCCGATGCCCCCCTTTGGCATAT
>LR738711.1:961424351-961445333 GCA_902687465.1 Secale cereale
TCCTTCTGCTGTTGCTATGATGAGTTTGCTGGGATCCGATGGATTATGAGATTATGTTCAGATTGTGCTTGAGTAATATATTTGATCTACCTCTTTTATATTTATGTTCGTAAGTAATTCTTGCATGTTCTCCGTTGTTATTTATTGCTTTGGCCAAGTAATAGGTAGTGACTCCAAGAGGGAACGTTATGCTTGATTGTGGGTTCATGCCCCTCGATGACTAGCTTGAGTGACAGAAACATGAGTCTAGGGGATGTGATGTTGCCACAAGGGGGAAAACAACGGTGCTTGTGCCCGCGGGTGCAAGGATTGTTTACTTTACGCAAAGTTCTTTTAATGCAGTTGTCTGTTGCTTTGAGTTTACACTATGGGTGGGACTCGCAACTTAATACCAGCGAGATGTTCTGGATAGATATCTCAAGGTGGATGATTAGTAGTAGGTATTGATGGATTTCGGTCTACTTATTTTGGCGTACCGCCCATGCTTTGAACCTCAACCTTTCTTGCAATGTAGTCAGCATTGGTTTGCGCACATGGTCCTGTCAATTGCCCAGCTGTAATTCGTTTACCTCACATAGCTGTTTTATCGTCTTTTGAGAGAGAGACATCACTAGTGAACATCATGAGACTCCAGTCCATATTACCATCATTGATCACATCCGCTATTTACTTTTCGCTTTTATTTACTATTGCAATTATATCTATCACTACTATCACTTGCGTTTAATCCTTTGTGAACTACAAGGCCGGAGGGATTGACAACCTCTTTGTACTCGTTGGGAGCAAAGTTATTTGTATCTGTGTGCAGGTCCGCGTTGATTGCTAATATCTGGCGCCGTAGCAGTTGACACCTTCTTGTTGAACCTAGGAGTCTCTGGTGATTCAATCCTTGGTATCTTTGCCAAAGGAAAAACTTCCGCAACACTACATCTCACACCTTCCACTTGGGGTAACCAACGAGGGGCGAGAAGCCTAGCAGTTACCACCAGATACGCATGAGACCTAAAGATGAGCACAAGACGGCTTTTAAGACCCACAACAGCCACTACGAGTTTCGAGTGCTGGCGTATGGACTCACGGGTGGTCCGTCCACATTCCAGGGAGGGATGCACATAGTGCTTGGGCCTCTCAATCGTCACGGAGTGCTCGTCCTTATTGACGACATCCTGGTCCACAGTGCTACTTTAGAGGAACACGTCGACCTGCTGCGACAAGTCTTCCAGAGGCTCCATGAGCACCATCTCAAAATCAAGCTCAGCAAGTGCTCTTTTGCGCGCCCCAGCCTCACTTACCTAGGCCACGAGATCAGTGGCGACGGGGTGAGGACTGACAGCAAGAACATCACTGCTGTGCAGAAATGGCCGACCCCAAGCAATGTCAAGGAGGTCTGGGGGTTCCTCGGTTTGGCTGGGTACTACCGCAAATTCGTCAAAAATTTCGGCATCATCAGCAGGCCCCTGACTGACCTGCTTAAGAAGAATACGGTCTTCAGTTGGACCGAACAGGAAGCGGCAGCCTTTCAGGAGCTCAAGGGGGCGCTGGTGACAGCTCCAGTTCTTGCGCTACCAGATTTCAGAGTCCAGTTTGAGCTGGAAACCGATGCATCTGATCGTGGCATCGGGGCGGTTCTACGACAAGGCAAACATCCAGTCGCCTTTCTCAGCAAGGCATTGGGCCCAAGGAACCGAGCCCTCTCCACGTACGAGAAGGAAGGCCTCGCCATTCTGATGGCCGTGGAGCACTGGCGCCCCTATTTGCAGCAGGCGGAATTTGTGATCCACACCGACCAACGCAGCCTGGTGCACCTGGAAGACCAGTGCCTCGCCACCCCTTGGCAACAGAAGATCATGGCCAAGTTGCTGGGGCTCCGGTACCGCATCGTTTACAAGAGGGGGGTGGACTACCGAGTGGCTGATGCTCTATCCCGACGCCCGGGGCCTCTCCAAGGTGACTTAGCAGTGGTCACGGTAGCTGTCCTAGTGTGGCTGGAGGCAGTGCAGCAAGGCTATGAAGAGGATGCCGCAGCCCAGAAGTTGCTGACCCGGTTGGCCATGGAGCCCGAGGGCCATGACGGCTTCAAACTCCAGAACGGAATCATCAAGCAACACGGACGCGTATTGCTCGGCAACAACATTCCACTCCAGAAGAAGGTTCTCGAGGCCCTGCACGCAGGTGCGATTGGGGGTCATTCGGGGTTCAATGCCACGTACCGCAGGGTTCGGCGCCTTTTCACATGGCCAGGAGTGAAGCAACACATCAAGCTGTTCGTGGAGGAGTGTCAGATATGCAAGCAGGCGAAACCGGAGCGGGTCCGATACCCAGGGCTGCTGGAACCCTTACCAGTACCCAAGCAGGCATGGGAGCTCATCACCATGGACTTCATGGAAGGGCTACCACAGTCGACTCGCTACAATAGCATTCTGGTCGTGGTGGACAAGTTCTCACGGTAAGCGCACTTCATACCGCTGACCCACCCATTCACGGCCTTCCAAGTCACGCTGGTCTTCGTCAACAACATCTACAAACTCCATGGGCTACCGGAAGCGATTGTGTCGGATCGGGACCCAATCTTTACTAGCACCATGTGGAAGGAAATCTTCAGACTGACTCACACCGAGCTGCGAATGAGCACCGCTCGGCACCCGCAGACCGATGGACAATCCGAGCGGGTCAACCAATGCCTCGAGACGTACCTGAGATGTTTCGTGCACTCCTGCCCCTCCAAATGGTCTGCATGGCTCGCCCTGGCGGAATTCTGGTATAATACCTCTCCACATTCGGCCTTGGGAACTTCCCCTTTCGAAGCTCTGTATGGACACGCCCCCCGGCACTTTGGGATCATAGACCCTCTAGCCTGTGCGGCTCCAGACTTGGCAGATTGGCTCCAAGATCGCGCCCAAATGGAGGCGCTCTTGAGGCAACATCTCGTGCGTGCGCAACAGCAGATGAAGCAGTCAGCGGACAAGCGCCGCTCTGACCGCCACTTTGAAGTCGGCGACTGGGTGTTCCTCAAGATTCAACCCTACATTCAGCGTTCTCTGGCGACACGAGCTAACCAGAAACTTTTGTTCAAGTACTTTGGCCCGTTTCAGGTCATCAAGCGCGTGGGACAGGTGGCCTACAAACTTCAGCTGCCAACGACTTGCTCCATCCACCCAGTGTTCCATGTGTCGCAGCTGCGGAAGGCCCTTCCACCAACCGAGCAAGTGGTGCCTGATCTGCCCGAGGAAGCAGCCCCAAGCCCTGTACCAGAGGAGATCATCGCCAACCGAGTCTACAACCGCAACAAAAGTCCGGTGCAGCAGGTCCTAGTTCGTTGGACGGACCAGCCAGCGTCGTTGGCTACTTGGGAGGATCGCGACGAGCTGCTCAGCGAATATCCCGAGGCACCAGCTTGGGGACAAGCTGTCTCTGAAGGGGGAGAGAATGTTACGATCCCTGCCAACGGGCCACAAGAGGAGGGGACGCAAGGCCCAGTGAAACGCAACCGGAAGCCCAGCAGCCGCTACCCGGCCCACAGTACACTACCTAGTGGGTACTTATGCGGAGCGAGGGCAAGAGAGAAGGCAGGCAGAGACGAGACGAACCTGGCGGCGGCGGCTACTCCCTTTCCCCTTTCCCCTGTTCCTGAGTAGAATCCTAGCTACCTTCTATCAGATTCTTGTAATCGGGTCTTGCGGATTTAGATCGAACCTTGGTCATAACATAACTGACCTTAAGTTGCTACGATGATGATACATGATGGTCTATGGCTAAAGCTCTGGTGGTGCAGAACTTATGAATATCAGTGATGTGCTCCTTAAATATGTTGTGTGTAGGGGTACCTCTCTCGTGGTCTATGTCTTGTTCTTACAAGGTTTTGCATGGCGCGAAGCTTGTCATCGTGCTGTCTCGATTAGTCATTCACGCCCATTTGGGAAATTGCACGAACATGGTTCGTGCGCCGTTACTTGTATGCGTGTGAAGCTTGTCATCATGCTGTCTCGGTAAATAGTTCACGCCCATTTGGGACATTGCACAACACATGGTTCGTACGCCATTACTTTTATGCGTGTGAAGCTTGTGGTCATGCTGTCTCAATAAGTCGTTGACGTCCATTTGGGAAATTGCAGGACACGTGGTTCGTGTGCCGTTACTTTTATGTAAAATTACAAGCAAAAATGGCAATCTAGTTAATTTTGGCGGGCCAATCAAAACATGTTGTCCCGCTATCTCAGTCGTTCCAGCTCATTTCGGATATTCCTGGACATATTGTTCATGCACTCATTACTTTTATTGAGATCTGCAGGCAAAATTTTGACCTCAAGTTAGTGTTGTCGGATTTTAGGAGATTTTAGGAGGCTCATTTCGGCAATTGCAGGACACGTGTTTCGTGTGCCCTTTACTTTAATTTATTCAGAACTCTTGCCCACATGCAGCAATTTTAGTGTTTGTCGTTCAGAAGAAGTTTTTTGTAACCGACCAAACACATACCAGGTATCATGTTGATTGTGGATTATTGATACTGTCGTTACCAATTAGGAAATATTTCTTCGGATGGTGGCCAGGTCCAGTTTGAAGCAAAGTCGGCTAAAAATGGAGCATGGTATGAAGATATATACATATTTCATCATTTCCTCTTCTATGTCATTTCATGTCAGATGTGGTCTGTTTTTGTGTATGTGATTTTTTTTCGGCATGTGTGTGGGTGTGTCTGTGCGAGGTGGGGTGAACCTTTCGGTTTTACATGATTGACCAATTCTTGTTGTTACAGGTACGATGTTGCTGCCTTTCTGTCCCACAGGTTCATTGAAACGAGGGACCCGGTAATGACCATAGAACTTTTTGCTAAATAGGATTGATGTTAGTAAACAGGTTCTTGTCTTTTTATAGTTGGTGACAGTACTGATGTTAAAACATTTTGAACACCCGACTCATCTAAATTTGTGTTCTACAAGTCTTGTGTGTTTGAAAAGTATCACAACAAGATAGTACTAATAAAGTACTGAACAGTTAAGAAGACTTTAAGAACCTTGTGTATTTGCTACTTTAGGCTTATATGGAAAGCTGATACTTGATGGTATAAACTTACTTTCACAATCCCTCTGTTATGTCATGTAAAACGAAATATAAATTGATTTTTTTCTTTCAATCATTATATAGATGTGTATACATGTCAGTGTTTTACAAAGGAAAAAGTTAGTTCACCCCCCCCCCCCTTCAATTATTATCCTTGAGCTATAGAAATTGAAGAGAATCAAACTACAATGGTGATTTTCATGCCAGCCTGGTCATGTACCGAGCACATTCAGATACATTACCACCATGGAACCCCACTCAACCATTCTACCAATCTCTTGATTTATAGTTAGCATAGGAAAAATATTTGATTTTTATATGGTGTGAATTGTTAGGAATCTAGGATCACGATCACAGAGGAGACAGGGTTTTGCGCCGCGTGCAAACTTGCGACTTTTCTCGTTTTTTCTTTCAGCTATTTATTCTGTTACAAGGAAGGAGAGGCAGGTAGCGATCCTAACTATGCGCCACGATCCGCCGTGTTCACGCCATCCCACGAGCGCTGTTCGTGTCTCCTAACCCACCCGCGAGACTACCGGGCCGATCGTGGTGACCACGTCCAGTCGGCCCATGCTAGCTACTTGCATGGCACACACACTCCGCGGCTCATCCAGCAAGATTATTTCAACAGAAAACAAACTAGCCTAAGCACAATGACTAGATTAGCTAACAAATCACCCCCCTAATCTTGGCGTTGGCGTATTATTTCAACCATGCCCATCCTCCTTCTCAGCTCCTGAAAGGCGAGACACCCGAGTGCTTTCGTCAGAGCGTCGGCTAGTTGTTCGCTGGTTCTGACGTAGTCGATGAAGACACGTCCCTGCTCCACGCACTCGCGAATGAAATGATACCTGATCTCAATGTGTTTACTGCGATCGTGGAAGACAAGGTTCTTTGCCAGGGAGATCATCGACTTGTTGTCGACGAGGATCTTCGGCCGCGCAGCTTCCTTGTTCAGCATCTCGCCAAGTAGCCGCGACAGCCAGATGCCCTGACACGCAGCGGCAGTGGCGGCCATGTACTCGGCCTCGCACGAGGAGAGCGCCACCACCCTCTGTTTCTGGGACTGCCAGCTCACCGGGCTGTTGCCGAGGAAGAAGATCACCCCCGTCGTGCTCTTCCCGTCGTCCGTGTCCCCAACATGATCCGAGTCACTATAGCCAGTTAGCTGCAGTCCTCCATCGCTGCGCTCGTATGCGCAGCCGTGATCCAGCGTCCCGGCCACGTACCGCAGAAGGTGCTTCACGGCAGCATAGTGGTCGGACGCGGGCTTCTCCATGAACCTGCTCAAGTACCCAACTGCAAATGATATGTCGGGCCTTGTATGAACTAGATACCTCAGTCCTCCGATAATGTTGCGGTATTTCGTCTTGTCCACCGGGGCGGCAGTGCTCTCCTTGCTCAGTTTGAGCCGAGCTTCCATTGGTGTGTTGCTGGGGGTGCAGTCTTCCATGCCCGCGCTCTCCAATAGACGCTTGGCGTAGGCCGCCTGCCCGAGCACGATGCGGTCACGCTCCTGGCTCACCTCCATCCCGAGGTAGTAGCTGAGCATGCCCAAATCGCTCATGCGAAACATCCCGGTCATCTGCCGCTTGAAGGAGATGATCTCTGTCGTGGCCGCTCTGGTGATGATGAGGTCATCGACGTAGACCCCAACGATCAGAAGCGAGGCGCCCGAGCCGCGACGGTAAACGGCGTGCTCTGGCGGGCAACGCTCGAACCCCAGAGCGCACAAGCTCTCGTCCAGCTTCGCGTTCCAGGCCCTTGGTGCTTGGCGAAGACCGTACAGCGCCTTGCGGAGGCGCAGCACCTTGCCCTCCTGTCCAGCCACGGCGTACCCCGGCGGCTACTGGACATAAACCTCCTCGAGCAAGTCACCATTCAATAAAGCGGACTTCACATCCATGTGGTGTACCTGCCAGCCATGGTTGCGCCGCGAGTGCGACGAGGACGCGCACCGAGTCCATTCGTGCGACCAGCGCGAAGACCTCTTCAAATCGACGCCCTCCCGCTGCACGTAGCCTTTCGCCACCAGGCGTGCCTTGTGCTTCACAATGGCCCCCCGGGGGTCCTTCTTGAGCTTATAGACCCATTTGAGGCCAATTGCGCGGTGACCTGCCGGGAGCTCGCTCAGCTCCCAGGTTCCGTTGTTGACGATGCTCTGCATCTCTTCGTCCATTGCTGCGCGCCATCCCTGCTCCTTCTTTGCTTCAGTGAATGAGGCCGGTTCCTCGCCCACGAGCAGGTACAGGTCGCCGTCGTTGTAGCTCGCCTCCACCTCTTCTGTCGTGTCCCACAGGTTCTCGAGTGTGCGATACCGACGTGTCGCCTCTGCGTCGGGAGGCGCCTCGGACGCGCCGGTGGGCGGTGAGACGAACTCAACGCCGGTTGGAGTCGAGATCGGCATTCTGTACGCCGCGGAGGTGGGAGAGGGCGCGATGATCGCGCTCTGTGGTGTTGACGGCTCGACGTCGGGCGCGGGCACCGAGCGGCGCCGGATCGAGGAAGACACTGGCTCCACCCGCACGCTCGTCGTGGCCACGGGCTCCAGCTCGACCGTGAAGGATTCGCATCCTTCATCACGAGCAGGCGAAGCGACGCTCCAATCCCACGACGCGTTCTCGTCGATCACGACGTCGCGGGAGATGTGGGCGCGGCCTAACGGAGGGTGGAAGACGCGGTATGCAGCCGATCCGGGCTCGTACCGAAGAAAGACCATCGGCATACTGCGGTCGTCGAGCTTCTTCGTGTTCGGTCGCGTCACCTTCACGTGAGCTACACATCCAAAGGTGCGGAAGTGCTGCACGCTGGGCCGACGGCCGCACCAGACCTCATACAGTGTCATGCCGGAGACGCTCTTCGTAGTTGCACGGTTCAGCAGGTACACCTGCCGTGGTCACAGCCTCCCCCCAGAAGCGTGCTGGGACGCCCTTCGCCTTGAGCAGACACCACGCCATGCCGATGATCATCTGGTTGCGCCGCTCCACCATCCCATTCTGTTGCGGCGTGTAGGGGGCGGTGAGCTGTCGGTGCACACCCAACTCTACAAAGAACTCGTCGAGGCTCAAGGAGTTGAACTCACCCCCGCGATCGGTGCGCAGGGTCTTCAGGTGGCGACCAGACTCACGTTCCGCCGCCGCCTGGAACTGTCGGAGCGCCGTCTCTGCCTCATCCTTAGTCGTGAGCAGGCGTAGCCACATGTGCCGGCTCTTGTCGTCGACGAGGAGGAGGAAGTAACGTTTCCCTCCCGGCGTGGCCGGCGTGATTGGCCCGCACAGATCTGCGTGCACGAGCTCGATAACGTCCTCGGCACGGTTCACGGCGTGACGTGGGAAGGGGGCCCGCCGGTGCTTGCCGGCAACGCATGCCTCGCAGAGCCGATCCACCTTATCGACGAGCGGCAAGCCGTGAACCATGTCCTTGCGCGAGAGCGATCAGAGCGCCTGGATGCCGATGTGGCCGTACGTCGTGTGCCAGAGCCGTGCATCATCGCCTCCATGTACGGCGAGGCAGACCGGGCGAGCCATGCTTAGGCTCAGCACGTACAGGCGCCCATGGTTGCGATGCACGCGTGCGAGCAGGCGCCCGCCCGGGATCGCAGCTGAAGGGCGCCCTGGCTGATGTGTGTGTCGTAGGCGTTCTCGTCCAATTGGCCCAGGCTTATGATATTGCTGCATAGACGAGGAATGTAGTACACCTCAGAGAGTACCAAGTGCTCACCATTTAGACACTGGAACAGGATCGTCCCCTTCCCCTCGATCTGCACCGCAGACCCGTCGCCAAGCCTGACGAAGCCGCGCACGCCGGTGTCCAGCTCGGAGAAGATCTCCCGCCATCCAGATATGTGGTTGCTGGCGCCGGAGTCCAGTAACCAGGAGGAGTCGCAGCCTCCATCATCCGAGGCGGGGCGCGCTTGCGAGCGCTCCTCATTCAGCATCACGTGCTCCACAGCCGCCTCCGTGGTCGCGGTGAGCGCGCTCAGGCTCGCCATGAGGAGCGTGGTCTCCTCGGTCCCGCCCTCGGCGAGATTAACCTGCTCCTTCCGCTCGCGCCGGGGCTCGGTGCAGTCTCGCGAAAAATGCCCCGGCTTGTTGCAGTTGTAGCACGTGACTTTGGTCATGTCACGGCCGCCGCTGCGACCGCCGGACCCGCCCGAGCCGCTGGCGTTATGAGGCGGGCGTGCGTCGTTCCTCCATCCCTAATTCTTGCCGCGGCGGTTGTTCTACCCGCCGCCGTTGCCGCCGCCGCCGCCGGAGCCTTGGCCGCTCTCACGCGCCTGCTTGCGTGCTTCCTACTGTTGCTCAGTGAGGTATAGCTGCCCACCGCCTTGACTTGGTGCGGGCACGGCGCAGCGCTCCTCGGCGGTCCTCAGCCGCCCGATCAGCTCCTCGACCGAGATCATACTCAGGTTCAGGAGGGTCTCAATCGCCACTGCGATCTGCGCGTATCGGGGGGAACAACACGCAACAATTTCTGCACGACGCATACCTCCTCGACGTTGTCGCCGAGCGTGCGCAGCTGGTTGACGAGGCTGGTGATGCGCATGCCGAAGGCGTCGAGGGTCTCGCCGTCGTGGAAGGTGATCTGCTCGAATTCCGCGCAGAGTCGTTGCGCGGTGGCCTCACGCACACGGTGCACTCCCATCCGCATGACCTTGATAGTGTCCCAGGCCGCCTTGGCCGTCTCCTTGACGACGAGGCCGCCGAGCATCCCCGGCGGAACGGCTCGGAGGAGGACGCCAAGCGCCGACTTGTCGTCGCGTTCGTGCTGCGCGTTGCCCTCGATCGCGTCCGAGAGCCCCTAGGACTCCAAGTGGACCTTCATTACCAGCGACCACTCGATGTAGTTGGTCGAGGTGATGGTCGGGAAACGTGGTGCTGGCTCCTGGCACGAACGGCGCGCGCTCCGTGGCCGCCGCCTGGTGGATCACCACCTGCTGCTCCCGCCTCACGCGGCTTCGCCCGCGGCTGCGCTCCCGTGGTGGAGTCGCCGAGCGTGCCAGCCCGCCCCCGCCTGCGTTGAGGGCCGCGGCGGCCGCCGCCGCGGCCGCGTCGGGCTGTTCTCCTGATACCACTTGTTAGGAATCTAGGCTCACGATCACAGAGGAGACAGGGTTTTGCGCTGCGTGCAAACTTGCCACTTTTCTCGTTTTTTTCTTTCAGCTATTTATTCTGTTACAAGGAAGGAGAGGCAGGTAGAGATCCTAACTATGCGCCACAATCCGCCTTGCTCGCGCCATCCCACGAGGGCTCATCGTGTCTCCTAAGCCACCTGGGAAACTACCGGGCCGATCATGGTGACCACGTCCAGTCGGCCCATGCTAGCTACTTGCATGGCACGCACACTCCGCGGCTCATGCAGCAAGATTATTTCAACAGAAAACAAACTAGCCTAAGCACAACGACTAGATTAGCTAACATGAATGCGCAATAACATACTAACGCACGACACAATCTGCACCACCCGACCGCGCATTACTTGTCGTGATCATGATATCATGATCCGATCACCAATGGCGTGGCCCTGACGACAGCCATCACACAGTAGTCTCCTCCAAAATGGATTATTAAGTTGACTTCTGGTCTTCCCAGCTCCACAGTACTTTGCCATCGTCCCTGCAAGGCCAGTTAATAATCAAGTCCTGGCTGCTCCTCTTCGGCACAGCCAGCAACAAGGAGGGGCATCTCTGAGACAAAGTGCCTAGCTAGGTTCTTGTATTGTACATTTCCTTAAGCAAAGAGGCACGAGAAATAGTACTGCTAGTTTGCTAGATTACAGTTTGGGTATTTTAATCTACCTGTTTTGAGACAGTAGATTGCTTGAGTGCTGTTTTATTTTTCTTATGATATTTATCCTAGATGAAGAAGGGCGTTAATTGTTAGAGGTATTGGCATGGTTTTGAATAGCCCGCTATAGCTTTTAGAAGAGGTTCCGCGCTAAATTTATTTTATCCAACCACATGAGCAAACAGTTTAAATAGCACGCTATAGCGCCGCTATAGCACGCTATAGCATTTAGAAGAGGTCCGCCTCTAAGAGGCTTAGTGCGCTATTTAAAACTTTGGGTATTGGCACATTACTATTCTGTTAATATAGTGGGTATACGGTCATTTTTTAAAACATAGTATCACTAACGAGGGTTCCTTGAATTTACTCTTCTATGGGGATTTTATTTTATGAACCCTTTCTTCATAAGGGAAGTAAGGTTGATAAAATGTGCAGCAAAGCTGGCAACAACATATATAATACAAAAAATGAGCAGCAAGCTAGCAACAACATTCTGTAACAATATCATTGCATAAGGTTTGTTTTCAATGAATAACCAGGTGCAATTTTTCAATGAATAATCAAGCACAAGTTCCAGACCGGACTCATTCGCATTCGAACTGTAAAGCGTACGCATTTATTTCTGTTTTAATTTCCAAATTTGTTGGGGCAGCCCTAACTAGCACTCTCTCTCTCTCTCGTAGCTGGAGGTAGAAGAAAGAGCAAAGACAGCAGAAACTATTCCACGACGCACGTACGCCGCCACGGGCACCAACGCCCCGCTTCTTCTTTTCTCAGCTGGCTCACATGGCTGTATCACCACGCAACACACACATGCGCACACACTCACAGACGCCATGCTTCCGCTGCGCCCCGCACGTCCCGCGCGCACCCAACGCGCCCGACGAGCCTGACCGCACCAGTGCGTCCCGCATGTCCCGCGCGCACCCGACGTGCCCGATGAGCCCGACCGCACCAGACGCCGTGGCTTATTCCAACAAAATTAACTAACATCTATGCTGTGTTGATTTCCAAATTAGCTTACTGAGCCATCGAACTCTGTGCTTACTAACATCTATGATGTGTTGATTTCCGAATTAGCTAACTGAGGGGAAAGTTGTGGCTACTCTCGGGTGTAGGTACACCCGAGTTTGGAAAACTTTGAAAAATGCGATAAAATAAGGTCCAAAAAATCTGACAACAAGCTTCATCAAGTGTTTGAACTTTTTGCAAAATTTCAGCTAAAAACAACATCCGAGGAGCTCTCACAAAAAAAAAATCAATGCTCAAACAGTGCACAAACATAGAGCATTGATTTTGTTTTGTTTTTTTTTTTTGCCGAGAGCTCCTCTGATGTTATTTTTCTGTGAATTTTTGCAGAAAGCTTGAACATTTTATGAAGTTTCATGTCCCCAAATTTCAGATTTTTTTTTACATTGTTTGATCATGTTTTTCGAACTCTGTGCTTACTACCATGGCGGTATTTCTTTCTTCTAGTTACTATGGAGAATCACAACAGCAGTTGTAGTACTCCACAGCTTTGCTGCACATTTTATCGACCTTACTTCCCTTATGAAGAAAGGGTTCATAAAACAAAATCCCCATAGAAGAGTAAATCCAAGGAACCCTCGTTAGTTATACTATGTTAGTGATACTGTGTTTTATCAACCTTCTTTGGTGACTTCTTCCCAAGTGATACCGGTGGTTAGGTGTGATTTGCGCTTCTTTTCATAGTCAAGGGTGAAAACTAGCCTCGATCATTTCCAAGAAATATTCAATACCCATGTTCCTCTAGTGTTTAATCACTCTCCACAGGGGGTTCAATACAGGTGCATTATGCCAACTGTGCTTGCACTTATTTATTTTGTTTCAGGAAGTACTAGTTCGATTTTCTTGGCTTGGACCTGAGGAGGATGAATGGGTTGATGTTTGTAAATGTGTGAGACTGCGTTCTATTCAATGTGTTGATGTGCTGCCTGGGGATCACATTCTTTGTTTTAAGGTAGCCATCTTCATCTTAAACGACTTCTCTTTCCCTGACTTGGCAAGTTAGCATCTAACAACTTGATAATTCATTTCTTCATGACACTTTAAGTTGCCCTTTCGAATACTATGCCAGTTTATTTTAGCTACAGAATATGTATCCAATCCCGGACAGCTGCTCCATTTTGCTTATGTTATGCACTTGCAAATTCTGCTTTTTTTACTTATTATTACATGGTTACTTTGTTTCTGTTACTTGTTGGGGTATGATATAGTAGTGATGGGTATGTCGTTTGCGTTTGACCTGCCAAGAGTCTTTCAAAGTTTTTGTTTTGACTGTGTGCACATGACCAATGGATTGAAGTTCCTTGTTGACACTCAAGGTTCTGCAGTTTATACAAGCTCTATTTCTTGTTTGTGTGTACTTCTAAAAGTTGTGATTCCAGTTTGTAAGTTTTCAAACTATTCTGGTTGACAACATTTGTTAAAAGGCTGTACTTTAAAAATATTTAAGAGTTTCAGTATTGCATGTATTTTATATGCTCTATCTACTGGGTTAAATAGGACATTTGACTACAACATGTGTTTCCTGTGTCTTTCCATATTCTTGGTAATCATATTACATAGTAGACCACTGTGATGCCACTTTGTCCAACCGGCACCACTAATTTGGCTATTTATTAGTCGAGGCGCGAATGACCAAACGACTGCAAAATCAATGCATTTATTATGTCATACTTTTGTGTACGAAAACTTATTTAAATTTGGGTGTGAATTTATCTGATAAATATTATATTACTTTATTATTAAATTGAGAATTGAAAGATTTTTTTTATTTTACAAAATGAAGGATGTAACCTATCTCTGGTCATTTATAAAGTGGATAGACCAACTTTCATCAAATAAGGTTGTCTAATAAATCCTCATGTTGGTCGTTGCGCACAAACACCGGTATACCAATAAATTAGAGCATTGAGAGGAAATTTGCATGACTTTAGATCTCTTTATAAAGACTATTATATACTCAAATTAGGGTATTGTTGAGAGTCTGAGTAAGAAGGTTTGGTCGCTGGGTGTAAATAACACACTGAGGGAAAGATGATTAAATGGACAACCTATTTTCATGTGATTAATTAGCTGTCTCGTAATGTAGTGTTATCATTTACGCGAGTTGATTTGTGTGCTGAATGAAGAGCAGGCCCTCTATTTTGTTGCACGTGTTCTTCAAAGTTCAAAGGCTCAGGCATGACGTAAGGGGGTGCCGCTGCAGGTTTCTTGTTTGTTATGATCATGATCACTCTGAGGTAATTCTTCTTCTGTCTACACTGTTGAGTGTTCGTGCATTTACTCTGGTTCGATTGTTACACCATGGTTGGATATCAGACTTAATTGAGGCTTGGGTCCTGGAGTTGCAATTCCCTTATAGGGCTATTTGCTTGATAATAGAAATGGATTTCAGACTTCATCCTGGACTCCACGAAAATTATTATGATCTCCAGCTCTATGATTGATATTTAGTTGGCTATAGTTTTGTTCTTCATAACGTGCATCAATAAATGAGTAGCTTGCCACAGTCTTTTCTCTACCCATTAAAATGCATCCTTATTGTTTCTGTAGTCAACCAAACTTACTTCGAAATTTCCATGTGATTACATTTCCAATCTGCAATTTTTTTGGCGACCAAACAAAAGAAATATGAATGTCCATGTAAGATTGATTGGGAAGAATAGCGTAAGATACTATGTTTTTTTGTTCTATGCTAGTTATCTTACTATGTAGTGAAATTAAACGGAAAGCAGAGTAATGAGTTTAGTTAGTTTTATGATGTTTATACCAAATGATTTATTTTTTGCATTTCTTTTCATGTGACAGGAGTTTGTTCCACTGAGCAAGGTATGCCGTCGACTAGTCCACCAGAAAGCCCAAAAGCCGCACAAGATGATGGATGTCAACACTCACAAGGAGACCGAGGGCGCGGTTCCCATTCCACCAGATCAAGGAGGGACATCTGACAAGCCGGTTGCCCCCTTACTAGACGCACCTACTAGCACCCGCAGCAATTCAGTGGCAGATGTAGAGAGGGGGGATGTGGAGGCTGCCCCCAAACGGTGAAGCTACAAATGAAGCACATGGAGACAAGATGAATGTGGGAACGTAGTTCTTTCGCTTCCATGTGCATTTGGTTGTGAACCCTTTAGTCAAAAAATGTTGAACTTTTTAGTTCAAAAATGTTCGCCTAAGAACTTCCAGTCGAGTAAGGATGGTTGGTTGCCCAGTAAATGTAGCATGCCTAGGTTGACTGGATTGCTTGTGTGGTGCACAAAGTGTCGGATTGGGTATCTATATCTATATAAGGGCATTTCTAACTGATCCCCTAAAAGACCATAAGGGAGTAAAATTTCTGGTTTACACCCTTACGGCGCACCTAGCCGATCTCTTATCCGGCTTGTAGAGTAAAACTTTTACTCCACCTCCCTATTTTCCCCCAAAATATCCTAAATTTAACCCATCTCGCCGCCGCGGAGTAAAACTGACGCCTCTCTCCCGCGTCGCGCTGTCTCCCGCCGACACAGCCGCCATGCCCCGCCGCCGGCGCTGATGACCGTCGGGCCGTCCTGAATGGATAGCCCGGCCCCTTCCCTCACCCCGCCAGCCATATGCCGTCTTCATGGCCTCTCAGAAACATTCACATTATTTTCAAGATTGCTCTGTGACCATTGCCTCAAAAGTACCACCGGGCGATATCATGAACAACCGTGAGACCACTAGCGGAATCGCAAAGTGGGCCATCGAGCTCCTACCTTCTGAAATCTCGTATCAACCACGTCGGGAAATTAAATCCCAGGTATTGGCTGCTTTCATGGCCGAATGGACAGAAGCCGAACTCCCTAGAGAGGACAACACCTATAAAAAAATGGATGATGTACTTCGATGACTCCAAAATGATCATTGGGCTCAGAGCAGGAGTGGTCCTCATGTCTCCAACAGGGGATACGTTGAATACGAGATGCGCAGATCCTATACACAGACTCCAACAACGCGGTGGAATATGAAGCACTTCTCCATGGTCTTTGGATCTCTGTCTCCATGGGTACCGTGAAGTCCAAGGTGACTCGAACCTCGCAATATCTCAAATTAACAGTGATTTTGACGCCAAGGACCAAAAATGGCGGCATACCAAGATGTTGTCATAACTCTATCAGCTCGATTCGAGGGCCAGTTAGTTCAACCACATCCAACAACAAAGCAACCAGGATGCAGACATCCTTTCTAGAATGGGGGCTCGGAGGGAGCCAGTACCTTAGAACACCTTCCTCGGACGGATGTTCAAACCCTTACTTAAATGGCAATTTGAGACTAATCACAAACCCAAGCAAGCCAAATAGCCATCATCTGAACTGATCACCCCTCCGGTCATCAAACCAGATGAGGAGATAGTTGGGGGCTCGGTGCTTGAGGAAACCTCCTCGTCACATGAAATCATGGTACTAATCGCACAATCGACCGATCCAATCTTAACATATTTGATATGCAAGGAATTGCCCAAGGACCAAACCGAGGTCTGACGTATGGTTCAACGATCAAAGGCATACAGGGTCCATAAAAGGAACTATAAAAACACATCGTCACTAGTGTACTCCAACGCTACCTTTTCGAGCAAGAAGGGGAAGATCTCCTATCAGAAATCCACTATGGTATGTGCGGAAACCACGCAGCATCTCGGACTTTTGTCAGCAAATTAAGCTTTCCGAGCTGTGGTTTTCCTTGTTGTACTAAGATTCAAGGAACTTCTTGAACAATTGTTTTTCATGGACCAATTGTTGCTTCTTATTTATTTTCCTTCCATTATTAACAGGAGGGGCTTCTTTATGAGGACCCGAAAGCAAAAGCAATGGTTTTTTCTGATCAAAGAAAAAAATGGATGAGGAGTATTAGATGTTAGCAAAGATCGCAGTGTTTAGTTTTTTTTCTTATTTAATACTTGATATAACAAATACATGAAAGAAACACCAACTTGATTTTGGGGGATTAACATGACAAACACAGAAAAGAGAGATTCCTGAATCTACAAGTTCCTCGTGGTTAATTAAAGAACAAAAACTGGTTTCTGAGATTGAGCAAAGAGTATCTTATCTCATAAAGGTAGAAAATTAATAATTATGTTATTTCTGTCATTATCTAACTTATAATACTCCCTTAAAAAATCATTTAACATTTGCCCATTTCATCTTTTGATGCCGGTAGGAGCTAGTCTCACTAAAGGATGTTGCAGCTCTTAATGAACAATGCCTGTAGGAACTAGTCTCAATAAAGGATGTTGCATTAGCTAATGAACAATAATACATTCACGCTAAGCTTTCAACTATTGATTTTTATAATAAATTTTAATACTTACCTGAAATTAATCATATAACCATATAATGACATGTTTTCCAATAATATTTAGCAAGATAACCTCATGATAGATTTCTAACGTTATGATATTGTATTTTCTTATGCAGTTCTAATATATTTACTTGAAAATTTAATTTTCTCTGCATTTAAAATTTATTTGTCAAAGAAAGGAAGTTTTTTTTAAAGGAAGGTTAATCACTCCACTGCCAACAATTGCCCTTAATACAATCTTTCATTACACAAATAATACCTCTGTCCAGACTCTACAAACTAAATTGTACCACTAAAATGAAGTATAGTGTGCATTTATATGAGTGTGTACAATTATTTGAAGATAAATTAAAATCTTGTTTGAGAAGTCTGAAGTACAACCCAACAACTATCTACATAAATATTTCTTGTTCATGGTTGTCCAACACAAAGTTTGAGCAAATCAAACATTCTAGAATGTGTACGTTTCCTATGAAAGGCATGATGTGTTTTTTTTCTCTAAATCTTTATTCTAGAATTTGGGACTGATACTATAGATTGTATGGCAGATAAATTACAAACCACTGACCACTGTAAGTTACAGACCCTTGCGGTGTGGGACTAATTAGGCTGGAGTAACAAGCTCACACCACCGCGCATGGCCGACACGGTCGCCGCGACGCGCGTATTTCTGCCGCTCCTCGCGGTGTCCGGTTGCCGGTGTGGGACTAATTATTTATTTTAATGTAACCAAATCAAACTCCCAATATATACGACTAAATTATATGCTGAGATTCAAGCATGTGTACGCACATCATGTGCATGAAAATCAGTACTAGAAAAAAAACCGCAAAAAAAGTGCAACGAATGATCAGCTTGCTGTTCAAATACATCTAGAAATCCTAGCCGCTATCAGGAGAGTCTCTCCGCCGCCTTTCTCCGGCGGCTCCGCTTCACCAGCGACCCGGTCGCCGGTGCTGAGGAGAGTCACCAAATCTACGCGTGTGGATCGTGTAGCTTTAGGTTAGGCCCAAATAGCTTAGTTTTATCTTTCGTTCATCGTCTTGGCTTCGGCGGTGATGATGGAGGCGCTGAATAAAGAAGTTTCAGATTCTTCCCCAACGAGACAATTGGTCCTATGGTGGGGTGAATTTGAAAACCAGTCTGTTCATGTATTGATGGCGTTGAAAACCTTGTAGCCGGCGGATCCGGTTGTTTCCGGCACCAGTGAGCCTTGGAATCGCCCGAGGGACAGTCGCGCACGCCAGAGGAACGGTTTTCGAGCAGTTTTGCTTCATCCGGAGGGGGGAGAACAAAGGGGCGGCCGGCTTTACTTCGGCCACAGGGGGAGTAGAAAGGGGCGGCCGGTTTTGCTTCGGCCGGAGGGGAGAAGATATGGACAGCCGGCTTTGCTTCGGGGAAGGTATGTTCGCTAACTATTTTGATTCAATTTCCACAGGTAACATTGACGAGAAATTCATGGACGTGGATTTTTTTAGATGGATCAGAGTTCGTTGGATGATTCAGACATAGAAGAGATGATCTTGGACGATGATATCAACAACCTAGTGTTGTTGCATCTCGTGGACAAATTAGTGAAGGATCCAAAAAAACGCCGCACTCCCTGCTACCGAGCACTTGGCGACAAGATGCTTATGAATGACTACTTCGCTGATGTACCGACATATCCAGCTCACCAGCGCATCGTTTAAGCTTGCGATCAAAATTGCCGTTTTTTCGCACGACGTACGGATGCCGCCGGTTTGCTTGGGTTTAGTGCATATCAAAAAATATTAGCGAGGATGAGAGTAATTGCATCCGGTGTTCCCACCGACTACGCTAATGAATATCTTCGCATTAGAGAAGATACCACCATCAAATGCGTTCGGGTTTTGCGAAGACAATGATCCGGGTTTTTGGCCCAGAGTACCTTCGAGCTCCAAACAAGGAAGACACAAAGAAGCTCATGGCGATGAACGAATAAATGGGATGGCCGGGCATGCTAGGTAGTATTGATTGCATGCATTGGAGGTGGGAGAACTGCCTGGTGGCTTGGGCAGGGCAATACAGTGGCCACAAACTAAACTCACCATTGTGTTTCAAGCCGTGGCTTCATGTGATTTATGGATTTGGCATTGTTTCTTTCGTTTGTCGGTACCTCAATGATATCAATGTCTTGCATCGATCTCATCTTTTTACTCGGCTAGCTAGTGGGAATGCGCTGGCGCGCAACTATACCGTCAATGGACATGACTATACCATGGGGTACTATCTTACCGAACGTTCCCCCTATAATAGTACAGGCTCCCATAGCAATGACGGGTATTAATCCTGCGTGGTCAACATTTGTGAAGACCATTAGTGACCCCGAAACCAAGAAACACATTTTTTTTTTGTTGAGGCAATAGAAGCTTGCCGAAAGGATATTAAGAGGGCATTTGGCGTGTTGCAAGCTCGGTTTGCCATTGTTGAGGTCCCGCTCGCTTGGTTTGCCATTTGGCGTGTTGGAATTTGTTAGTAGGACTTTGGCCCAAAGACCAACTAAAATTCTGAAATTCTCTTGGCCCATTCACGCATAGCTTGTGAGTGGTGTGAGTGCGACTAAAGTTTAGTCCCACTCAAGAAGTTGAGTGGGAGTTGCACCTCTTTATAAGGTGAGCTCTCATATCACTTGTATGAGCATGAGAAGAGGAGACCTACACGCGCCCTCCTCCTCCTTGCTCGCCTCACCACACCACGGGTTGCAGGAATGAGCCGAGGCGAGAACAAAGCCATGCCGCCACATCATATGGTTTCGCACCACCGTTTTAGATCAATGCGCCGCCACACAAGTCTTCACCATCCCTCCTTTCGGCTTGCACTGCGAGAAAGGACAGCAAGCCTCCAGAACCCCGCCTCTTGTATCCTGTACGGGAGGGAGCGATCAGGTTTTTGGTGAGCGCACTCGTGCGACTGCTGGCAGTGACGACTTCGCGAACGACGACTTCTTTCCTGACCTGAGCAACATTTTTCCTCAACGACATGGGCGACAACACCAACGCCAACGGTTCTGCTCCCCTTGCACCGTATGTGTGTCTGTCCTTCTTGTTCGAGATCGTAGTAGTATTCATGTTGCTAGTCTGTGCCCTAGTCGATCTGTTCATCTATTATGTTAGTCCGCATGATTAGTTCAATCTCTGTTATGATCGACATGACTTATTTTGTGATTATTAGGATTAAATTTCATAATAATTTGCTCATATTTTCAACAATCCAAAAACCTGATTATACGCAATTTACTCCGAGTTGTATTAATGCACATTTGAAGCCGCCTACCTTTAAGGGGGTCCAATATAAGAGGTGGCGCACGAGAGCAGTCTACTGGTTTTCAGATCATGTACTGCTATGAGGCCACTAAGGGCAAGCCTGAGAGCGATTTCAATCTTCCTAGCAGGAAGATTTTGAAAAGATTGATACCCTCTTTAAAGGCGCCCTTCTAAGTGTTCATGACGATTCCATTGTGGATTCGTATATGTCGTTTGACAACGCCGATGACATGTGGGCTGCGCTTGAGGTCAAATTTGAGGCCTCGGACGCCGGCAGCGAGTTGTATGTCATGGAACAATTCTATGAGTACAAGATGACCGGTGATCACTTTGTTGTTCAGCAAGCTCATGAGATACAGTCGCTCGTGAGATAAAAACCTCTGGACATCACTTGGTCCTGGCTCGGCTAGTCATTGTCCCCCTGTCCGCCCTACCAAAGTTTTCCCTATCGTTAGGGCTCCTCTCCTCTCGGCGGCGATCAAAGCCGACGTAGAGATTCTCTTACC
>LR738711.1:961445405-961462706 GCA_902687465.1 Secale cereale
CCCCCCCCGTCCAATCCCGTGATCTCCCTCTTCTCAGATCGACTAAGGGGCAGTCCTCGTGCTGCTACTCGATCTTGGACTTGGGGTTATCGGCTGGAGGGACAGCTAGGGTTGGAAACGGGGCCCGACTGAGTGTTTTCTTCGGGCTAGGGATCAAGTATGACAAGAGAGGCTTCGGGATTAGGCAGTCAAGATGATCTCGAGGTGATGATGAAAGAATTGAGTCTTGATACGTGATACATCCATTTTGCATCATGCTTTTATGATTGATATTTATTGCACTATGGGCTGTTATTACACGTTATGTCACAATACTTATGCCCTTTCTCTCTTATTTTACAACATTTACATGAAGAGGGAGAATGCCGACAGCTGGAATTCTGGGCTGGAAAAGAAGCAAACTCTGGAAACCTATTCTACACAACTCAAAAAGCTTCGAAACTCCACGGGACACCGTTTCAGAAAATATAATAAATATCTGGTGAAAGAGATTCACCGGGGGGCACCACCTGTCCACGAGGGTTGGGGCGCCCCCTCCCCCCCCCCCTCCGGGCGCGCCCCCCTGCCTCGTGGGCCACTCGATGACCCCCCGATGCCCATCTTATCCTATATGAGGTGTTTTGACTTGGAAAAAAAATCAAGAGGAGGCTTTCGGGACCAGACGCCGCCATCTTGAGGCGGAACCAATCTCGGGCTCCAGCAGAGTTGTTCTGCCGGGGATACTTCCCTCCGGGAGGAGGAAATCGTCACCGCCGTCATCACCAACAACTCTCCCGTCTTGGGGAGGGTTATCTTCATCAACATCTTCACCAACACCATCTCCTCTCAAACCCTAGTTCATCTCTTGTATCCAATCTTTGTATCCAAACCTCAGATTTGTACCTGTGGGTTGCTAGTAGTGTTGATTAATCCTTGTAGTTGATGCTAGTTGGTTTACTTGGTGGAAGATCATATGTTCAGATCCATTATGCATATTAATACCCCTCTGATCATGAACAATATTATGTCTTGTGAGTAGTTACTTTTGTTCCTGAGGACATGGGAGAAGTCTTGCTATAAGTAGTCATGTGAATTTGGTATTCGTTCGATATTTTGATGAGATGTATGTTGTCTCTCCTCTAGTGGTGTCATGTGAACGTTGACTACATGACACTTAACCATTGTTTGGGCCTAGAGGAAGGCATTGGGAAGTAATAAGTAGATGATGGGTTGCTAGAGTGACAGAAGCTTAAACCCTAGTTTATGCGTTGCTTCGTAAGGGGCTGATTTGGATACATATGTTTCATGCTATGGTTAGGTTTACCTTAGCACTTATTTTGTAGTTGCGGATGCTAGCAATAGAGGATAATCATAAGTGGGATGCTTGTCCAAGTAAGGACAGCACCCAAGCACTGGTCCACCCACATACCAAATTATCAAAGTACCGAACGCGAATCAGATGAACGTGATGAAAACTAGCTTGACGATAATTCCCATGTGTCCTCGGGAGCGATTTCCTTCATATAATAGTTTGTCCAGGCTTTTCCTTTGCTACAAAAAAGGATTGGGCCATCTTGCTGCAGCTTATTTACTTTAACTATTTGTCACTTGCTACCAATTACCTTATCACAAAACTATCTGTTATCGATAATTTCAGTGCTTGCAGAAAATACCTTACTGAAAACTGCCTATCATTTCCTTCTGCTCCTCGTTGGGTTCGACACTCTTACTTATCAAAAGGACTACGATAGATCCCCTACACTTGTGGGTCATCAAGACTCTTTTCTGGCGCCGTTGCCGGGGAGTGAAGCGCCTTTGGCAAGTGGAATTTGGAAAGAAAATTTTTATATAGTGTGCTGAAATTTACTCTCACTTGTTACTATGGCTCATCATCCTTTGAGGGGCTTGTTCGGGGTATCTTCACCCCGACCAGAAGAGCAAAGAGTTGCTCCTCAACCTACTGAAAATGTTTGCTTTGAAATTCCTTCGGGTATGATAGAGAAACTGCTAGATAATCCCTTTATAGGAGATGGAACACTGCATCCCGATTTGCACCTAATCTATGTGGATGAAGTTTGTGGATTATTTAAGCTTGCAGGTATGCCCGAGGATGTTATCAATAAGAAGGTCTTCCATTTATCTTTGAAGGGGGATGCATTGACATGGTTTAGGTTATGCGATGATATTGGATCATGGAACTATAATCGGCTGAAGTTGGAGTTTCAACAGAAGTTCTACCCTATGCATCAGGTTCATCGTGATCGTAATTATATATATAACTGGTCTTCGAACCCGTGCATCTGCACGGGCTAGCAAATCTTTAATTAAAATGTATGGTATATTTATGTTGATATTTTGATTGACTAATGTTAAACATTGTGTTTACTTACGGTGAAAATGATTGACCTAAATAGCTCCAGTTCATTTATTTGTACTGTTGACACGCGTATGTTTTTTGGACTGTCGATGTGTCTCAAATGTGTGATATTTATCCTGTGTCTGCCCAAGAACCTCAAATTTCTATGAAATATGTAAAACATTAATTCTCAGAAGGTCATGTATGTATTCTTGGGCTATAGTGTTGGAAATGCGACAGTCAGTGATTGTATGATGTGTTGTTGTTTTTTGACAGAAAAATGGAGTTTGGTCCTGTGTTTGTTATCGAGCATATATGTGACCATAAACATTTTATACAATTTTTTTACGTCTGACGATTTTTAAGGATTCAACCATTCATTACTATTTATATAAAATATAAATGCATATTTTTTGTCTGGAGAATATGCAAATATTCATTTTTTATTAGTGATAATGAGCAGATCCATGCATCATGTTGCATCAGAAAATATGTGATTTTCAAGCCAGATATGTTACGTCCACAAATATTGGTGTACAACTAAAATAATGATATTGTTGTACTTCTTAGATATTAAAGTTAAACTATATCCTATTGGTGTCATGAAATTTTATTTTATTCTTTATATTATGGAATTTTTATTTGAGGTAAAGCGGGGATTATAGCTATTTTCTTTGGCAACACAAATATGCATATTCGTATATTGAACACTTAATTTTGTTTGTGTGTGTGTGTGTGTCACATCTTGTTCATGGAAAATAGACATAAGGCTTACTTTTGTTACTTTGCGTGTTAGCATACCTTTTACTACCTTGCGTGAGTATACTTGTATGGGAATTTCAGCATATAATCCATTTTAATATTTATTTATCCTGATTCTGACAAAGATGAAGACGTATATGTGTAGCTACACCTTGCGTCAAAGTATTAGCGAATTCCATGCATGTACCCAAATCGTCTGAAGTAAGGCACACATAGAGTAATATATGAAACCTACCTTTGATTGTATCTTGAAGAAATATGCATCCTGCATCTACATGTAGACAAAATAAGCTCTTGGAGATACATACTGGCTGCTGCCGGCCAATCTTCGCCAGTCTACTGGTATGAGCCTCCTGACCAGTCCACCTCATCCAGCACAAAGCGCTCGTGAACACCTTGGGACGGCGACCCCTGTGTAGTCTTATTTCGCATACGGTCTTTAGGTTTCCATATTTTTAAAGGACATGTCTAGTTAGTGTTTTTATTTTCAAGCAGATCACCTATTAGGAGCAGTAAAAATCCATACATCTAGGTCTTATGTCCCTCTGTGAACCTGAAACATTGACACGTCTGCTTCTTGAATAATCGACATTAAATAATAGTTCTAACTTTACAATCGCTATTGTTGATTGCTATGAACACAAAAAATTTGGTCAAACCTCAAATCTTTGGGCATACGTAGTAGGTTGGAGGCTGGAATAGAAATTAGGTAGATCATGACAGAAAATGATGCTTACCTGGTTCACTATCCATAAAATAAATAGAAGAACATGAGATTATCCATCAAGTATTTGTAGCCATAGTCAACCCATGTGGCCACTGGGGAACCGACCAAGAATAAACATCTGCTCCACATCTTTGCTTTGGTTTTGCCATCATCAGATTTGAATAGATGGCTAAGTAAGGTCAACTGTTGCAGACATGCGTGGAGATACATGGACACAGGCAGCGACTTCTCTGTAGCTTCAACCGGCCAATCAAGATTTCATGATCAGTTTTTTTCTTCTGTTTCTTCCTTTTTATATTACGGCAAGATGTGGAAAGCAACCGTATGAGTTTTATTCCCTTGGTTTCTTCTTTGTTGCTATTATGTAAAAGAAATAGAGGAGTCCATCTCACGTACAATTGCTGGATAGGGCATTAGTTTATACTTACGGCCATCAAAAGAGGAGTCCATCTCATGTACAATTGGTGGAACGGGCATTATTTTATCTGACGGTTATTAATTGATAATTAGTTGATCTAACGGACAAAATTTTCTAACATCCAGGATTAACGTGGTGTCTCGTATGGTGCCTCCAATTAGAAAATATAAGATTTTTGGACTCGCGAAGGAGAAAGCATCGCTCAAGCTTGGGGGAGGCTTAAGTCAATGTTATATTCATGCCCCAGTCATGAGCTCTCAAGAGAAATGATCATTCAAAAAAATTATGCTCGGCTTTCTCTCAACAATCGCTCCATGCTCGATAATTCTTGTACTGGTTGTTTTATGATGAAGACTGTTGAATTCAAATGGGATTTATTGGAAAGAATTAAACGCAACTCTGAAGATTGGGATCTCGACGAAGGTAAGGAGTTAGGTATGACCCCTAAGTTTGATTGTGTTAAAGCTTTTATGGATACCGATGTTTTCCGTGAATTTAGCACTAAATATGGACTTGACTCTAAGATAGTAGCTTCTTTCTGTCAATCATTTTCTACTCATGTTGATCTCCCTAAGGACAAGTGGTTTAAATACCATCCTCCCATTGAATTAGAAGTAGTCGAACCTGTTAAAGTTGAAGAAAAGACTATTACTTATAATGTTGATCCTATTGTTCCTACTGCTTATATTGAGAAACCATCTTTCCTTGTTAGAATAAAGGATCATGCTAAAGCTTCAACTGTGGTACGTAAGAGTAGTACCAGAACACCTACACCCTCTGAGCAAATTAAAGTTGAACCTAGTGTTGTTATGGTTAAAGATCTCTTGGTAGAAAATTTAGATGGACATGTTGTTTACCTCCAAGAGGAAGCTGCTAGAATAGCCAAACCCGATACTAGGAATAAATATAGACCTGTTGTAGGCTTGCCTGTTATTTCCGTTAAAATAGGAGATCATTGCTATCATGGTTTATGTGACGTAGGTGCTAGTGCAAGTATAATCCCTCATTCCTTATATAAAGAAATTATGCATGATATTGCACCTGTTGAGTTAGAAGGTATTGATGTTACTATTAAGCTTGCCAATAGAGACACTATTTCACCAGTTGGGATTGTTAGAGATGTCGAAGTCTTGTGGGAAGGTTAAATACCCTGCTGATTTTCTTATTCTTAGTTCCCCACAAGATGATTTTTGTCCCATCATATTTGGTAGACCCTTCTTGAATACTGTCAATGCTAAGATAGACTGCGTAAAAGATATTGTTACTGTTGGTTTAGGGGATATGTCTCATGAGTTTAACTTTGCTAAATTTCGTAGACAACCCCATGATAAAGAATTACCTAGTGAGGACGAAATTATTGGTCTTGCTTCTATTGATGTGCCTCCTAACGATCCTTTAGAACAATATCTGCTAGACCCGTATTTAGATTGATATTTATTGCACTATGGGCTGTTATTACACGTTATGTCACAATACTTATGCCCTTTCTCTCTTATTTTACAAGGTTTGCATGAAGAGGGAGAATGCTGGCAGCTGGAATTCTGGGCTGGAAAAGGAGCAAACATTGGAAACCTATTCTGCACAACTCAAAAAGCTCCGAAACTCCACGAAACATCATTTTAGAAAATATAAAAAATATCTGGCGAAAGAGATTCGCCAGGGGGGGCACCACCTGTCCACGAGGGTGGGGGCGCCCCCCCTCTGGGCGCACCCCCTGCCTCGTGGGCCACCCGATGCCCATCTTCTCCTATATGAGGTGTTTAGACCTGGAAAAAAAATCAAGAGGAGGCTTTCGGGACCAGACGCCGCCGTCTTGAGGCGGATCCTTGGCGGAACCAATCTAGGGCTCCGGCAGAGCTGTTCTGCCGGGGATACTTCCCTCCGGGAGGGGGAAATCGTCACCGCCGTCATCACCAACAACTCTCCCATCTTGGGGAGGGTTATCTCCATCAACATCTTCACCAGCACCATCTCCTCTCAAACCCTAGTTCATCTCCTATATCCAATCTTTGTATCCAAACCATAGATTGGTACCCGTGGGTTGCTAGTAGTGTTGATTACTCCTTGTAGTTTATGCTAGTTGGTTTACTTGGTGGAAGATCATATGTTCAGATCAATTATGCATATTAATACCCCTCTGATCATGAACAATATTGTGTCTTGTGAGTAGTTACTTTTGTTCCTGAGGACATGGGAGAAGTCTTGCTATAAGCAGTCATGTGAATTTGGTATTCGTTCGATATTTTGATGAGATGTATGTTGTCTCTCCTCTAGTGGTGTCATGTGAACGTCGACTACATGACACTTCACCATTGTTTGGGCCTAGAGGAAGGCATTGGGAAGTAATAAGTAGATGATGGGTTTGCTAGAGTGACAGAAGCTTAAACCCTAGTTTATGCGTTGCTTCGTAAGGGGCTGATTTGGATCCATATGTTTCATGCTATGGTTAGGTTTACCTTAATACTTCTTTTGTAGTTGCGGATGCTTGCAATAGAGGTTAATCATAAGTGGGATGCTTGTTCAAGTAAGGACAGCACCCAAGCACCGGTCCACCCACATACCAAATTATCAAAGTACCCGCGAATCATATGAACGTGATGAAAACTAGCTTGACGATAATTCCCATGTGTCCTCGGGAGCGCTTTCCTTCATATAAGAGTTTGTCTAGGCTTGTCCTTTGCTACAAAAAGGATTGGGCCATCTTGCTCCACCTTATTTACTTTTACTATTTGTCACTTGCTACCAATTACCATAGCACAAAACTATTTGTTACCGATAATTTCAGTGCTTGCAGAAAATACCTTACTGAAAACTGCCTATCATTTCCTTCTGCTCCTCGTTGGGTTCGACACTCTTACTTATCGAAAGGACTACGATAGATCCCCTACACTTGTGGGTCATCAATACGTCTCCAACATATCTATAACTTTTTATTGTTCCATGCTATTATATATTCTATTTTGGATGTTTATTAATGGGCTTTATTATACACTTTTATATTATTTTTGGGACTAACCTACTAACCCAAGGCCCAGTGCAAATTGCTGTTTTTTTGCCTATTTCAGAGTTTCGCAGAAAAGGGATATCAAACGTAGTCCAAATGGAATGAAACCTTCGGGAGAGTTATTTTTGGAACCGTATCTACCCAGAAGACTTGGAGTACACGCGAGGGAACGAAGGAGGTGGCCACGAGGGTCCAGGGCGCTCCCCCTCCCCCTGGGCACGCCCCCACCCACGTGGTCCCCCTCTGGCTTCCTGATATGTCCAAAATGCATCACTATTTTATATCGTAATTCATCCTTATTCATTGATATATTTCACATTACGATGATGTTCTTATGTTGTTTTGGCCTATTTTACACAGTTTGCAACTTTCCGGTGCCGAAGCAGCAGACGCAGGATTCAGCGGTAAAAAGTGGACGCTGAGTTGCTGAAGAAGAATACCTCCAAATTACCTGAAAATCGACGGAGGGTATTTTCCAGAAGGATCACGAAGATACGCAAAAGAGCAACCAGAGGGGGGCCACAGGGTGCCCAAGCGGCCACCTGGCGCGGCCCCCACCCTGGCCGCGCCGGGAGGGCGCCTGGAGCCCCTGGCCCACTCCAGGATCTCCCCTCTGGCTTATATACTCCCCGTCATGTAGAAACCCTAAAAAGGAGAGAGTTTACGAAGTTCCGCCGCCGCTCCGTGGCGGAAACCTACAGAGAAGAAAAACCATCTCCGTCGGGGAGATCACCTCCCGGAAGGGGAGATCATCGCCATCGTCATCACCATCGTCACGGGCATCATCGAGATCATCATCAACATCATCCCCAACATCAGCACCATCTCCATCTTCATCCAATCTCATCTCACAATTGCAACTTGTGTTGTAATCCGTACTATCTATCCTCTCTACTCTATCGGTGTTGATTACTACTTTGTGGTGAATGTTATTGAGTTTTGTTGGAGAAATATCATTGTGTCCAGATTGTTTATCATCCATCTATCTCCACTGATCATGATCTCTTTTATGTCTTGTGAGTAGTTACTTTAGTTCTTGAGGACATGGGAGAAGTCTTGTTGTTTGTAGTCATATGATGTTGAAGTAATATGTGTTGTTTGATACTTAAGTTGTGTTGTTATTTTCCTAGTGGTGTTATGTGAGTCGAACACTCAACACTTCGCCTTATTAAGGACCTAGGGGAATACATTGTGTACAAAGAATGCTTATGGTGGGTTGCCGGAGTGACAGAAACCTGAACCCCAGTTCGCACGCTTTTGCACAAGGGAACAATGGATCATCGATCGTATTGCTATGGTTAGGCTTTTGCCTTAAATACTATCTTGTATTTGCGGATGCTTGCAAGGTGTTTAATCATAAGAGTGCACTCATGTTAGTCTAGAGGGTGTACTGGCATAGATCCACCCACTCAACACTTATCAACACATCACATAGTACCGATACGGAATATGGCGAAAGCACATGACTACCTCTCCCGTGTGTCCTCAAGAACACTTTAGCCTTTATAAGTTTAGTTGCTAGGCCTCTCCTTTGCTCAGAAAGGATTGGGCCACTTGTTACTCTCCAGTGCCTTTTACTTTGCTCGCTTTTACTTTCCTGTTGCTTATATCAAGAAAACCCCTAAAAAGTTATCTTTCAGTGCTTGCAGTTATTCCTTGCTCAGAATCACTTATCAATACCTTCTGCTCCTCGTTGGGTTCGACACTCTTACTTATCGAAAACGCTGCAATAGATCCCTTACGGTTGTGGGTCATCAAGTACCGTTTTCTGGCGCCGTTGCCGGGGAGTGTAGCGCTATTGGTAAGTGAAGCTGGTAAGGAAGTTTTTATATTTCTGTTTTTATTTTGCTGTTGCTGCTCTTTGTCCTTATGGACAACCTTGCTATTGGATCGTTGCTTGTGGGAAGACGCTCCACATCTGTGGTGGTTGCTCCTCCCCCTACTGAAATTGTGCCCTATAAAATACCAGCTGGTATTATCGATTATGTTTTGGCTAATCGTTATGCAGGAGACAGACATCCCGGTGAACACTTGCTATATCTGTCACAACTATGTTCATTATTTAAGCTTGCAGGTGTATTAATGGAGTTTGTCATGAGGAAATTGTTCTCCGTATCGCTTATAGATAAAGCTTCAGATTGGTATAAGCTTCTCGATAACTCACACTTGCTTGATTGGCAAGAGCTTATGTCTCTCTTTTATACCAAGTTTTATCCTCTTCATGAAATTCATCGAGACAGGAACTATATCTATAACTTTAGGTCTCGTGACGGAGAAAGCATTGCTCAAGCTTGGGGGAGATTGAAGTCCCTAATGCTCAAATGTCCTATTCATGAGCTCCCCAAGAAAATTATACTTACAATTTTTTATGACAGGCTTTCTCGTCAGGATAAGGAGATGCTGGATGCCTCCTCTAGTGGGGTATTTCAGACAAAGAGCGTTGAAGAAAGGTGGGATCTCATTGAAAGGATCCAGACGAATACCGAAGATTGGGAAATCGATAAAGGTATTGAACCCGCTATAAATTATGAGCATGATTATATTGAGAGCTATGTGAAAACTGATTACTTCAATACCTTTTGCTCTAAGATTGGTCTTGATTCCCATCTAATGATTGATTTCTGTAAGGATTTTGCCTCTCACGTTGATTCTTTTAAAAAGAAGAGAGATCAGCATCATGAACCTTTCAAAGAGTTACCTGTTGATATTCATGTTGCTGACCCTATTTTGCCTGCAGTTATATATGAAAAGCCTCCTTTTCCCGAAAGGATAAGGGAGCACTCTCATGTGACAGGCATAATAAATAAAAGTGAGAGAAGAATTGATGAGCCTGAGGACCAGATCAAGGTCGATCCTCAAGTTGCATTGGTTAAAGACCTTGTTACTAATGATGTTTTGGATTCCAATGTAAATTTTTGTGCTGTTTCCACTAACCTTGTCACAGCCAAGAATAAAGGCCCAATTTCAGGTACTCCAGTAGTATCTGTTAAAATAGGAGATCACAATTATTATGGGCTATGCGATTTGGGATCGAGTGCTAGTGCTATCCCCTATTCACTTTATCAAGAGATCATCGGTGAGATTTCACCTTGTGAACTTGAAGAAGTTGATGTTACCATTCATCTTGCAAACAGAGCAACTATCTCTCCTATCGGAATTGTGAGAGACGTTAAAGTCCTATGTGGAAAGGTAAAATACCCTACCGACTTTCTAGTACTTGGTTCAGTGAGGGACAATTTTTGTCCTATTATTTTTGGTAGACCTTTTCTCAGAACTTGTGGAGCTATAATAGATTGCAAGAAAGGTAAAGTTTCTGTTGAATTCAATGGTGAGCCATATGAATTTAACTTTTCTAAGTTCTCTAAGCAGCCTCGTGGTACCGATTTACCTAGTGATGATAAAATTATTGAAAGTATTGCTTCTATTGCTATTCCCCCTAATGATCCTTTGCAGCAATATATGGAGGACCACGAGAATGATTTGCATATGCAGGAAAGAAATGAACTAGATGAAATATTCTTGAGACAACCTGCTATCCTGAAGCACAACCTTCCGGTTGAACCTTTGGGAATTTTATCAAAACCAAAAGAAGACCCGGTGTTCGATCTTAAACCTCTTCTCGATACGCTCAAGTATGCTTATTTAGATGAAAAGAAAGTATATCCTGTTATTATCAACTCTAACCTTTCAGGATATGAAGAAGAGCGACTATTGGAAGTACTTCGTAAACACCGAGGTGCAATTGGCTATACCCTTGATGACCTTAAGGGGATTAGTCCATCTATCTGTCAACATACTATCAACCTTGAGCCCGATGCTAAACCAGTTGTTGATCATCAACGACGGTTGAACCCGAAGATGATGGATGTTGTAAGAACTGAGATTCTCAAGCTTCTAGCCGCAGGTATTATCTACCCTAGCTGATAGTAAGTGGGTAAGCCCGGTACATTGTGTTCCTAAGAAAGGAGCTACAACTGTGGTTCCTAATGATACGAATGAACTAATACCTCAGAGAATTATTATTGGATATAGAATGTGTATTGATTACAGGAAGCTGAACAAGGCAACCAGGAAGGATCACTACCCGTTGCCGTTCATCGACCAAATGCTTGAAAGACCACTTTTACTTGTCCCTATGGAGGACATCATGCAGGATTCAGGAGACAAACTTCTCATATGAGACTGGAGAACCCCTTCCATGGAAGCGCTTCGACGAGGACTACGTGATCAACGTCAACAAGAATGAGGAGTGAAATCTCCTTGGGTAATGGCATCCCCTTGGCTTGTTCCAAGCTTAGGGGAGTGCCCGGTATCTTTATCTTTATCTTTTGTATTTTAGAGTCAAGTAGAGTCGTATCATGTCTAGGGAGGTTATTATATGAAATAGGTGTGTGCATTGAGGTCTATCACTCCTTCTGTGGAGAGATTGTATCCGTGAGTGTGGAGTCGTCTATGATGGAATATTAATGAGAAGTCTATTGGTTCCTTTGCTGCACTCGGTATTCTCTTCATGCAATCGACCTTATATGATGATTCTTATGGGGAGTATTGACCTTATATCAGGTATGGCTTTGAAAACTTTATTTAATCTTGGCAAACATAGCTTGGGTCATAACAACAAGCATGATTTTCTTAAAGTAGCGACATAGCCAAAACCTTTATGTTATTATGCTTGAAGTGTTATGCTGACAAGGAAGACAACTTGATGTGTTATGGTTATTTTAATGTTTATGCTTTATATTGCTTTGCATCTTAGTCATCATCAATTGTCTGTTCTCTCAAAACCTTTGCTAGACTAAACTCTGTACTAAGCGGAATTCTGCTTGTGCATCCATACCCTTAAACCAATACCTTCCATATGAGTCCACCATACCTTCCTATTCGTGGTATTCCACTACCACCTCCTAAAGTATAGAATTTATGTGTTATCCTTAAATGTTCAAAATCTTCTATTTTGTGCCCCTGTTTTAGCTCATAAGGAAGTAGTAGTTAATTCATGATCTTTTTAAGTTGGACAAGTTTTACCCCGGGATTGCATGTCTAATCTGCAAACCCCTAATACGAGGAGGAACTGGCATGAGTGCACCCGGCTCATAAAAGATAATACAACAAACAAACCCTCCTTCACGCTTTGTTCATGAGAAATCAGAAAACTTTGGCTGTGATAAACAAAGGAGATTAAGGGGATGTGATCGTCCCCGTGCGGGAGCCGTTCCTCGAAACTTGTCCAGTTTGAGAAGTAATTGAGTTATCTATTAGCATTCGTTGACAAATCATGCACCTCTCAAAACTTGTTTTTCATTCTGTTTGATTTAAGGATAGCACATGAGTTTTCCCTACTTCCCTAGAGCAGGGCCTATCTCTTAGTTTTAGCTTGAGTCAGTTATTCCTACTTCCTTCTATTCTTAAAGAGAGCAGACATTTGATGTTGACGAGGATTCATTCATATAAAGTTGCATTAAGATTTGTCATATCATATCCTTGTTGACATTATCATTTGATAAGTAAGTTGTTTGTCAAGCCCAGCTAAAGCAAACATCTTCCTTTGTGTTAACACTTTCACTTCTTGCCTAATAACATGTTCTTTCAAAAGCTTCAATTAATCTCATCAAAACATAAAGAGAAAGAGCAAAAGTAAAAGCTATTAGTTGTTCTTTGACCAAAGGACATGTTTGCCATGATTTGATGAGTTTCCTTAGCCCTACTTTCGATTATAAGTGTTACCACTCTTTTATAAGGGCCTTATGAGTTGAAGATTGCTGTTGAGGATATTTGAGTTTGGTGAAGAAACTGTGATGCTTCTTGTCCGTATTCTATTTATCGACACTTCACTCTCTAAACTTGTGGACAGGTTTACCGAGCTCAGTATTCGCTTGGGGACAAGCGAGGTCTAAGCTTGGGGGTGTTGATACGTCCAAAATGCATCACTATTTTATATCGTAATTCATCCTTATTCATTGATATATTTCACATTACGATGATGTTCTTATGTTGTTTTGGCCTATTTTACACAGTTTGCAACTTACCGGTGCCGAAGCAGCAGACGCAGGATTCAGCGGTAAAAAGTGGACGCTGAGTTGCTGAAGAAGAATACCTCCAAATTACCTGAAAATCGACGGAGGGTATTTTCCAGAAGGATCACGAAGATACGCAAAAGAGCAACCAGAGGGGGGCCACAGGGTGCCCAGGCGGCCACCTGGCGCGGCCCCCACCCTGGCCGCGCCGGGAGGGCGCCTGGAGCCCCTGGCCCACTCCAGGCTCTCCCCTCTGGCCTATATACTCCTCATCATCTAGAAACCCTAAAGAGGAGAGAGTTTACGGAGTTCCACCGCCGCTCCTTGGCGGAAACCTACAGAGAAGAAAAGCCATCTCCGGCGGGCAGATTCCGCCAGGGAGATCACCTCCCGGAAGGGGAGATCATCACCATCGTCATCACCATCGTCACGGGCATCATCGAGATCATCATCAACATCATCCCCAACATCAGCACCATCTCCATCTTCATCCAATCTCATCTCACAATTGCAACTTGTGTTGTAATCCGTACTATCTATCCTCTCTACTCTATCGGTGTTGATTACTACTTTGTGGTGAATGTTATTGAGTTTTGTTGGAGAAATATCATTGTGTCCAGATTGTTTATCATCCATCTATCTCCACTGATCATGATCTCTTTTATGTCTTGTGAGTAGTTACTTTAGTTCTTGAGGACATGGGAGAAGTCTTGTTGTTAGTAGACATATGATGTTGAAGTAATATGTGTTGTTTGATACTTAAGTTGTGTTGTTATTTTCCTAGTGGTGTTGTGTGAGTCGAACACTCAACACTTCGCCTTATTAAGGACCTAGGGGAATACATTGTGTACAACGAATGCTTACGGTGGGTTGCCGGAGTGACAGAAACCTGAACCCGAGTTCGCACGCTTTTGCACAAGGGAACAATGGATCATCGATCGTATTTCTATGGTTAGGCTTTTGCCTTAAATACTATCTTGTATTTGCGGATGCTTGCAAGGTGTTTAATCATAAGAGTGCACTCATCTTAGTCTAGAGGTTGTACTGGCATAGATCCACCCACTCAACACTTATCAACACATCACATAGTACCGATACGGAATATGGCGAAAGCACATGACTAACTCTCCCGTGTGTCCTCAAGAACACTTTAGCCTTTATAAGTTCAGTTGCTAGGCCTCTCCTTTGCTCAGAAAGGATTGGGCCACTTGTTACTCTCCAGTGCCTTTTACTTTGCTCGCTTTTACTTTCCTGTTGCTTATATCAAGAAAACCCCTAAAAAGTTATCATTCAGTGCTTGCAGTTATTCCTTGCTCAGAATCACTTATCAATACCTTTTGCTCCTCGTTGGGTTCGACACTCTTACTTATCGAAAATGCTGCAATAGATCCCTTACGGTTGTGGGTTATCACTTCCCCGATGCCTTCCTTCCTCCTATATATATCCATGTATCCTGAAAACATCGAGGCAACATGGAAAACCCTAATTCCCCATCGCCGCAACTGCTACCTCTTGAGCTTGCGTTGTATTACCTCGAACAGGAAAGGGAGATGCAGCACAGTAGCGTAAGTATTTCCCTCAGTTTTTGAGAACCAAGGTAGCAATCCAGTAGGAGACCACGCGCGAGTCCCTCGCACCTGCACAAACAAATAAGAACTTCGCAGCCAACGCGATAAGGGGTTGTCAATCCCTTTATGGTCACTTACAAAAGTGAGATCTGATAGATATGATAGTTTATATTTTTGGTATTTTTAGTTTATAAGAACAGCAAATAAAAGCAGTAAAAGTAAAGTGGATGTAGATTGATATGTTGAGAATAGACCCGGGGGCCATAGTTTTCTCTAGTGGCTTCTCTCATGATAGCGATATTCTACGGCGGGTAAACAAATTACTGTCGAGCAATTGATAGAAAAGCAAATAATTATGAGACTATCTAGGCATGATCATTGTATATAGGCATCACGTCCGAGACAAGTAGACCGAAACGATTCTGCATCTACTACTATTACTCCACACATCGACTGCTATCCAGCCTGCATCTAGTGTATTGAGTTCATAAGAACAGAGTAACGCCTTAAGCAAGATGACATGATGTAGAGGGATAAACTCAAGAAATATGATATAAACCCCATCTTTTTATTCTCGATGGCAACAATACAATACGTGCCTTGCTGCCCCTACTATCACTGGGAAAGGACACCGCAAGATTGAACACAAAGCCAAGCACTTCTCCCATTGCAAGAACTATAGATCTAGTAGGCCAAACCAAACCAATAATTCGAAGAGACTTGCAAGGATATTATGAGCACACATAAAAAGTTCAGAGAAGAACCAAATATCTTCCATAGATAACCTTGATCATAAACTCACAATTCATCGTATCTCGAGAAACACACCGCAAAAAGAGATTACATCGAATAGATCTCCTCGAAGACCGACGAGAACTTTGTATTGAGATCCAGAGAGAGAAGAAGCCATCTAGATACTAGCTATGGACCCGAAGGTCTGTGGTAAACTACTCACAACTCATGGTGAGGGCGATGATGATGATGATGAAGGCCTCCGTGATGGATCCCCCTCCGGTGGAGCTCCGGAACAGGCTCCAAGATGGGATCTCCACGGGAACAGAAGGTACGGCGGTAGAATTAGGGTTTTCTCTCTGTTCACGGAGTTTCTGGGGTACGTAGACTTATATAGGAAGAAGAAGGGCACCGGGTGATGGGCCTCTAACCCCTCGTTGGTTACCCCAAGTGGAAGGTGTAAGATGCAGTGTTGTGGAAGTTTTTTCCCTTAGCAAAGATGCCAAGGATCGAATCCCCAGAGACTCCTAGGTTCAACAAGTAGGTGTCAACTGCTAACGGCGCGGATTAGCAATCAACGTGGACCTGCACGCAGATACAAATAACTTTGCTCCCAACGAGTACAGAGAGGTTGTCAATCCCTCCGGCCTTGTAGTTCACAAAGGATTAAACGCAAATGATAGTAGTGATAGATAATGTTTGCAATAGTAAATAAAAGCGAAAAGTAAATAGCGGATGTGATCAATGATGGTAATATGGACCGGAGTCTCATGATGTTCACTAGTGATGTCTCTCTCCCAAAAGACGATAAAACAGCTATGTGAGGTAAACGAATTACAGCTGGGCAATTGACATGACCACGAACGCAAACCAATGCTGATTACATTGCAAGAAAGGTTGAGGCTCAAAGCATGGGCGGTACGCCAAAGTAAGTAGACCGAAATCCATCAATATCTACTACTAATCATCCACCTTGAGATATCTATCCAGAACATCTCGCTGGTATTAAGTTGCAAGTCCCACCCATAGTGTAAACTCAATGCAACAAACAACTGCATTAAAAGAACTTTGCGTAAAGTAAACAATCCTTGCACCCGCGGGCACAAGCACCGTTGTTTTCCCCCTTGTGGCAATAGCACATCCCCTAGACTCATGTTTCTGTCACTCAAGCTAGTCATCGAGGGGCATGAACCCACAATCGAGCATAACGTTCCCTCTTGGAGTCACTACGTATTACTTGGCCAAAGCAATAAATAACAACGGAGAACATGCAAGAATTACTTATGAACATAAATATAAAAGAGGTAGATCAAATATATTACTCAAGAACAATCTAAACATAATCTCATAATCCACCGGATCCCAGCAAACAAATCATAGCAACAGCATAAGGATTACATATGTGCCTCGATCATGTAGGGCAGCTCACGAGGACTAATTAGTGAAGCACAAGAACGGGAGGAGAACATCACATAGCTACTGGTCATGGACTCATGGTCCAAGGGAGACTACTCACAACTCATCCGGGAGGCGTCCATGGTGGTGGAGAGGCTCCCGATGGTGATCCTCCCCTCCGGCAGGGTGCCGGGAAGAGTTCTCCTGGTGCTCCCGATCTTGGAAGCGGCGGCGGCGGCGGAACAGAGATGAGATCGCGAAAAAGAGTTCCCGTCCCGAGGGTTTCGAAGGACGCTCTAAATATATGCCGAAGGGGGGCACCAGACGGGGCTCGGGGGGCCCAGGC
>LR738711.1:961468981-961543061 GCA_902687465.1 Secale cereale
CCCCCCCCGGCTGTCCTTCGGGCGCAAGGTAGGTTCTGGAACGCTGATTTTTTATATAATTTTTCTGGATTTTTCCTGGCAGTTCTCGTAACGTGAAAACCTGAAATACAAAAACAGCCGAAAACAGAAACTGGCACCGGGGTGCACTGGATTAGTAGGTTAGTCCAAATATGATCAAAAGTGCATGGAAGTGTATGAATATCATAGCAATATCACCCAAAAGTGGCATGGAGCAAGCAGAAATTATATATACGTTTTGGACGTATCACCGGGGGATGCTAGAGGGGGCCACGAGGCAGGGGGGCGCGCCCTGGGAAGGGGAGGGCGCCCCCCACTCTCGTGGGCCAGCCCTCCGTCCCCTGATGTGCTTCTCAAGCTCCGCGTGCGTGATTTTTTCCAAAAATATCTCTCGCGAAGGTTTCATTCCATTTGGACTCCGTTTGATATTCTTTTTCTGCAAAACCCTGAAACAGGCAAAAAACAGCAATCTGGACTGGGCCATTGGGTTAGTAGGTTAGTCCCAAAAATGATATAAAAGTGAATGATAAAGCCCATTAAACATCCAAGACTTCATAAATAATAGCATGGAACAATCAAAAATTATAGATACGTTGGAGACGTATCAAGCATCCCCAAGCTTAATTCATGCTCGTCCTCGAGTAGGTAAATGATAAAGAAAGAATTTTTGATGTGGAATATTAACCAATATAGTTTTTCAATGTAATTCTCTTAATTGTGGCATGAATGTACAGATCTGAAAGATTGAAGATAAAAGTCTATATTGACATAAGAAATAACAATACTTCAAGCATACTAACAAAGCAATCATGTCTTCTCAAAATACTATGGCTAAAGAAAGTTATCCCTACAAAATCATATAGTCTGGCTATGCTTCCTCTTCATCACACAAAATATTCATATCATGCACAACCCCGATTTCAGCCAAGCATTTGTTTTCATACTCTATCTTTTCAAACATTTTAACTTTCACGCAATACATGAGCTTGAGCCATGGATATAGATATCAATGTGCTATGGGTGGAATAGAGGTGGTTGTGGAGAAGACAAAAAGGAGGTAGATAGTCTCACATCGACTAGGCGTATCAACGGGCTCTGGAGATGCCTATCAATAGATATCAATGTGAGTGAGTAGGGATTGCCATGCAACGGATGCACTAGAGCTAAATATGAATGAAAGCTCAACAAAAGAAACTAGTGGGTGTGCATCCAACTTTCTTGCTTACGAAGACCTAGGGCATTTGAGGAATATACAAGAAAAGTTCTATAATGAAAATTCCCACTAGTATATGAAAGTGACTAAGCATGAGACTCTCTACAATGAAGAGCATGGTGCTACTTTGAAGCACAAGTGTGGAAAAAAAGATAGTAGCAATTGTCCCTTTTTTTTCTTTTTTTTCCTTTTCTTTTTTTTGGACCTTTCTTTTTTTTCTTTGGCCTTTATTTTTTTTGCGGAGGGGCTTTATAGATTTAGCATTTCCTCCCATGGGACAATGCTCTAATAATGATGATCATCACACTTTCATTACAACTCGAGATTACAACTCGATACTACAACAACAAAGTATGACTCTATATGAATGCCTCCGGCGGTGTACCGGTATGTGCAATGAAACACGAGTGACATGTATAAAAATTATGCATGGTGGCCTTGCCACAAATACGATGTCAACTACATGATCATGCAAGGGCAATGTGACAATATGATGCGTGTCATATAAACGGAACGGTGGAAAGTTGCATGGCAATATATCTCGGAATGGCTATGGAAATGCCATGATAGGTAGGTATGGTGGCTGTTTTGAGGAACAATATGGTGGCTATTTTGAGGAAGCATATATAGTGGGTTTATGGTACCGGCGAAAGTTGCGCGGTACAAGAGAGGCTAGCAATGGTGGAAGGGTGAGAGTGTGTATAATCCATGGACTCAACATTAGTCATAAGAACTCATATACTTATTGCAAAAATCTACGAGTCATCAAAACAAAGCAATCAACGCATGCTCCTAGGGGGGAGGTTGGTAGAAGGTAACCATCGCGCGCCCCCGACCTCCACACAAAGGTTGGCACTCTACAAATACCTCATGCTCTAACTTCATCACATAGCGGTTCACTATACGTGCATGATACGGGAATCACTAACCTTAACACAAGTATTTCTCAATTTCATAATAACTCCACTAGCATGACTCTAATATCACTATCCTCATATCTCAAAGCAATTATCAAGCATCCAACATCTCATCGTATTCAATGCACTTAGTCTGAATTTTTTTACTACATTGACATTGGATGTTTATCATGTGAAGACTAGTTTATTTAGCCTAAACACATTACCATGCTGTTTTAATAGACTCTCAAAAGGATATAAGTGAAGCATGAGAGTTCAACAATTTCTACAAAATATTACCACCACCGTGCTCTAAAAGATAAAGTGAAGTACTAGAGCAAAAACTATTCAGCTCAAAAGATAGAAGTGAAGCACATAGAGTGTTCTAACAATTTCTAGGCCATATTTAACTCTCTCAAATAGGTGTGTCCAGCAAGGATGATTGTGGCAAACTAACAAGCAAAGACTCAAATTATACAAGACTCTCCAAGCAAAACACATAACATGTTGCGAATAAAAATATAGCTCCAAGTATAGTTACCGATGGATGAAGACGAAAGAGGGGATGCCTTCCCGGGGCATCCCCAAGCTTAGGCTTTTGATTATCTTGAATTTACTTGGGGTGCCACGGGCATCCCCAAGCTTAGGCCTTTGCTACTCCTTGTTCCATAGTCCATCGAAGCAATACTCAAAACTTGAAAACTTCACAACACAAAACTTAGACAAAATTTCTCGTGAGCTCCATTAGTATAAGAAAGCAAACCACTACTAAAAGGTTCAGTAATGAATTCATTCTTTGTTTATATTGGTGTTAAACCTACTGTATTCCAACTTCTCTATGGTTCATATCCTCCAATACTACTCATAGATGCATCGGAATAAGTAAACAACACACGAAAAACAGAATCTGTCAAAAACAGAACAGTCTGTAGTAATCTGCAGGTTTCGCTTACTTCTGGACCTCCAAAAAATTCAAACTAAATTGTTAAATTTGCGGAATTTGTCTACCAATCATCTGCAAAAATAATCAACTAAAAAGCACGCTCCATTAAAATCTGAAGACTACTTTAGCGAGCGCTAATGATTCTGTTTTTCACAGCAAGATCATATAAACTTCACACAAGTCTTCCCAAAGGTTCTACTTGGCACAAACACTAAACAAAACATGAAACCACATCTAATCAGAGGCTAGATGCAATATTTATTCCCTAACAGCAGCAAAAACAAAATATAAAATTGGGTTGCCTCCCAACAAGCTCTTGCTTTATAGCCATTAAGATCGGCTTGAGATTTCAATGATGCTCACATGAAAGATAAGAATTGAAGCACAAAGAGAGCATCATAAAGCATGTGACAAACACATCTAAGTCTAACATACTTCCTATGCATAGGCATTTTATAAGCAAACAAATTATCATAGCAAGCAAGATCTAGCGTATGCAAGGAAGAAGAAAGAAACAAGATCAATTTCAACATGAAGAGAGGTAATTTAGTAACATGAAGATTTCTATGACCATATTTTCCTCTCTCATAATAATTGCATGTAGGATCATAAGAAATTCAATAATATAGATATCACATAACATATTCTCAACACGATCCACATGCATGCGAAGTTGACACTCTTCCAAAATAGTGGGATCAAAAGTTTACACTATTTCAAATCCTCTTTAAATATTGTAGGAAACATTATTATCAATCTCATATTCATGATGGGGTTTAAATAAATTTTCAAGATCGTAAGAATCATCACCCCAATCATGATCATTGCAACAAGTAGTAGACATAGCAAAACTAGCATCCCCAAGCTTAGGGTTTTGCATATTATTAGCACAATTGACATCAATAGAATTTATGGTAACATCATTGCAATCATGTTTTTTATTTAAGGGGCTCACATGAATCACCTTTTCTTTTAACAATTCCTCACAATTTTCAGATTCATAAATTTCAAGCAAAACCCCATAAAGATAATCTAGTGCACGCAGCTCACTAGCAATAGGTTCAACATAATTGGATCTCTTAAAGAGATTAGCAAGTGGATGAGGATTCATACTTTAGCAAGCGAAGATGCAAGCTAAATGAGGGCACATAGCAGCACAAGCAAACAAGAAGCAAGCGAATGGAAAACACACGGACAAAGAAGGGTGAATAAAACTGCAAGGGTGAAGTGGGGGAGAGGAAAACGAGAGGCAAAAAAATGTAATGCGAAGGATAAGGGTTTGTGATAGGCACTTGGTATATGAATTTTGCGTAAGCCTCCCCGGCAACGGCGCCAGAAATTCATCTTGCTACCTCTTGAGCTTGCATTGTATTCCCTCGATGAGGAAAGGGAGATGCAGCACAGTAGCGTAAGTATTTCCCTCAATTTTTGAGAACCAAGGTATCAATCCAGTAGGAGACCACGCGCGAGTCCCTCGCACCTACACAAACAAATAAGAACTTCGCAGCCAACGCGATAAGGGGTTGTCAATCCCTTTATGGTCACTTACGAAAGTGAGATCTGATAGAGATGATAGTTTATATTTTTGGTATTTTTAGTTTATAATAACAGCAAATAAAAGCGGTAAAAGTAAAGTGGATGTAGATTGATATGTTGAGAATAGACCCGGGGGCCATAGTTTTCTCTAGTGGCTTCTCTCATGATAGCGATATTCTACGGCGGGTAAACAAGTTACAGTCGAATAATTGATAGAAAAGCGAATACTTATGAGACTATCTAGGCATGATCATTGTATATAGGCATCACGTCCGAGACAAGTAGACCGAAACGATTCTGCATCTACTACTATTACTCCACACATCGACCGCTATCCAGCATGCATCTAATGTATTGAGTTCATAAGAACAGAGTAACGCCTTAAGCAAGATGACATGATGTAGAGGGATAAACTCAAGCAATATGATATAAACCCCATCTTTTTATCCTCGATGGCAACAATACAATACGTGCCTTGCTGCCCCTACTGTCACTGGGAAAGGACACCGCAAGATTGAACCCAAAGCCAATCACTTCTCCCATTGCAAGAACTATATATCTAGTAGGCCAAACCAAACCAATAATTCGAAGAGACTTGCAAGGATATTATGAGCACACATGAAAAGTTCAGAGAAGAACCAAATATCTTTCATAGATAACCTTGATCATAAACTCACAATTCATTGGATCTCGACAAACACACCGCAAAAAGAGATTACATCGAATAGATCTCCTCGAAGACCGAGGAGAACTTTGTATTGAGATCTAGAGAGAGAGAGAAGAAGCCATCCAGATACTAGCTATGGACCCGAAGTTATGTGGTAAACTACTCACAACTCATGGTGAGGGCGATAATGATGATGATGAAGGCCTCCGTGATGGATCCCCCTCCGTTAGAGCTCCGGAACAGGCTGCAAGATGGGATTTCCATGGGAACAGAAGGTACGGCGGTGGAATTAGGGTTTTCTCTCTGTTCACGGAGTTTCTGGGGTACGTAGACTTATATAGGAAGAAGGAGGGCACCGGGGGACGCTCAAGGGGGCCACGAGGCAGGGGGGCGCCCTGGGAAGGGGGGCGCGCCCCCCACCCTCGTGGGCCAGCCCTCTGTCCCCTGACGTGGTTCTCAAGCTCCGTGTGCGTGATTTTCTCCAAAAATATCTCTCGCAAAGGTTTCATTCTGTTTGGACTCCGTTTGATATTCTTTTTCTGCAAAACCCTGAAACAGGCAAAAAACAGCAATCTAGACTGGGCCTTTGGGTTAGTAGGTTAGTCCCAAAATGATATAAAAGTGAATGATAAAGCCCATTAAACATACAAGACTTCATAAATAATAGCATGGAACAATCAAAAATTATAGATACGTTGGAGACGTATCAGCAACCTTCTGTTCCCGTGAGATCCCATCTTGGGGCCTGTTCCGGAGCTCCGCCGGAGGGGGGATCTTCCACTGAGTGCTTCTACATCAACACCATAGCCTCACCAATGAGTTGTGAGTGGTTTACCACAAACCTTCGGGTCCATAGTTATTAGCTAGATGGCTTCTTCTCTCTTTTTGCATGTCAATACAAAGTTCTCCTCGATCTTTGAGGAGATCTATTCAATGTAATCTTTTTGCGGTGTGTTTGTCGAGATCCGATGAATTTTGGGTTTATGATCAAGATTATCTATGAGCAATATTTGATTCTTTTCTGAAATCTTTTATGTATGATTATAATATCCTTGCAAGTCTCTTTGAATTATTGGTTTGGTTTGGCCTACTAGATTTATAGTTCTTGCAATGGGAGAAGTGCTTGGCTTTGGGTTCAATCTTGTGGTGTCCTTTCCCAGTGACAGCAGGGGCAGCAAGGCACATATTGTATTGTTGCCATCGAGGATAAAAAGATGGGGTTTATATCATATTGCTTGAGTTTATCCCTCTACATCATGTCATCTTGCTTAAAGCATTACTCTGTTATTATGAACTTAATACCCTAGATGCATGCTGGATAGCAGTCGATGTGTGGAGTAATAGTAGTAGATGCAGAATCGTTTCGGTCTACTTATCACGGACGTGATGCCTATATATAATGATCATGCCTAGATATTATCATAACTATGCACTTTTCTATCAATTGCTCGACAGTAATTTGTTCACCCACCGTAGAATTCCGCTATCATGAGGGAAGCCACTAGTGAAACCTATGGCCCCGGGGTCTATTCTCAACATATTAATCTTCCGTCTACTTTACTTTGCTTTATTTACTTTCTGTTCTTATATCAAAAATACCAAAAAAAATACTATCATATCTATCAGATCTCACTTTCGTAAGAGATCGTGAAGGGATTGACAACCCCGTATCGCGTTGGCTACGGAGTTCTTATTTGTTTGTGTAGGTGCAAGGGACTCGCGCGTGGTCTCCTACTGGATTGATACCTTGGTTCTCAAAAACTAAGGGAAATACTTACGCTACTATGCTGCATCACCCTTTCCTCTTTGAGGGAATACAACGCAAGCTCGAGAAGTAGCAAGAAGAATTTCTGGCGTCGTTGCTGGGGAGGCTTACACAAAAGTCACATACCAAGTACCTATCACAAACCCTTATCCTTCGCATTACATTTTTTGCCTCTCGTTTTCCTCTCCCCCACTTCACCCTTGCCGTTTTATTTGCCCTTCTTTTTGCCATGTGTTTACCGTTCGCTTGCTTCTTGTTTGCTTGTGTGTTGGATTGCTTGCTTGTCACTATGGCTCAAAACAATACCAAATTGTGTGACCTCTCCAATACCAACAATAATGATTTTATTAGCACTCCGATTGCTCCTATTACCGATGCTGAATCTTGTGAGATCAATGCTGCCCTGTTGAATCTTGTCATGAAAGATCAATTTTCTGGGCTTCCTAGTGAAGATGCCGCTACCCATCTGAACAACTTTGTTGATTGGTGTGATATGCAAAAGAAGAGGGATAACATCCAGCCTGCAATCTAGTTTAAAATATCCATTTCTATGTCTGCTCTTGTGAGTTCTTCCAATTGGGAAACTTGGTTCGCTAGCTGCCCATGTCAGTTGATGAATTATATATATTATTATCCACGGCTTTTAATCAGTTGATGATGCATATTCAGTCTGACTGATTTTGTTGCATACTACATGGCTTTGTTTTGGTCTGGCAACTCAAGTGTAGAGCTCCAATCCATCACCATCAATCGGGTAATTTTACATTGATCATGCACAGGTGATACGTCCAAAACGTATCTATAATTTCTGCTTACTCCATGCCTCTTTTGGGTGATATTGCTATGATATTTATACACTTCCATATACTTTTGATCATATTTGGACTAACCTATTAACTCAGTGCACCCCAGTGCCAGTTTCTGTTTTCGGCTGTTTTTGTATTTCAGGTTTTCACGTTACGAGAACTGCCAGGAAAATTCCAAAAAAAATATATAAAAAATCAGCGTTCCAGAACCTACCGTGCGCCCGAAGGACAGCCGGGGGGGGCCACCAGGGCTCCAGGCGCCCTGGCGGCGCCCCCCCCCCCCCCCGGGCCGCGCCGGGGGGGCGCCTGGGCCCCCCGAGGCTCCTCCGATGCCCCCCTTTGACATATATTTAAAGCGTCTCCCGAAACCCTCGAAACAGGAACTCTTTTCGCGATCCCATCTCTGTTCCGCCGCCGCCGCCGCCGCTTCCAAGATCGGGAGCACCAGGAGAACTCTTCCCGGCACCCTGCCGGAGGGGAGGATCACCACCGGGAGCTTCTCCACCACCATGCACGCCTCCCGGATGAGTTGTGAGTAGTCTCCCTTGGACCATGAGTCCATGACCAGTAGCTATGTGATGTTCTCCTCCCGTTCTTGTGTTTCACTAATTAGTCCTCGTGAGCTGCCCTACATGATCGAGGCACATATGTAATCCTTATGCTGTTGCTATGATGAGTTTGCTGGGATCCGATGGATTATGAGATTATGTTCAGATTGTGTTTGAGTAATATATTTGATTCACCTCTTTTATGTTTATGTTCGTTAGTAATTCTTGCATGTTCTCCGTTGTTATTTATTGCTTTGGCCAAGTAGTAGGTAGTGACTCCAAGAGGGAACGTTATGATCGATTGTGGGTTCATGCCCTTCGATGACTAGTTTGAGTGACAGAAACATGAGTCTAGGGGATGTGCTGTTGCCACAAGGGGGAAAACAACGGTGCTTGTGCCCGCAGGTGCAAGGATTGTTTACTTTACGCAAAGTTCTTTTAATGCAGTTGTCTGTTGCTTTGAGTCTACACTATGGGTGGGGCTCGCAACTTAATACCAGCGAGATGTTCTGGATAGATATCTCAAGGTGGATGATTAGTAGTAGATATTGATGGATTTCGGTCTACTTACTTTGGCGTACCGCCCATGCTTTGAACCTCAACCTTTCTGTCAATATAGTCAGCATTGGTTTGCACACATGGTCCTGTCAATTGCCCAGTTGTAATTCGTTTACCTCACATAGCTGTTTTATCGTCTTTTGGGAGAGAGACATCACTAGTGAACATCATGAGACTCCGGTCCATATTACCATCATTGATCACATCCACTATTTACCTTTCCGCTATTTACTTACTATTGCAATTATACCTATCACTATTATCACTTGCGTTTGATCCTTTGTAAACTACAAGGCCGGAGGGATTGACAACCTCTCTGTACTCGTTGGGAGCAAAGTTATTTGTATCTGTGTGCAGGTCCACGTTGATTGCTAATATCCGGCGCCGTTAGCAGTTGACACCTTCTTGTTGAAACTGGGAGTCTCTGGGAAATCGATTCTTGGTATTACCAAGGGAAAACTTCTGCTACACTGCATCTCAAACCTTCCACTTGGGGTAACCAACGAGGGGTGAGAAGTCACCTAGCAAAGCAATTTCTGGCGCCGTTGCCGGGGACTCCACTCTTCAGGATAGGGGAGTTGCACGCTATCTTTTACCTTTGCTTTTAGTCTTGTTAGTTTACTTTTCAGTTTTGCTTTAGTATCTTTTATCGAAAATCACAAAAATAGTTATCTTGCTTGCTTGCTACAATGGGTTCCACCGAGAACACCAAGTTGTGTGACTTCACTAGTCACAACAACGATGACTTTATCAGCACACCTATCACTACACCTGCCACTTTAGCACCTTCATATGAAATTAAACCTGCTTTACTGAATCTAGTTATGAAAGATCAATTCTCCGGTGCTGGAGATGATGCTGCTTTACACTTGAACAACTTTGTTGAACTTTGTGATATGCAAAAGTACCAAGAAATAGATGGTAATATTGTTCAGCTTAAGCTTTTTCCTTTCTCCTTGAGAGGAGGAGCTAAAATTTGGTTTCAGTCTTTGCCTAGAAATAGCATAGATTCATGGGACAAGTGCAAAGATGCTTTTATCGGAAAATACTACCCACCTGCTAAAATTATCCAACTGAGAAGTAACATAATGAATTTTAAACAATTGGATAATGAACACGTTGCCCAAGCTTGGGAACGTATGAAATCTCTTATCGAGAACTGCCCTACTCACGGTTTGACTACTTGGATGGTTATCCAAACTTTTTATGCAGGCTTGAACTTTACCTCGCGGAACTTGTTAGATTCGGCCGCGGGAGGAACTTTTATGTCAACTACACTTGGTGCTGCCTCAAAACTTCTCGATGAGATGATGACCAACTATTCCCAATGGCACACCGAACGCGCTCCAACAGGTAGGAAGGTAAACTCTGTCGAGGAGATTTCCTCCTTAAATGAAAAAGTTGAATTGATCATGTCTCTACTTTCGAAGCAATCCTCTGTTGATCCTCGTGATGTTCCTTTAAATTCTTTGATTGCTCAAGAACAAGTAGATGTGAACTTTATCTCTAGAAACAATTTTAACAACAATGCTTATAGGAGTAATTTTGGTAGCAATCCTAGACCGTTCCCCTCTAATTCTTATGGGAACAACAATGCTTATCCTAGCACCAGGAACTCCACTACTGAACTAGAGATTATGCTTAAAGATTTCATCACTACCCAAAAAGCTTTTAATAATAGTGTAGAAGAAAAACTAAACAAACTAGGTGATCTCTCTTCAAAGGTAGACAATTTAGCCAATGAGGTAGAATTGCTTAAAATTAGAACTTCTCCTCTTGAAGAGAGGAAGGTCACTCCTATAAATGCTATTCAAGTGCAAATTAATGAAAATATTAGGATGATGGCTAAACTTAAAGAGAGATGGGCTAGAGAAAGGGAGGAAGAAGATAGAATTAAGAGCCTTCCTACCCACCACACTGTTGCTACTATCCAAGTTGTTGAGGATATCCAAACTCTTAGCACCCAATGTACTCCTGGTCCCGATGGACCTATTAATGGTGATGCTATGACTATAGAAACTACCAAACAAGTGAACCTAAAGGACACCACTACCACTTTACTTGATGCTAGTGACCTTGATTTTGATAGTTGCACTCTTACCGAAGTTATTGATTTCCTTCACAAGATGTCTAGAGACCCCCACACTAGCATGCTTAATCTTGCCTTCACAGAGCATGTCACTAATGCTCTCATCAAAGCTAGGGAGGAGAAACTTAGAGTAGAAGCCTCCATACCTAGAAAGCTAGAAGATGGTTGGGATCCTATGATTAAAATTAAGATAAACAACTTCTCATGCTATGCTTTATGTGATATTGTAGCTAGTACTTACATTATGCCCAAAAGACTATATGATATGCTTAAATTGAAACCTTTTGATTCTTGTTCTTTTGGTGTTCGTCTCGTTGATTCTTCCATAAAGAAACCTTTGGGGAGGATCGACGATGTTCTTATCGTTGTCAATGATAATTATGTTCCCGTTGATTTTACTATTATGGATATTGAATGTGATCCTTCTTGTCCAATTATTTTGGGACGTCCCTTTTTACGCACCGTTGGTGCTATCATTGACATGAAAGAGGGTAATATAAAATTTCAGTTTCCTCTCAAGAAAGGGATGGAACACTTCCCTCGAAATAAGGTCAAGTTACCTTTTGAGTCCGGTGTACGGGCTAGCTATTCTTTTACTCTTGATAAAACTTGATCTCTATGCATTATGCCTAGCTTAAAGGCATAAAAGAAAGCGCTTTTGGGAGGCAGCCCAATGAATAAATTTAGTTTGCTTTTGTTGTGTCTTGATGTTTTTACTACTGTAGCATCATCATTGTATCTTTGCTTTTCAATTTTGTGCCAAGTATAGCCTCCGATTGCTAGAAAGTTCAAAAGTTGTGAGGTGCTGTCCAGGAAACAGATTCTGTCCTTGGATAGAAAAATTCGTATAAAATCACCAGATCATCTTTTTGGTCTGAATTTTTTCGAAAGCGTTCATTATATAATTGTCTTTCGTGCGTCTGTTCTGAGGTTTTTTATTTGAGTTGCAGAAGTGCCCCGAACAAATCAATTACTACCTGCTGTTCTGTTTTTCACAGATTCTGTCCTGTTTTGCTTTTCCTTCATTTTGCAAACCAAGAGCTTGCTTTTTCTTTGCAAAAAACCTTTTGGCAATCTTGAGAAACAGTAGACCTTCAAGAATATCTTTATTTCCAGCAAGGTATAATTATTTTATTATGGGTACTAACCTCGCTAATCAGATTATGATGAGTTATGTATGAAGGGAGTTTTCAAGTGTGCGAGGGAAGATGATAAAAAGATTCAGGAGTGTCAAGCGCTCAAGCTTGGGGATGCCCCCATGCACCCCCAAGAAATATTCAAGGAGACTCAAGCGTCTAAGCTTGGGGATGCCCCCATGCATCCCCTTCTCCATCAACATTATCAGTTCGTCTTTCGTTCCACTATATTTTAATCACTTCATGTGTTATGTGCTATGCTTGGAGCGTCTTGCTTTTAGTTTCCTTTTTAGTTTTTCATAACGAGTCGGAACTCAGCTTTCTTTATGTGGGATAGAAACACTCTCCACTTCTACCTAGAACATAACATAGAATTTTCATGATTATCTTTGCTGTGTGTGTTCTTTGTCTTTTAAATAGCTACTATCATGCTCTGCTCTTAGTATTCATGCTTATCTTTTTAAAGAGCTTGTGTTTAGTTGGTTGCTTGAACTCTCTTTAATTATCATGCTTATCTTATTAAGAGAGTTTGCTTCCGTTGCATTGGTTAATATGTCTATGATAAAGATGCTGCATGCATAATGGCGCTTAGTAGTTCAGGTTTTCTTATGGCTAGTCTCAAATAGCTGGGGGGTTCCCAATGTGTTATTGGAGTACCAACATGATTTGTTTGCCAATGATGTGGTATGGTTTAGTAATATCTTCCCTCAAGAATTTATTTTGATTGACTTGGCGTATGCTCACGCATATTGAAGACTGTAAAGAAAGTCTGTCAAGCCTTGATGATCTTTTGTTTCTGAGTAGCGATATAACTTCCATGCCTGATTCAATGTTGCTTTGTCGCTCTGCATGATTATGACCGTCATTGCTCTCTTAGTTGGTCGCTCCCAGTCTTTTGCTAACCTCCACCTGTACTAAGCGGACTGACTGCTTGTGCATCCACATCCTTTTAAACCAGTTATGCCATATGAGTCCACCATACCTACCTATATGTGGTATTTCACCGCCACTCCAAGTAAATTTACATGTGCTACCTTAAAAACCTTCAGTTGCAATATATAGCTCATGGGAAAGTAGCTTAAAAACTATTGTGGTAAAGAATATGTTGCTTATGTATCTTATTTTCTTATAAGTTGCTTGCTGAGCAGTAACCATGTTTCTGGGGACGCCATCAACTGTGACACTTTTGTTGAATATCATGTGAGTTGCTATGCATGCTCGTCTTGTCTAAAGTAAGGGTGATTTGCCATGAGTTGAATGGTTTGATTATGCATATTGTTAGAGAAGAACATTGGGCCGCCAACCAAAGCCATGTATCATGGTGGAAGTTTTAGCTTGGACATTAATCCTCAATCTCTTATGAGAATATGCTTAAGCATTTAAGAGGAGTCCATTATCTATTTTCTATGTTGTCCCGGTATGGATGTCCTCAAGTTGAGATCTATCAAAAACGAGAAATCAAATGCGATCTATCTCCTTGGACCTTTGTACAGGTGACATAGAGGTACCCCTTTGTGACACTTGGTTGAAACATATGTAATGCAATGACAATCCATGGAAATCCGAGCTAATTAGGACAAGGTGCGAGCACTATTGGTATTCGATGCATGAGGCTTGCAACTTATAGGATGTCTTATTTATAACACATATGAAGTACTACTACCGTTGACAAAATTGTTTCTATGTTTTCAAAATAAAAGCTCTAGCACATGAGTAATCCCTACTTCCCTCTGCGAAGGGCCATTCTTTTACTTTTATGTTAAGTCTCCACCTTCTTTTAAAAGCACCAACTACTGAGAGCATGATTGTCATTCTGAGTGTAATGTGCATTGTCCCAAAGTAGCATTGTCTTTTGCATGATTGTGATATCGTTTATTCTGAAATCATTGTATCTAGTCATCACTTAAACCTTGAAGGTGCCCCTGCATTTATGCTTCATTAAAGGGGGCAAGCTAGATATCACTTTATCATATTTGCACATCATGTTCATTGCAAATCTATTTGATATTTCAGTATCATATTGTAAAACTTTCAGTCCTTTGTGATTTTCTCATGAGGCAATTTAATTACTACAGATTCATTGTCTCAGTAAGCTTTTGTCATATGACTATGAAAAAGTCCTATATGGTTAATAGCATGTCACCACAGAAATTATTCTTGTTATCATTTACCTACTCGAGGACGAGCAGGAATTAAGCTTGGGGATGTTGATACGTCCAAAACGTATCTATAATTTCTGCTTGCTCCATGCCTCTTTTGGGTGATATTGCTATGATATTTATACACTTCCATACACTTTTGATCATATTTGGACTAACCTATTAACTCAGTGCACCCTAGTGCCAGTTTCTGTTTTCGGCTGTTTTTGTATTTCAGGTTTTCACGTTACGAGAACTGCCAGGAAAAATCTAGAAAAATTATATAAAAAATCAGCGTTCCAGAACCTACCGTGCGCCCGAAGGACAACCGGGGGGGGCCACCAGGGCTCCAGGCGCCCTGGCGGCGCGCCCCCCCTGGGCCGCGCCGGGGGGGCGCCTGGGCCCCCCGAGGCTCCTCCGATACCCCCTTTGGCATATATTTAAAGCGTCTCCCGAAACCCTCGAAACAGGAACTCTTTTCGCGATCCATCTCTGTTCCGCCGCCGCTGCCGCTTCCAAGATCGGGAGCACCAGGAGAACTCTTCCCGGCACCCTGCCGGAGGGGAGGATCACCACCGGGAGCTTCTCCACCACCATGGACGCCTCCCGGATGAGTTGTGAGTAGTCTCCCTTGGACCATGAGTCCATGACCAGTAGCTATGTGATGTTCTCCTCCCGTTCTTGTGTTTCACTAATTAGTCCTCGTGAGCTGCCCTACATGATCGAGGCACATATGTAATCCTTATGCTGTTGCTATGATGAGTTTGCTGGGATCCGATGGATTATGAGATTATGTTCAGATTGTGTTTGAGTAATATATTTGATTCACTTCTTTTATGTTTATGTTCGTAAGTAATTCTTGCATGTTCTCCGTTGTTATTTATTGCTTTGGCCAAGTAGTAGGTAGTGACTCCAAGAGGGAACGTTATGCTCGATTGTGGGTTCATGCCCCTCGATCACTAGTTTGAGTGACAGAAACATGAGTCTAGGGGATGTGTTGTTGCCACAAGGGGGAAAACAACGGTGCGTGTGCCCGCGGGTGCAAGGATTGTTTACTTTACGCAAAGTTCTTTTAATGCAGTTGTCTGTTGCTTTGAGTCTACACTATGGGTGGGGCTCGCAACTTAATACCAGCGAGATGTTCTGGATAGATATCTCAAGGTGGATGATTAGTAGTAGATATTGATGGATTTCGGTCTACTTACTTTGGCGTACCGCCCATGCTTTGAACCTCAACCTTTCTTGCAATGTAGTCAGCATTGGTTTTCGCACATGGTCCTGTCAATTGCCCAGCTGTAATTCGTTTACCTCACATAGCTGTTTTATCGTCTTTTGGGAGAGAGACATCACTAGTGAACATCATGAGACTCCGGTCCATATTACCATCATTGATCACATCCACTATTTACCTTTCCGCTATTTACTTACTATTGCAATTATACCTATCACTATTATCACTTGCGTTTGATCCTTTGTAAACTACAAGGCCGGAGGGATTGACAACCTCTCTGTACTCGTTGGGAGCAAAGTTATTTGTATCTGTGTGCAGGTCCACGTTGATTGCTAATATCCGGCGCCGTTAGCAATTGACACCTTCTTGTTGAAACTGGGAGTCTCTGGGAAATCAATCCTTGGTATTACCAAGGGAAAACTTCTGCTACACTGCATCTCAAACCTTCCACTTGGGGTAACCAACGAGGGGTGAGAAGCCACCTAGCAACAGGTCACCGCATTGAATATTGAAGTGGAAGCCCTACGGAGGGACAAGGAGATACTCAGGACCAATCTAAACAAAGCAGAGGAGGAGGTAACTATGCCATCTCACTCTTGTACTTGCAACAGCTAAAAATGTTGTGTATCTGCAACTTATCGCCTTCTCGGTGAACATGGGTTCATGCAACACTAACGCAGCTCTGACAGTCAGAAGTTTCTTGCATGTTTCATTCAAGGTTAAGCTGCTGTTCGAGGAGAATAGAGCTCTTGATGAAGCCAACAAGAGGCCGTTGTGCTTCCTGGAGAAGGAGCAGAAACGTCGGTCCGAAAGAAAGCACTCCGCCAGTAATTCTACCAAGGTAAAAGCACCAACCAACCCAACCATAAAAGCTCTAGTGTTTACTGATTTAATTTAACTTGGTACACGCACAGCACAGGCAGGACGACTGTTAGTCGAAACTGTGAATTATCCTATTGTCTGGCTACCTTGACTACATTAACAATGTCATTCTTGGTGCTGCATTAGAAGCACAATTCATCGAGCCTGAAGGACACGAGCCCGGTCGGCCTGGCAATCGATTTCAACAACACAGACGCGTCGAGGCAGCCGATGTCCCCCTTGCAGCCAAACTCTCCAGATTGCAGGGTGCACAAGAAGTGAGCCCACACGGCCGTCCCGACATTCGCTTTTGGATGGCTTGAACTGAAGCGAACTGAACAATCCACCCTTTATGCATCTAGGCTGCTTGCCTCATCTGACTAACTCACTGGGTTAATTTGGTTGGTTCTTGTCGGTAGAACCTCAGTCATGTAGCCTGCATTTTCCATTTTCTTCTTCCTCTTGGTAGCAAACTGCATGTGTCTATCATGATCCTTTGATGAGAAAAATTAGGAGTATTATTATCTTAGTGGTTTTGTGTCTGTGATGAGCATGTAAGAGAATGTTATGGTAGTGCTAATCAACCCTTATTGTGGTCAGTTTGTCATGTCTCCATATCATTTATGTGTTCCCTTGGCGGTTGTTGATGCCGCGTTTGTTTTTCGCATCAGATTGTTAGTGACGGCTTCTCATATTATGTATGCATCAGCTTTTCTTTCTTTGGCATGTAAGATTTTCTAGGCTCCTAGGTGGATTGACATTTCTATGCGATGCCATTCGTTCGCAATGAAACTGTGGAATGGATGGTGAATGGTCAACAAGACTGTAGAGACACCAGTATATCTGCTATTTCTATGTTGAGAAAGCATATCTCTGAATGGTTTCAACAAAATTAAAATGGCAGGATGGTATTCTACAATGGCTTGTGTACATAAGCATAAGATAGCGAGAAGATAAAAGTGCAATGGCGAATGAGAAATGCATGCCCACATGGTTTTTAATTTTGTACCGATGCTTATCCATTCCTTTTCTCCATGGTGCCCCAATCCAAATCCAGTAGACTGGAATATATACTCCCCTCTTAGTCCACTCTCTTAGGTTTTTATCTAAAAAATGGAAGAACCGGCATGTTGGTATCATCTCCCTTCCACGCCAGCAAAAATCACCTTCAAAATCCAGGACGTCAAGAGGTGATTTAACTATGAAGTTGATTAATCTATTTTTGAGTATTTTACCAAATCGCACCAACGTTAGGTACATAAATACTACAACAGTACTTTTCTTATGGGTAAATAAACAATTTTCATGTGCAGGTAACTATGGAAGGAAACCAAGCGAATCCAGGGATCGGTAGTTATTTCTGTGGCCTTTCTCTCTCTCTCTCCTTTGCGCAACGGTGCTCATGTAGGTTATGGCTCGACGGCTGAAAAGCGGCTGGTGTCAGTCAACGGCAAGAGATTAGAGGGTGAAAATCAGAAAATTGACCAATTCTTTCCTCCATTTCAAAGAAATGATAGATTGAACTATATTCCGTGATTGATATTCTTTTTTTATTTGTAAATATATTTTCAAATTTGCTCCATTTGTGGTTGAAATGAAAAGGATGATACAGCTTTTCTTTCTGTTGATATACCACCTTGACAAGTTCACGTTCATCCTATCGATTGATAAATATTTTATTCAGTGAGTATTGTCGAGATGGACCGGATAGTGTGCTAATCCGAGGAAGAGAGTTTCAAAAATATCCATGATCCTAAAACCATATATTAGAGTGTTTCGAAGCACAAAAGGCATTAATTTACCTAAAAAGGAAGTGTAGGATCTTTTAGTGGTATGCCAAATGCAGACATTGTCCTAAGTTGGAGCTTGATAAAGGAGAACTCTAATTAAGCCTGAATATTCCAAGCAACTCTGAACATTATTCATCTCAATGATTTTATCATAAATCATCAAAACCAACTAGGGTAATATGGAAATGTACATTCAAGTTATTATTTATTATGAGAGCAGTTATGGTGCCTAGAAGAAATTGTTTTCCTATTATGAGGCGATGAGGCGTTCGACCATCGAACCCTATCAAACACTCGTAATCTATCCCTGACGCCGTCGCCAGGGAGTGTCGCTGGCAGCGGACAGGGATGTCCGGCTGGGGGCTGTTGTAGAGGCATTGGAAGGTTCATGTGGATGCCGACGGAGATGTGTGCTCGAGCGATGGCCTTCATGATACGGTGCGTGACAACGACATTGGTGAAGTCGGTACTAGCCGGAGGGAACCAGCGTGGAGATCCACATCGATGGTTCGACAGGATGGATTATCGGAGAAGAGGGTGTCGGTTGATAACCCACAAGTGTAGGGGGTCATTTGTAGCCTTTTTTGATAAATAAGAGTGTTGAACCCAACAAGGAGCTAAAGTTAGAAAAAATATTCCCTCGAGTTCTATTGACCATGGATACAACTCTATGCACACTTAACGTTTGCTTCACCTAGAACAAGAATAAAACTAGAAATACTTTGTAGGATAGATTTACAAGATAATAAGGAACATGAAAATAAAAGTTAGGTGATGTTTTAATAAAAGTACAATTTAATATAGCAAGTGTGGAAAAGTGGTGGTAGGATTTGCAGAATTGTCCCTAAGCAATGGACTACGTTACTAGACCGATAGCAAGTTTTTATGTGGAAGAGGTCACTGCTAGCATGCCATCCCTTACTTGGAACTCTATGCACTTATGATTGGAACTATTAGCAAGCATCCACAACTACCAACATTCATTAAGGTAAAACCCAACCATAGCATTAAGATATATTGGTCTCCCTTAAATCCCGTATGCATCAATTTCTATGTTTAGGAAGAAGCTTCTGTCACCCTTGCCCTCCAATGCATAGTCCTATCAACATACAACTAACCCTATGGTGTGATCCACACGCGCGCTCATATGATGGGCAAAAAAGTCCAGCAACATAACCACAAGCAATTTAAACCAATTATAAAAATTTCACCAACCACCAATACGACAATAAAAATCTACTCAAGCATCATAGGATGGCAACATATCATTGAATAATAATATGAAACATAAAGCACCATGTTTAAGTAGAGGATACAATGGGTTGCGGGAGAGTGGACCGCTATAGATAGATGGGGGGGAAGGTGATGAATATGTTGGTGAAGATGACGGAGTTGTTGGAGTACATGGCCGTCACACGATATTGCCCTCGCGGCATTTCGGCGTCACCGGGAGAGAGAGGGAGAGAGCCCCTCTTTCTTCTTCTTCCTTGGCCTCCTCCCTAGTTGGGAGGAGGGTTTTCCCTCTGGTCCTTGACCTCCATGGCGGCGGAGGGGCGAGAACTCCTCTGAGATTGTATCTGTCTATATATTTCTCTTCTGTTTTGCGACTCTGTTTTCTGTTCCAAAATCGTTTCTTAAATATCTACAGACCCGTAACTCCGATTGGGTTGAGATTTTAACACGATTTTTTTCCGGATATAAGCTTCCTTGCGCTCAAAGTAGAGAAACAATCTCCTTACGAGGTGACCACAACCCACCACCATGCGCATGGGCCCTGCGCGCGCCCTGGTGTACTGTGGGGGTTGTGGGCCTCCTTTTGCGTTGATTCCACCTTCCAAAAATCACATATATTCCAAAAAAAATCTCCGTAAATTTTTATCCCGTTTGGACTTCGTTTGATATGAATTTTCTGCGAAACAAAAAACATGCAACAAACATGGACTAACACTGGGCACTGGATCAATATGTTAGTCCAATAAAATCATATAAAATGTTGCCAAAAGTATGTAAAAGTTGTGTAGTATTGGCATGGAACAATTAAAAAGTATCGATACGATCGAGATGTATCATCGGTGCACGATACTGGATGGCGATAATCTTGACATCAGACCCATGCCTATCGTATAGTGCCATGGATGGTTTTTTAGGTTTTCCTTATGGTGTTTTCGTGTTTGGTTTGGGGCAGCGAAGCGGTGACGTTGCCCCGTGGTAGGAATAATGTACTCCTCACTATATCCCATTCCATTGTTTTTTTTGCTGATTGAGGGCATGCGGAGTTGTCTCTCAGCCGGTCTCCTAAGATACGATCGGTTGAGGTTTTTGTCGGATCCGTCTGGATTCAGCTAGCTTTTTTGGTCTACGTGCTATTCGGAGTTTGTATAAGCCAATATCGGCGTATTTTTCTCCAGGTTGGCAATTTTCTTCACACATCACGGCCGCCGACATCTCCTGGTTTGCATCGATGACTTCCCGATTGCTGCTTCTACATGCTCCCGAGGTTCAAAAAAATTTGACCGACGAGACAGAGGCTGAGAGGCCCATAGGAGTAATCAAGCTATGGTCACGTCGCGCCACGCGATGGATGCAGGAGGAAGAAGACTGTGACACCCTCAAATTTTGAATATATTTATATATCTTGTATTGGTTTGTTTGTAACGACCTATGATACTTAATATATGACCTTATACCTTTTTCGCAGAAAAAGGGTTGTAATTTATTTCAAGGATAAAAAATACCACTTTATAAATTAATATCTTGTACAATCAGCAAAGCTATTATGGTTGACACCATTGCTAGAGTTATTGGAGCACAAATAAATTTCTGTTAGTTTTACAAAATTTAACATTGGTCTGGGAAACTTGTACCTCCTCAGTCGATACTCCAGTTCTCATTCGAAACTTCTTGGTACAAACTCAAGCACTAGGGGGGTGGGTCCCAAGCCCTTCCATATACTCTAGATTTTTCTATTTGCATAGAAGTCTATGTCTAACTGAAGTTCTCTATCATGATAATTATTATATATACTCTTCACTGTTAGAGTCTCAACTAATATATTAAAGAATACACCAAACACATATACACTATATTTATGCAAGTGTCACAAATTATTCAAAGAAGCATATGATTTGTCATTTTCTCTCACATTTGGATTTGGTTTATTTATACAATACATTGAAATATATAACTTCAGAATAGATTTCAAATTATAATGATTCATTAGCAATGTTTGTGATTTAACATAAATAATTTATAAACAAGTATTAAAGTCTAGTATGAATAATCTATAAACAAGTATAAAGGTTCAGTATAAATAATTTGTGGGGTTGCTCCTGTTGTCGGCGTATTGGACCAACATCTAGCTAATAGAGAAAGATGATATTGATTCCCATAAAATAAAATTTGTGGGGTTGTACGTATACAAGCTTGAGGTAGTGTGATATTTACTTCATTAACTTGCTGGACCGCATGCGGAACAGACAAAACTACTTGAGGACTTGAAGATCAAGAACTTGCAAATGAAAGAGAAATTAGGGAGCATAAAGCAAGAGGCACAAAAGAGATGTGATGAATTTATTAACCTGAGTGTGAGACCCTTGAGGGAGGTGTCCCCTTGCAGAAAAGTCAACACGGTTGCATCCCTACAGGTTAGAAACTGATGGCTGTAGCTGGCTCACACGATACAAGTGAGGATTATATTACTTAGCTCTACCTTACAAAGATGGATACATGCCCTTTATATAGGACACTTACAACCGACCTAACTAAGAACAATGGTTATGTAAAATTAATATTATTCACTGTTGTTGGCATTTTGACAATTAGCTTGCTTTTATCTCACTGCAATTCATTGCTCATGGCTTATACTGGCTTTTCTGTTTTGAATGTTCTCTTTCTTTAGGAATCTGGCTACTGTTTGGTGCTAACTGCTGTGGTAAGTCATATTATATCTTGTGCCAATAGTCTATATAATTTTTTGCATCATTTGCACTTATAAGCTTTTTATTAGTAATGGTAATATAGGGAGCGCATGTACGTGCAGCTGTGGAATGATAACCCAAACCACCTCAATTAGAAAGGGGAGGCCAAACTATGATATGGTTTAGTACCGGTTGATAGAGTAACAGAAGGTAATGCCTATCTTAGTGATTCTAAGCTCATTTCCCCCCAATAAGTGTTCCTTGCAAAATGATATTTTGCATCCAATATAATTTAATTCATGGGCTTCTTTACATCAAATATATTTTGTACTAGGTTGATGGAGTTGGCCTGTGTTTGCATTTGATAATGCTTTCTTAAGAGGCTTTTTATGACACCCGTACATAGTATCTTTGGCATTTTGAAGGATAGTTTTATTTGGTTACATGTATTATAATTATTCTTGGGTGAATTAAATTAGAAGCTAATTTTATCAAAAGGCAGTTTCCTTTCCTATGAGGCTATGACGGCAACCATAATTGTGCCCGTGTGAAATTAAAACAAGCATTTTAGATGCAGTTTGTGGAAAATGTCATTCTTTTTCCAAGCCTTGATGCTATCGTCAATTTAATAGATGAAATGTGTTACCTCTTATAAATTAAATATTTCTATTGCTTAGGTTAAGACAGTTACAGTTTTTGTTTGATCGTGATAAGGTTCCTGGTTGCAGACTGAGATCTCCGCAAACAGAAAATAGATTTTGGGATGGAGGGAGTACCAGATAAGACCATGCTCTCTTTGTGAAGTAAAGAAGATAGTAGCACGAAATGTTTGCTTTCCTTTTTCTTTTTCCAGTTAGAGCTGTTCGTTGATATTACCAATAAATCTTTTTTATTTGTACAGTATGTTCTCTATTGTAAGACAAAATATGAATTTCGGAGGATAGCTAGACAAGATCTGTCTTACAGGTACTTGTGCAGAGATGTTAATTTAAGCAATGTACTAGCATATTGTGTGATGCAACAATTTGCAGACCTAGAGTAGCCCTTCTTTGGCCTGCTTATCGAGTCTATTTTTGAATGATCATGTTCACTAATTTCCCTGCTTTTCTAATGTAACTTTGTCAGTAGGCCCTGAGCTGCACCTTCCTTTTGCAAGGTATGTCGTGCAGCTGTGTTTGTGTGATTTTGTTGCTACATGAGTAAGTTTTGGAGAATTGAGGCTGCAGTCATATTGTTATCTGTAATAATAAAGGCCAAATGAAGCTATAAGCGGGCGCGCTTTTGACGAATGAGCTATGACACAATATTTGATATATTTCTCTGAGGGTCTCTGTTGTTTCTTTCAGCAATGTGCTCTCTGGCCTCCTTTTCCTTTGCATGCTTTACATTCGTTATTTCAATCTCATGTGTCTCTATGCCACTAAGATAACTAGCAATACAACGTGAATAAATTAGTACACTTCTTTGTCTGGCTGTGTACATCATTGTCTGTATTGTTTGACGCATACACCGCTTGCATGATTAGAGAAGATCAATAACATCCAAGAAAAACACCTCCATCTCAACACAGCTGAAATGAGTAGCCCGCTAAAAAATTATAAGACTAATATTACAACAGCGAAAAACGGCGCAGCAAAGCACGCGTTATCTCTAGCAATCATTTCTTCACTATATATTATGAAAACACACCTGTTTGTCTTGACGGAGTTGATTTTGTGAGTTTATGTATGAAAATCAACAACATGGTTGTTTCCTATTTGATAGATTTACTTAATTATATATCAAAAATACCAAAAATATTATACTATCCTATCTATCAGATCTCACTTTCGTAAGTGACCGTGAAGGGATTGACAACCCCTTATCGCGTTGGTTGCGAAGTTCTTATTTGTTTGTGCAGGTGCGAGGGACTCGCGCGTGGTCTCCTACTGGATTGATACCTTGGTTCTCAAAAACTGAGGGAAATACTTACGCTACTGTGTTGCATCACCCTTTCCTCTTCGAGGGAATACAACGCAAGCTCGAGAAGTAGCAGGTCTCTCAGAGGAGGACCTCGATGATGTGGTGGTAGATCAGAAATCGGTCCCACCGGGGGCAACTCTGTGGATAGCAATTGCTAGGGTTCATAATGAAAAACCCTATAGTCAATTCTGGTTCTATAAGAACATGAGGTTTGCATGGGATCTGGCGCAGAAGGTGAATATCCATCCATTAAAGGACAATCTATACACCATGTAGTTCTCGTGTTTAGGGGATTGGGAACGTGTGATGCAGGAGGGCCCGTGGGCGTTCAGGGGTGATGCGGTGGTGATCACCGAGTATGATGGTTTCACAAAGCCATCAACTATCAACCTGGACAAAATAGAGATATGGGCACAAATCCATGACTTACCAGATGGATATGCTTCGCAAATTCCCTCGCTGGCAACCAAGATTGGAGAGCTTGTATATGCTGAACCTGCCTCACATGTTTTTGAGGGGAACTTCTTCAGAGTGAGAGTCAAGATTGACATAAATAAGCCCCTGAAGAATGTTGTCTCTCTCGGAATTGGAGAAAAGCGTATGTTGTTCCGTGTTAAGTACGAACGCCTTCCGGATTGGTGCGCAGTCTGTGTGAAACTTGGCCATCTCTACAAGGAACATGGAGACAGTGGGCATCCCCCATCTACGCTCGTTTTCAAAAATCTGAAGGCGTCGTGGTTCCGTGGAGCGGGACCGGGACTAGGGGAGAAAAGAATAGGGAGAGAAAGAGCACCCGTAACCCTAGCTCATCGGGGGACAAGGGGGAAACAGAAAGGACCAAGGATGCGGCCATGATGTAGGGGGAACAGAACAGGAAGAGGACTGCTCAGACCTCAGCTTTGAGTATGGCCCAGGTGGAGAACACTGGTGGGGGGAAGTGTTGATGCTCCCAGCGCCACGGTCAGCTATGAGTCCCCCGCCCAAGCAAGAACAGAAGAGGCCAAAAACAACACTTGAGGAGCAACAAGACCAAGACAAGGGCAATAACAGAATGGGCGGAAAGAACAATAATACAACATCGGCGGGCTCCCTAGGGGAGTACCGCCGGGCGCAATGAGTATCCTCAGTTGGAACTGTCGTGGCGCAAGCAGGGCTGTGATAGTTCGAGAGCTTTGCGAGCTAGCGAAGAAACTTGCCCCTACCCTACTTTGTATCGTAGAAACATAGCTTGAGAGAGCTCGGGTAGAGAATTTAGCTAGTAGTCTTGGTTTTGATAATGCTTATGCTATTAGTAGTAAGGGTCATAATGGGGGCCTCGGAATCTTCTGGAATAATCCAATAAAAGTTGGGGTGTTGGGCTACTCTGATTATCACATTGACTGCTCGGTTACAGCTCCTGATCAGGATCCATGGAGAGCTACAGTTATCTATGAGGAGGCGCAAACTCACATGCGATATCGAACCTGGGATGTAATGAAGGGGATTGCAAGTTTGAGCCCGCTTCCTTGGGTCTGCATGGGCGACTTCAATGAAGTTTTACGTCTGGATGAACAAGAGGTTATTGGAGAAAGAAGTAATGCTCAGATTCAATGGTTTAGAGATGCCGTGGATGTGTGCATGTTAGAAGATTTGGGCTATCAGGGCAATTTTTGGACATTTGAAAAGAAAGTAAGGGGAGGGAGTTATACCAGAGTGCGCCTTGATCGAGCACTGGTCTCGAGTGAATGGGCGTTACGTTTCCCGACAACTTTCTTAAAACACTTAATGGATGTTTCTTCAGACCATTGCCCGATTCTGTTGATGTTGAGTGATGAAGAAACACGGTCGCCAGCTAAGCTGCCTTTCTGGTACGAGGTCATGTGGGAAACGCATGCAGAGTGGCAGGATACTATTGCTCAGTGTTGGACGGATGGCCAGCCAGTTTCAAGTGTGCAAGATCTACAAGAGAAGCTTAAGGACATATCAACTAGTCTTGGTCACTGGAACAGAGACACCTTTGGAAGTGTGCGCAAAGAAATAAAACAGCTAACTGCAGAACTAGAGCGACTTCAACGTGATCCGGCCAGGGTTGGACCATCCCATCCGGAGCTTAAAACCAATGAAGAGCTGGTCGAGCTTTACCACCGGGAGGAACAGATGTGGCGTGAGCGGTCGAGAATAGAGCGGCTAACTTCGGGGGATTAAAACACAAAGTTTTTTCATATGAGAGCTAGCATGAGGAGAAAGAAAAACATGATCAAAGCCCTAGAGAATGCTCTCGGTATTGTTGTGTCAGACCCAGCGCAACTAAAAGCAATGGTGTTCGAGTTTTACCAAACATTATATACCTCTGAGGGAGTGAACAACATAGACCAGGTTCTCCAGCACATCCCGAGGAAGGTCACACGGAGCATGAACGATCTGCTGTTGGCACCATATAGTAAGGAAGAAGTGAAGATAGCCCTATTCCAGATGTGCCCAACCAAGGCTCCTGGGCCTGATGGTTTCCCTGCACAATTTTACCAGCGCCGCTGGGACTTATGTGGAGATGAGGTAACTAGCGGTGTGCTTTGGATTGTCAGAGGAGAAGAGAGTGCAGAATGTGTAAATGACATAGTCCTTGTGCTAATCCCCAACGTGATGAACCTAACTATGCTGTCCTAGTTTCACTCTATTAGCATGTGTAACGTTATATACAAAATTGCGTCCAAGGTTGTTGCAAACAGGTCAAAGGTAATTCTTCCGGACATCATATCAGAGGAGCAATCAGCCTTTGTTCCAGGCAAACTCATTACAGATAACATCATATGCGCATATGAATGTTTGCATTTCATGAAGAGAAGCAAGGCTAAACCAAACAGTCATTGTGCGTTGAAGCTGGACATGATGAAGGCGTATGATCGAGTGGAGTGGGCTTATCTTCAGGCAATCATGACCAAGCTGGGTTTTGACCAGAGATGGGTTGATGTAATTGATGTATACTACGCAACCTTCTTCTTGTAGTCGTTGTTGGGCCTCCAAGTGCAGAGGTTTGTAGGACATTAGCAAATTTCCCTCAAGTGGATGACCTAAGGTTTATCAATCCATGGGAGATGTAGGATGAAGATGGTCTCTCTCAAACAACCCTGCAACCAAATAACAGAGAGTCTCTTGTGTCCCCAACACACCCAATATAATGGTAAATTGTATAGGTGCACTAGTTCGGCAAAGAGATGGTGATACAAGTGCGATATGGATGGTAGATATAGGTTTTTGTAATATGAAAATATAAAAACAGCAAGGTAGCAAGTGGTAAAAGTGAGCATAAACGATGTTGCAATGATAGGAAAGCCTAGGGTTCATACTTTCACTAGTGCAAGTTCTCTCAACAATAATAATATAACTGGATCATATAACTATCCCTCAACATGCAACAAAGAGTCACTCCAAAGTCACTAATAGCGGAGAACAGACGAAGAGATTATTGTAGGGTACGAAACCACCTCAAAGTTATTCTTTCTGATCAATCTATTCAAGAGTCCGTAGTAAAATAACACGAAGTTATTCTTTCCGTTTGATCTATCATAGAGTTCGTACTAGAATAACACCTTAAGACACAAATCAACCAAAACCCGAATGTCACCTAGATACTCCATTGTCACCTCAAGTATCTCTGGGCATGATTATACGATATGCATCACACAATCTCAGATTCATCTATTCAACCGACACAAAGAACTTCAAAGAGTGCCCCAAAGTTTCTACCGGAGAGTCAAGACGAAAATGTATGCCAACCCCTATGCATAAGTTCACAAGGTCACTGAACCCGCAAGTTGATCACCAAAACATACATCAAGTAGATCACGTGATACCCCATTGTCACCACAGATAAGCACATGCAAGACATACATCAAGTGTTCTGAAATCCTAAAGACTCAATCCGATAAGATAACTTCAAAGGGAAAACTCAATTCATCACAAGAGAGTAGAGGGGGAGAAACATCATAAGATCCAACTATAATAGCAAAGCTCGCGATACATCAAGATCGTGCCATCTCAAGAACACGAGAGAGAGAGAGATCAAACACATAGCTACTGATACATACCCTCAGCCCCGAGGGTGAACTGCTCCCACCTCGTCATGGAGAGCGCCGGGATGATGAAGATGGCCACCGGAGAGGGATTCCCCCTGCGGCGGAACAGGGTCTAGATTGGTTTTCGGTAGCAACAGAGGGTTTCGGCAGCGGAACTCCCGATCTAGGTTATTTTCTGGTGGTTTCTATATATATAAGGGGTGTTGGATGCAGGAACAAGTAAGGGGGGTCTCCGGGCTCTCCACGAGGTAGGGGGCGCGCCCCCCACCCTCGTGGGCAGCCCGGGTCTCTTCTGATCCACCTCCAGTACTCCTTGGGCTTCTTCTGGTCGAAAAACAACCTCCGTTGAGTTTCAGGTCAATTGGGCTCTGTTTGGTATCCCTTTTCTGCGATACTCAAAAACAAGGGGAAAACATAAACTGGCACTGGGCTCTGGGTTAATAGGTTAGTCCCAAAAATCATATAAAATAGCATATAAATGCATATAAAACATCCTAGATGGATAATATAATAGCATGGAACAATCAAAAATTATAGATACGTTGGGGACGTATCAGTAATCATGAGAATGATCAGCTCAATATCCTTTTCAGTTCTGTTTAACGGAGAGAAGTTGGAATCTTTTAAACCAACATATGGTATTCGACAGGGAGATCCGATATCCCCTTACTTGTTTTTGATAGCGGCAGAGGGTCTTTCGTGCCTTTTAAAACTCAGTTCTAAATCGTCAATGCTCAGTGGGATTAAGGTGGCACCCACAGCTCCGGCTGTGAATCACCTTATCTTTGCATACGATGGCTTGTTGCTATTCAAGGCAAGTGTAGAGGGGGCAACGGCGGTATCAAACCTATTGGATATTTATTGCAATGCTTCTTGTCAGCGAATAAATCAAGAAAAGTCATCAATCTTTTTCAGCAAAGGGTGTCCGCAACAGATGAGGCAAAATATCAAGAACATCCTCGATGTACAGAATGAGTCTCTGAGTGAACGATATTTGGGAATGCCAACGGATGTAGGGCAGTCCAAGATGGGCACATTTAAATACCTCAGAGATCGAGTCTGGGAGAAAGTCAAGGGGTGGATGCAGAAACTCTTATCCTATGCTGGTAAAGAGATATTGATCAAGGCAGTTGCCCAAGCTTTACCGGTGTTCCCCATGGCTTGTTTCAGGTTACCCCGAGGTCTCTGTGAGAACATCACATCCATCATCCGGCAATTCTGGTGGGGAAGTAAAGCGGGGAAACGAAAGCCAAGTTGGGTTGCATGGGATATCATGGTAAGACCGAAGCACCTTGGGGGTCTTGGCTTCCGCGACATGGAGATTTTCAACCTAGCTTTACTAGAAAGACAGGCCTGGAGGGTGCTGAGCGAACCAAACTCACTAAGTGCATGCATTCTGAAGGCAGCCTACTTTCCAGAAGGGTCCTTGCTTGAGGCTGAACTAGGGAGCCGGCCCTCACAGATTTGGCGGGCGGTTCTTGATGGTCGGGATGTTATGCAGCAAGGAATAATCAGAAGAATTGGTGATGGCACCTCGACAGAAATATGGAGACATAATTGGCTTCCTCGCAAAGGCATGCTGAGGTCGATTGCCTCTTTGGTAACGAACCCTTCTCAGATGGTATCTGAGTTAATCAATGTGTCAACAGCATCGTGGAACGAGAATCTCATTCGCCAAGTGTTCTTACCTATAGATGCGGAGGTCATACTTTCTATCCCGCTCTGCACAAGATCTATTGATGATTTTTGGGCCTGGAGTGCGGAGAAGAGGGGTTGTTTTCAGTCAAGTCGGCGTACAGAATGATTTTGAATACGAAAATCACGAGGGAAAATTGGATTGATGAGGTGGAAGGCTCGTCAACAGAGGGGCAGCAAGTAATGTTGAGAAATTAAGCAATTGTTCATTTAATTTAATCCAAGAATAAATCATGAACATGATATAGACAGTGCTAATGACATACTGAAAATTCATGATGTACGCACATACTAGACATATAGTAGAAACATCTACGCAAACCACTAGTACTGCACACATGGAAATAATCAGGATAAGGGTAAGCATGTTATACCCTCCAGTAGGCCAGTTGGCCGGATCAGCAGCAGAGGCGGCGGCCTCGTCGGCGATGCGCTTGTCGGAGGCGGCCTTGTCGGCAGCAGCCTTGTCAGCGTCGATGCTGGTGCTCATGGTGAAGGCGAAGGCGACGCGGACGAAGATGTAGTCGACGTAGAGGAAGCAGTCGAACCGAGGCGAGCAGTCGCGTAGAAGACGCTCCCCAAAAACCTAATCGCCCCTCTCCCGTACAGGATCTGGAGAGGCGGGGTTTCGGAGGCCTGCTCTCCCGTCGGCCGTGTACGCGGAAGACGGGATGGAGTCACCGGCGACAGCAGCAGCGAGAGGAACGACAGAGGTGGTGGTGGCAGAGCAGATGTGATCTGTGTTATTCTCTGGAGAGGAGCGACCTCTCTTATATAGGCGCAGAGGAGGAGACAAACGGTCCAGCATAAATGCACATAATGAATCACAATGAATTCTGGTAACGGCCGTACTTAAGACGAAACGTTTCAGCTCGTATTCATTCTCCATTGATCGTTTTCAGTTGACTGTTCAAATTCCAATCCTGCGTGACAAAAAGAACACATCGGCTCGGCGAGATTCCCGCAACCCGCGGCGCGTCGTGACGAGACGAGCGGGCGGCGGAGGAGGAGGAGCGCGCGTGTGGAACACCTCTCCTTCCTTCACACCAACTCATACTAGTGGGAGAATGTCTCACCTTATAAGTTGGTGTACATCTCTCTCAACTAGCAATATGGGACTAAACTCCCACCACTTGCTAGGCAGCATGGGCCCTTAGGGATTTTTCTGTAATTGCTAAATGGGCCCAAAGCCCATCTCATATTCAGCAATCCCCCACCAGATCCCAAAGGCCCATGGTGTTGCCCTCTGTTCCAAACTCTGTTTTGATATACCAGTATTTCAGTGGAGACCTGTTAAGATTGAACATCCACCTAGAGCAAATAGCTACACCCCTCCACAACTGAACAATGGACTAAGCCTTGAATTGTCAGTTTGGCGTAAAGAAGTTTCACCACATGTCTTACTGATACTAGGCTGCCGAAGGCTGACCCCTCGGGTGGAGCATATAAGTCACACTCCTGGCCTGTTCATGAGCTTACTAGAGATCACCCCAATCTCATAGACTGTGACCAGCAGTCGGGCTCATATAGGTGTGTTCCTCCAAAGATCGCTCTGTAGGATAGCATCTTGCTTATACATATAAGCCTTGGAACACATTAAGACAGTAGTCATCCTTACATACAGTATTGAGAGTATTGCATCTCCAGCGGAGTGGGTTAGTATAGTTACTCTCCTCAGTTCACCACTGGCTTGTTTTCCCAGGTCCTACTTCACGGGATCTCCGATCACATAGGTTGGGTTACCACCATGGCAACTCATGTGGGTCTCATGCCCATCTCCCTCGATGCATTATCTATCACAACACGTGATAGCCCTTTTGTAAAGGGATCTGCCAGATTCTTAGCCGTATGGACATATTCCAACGCTATCACCCCGGAGTTTCTCAATTTTCTGACAGCTTTTAATCTCATTCTTATGTGTTTGTTGGACTTCATGTTGTCCTTTGAACTCTTCACCTTGGTGATGACGGTCTGATTGTCACAGTTCATAAGGATAGCCGGAACCGGTTTGTCAACCAATGGCAAGTCCATCAAGAGATCTCGAAGCCATCCCGCTTCGACACCAGATGTGTCTAATGCTGTTAATTCTGCTTCCATTGTCGATCTCGTTAAGATCGTTTGCTTGCAAGACTTCCAGGAAACAGCGCCACCTCCAAGAGTAAACATATACCCAGTTGTGGCCTTCATCTCATCAGCATCAGAGATCCAATTCGCATCACTATACCCTTCAAGTACCGACGGGTATCCGGTATAGTGAAGTCCATAGTTCATAGTACCCTTTAGATAACGCATAACTCTTTCAACAGCATGCCAATGTACATCACCCGGTTTTGATACAAACCGACTCAGTTTGCTCACAGCAAAAGCGATGTCAGGCCTCGTAGCGCTAGCTAGGTACATCAGTGAACCAATGATTTGAGAGTATCTCAATTGATCTATAGCCGTGCCTTTGGATTTTCGAATCAACACGCTAGGATCATATGGTGTTTGAGATGGTGTGCAGTACGAGTATCCAAAACGACTCAACACCTTCTCAACATAATGGGATTGCAAAAGTGTAATCCCACCCTCATTATCTCTCAGTAGCTTGATGTTCAAGATAACATCAGCCACACCAAGGTCTTTCATCTCAAAGTTCTGAGATAGAAACGACTTGACCTCCTCAATTACTTTGAGGTTGGTTCCGAATATCAGTATGTCATCAACATACAAGCACAGTATAACTCCTTCGCCCCCACCATGGCGATAGTATACACATTTGTCAGCTTCATTAACAATGAAGCCAACAGATGTCAGTGTTGTATTAAACTTATCATGCCATTGCTTAGGTGCTTGTTTCAGGCCATATAAAGATTTTATCAACCTACACACTTTTCCTTCCTGACCATCTATCACAAAGCCATCTGGCTGTTGCATGTAGATTTCCTCATTTAGCTCTCCATTCAGGAAAGCTGTCTTAACATCCATCTGGTGGACGAGAAGACCATGCGAGGCCGCCAACGAGAGTAATACTCGAATGGTGGTCAGTCTGGCCACAGGTGAATAAGTATCGAAGAAATCCTCATCTTCTTTCTGGGAATAACCCTTGGCCACAAGCCTAGCCTTGTATTTTTCAATCGTACCATCAGGCCTAAGCTTCTTTTTGAACACCCACTTACATCCCAATGGTTTAAAGCCATAGGGACGTTCTGTGATTTCCCATGTCCCATTAGCCAAGATGGAGTCCATCTCGCTACGGACCGCTTCTTTCCAGTAGTCAGCATCCGGAGACGCATAAGCTTCTGAAATAGAAGTGGGAGTATCATCCACAAGGTACACAAGGAAATCATCACCAAAAGACTTTGCAGTCCTCTGTCTCTTGCCCCTACCAAGGGTTTCCTTGTCCTCCTCCTCAGGATTTTCATCATGTGTTTGTTCATAATATTCCATCGGAATGGCAGGTTCAGGAGTCTCATCAGATTCCAGTCTAGAAGTGCTTTGCATATCTCTCATAGGAAAAATATCCTCAAAGAATGTAGCATCTTTAGACTCCATAATCGTACCGACTTTCATGTCAGGTACCTCAGATTTCACTACCAGAAATCTATAGCCGACGCTATTCTTAGCGTAGCCCAAATTAACGCAATCCACAGTCTTTGGTCCAAGCTTACGCTTTTTGGGGATCGGCACATTGACTTTCGCCAAACAGCCCCAAGTACGTAAGTATGAGAGTGTTGTTCTTCTCTTTTCCCATTGTTCATAGGGAGTGATCTCATTGTCTTTTGTCGGAACTTTATTCAGGACATGACATGATGTCAATATAGCCTCCCCCCACCATGCCTTGGATAAACCCGATGTATCTAACATGGCATTAACCAAATCAGTTAGAGTACGGTTTTTCCGTTCGGCAACCCCATTTGACTGAGGTGAGTAGGGAGGCGTCCTCTCATGAATAATACCATGTTCCGCACAAAAGGAATCAAACTCATTAGAGAAATACTCTCCACCACGATCTGACCGGACTCGTTTTATTTTCTTTTCAAGTTGATTCTCAACTTCTGCCTTATAGATTTTAAAGTAGTGTAGAGCCTCATCTTTAGTGTTTAAAAGATATACATAGCAGTATCTAGTAGAATCATCTATCAGTGTCATGAAGTATCTCTTTCCACCTTTAGTCAACACACCATTCATCTCACAAAGATCAGAATGTATGAGTTCTAATGGCGCCAAGTGTCTTTCCTCCGCAGCCTTATGGGGCTTGCGAGGTTGCTTTGCTTGCACACACGAATGGCACTTAGAACCTTTGGCTAAAGTGAAACTTGGGATTAAATTTAACTTTGCTAACCGCGTCATACAACCAAAACCAATGTGACAAAGACGTGAATGCCAAACTTCTGTTTTATTAACATTTGAATGAATATTGTTCACGACTTTATTACAAAAATCAGCGAGGGAAAAGCGGAATAGACCTCCACATTCATAACCTTTTCCAACAAACAGTCCATATTTCGTAACAACTACTTTATTAGACTCGAATACCAGCTTAAACCCTTCTCTACATAGAAGGGAACCACTAACGAGATTCTTCTTGATGGCGGGGACATGCTGCACGTTCTTCAGTTGCACGATCCTTCCCGAAGTAAACTTCAGATCGACCGTGCCAACACCATGAACAGAAGCACTCGCGCCATTCCCCATCAGTACGGACCCGTTTCCTGTGGCCTGATAAGAAGAAAACAATGAAATGTCAGCACACACATGAATATTTGCACCTGTGTCAATCCACCAATCGGTAGACTGGCAAACTGAAAATACAGTAAACAAATTACCGTACCCAGATGGCCCACTCTCATTGTTGCTCACAATCATGTTGACAGTCTTGGAGTCCAGTCCTGGCTTCTTGAACTTGTGTGGGCACTTGACAGCCCAATGTTCATCAGAACCACAAGTGAAACAGCCACCCTTCTTCTTATCCTTCTTGAAAGGCTTCTTGCCCTTCTTCTTAAACTCGGTATTCTGTTGGACACCAGTCTTTCCCTTGGGCTTGTGGGGGTTGAAGTTCTTCTGCACCATGTTGGCGACAGAGGTCCCTTCGTTCCCTTTTCCATTCGAGTCCTTTGCTCTCGAGTTCTGCTCAACACTCAGATGGCCAATGACATCCTCAACTGAGAATTCACGCCTCTGATGTTTCAGAGTGGTAGCAAAATTCCTCCAGGAATTGGGTAGCTTAGCGATGATGCATCCCGCGACAAATTTGCCCGGCAGCACACACTTCAGAACCTCAAGTTCCTTAGCGATGCACTGTATCTCATGAGCCTGTTCCAATACAGGACGGTTTTCAACCATCTTGTAATCGTGGAACTGCTCCATAATATACATCTCGCTTCCAGCATCGGTTGCGCCGAATTTAGATTCGAGCGCCTCCCACAAGTCCTTGGCAACCCGCATATGTAAATATGCATCAACCAACTTATCTCCGATCACGCTCAGAACGCATCCAACAAAGACGACGGTGGCCTCCCTGAACGCCTTCTCCTGTTCAGGAGCAATCGTTCCCGTGGGAGTCACACCGGCGACCCAGAACACGTTCATCGCCGTGAGCCATAAGACGGTTTTGGTCTGCCAACGCTTAAAGTACGTCCCCGTAAACGGGGCAGGTTTCAGTGCAGCAGCAAAACCATGGATCGAAAATTGCCTACACAGGTTAGGTTTTTGGATTGTTGAGAAATTAAGCAATTGTTCGATTAATTTAATCCAAGAATAAATCATGAACATGATATAGACAGTGGTAATGACATACTGAAAATTCATGATGTACGCACATACTAGACATATAGTAGAAACATCTACGCAAACCACTAGTACTGCACACATGGAAATAATCAGGATAAGGGTAAGCATGTTATACCCTCCAGTAGGCCAGTTGGCCGGATCAGCAGCAGAGGCGGCGGCCTCGTCGGCGATGCGCTTGTCGGCAGCGGCCTTGTCAGCGTCGATGCTGGTGCTCATGGTGAAGGCGAAGGCGACGCGGACGAAGATGTAGTCGACGTAGAGGAAGCAGTCGAACCGAGGCGAGCAGTCGCGTAGAAGACGCTCCCCAAAAACCTAATCGCCCCTCTCCCGTACAGGATCTGGAGAGGCGGGGTTTCGGAGGCCTGCTCTCCCTGGAGAGGAGCGACCTCTCTTATATAGGCGCAGAGGAGGAGACAAACGGTCCAGCATAAACGCACATACCCGCAACCCGCGGCGCGTCGTGACGAGACGAGCGGGCGGCGGAGGAGGAGCGCGCGTGTGGAACACCTCTCCTTCCTTCACACCAACTCATACTAGTGGGAGAATGTCTCACCTTATAAGTTGGTGTACATCTCTCTCAACTAGCAATATGGGACTAAACTCCCACCACTTGCTAGGCAGCATGGGCCCTTAGGGATTTTTCTGTAATTGCTAAATGGGCCCAAAGCCCATCTCATATTCAGCAAGTAAACGAATGGACAAAGCTATGGAAGATCAAGATGTTTCTGTGGCGCTTGGCGAGGTGCTCTACGCCCACGGTCGACCTCCTTCAGCATCGAAATATGGCCACGTCTTCGGCGTGCAAATTGTGTGGGGCTGCAGATTCATGGAGACATGCTCTTATAAATTGCTCTATGGCCAGAAGTGTATGGGCATTAGCTGAAGAGGAGATGGTGGAAAAGATGGTCCAATGTGACAGTGACAACGCCAAAGATTGGTTCTTCAAGATGATTGCAACATTGCCTTATGATCAGCTGATTCGTATGTCAATTACTCTATGGGCTATATGGGGAGCAAGGAGGGAGGCGGTGTATGAGGATATTTTCCAAAGTCCCATGTCAACCCATATTTTCATCGAGTCGTGCTGGAATGATCTTCAAATCATGAAGAAACCAAACCTGCAGCACAATCCCTCAAGGCCAGTCCGGCAGAGACAATGGATCCAGCCACCAGAGAACACAATAAAGCTTAATACAGATGCGGCCGTGGCAGAACATCGAGGAGTAGGAGCAATGGGGGCAATCTTCAGGGATAGAGATGGCATGTTCCAGGGAGCTTCGGTGATTGTTTCCAGAGGAATAGTCGACCCCACTACGTTGGAGGCACTGGCGATAAGGGAAGCTTTGGCACTCTCGGAAGATCTGAACATCTCCGCTATCCAGGTGGCATCCGACTGCTCGGTTGTGGTAGAAGATATCAAGAAGAGTAGTGGAGCAGAATACGGAGCAATCGTGCAAGAGATTAGAGAGTATGCGAGAAATTTTGCTTTATTTAATTTTGTTCATGAATTTAGGAGCTCGAATTTTGAAGCTCACAATCTAGCGAGGCATGCATTACAACGGCGTCCTGGTCGCCATGTTTGGTTAGGCCACCCCGGAGACCTTCATTTTGTCCCTGTAAATATTGTGACGACATAATAAAGCTTCATTGATTGTCTAAAAAAAAACGTGGGAGGAAGCAACGAGCAGACCATTCGCGTAGGATCAGGCTTGGCGGCGCTGCTGTTCGTCGCTCATAGCGAGCAATACGTGACACGTCGCTTACTGCAATCCGGTAAATGGGCTAGGCCGAGCAAGCAGGAAGGAGATCCCAAGCTCGGGTCGCCAGCGGCAGGAGGCTCGGGATTCTCCCCTCAAAAACAAAAACAGGCTCGCGACCAGTGAGCAACAAATGTGTCAATTTTGCTTTTTTCAACTATTTTATTATTTTTCCCGGGTTTATTTTATTAAAAAACTATTAACATGAAAAAATCGTAAATTACAAATGTTGGTAAATTCAAACAAAACGATCACAAATTTGAAATCAAATTCATGATTTTTAAAAAATCTTTGCATATTTTTTAAATGTTCATGAATTCAAAAACGTTCACTAATTTAAACAAAAACACGAAGTATAAAAAATGTTCATGAACAGACAAAACATTCACGAATTTAATAAAAGGTCATAAAAGAGAAGTATCGATCATGATACTAGACGTGCAGTTGATTAGTGGACGAATTTATTATAAACTTAGCGAGCAATCTGCGACGCGTCACTTACTGTAATCAATTCAATGGGCCAGGCCCAGTCCACACGAAAGAGATCGCTAGCTCACGTCGCCACCTACTACCGAGTGTCTGAAAAACAAATTACCTACTGGAGCGTGACAGCAGGCTCGGGACTAGAAAGCAAGACATGTTTTAGTTTTCAATTTTTTTTAGTTTTGGCTCAAGTTTGTTTATTAAAAATGTATGGATGTCAAAAATGTTTGCGAGTTAAAAAATTTATGAATGTGAAACAATTTGAAAATTTGTTTTGTAAAAATCATTCATGAATTCGAAAAAAATTCACTAATTTAAACAAGCACACACATTTTAAAAATGTTCGTGAAGAGATAAAAATCTCCAAAAAAAACAAGACATGTTAGTGGACGAATTTATAACAAACTTAGCAATAATAATAATCTCTACCTAATAATAAAGTAAATTGGGTTTCTGGTCGTCCGTCGTCTATTTTTGCAGAAAACCCCTTTTTTTTCTCTAAATTAACCTGCACTCCATCTTTAAGTCGGACCGAATCGTTTTTTTCGCATTTTACAGAAAAACCCCTGAATTATATGCTAATTAATCCGCAATACATATTTTTGTGCAGCAAATAGTTATTTTGCAGTTTTACTTGAACCCCCTGATATATACGTTAATCACCCCGCAGTCTATTGATTTTTTTATTTCAAATAGCCATATCTTTTAAACCGCAACTCCAATGTAAACATGTTATATATGAAATTTGATTAGAAAAATATGTAGAATTTGAATACGATGTTATTTTACATTTCAAATATTTTTTAAATGCTATTTATGGTGCAATATTAATCAATGGCGCACAATCCCTCTATATTTCATACCGGCGATCTGTATTGCAACATGTAAAATTAAACGTTAATATTTGGGAAATGTTATAATCCTTGGGCATGTTTTACTTGCACAAGGTTCTCTTTTTGTACATTTTTCATGCTCTACGACCCTAGGTGCGTACTTACCAACGACCTACACAATTGTTTTGTGGTGAATACACAAACATTTTTATAGGATATAAATACACTTATAAAATAAAATGTTTAATAAATCAAAAAATGTTTGTGGATTCAAAAACGATTTTATAAAAAAGTTTACTTATCCTAAAAATATTTGAAATTTTGAAGACAAACGTTTGGGAAATAAAACAATGTTCATGATTTTAAAAAGTTGGTTTAATAAAAAATGTTATAACATTGAACAAAATTTGGGCAATTCAAAGAATGTTCATGAATATACTAAAAATCAAAAACAGTTGGCGACTTACAAAGTAGTTTATTTATTTATGAAATGTTTCCTGATTCGGATAATGATCATGCTTTTGAAAAAAATGGTTTTTAAATAAAAAAAGTGTTCGTGAACTTTAAAAATTGTTTCACCAGTTTCCAAAACAATGTTCTTACATCTTGGAAATGTTCGCAGATTCGAGGAAATTGTTAAAAATATATTCACAGTTTAAAAAATATGCTTGCAAAAATAATAAAATCTTCATGAATTCAAAAAATTATTTATGATTTCACGAAATTGACAGTGATAGTGTATCTCGGTGGTGCAACAAATGTGATAATGGTCATTGGAGATTATGATGTTTTTCCCTCCAGTGAGGGAGGACACCCACACAAGGCTTATAATCACGGATGAGGAAGGGCTTTCGGCCGAGCGCGAATGGATGCCCAAAGCGCGGCCGAAGTTGCAGGTGTTTTTTTCATTTTAATTGTTCCGCGGGGATGCGCGGCACTGAGTTTCCCAGTAAGTAGGCCCGTCACTCACAGGCAGTCCCTGACGGCCCACTTCTCAGCCCGACCTCTAACTGTACACCTGCACTCTGACATGGGCTGCGAGCCCACCAACCAAACTGCACCAACCCGGCCCTCCTTGGGCAGGAGTCACGAGCGCGCACCACTGCGCCCGGCCGATACGGTGGCTCCGACGTGCGTATTTCTGTCCGTCTTGGCGTTGTACGGTCAGCGGTGTGGGACTATTAATCAAATCAAACTGAGCTGCATCTGCATGTACTTTTGGGCACGTCCGGTATCGACATGTCATGCAAATCATCAAGGTTTCAATCTATTCAATCAACAAAAAAGTTGCATTGATCTGAACGCACCTGACACCAAATCTTGCCACCTGGCGAGAAATCATAACCTTACCGTACCAAGGAGATGTCAGGAATCTACGAGCTTCGTCGATTATTTTTTACGTCCAGACATACAAACTCGAGGAGAATCGGAGCCAGAAAGACAAACTCGAAGAAGTATCACCATCCGCCCGAGTATCACAGATGCGAGGACTAAAAACACTAACTTGAACTATTAACCGGAGCGAAGGCACCGAAATTCCCCTTCCCTCTACAAGCCACCCGAGCGAAAGGGAGGAGAATCCACGGGCTCGCCGGTGATACCTGGAGGGCAGTGTTTGTCGTATCCGCCTAGGGTTAGGAGGGGGGACAAAAGGAAGTAACGTACGGGTGGGTAAGGGCATTTGGCGCAGTAACACTTCACCGCGTGGTGGCAACAATTGGCGCGGGTCTACACTAGACTAACCGAAAACGGGCAAGGAAAGGGCCAATCTAACTAACTTGATGCATGGCCGGTCAGTATGCAAACCCCTTCCATGTCAAGATTATTGGAGCCGAAAAAGTTTGCCATGGCAATGAAACTACCTAGACACATGGCAACACAATCAACAAAGACATTTATAAACATTCTAAAAAAAAGACATTTATTAACCAAAAGATAATAATTAAAAAAAAAAGAGTTGGTACGGTTGATTATTGGACGAACCCATGCTCCACGAAGCCAAGGCCCTTTCCTGAAAGGTTACATGGAAACCCACAGGGTTGATAAAGGCATTTGGCCGAGTACTCGACCGGTAGGTGCCAAGTGTCGGCGCGGTTGCGCGCCGACACCCCTTGGGGCCAGAGTTACACAGCCTGCCCCTCAACTGTGCAAACCTGACACGGGCTACTAGCCCAGCAACCAAGCAGGACCAACTCTTTGGCCCTCCTCTAGGCTGGAGTCACGAGCAAGCACCACCGCGCCCGGCCGACACGGTCGCTCCAACGCGTGTATTTCTGCCGGCTCTTGCGGTGTTCGGTTGCCGGTGTGGGACTAATTAATTAACCATGCGTAAGGCTGGTCACAATGGGGTGGAACTTAAGAGTAACATCACATATTTCAATACAACGTTGTTTATGTGGCGCATATTTAATGAAGAGTGAGGTGCTTGTGGTAACTAGCTAAGTTACCGGAACATAACACACTTCAAGAAACAATGAGTCTATAAGCTAATAAATGCATCGTTGCATGACACTACCTACATGTTCCTACCCACTATGGAGGTAGTAACATAGTCTAGATAAGTGTGTATGTTACTACCTTATGTTCCTGCCCATTGGGACCAGCCTAAGCTAGCAGAATCATGCATGCGTTCAAGTTATTCATACGTACACATCACATAACGAATGCATTCAATGTGTGAACCAACCTATGGTTGGATGGTTAGAGGGATAGTGGTATCTCAACCTATCAGGGTTCAAGTCCTGGTACTTGTATTATTCATGTATTTTTTTTTAGGATTTTCGGCAATGTGTTTTCAGTGGGGGTAGACATTTCCGTTGACGACGAGACGCCTACGGTGATTTCATAAATCTCAAGATAATATGCCCTCTCGGAGATGCTCATAACTCATAAGGGTAGGGCGTGCGTGTGTGTGTTCATAGAGGTGAGTGTGCATTTAAGTATGAGCACTTGGGTCTTTATTGATCTTCAAAAAAGGAAGAATGCATTCTATGTGTCCACTGTTCTATTTTTTTCATTTGATTGATTGACAACTTTCTGCTTCACACACGACACTTGGACGATGCTGAAACGATGGCTAATCCAAGTATGCATGGGATGTTTAGCCTTGGGCTTGGATGGTGGGATATGACATGTGGTTTCTGTTTCGTGTGGTAACTGTCGTGTGTGAAGCAGTGCTCCTGTTCAAACGTGCTCTGCACATGACCCTCGGTACGTGCACCGTCTTTTCTCGATGTGCCTTCATCCCTTCTGCTCAAGGAGCTTGCCCTGCACCAGTCCTAGTCATCTTCCTCGACTCCGGTCAGCTTCATCACCCGCGGCATCTCCACACCTTCACCAACACACAGTCATGATGCCTCCGTGCTGTCCCGATGCATGTCACAACTTCCAACATGGCAGAAGTCGTTCAACGCACGGTCATGTTAGGCATTCATACTCCAGTTCTAATAACTAGTGTCAACTATGAAATATATTGTGCTCATATATAGTTCAATTGTCAAATATCATATTGTAGGCATATGTTGCCATGCACAGTTCAATTGTTATTTCTTGTCATAGTTCAATTGGTCCTAGAGCCAAACACCTCAAAATAATGTAGTATTCTTGACATACTTCTACAATACTTTGCAACCAAACACAACATTATTTATTTGTCTAACAAATTAAAGTGCATCAGGTCATGGCAAATTTTGGAGGCAACAAGGAGGAGGTATTCGATGTGGAGATGCTCAAACGCGATCTCCTAGAGGCTCATCAATATACCATTGATGGCGCGCAACCGGTGAATGCCTCGTTGTAGGCGGAGACAGGTCACCTGCTGAACGAGAAGGCTGGTATCTTCACCAAGACTCTTAGGATGAGGGATGAGAGAGACCAGCTGATCGAGGATAGGGATAACCTGAAGAATGCGAGAAAACTCCTCAGGGGCGAGAGGAACGAGCTCAAGATGGAGATAGCTCATTTCAGAAAAGATGGAGAGAATAATAGGCACAAGATTAGTCAGTTGAAGTTAATCCTTGATCAAGAGTAGACTGTTTAGTTTGTGAAGTTGAATTAGTTAAGTTGATGAGTATCTATCGAATTATTTAGTTCTTTAACTAGCTAGTAAATTTTGTGAAGTTGAATTATTTAGTTTGTGAAGTAGAATATAAATTTTTTTATTAAAAGCTATCAATTTGCCCAATGCCCATGCGACATGCACATGCCGCCGAAGTTGCATGTGTTTTTTTCTAAAAAATAAGTCTTTTTAATTTTAATTGTTCTGAGGGGATACACAACACTGAGTTCTCAATACGCAGGCCCGTAACAGGCGGTTCTTGACGGCCCACTTCTTGGTCTGGCCCATCACTGTAGATCTGAACTCTAATGGATGTCTTACTATCATAATGAAATAAATGATAACTAGATTTCAGCGTCTAAACCATTGCACAATTTATCATTCGAGAAACGGGTAGGAGGTCTCATTTGCAGCAAATTAAACCAAGTGCATATAGATGAGCATGTCAGATAATCGAATCATGCAAAAGTGAACCCACCACCAAGGTGCTGGGAACGAGGGACTTCGGCTGCGGTGCTGGCGCCAGATATGACTTAGGCTAGGCCACCGTCTGGACCAACTCTTCCTATGGGACCTCGGGACTGTCTCCCCTTGGTCTTGTTTGGCCGAGGTGTCAACCCCAGCCGTGAGGATTGGTGCATCGGCCCCCGCCATGTTAACCAGAGGGCCCGGACCGGATGTCGCTTCCCCTAGCCCTTTGAGAGCTGGGGGAGTCGTGGCACGCTTAGGCGTCTCGCTATCCATCGGAGGAGCCTGCTCGAGGTGTCGCTGCTTCGGCGTGTCTTTGACAGACTTAAAAAGCATATTTTCAAAATACTACTGGTTTGGCAGGTTGTCAAAGCTTAATGCTGGATATAATACCTCCGGGGTGCCGGCTTTTCTCTCCCCATTTCGAGTAGGTCCTCATCTGATTAATCGGAGAAGGTTTCCTTCTTAGGCAGGGCGGACTGGCTGATGGGATCGGCCGAAGCCTTGCGCGATTATACGTCTCCAATGTATCTATAAATTTTTTATCGTTCCATCTTGTTATATTATCATTCTTGGATGTTTTACAATAATTTTATATCATTTTTGGTACTAACCTATTGACATGGTGCCAAGTGCCAGTTGTTGTTTTCTGCATGTTTTTTACATCACAGGTAATCAATACCAAACGGAGTCCAAACGCAGCGAAACTATTTGTGGACTGGTTTTGGACCAGAAGACATCCAGTGGGCCGGAGAAGCACCTGGGGGGTGGTCCGAGGGGAGCACAACCTACCAGGGTGCATCCTGGCGCGCCCTGGTGGGTTGTGCCCACCTCAGGTGCCTCCCGGACCGCCTCTTTGCTCTATAAATACCCCAATATTCTAGAAACCCTAGGGGAGTCGACGAAAATCAATTCCAGCCACCGCAGAGTCCGGAACCACCAGATCCAATCTAGACACCATCATGGAGGGGTTCACCACCTCCATTGGTGCCTCTTCGATGATGCGTGAGTAGTTCTTTGTAGACCTAAGGGTCCGTAGTTAGTAGTTAGATGGTTTCCTCTCTCTCTCTCTCTTTTGATTATAAATACAATGGTCTCTTGGAGATCCATATGATGTAACTCTTTTTGCGGCGTTTTTATTGGGATCCGATGAGCTTTGAGTTTATGATCAGATCTATCTTTTTATCCATGAAAGTTATCTGAGTCTTGTTTGATCTCTTATATGCATGATTGCTTATAGCCTCGTATTTCTTCTCTGATATTTGAGTTTTATTTGGCCAACTTGATCTATTTATCTTGCAATGGGAAGAGGTGCTTTGTAGTGGGTTTGATCTTACGGTGCTTGATCCCTCTGACAGAAGGGGGACCGACACGTATGTATTGTTGCTACTAAAGATAAAACGATGGGGTCTATTTCTACATAAATAGATCTTGTCTACATCATGTCATCATATTTATTGCATTACTCCGTTTTTTTCATGAACTTAATTGTAATGCCCAGGATGGAGTTATACCTCCTACGTGTCGAGGCACGACTTAAAGGCATAAATCCATCCTAGAATGATCTCAAGTTCGGTAATTCTTTGCACATCTCATGTAAAAGAGGGGATTGTAAACAGAAAATAGTTGGCTTACACTCGCCACGTCACAGAATTACAATTCAAATCTCAATCATCATACATTAAGAATATCACAACCCTCTAAGGGCAAAATCCAAATGCAAGATACCAAACTGAAATAAATAAACCACAGGCGGATCGAATCCTAGTAGGAGTCTCCACTACTGATCATCCGGATATCGCACATAGTACCGACTACGCTCCTCGTCGTACTCCCAATCCAGCTCGGTGCCATCACCTGGATAGCTCACAGCTGGACCTGCATCTGGTGTGTGAAGTAACTGTGAGCCACAGAGGACTCAGCAATCCCGTTCCCGGGTAACAAGACTATTTAAGCCTTTGGGTGAGGATAAGGCTGAAGAAAAGAATAAGTGTTTGCAGCAGCAACTAGCATCTAGCTTACGTGAGTGAGAGCGAGAAGAGAAAGCCTCGGCGAGAAGTGATCACGAGGTGATCCTAGCTACAAGCTCAGCAAACATAACCCCTCCGTGTTCAACTCCCGAATCCCTATTCAGAAATTGACAGTCACGGAACACACGCTGGTAGTGTATTAGAGACATTGTGTCAAGTTATCTACAACCGGAATTAACAAGCTCCCATCTGCCACATAACCGCGGGCACGGCTTTCGAAAGTTCAAACCCTGCAGGGGTGTTCCAACTTGACCCATTACAAGCCCACGATCCGCGGAGTCGCAACTCCAAAGTGGGAAGACCCGAGTATCCTCGGAATCCCGTACTCAAGATATACCGAACTAAGGTAAGGCTAATCCAGCAAATCCTCCCGGCGTGTCGACACCCTGATAGTAGCCGCGCGTATCTAAGTCTCAGGACACGACCGGATGGGTGAAGCTACGGGTTTTTACCAGACCTTGAGTTTCCTCGAGGTGGCCCCGCAGGCTCCCCGTTTCGGACCAACACTCATGTGGAGCACTGGCCCGGGGTTGTTGATTAAGAAAAAGGGTTTATAACTCCCTATGCAAGTTTAGTTTGTTATTAGGCAAATAGTACCAATGTTGGGACTTGCTGGAAAAGACTTAGCACTTAGCGGTTTATCGAGGGGGTCCCATACACCCCAACCGTGTTAGGAACGCATAATCAAGGAACATAACACCGGTTTATACGGTTCCTAACGGCATGAGTGGAACAAAACACCAAGCAAAAGGCTTAGCCTTCCACCCTTGCCAATATATAGATGATTTCATTTAAGCATTTATATAGTGTGATATAACCCAACCAAACTTCAACATGAAGCAAGCATCTTCGATCTTCACCTGCAACTAACAATGCTATAAGAAGGGCTGAGCGAAGCGTACTTAGCCAAGCAACGGTTTGCATAGGTAGGTTGGTTAAACATGGCAATTGGTTACAAGTAGGAGGCTGACAAGAAGATCATGGGCATCGAGGCAAAGCTATAGATCGAGACTACTAGCAATAGGCAAAGATAGTAATGTTATCGGGGTTCGGTCATCTTGCCTGAAGAGAAGTCGTTCGGATCGTAAGAAGGGTCCTCGTGCTCAACCTCGTTGGAAACCTCGTGCTCGTACTCGAACTCAGACTCTGCTTCCGGCTCTAAACAAAACAATCACACCAAGCACCAATCAACAAGATGCAATGCGCACTCGGAAAAGATGAATGCATGATGGATGCACTAAGGATGCACACGGAGCACGGAAAATATCACTCAAGCAAATCACCTCAAAACATGATAACAATCTGATATTATTAATCTACACAGAAAATCAATCAAGTTTGATATAAGATTCGCTGAAATCGGAGTTACGGGCTAAAAGTTATGCCCGAAACAAGAATTGAGCGAAAGCTGAAAATTACAGCAACATAGCAACTTCGGAGCTCAAAATAATTGAGCTACAGCATTCAAATAACATGGCAAAGGGCATGAACACAAACTAGACATATACTACAGCAACTAAGTCCAAAGGTGCACCCCCAACGGAGCCACGGATCAATAGCAATGATCTTGGACATATTGAACTTGACAATAAAATCCTGGCAGCAGAATTTTATTGAAACTTTGGAGCAAAAGATAAACATGCTACAGCCACTCAAATAGACATGTGAGGACATGGATGGAAAGACAACAATATATACTACAAGGAACAATCAAGATCCACTCCAAAACTATCATGCTTTGTCCTAGAACATCACACGAACATGGCATCGGAACGTTACAGATTTCAGACTTGGTGGAAAACCACTAAGTCCTAAAACAGCAATATCATCATGGCATCTAAAAGAGCATGTTTAAGTCACCTCGAAACTAAACATGGCAAGAGGTAAGCACCTCATCAAAATACACATGAAGGTGATCCCGAAACACACAAGCATGCATCATAGAGGTGAACACAACGATTGCAACGAGCTCAACAAGATGGCATTTCATAACAAGTGAAACAACATCACAGCCACATGGCACTTTGCAACGATGATAACAAAGCAATAATAAATCTATCATGCAACCTATCACATACAACATGTAGAGCATGGCAAGACGAACACGTGGACATGTCATTTGCATCATTCGGACAAACGAGCTAAAAGTTATCACATGGCAAAGATGGCATAAAAACATCACATAGCAGCAGTTTATATCATGATGCACTCTTGCAACAGCAAAACAAGCACCTAGATGATCTCTAACATGCATGACAACAACAGATAAAACGTAGAGCAAGTCTCCACGAACGTCTGGACATATTATATGCGCGAATCGGAGCAACAGACAAAAAGTTATGGCAGTTCAAACATTGCATCACAGATTAACAGATCTGGGACTTAGAGATATTTGGGGCAACCTGAGACAGATCTGGATCTGGGGAAAAAAAAGACGGAGTGGGCCGGTGCGGTGGAGAAGGCCCGCGGAGGCGGCGGCCTGGAACTGGAGGGCCCGGCGCTGGCGCTGGCGAGCGACGCCCGCGGTGGCCTGGTGCGGCGCGGCCCGGGCGAGGAGTGGCGAGGGAGGCCCGGCCAGCGGGATGCGGCTGGCCCGCGCTGGCGAGACGAGGCGGCCCAGGGCGGCGGCGGGGAGGCGCTGGCCTGGCGGAGGGAGTGGGCCTCGGTGGCCTGAAAGAGGGCCGCTCGGGGTGGCGCTGTCGGCCCAGCCGGGCGAAGCGACGAGCCGAGCGCTGCGGGAGGCCTTCCCGTCGAAGTGGTCCCGAGCCTTCGGGCCGGAGGATCGGCTGGCGCGGTGCGGAGGCTTGGGCCGCGGTCGATGGCGATTGAGGGAGGTCGGCCGTTGACTTGGCGTCGACTGCAGCGATCGAGGGGAAGGAGGGCCTCGATCCCAGCGCAGAAGGAGGATCCGGTCGGAGCAGCTCCCAGGCGACTGGATCCGGCGGTGGTTCGAAGGAGATGATCCCCAGGCAGTGGATCTGATAGAAAAATGGGGAGAGAAAAGGGGAAAGAAGAGGCTAGAGGTTAGGGATGCCAAAATAGACTAGGGTCTATTATATAGAAGACTTTTAGGGTTCGGAGGGATCTGGGGGTGTTAGGAGCCCTCCGATCGTGATCCAACGGATCCGATCGCGGGGGTAGTCTAGAAGTGCCTAGGAGAAGATAGTAGACTGCTGTAGGGGTGTTCCTGGGACACAAAGTGAAGGCACTTTGGACCCACACGAACAACGGATGGAAAAACCAACGGAGTCCAAACGAGACGAGATTTGAGAGGCGGGTTGCACACAACAAAACAACAACACAGACAACAACCTCGCGGCACACCGGTAACGTTACACGCCCAAACAACAAAGTAGGCCTACGGGGCGTCACGGACACGTGAGGGAGCTCCGGAACGCGAAACGGACAACGGGAAGAAGCGCGTGGAACCGGATGCAACCGACAACACAAATGCAATGCGATGCACATGTCTACATGATATGAATGAATGCCACACACTCACACAACAAAACGACGAAAACCCGAAAGACAAAGAGCCCGGAATGGAAATAGATGAAGCCGGAGATATATTATATGCCCAAAAGGGAAAGTATTACATCCGGGGCATTACATTAATACACTAGATGCATGCTGGATAGCGGCCGATGTGTGGAGTAATAGTAGTATACGCATGGAGGAGTCGGTCTACTAATCTTGGACGTGATGCCTATATAATGATCATTGCCTAGATATCGTCATGATTATTTGAAATTCTATCAATTGCCCAACAGTAATTGGTTCATCCATCGTTCGCTATTTTTCTCGAGAGAAGCCACTAGTGAAATCTACGGCCCCCAGGTCTCTTTCTCATATTATTTGCCTTTGCGGTCTATTTTCCTTTGCTTTTATTTTCAGATCTATTAAACCACAGACCCAAAAATACCTTGCTGCAATTTATCTTATTTAGTGTTCGATTTGTCAATATTTACAACTCTATCACGTCCGTTACCCGAAAGGGATTCACAACCCCTTTTACATGTCGGGTTGCGGGTATTTGTTATTTGTGTGCAGGTGCTGTTTACATTATGTTTCTTGGTTCTCCTACCGGTTCGATAACCTTGGTTTCATCACTAAGTGTATGCGTGAAGGTTGCTACTTCAATAGTGATTTGTCGAGTAAACAAGTGTTGAGCAATGGGCCGATGTTGGAGGAATACATTTGTGCTCGTTGGGAAATACGACGAGGACGCACGACGTAAGTAGGTGGTGCAGCACCTAGCTACTAGTAGTATTTTGGAGCGTCATGCACGTAGTCGACCGCGGTGCACTGCACGTCCGGCCGGCCGTCAACAGCGGCGGTGCACCGCACGACGCTCCTCGATCGACATGCCATGCTCAAATTAGGAGGGACATGCACCCCGAAACAATGGAGGTCGTCGTCCCTGCTTAGCCTAGCTACCATCGCTCCCCACCGCTCCACCTTCGTCTTCCTGCTGCATCCATCACCGCCGCCCGCCATTGAGGATCCATCGTTCACGACGACGACGACGATGCATGGGCAACTCGTGCCACGGCTCCATCGTTCCCGCGGCCTACGCGACCTCCGCCGGTGACGCCCGCCACCACTACCGCACCAGCTGCAGCAGCTCCGACTGGGACTCCGACTCCTCCTCCCCCGTCCTCGACCGCGCGCCGCACCGCAACACCATCATGGGCCGCGGCGCCGGCCACCAGCACCAGCTCTCCTCCCCGACGGCCGTGCTGGGCCACCACACCCCGCCCCTGCGCGACCTCTACTCTCTCGGCCGCAAGCTCGGCCAGGGCCAGTTCGGCACCACCTACCTCTGCACCGAGATCTCAACCGGCGTGGCCTTCGCCTGCAAGTCCATCGCCAAGCGCAAGCTGCTGACCCCCGAGGACGTGGAGGACGTCCGGCGCGAGATCCAGATCATGCACCACCTTGCCGGCCACGCCAGCGTGGTCACCATCAAGGGCGCGTACGAGGACGCGCAGTTCGTGCACATCGTCATGGAGCTCTGCGAGGGCGGCGAGCTCTTCGACCGCATCGTGCAGCGGGGATACTTCTCCGAGCGCCGCGCCGCCGAGATCGCCCGCGTCATCGTCGGCGTCGTCGAGGCCTGCCACTCGCTCGGCGTCATGCACCGCGACCTCAAGCCCGAGAACTTTCTATTGAAAGACAAGGAGGACAACAATACCAACAATGCCTCCGGCAATAATAATGCTAATGAACCGGCCGGCGAGGAGATCAACCTCAAGGCCATCGACTTCGGCCTCTCCGTCTTCTTCAAGCCCGGCCAGATCTTCACCGACGTGGTGGGCAGCCCCTACTACGTCGCCCCCGAGGTGCTCTGCAAGCACTACGGCCCCGAGGCCGACGTCTGGACCGCCGGCGTCATCGTCTACATCCTCCTCTCCGGCGTGCCGCCCTTCTGGGCCGAGACGCAGCAGGGCATCTTCGACGCCGTGCTCAAGGGCGCCATCGACTTCGACTCCGACCCGTGGCCAAACATCTCCGACGGCGCCAAGGACCTCATCAGGAAGATGCTCAAGTCGCCGCCCGCCGAGCGGCTCACCGCGCACCAGGTAGTACGCAGGAATTCAAATTTGTTTCAAAAATTACAATTTTTTTTGTTGTTGCATTAGCTGAATGTTTGCAACTTGAAATCGCTGAAATTTAGAATTTCAGTGATTTCCGGTTTTGCTGAAATATTGCTGAAACCAAAAGTGATAACCGACCAGGTGTTGTGCCACCCATGGATCATCGAGAACGGCGAGGCCCCTGACGCGCCGCTCGACCCCGCCGTGCTCTCCAGGCTCAAGCAGTTCTCGGCCATGAACCGGTTGAAGAAGATGGCTTTACGCGTGATAGCGCGCGGGCTGTCAGAGGAGGAGTTGGCCGGGCTCAAGGAGATGTTCAAGACCATGGACACGGATGGCAGCGGTGCCATCACCTTCGAGGAGCTCAGGGAGGGGCTGCGGCGCTACGGGTCCACCGAGTTGGGGGACTCAGAGGTGCGGGACCTCATGGAGGCCGCCGACGTGGACCGCAGCGGCACCATCGACTACGACGAGTTCATCGCCGCCACCGTGCACATGAACAAGCTCGACCGCGAGGAGCACCTCATGAAGGCCTTCTCCTACTTCGACAAGGACGGTAGCGGGTACATCACCGTCGACGAGCTTGAGGTGGCCTGCCGAGACCACAACATGGCAGACGTCGGCATTGATGACATCATCAAGGAGGTCGACCAGGACAACGTGAGTACTTGATTTTCTCATCATTTATCCATGATTACAAATTTGAATTGAAATTTGAATGGCTGAAATGCAGGATGGTCGGATCGACTACGGGGAGTTCGTGGCCATGATGAAGAAGGGGATCATCGGCAACGGGCGGCTCACCATGAGGCACACTTCTGATGGTAGCGTCCTCCACGGAGCAGGCAGCGGCCTCAGCAGCTAGCCAACATAGCTCCACCGGCCATCTTTCGATCGATCACCATGGTTGTGCCAATTACATTATACTTGAAGTTTAATCGAAGAAGAAGAAGGAAATTATGATATATACAAGCTCCACGCATGTGATTCGATTTATTTACTGTGGATTTGAAGACAAAGTAGTGGTATCGATCGATCGTTGGTTCTAGTGTACCACTTGTACCTAACTAGCAGAGTCGCCCGCACATTTGCACGGGCATTGTTCTCGGAAATGGATTAAGCATAGTGGATATTGTTAAAACCTTTGTTTGTTATAATCATGTGTTTTAAAGGGGTGTCATATTTTATATTTTATAAGGATATGCTTTAACATAGATTGCCTCTGAGATTTTAATATTTGTATATACCTAACCATTATTCTGTCTAGATCGTATAAGAACATCATCATGTCGGTAATTTGAAAAATTTAATAGTATACATTTTGAAAGAAACTGGTTCCAAGTGAATCCAACTCAAATTGTTTCGATATACAAGCTGCACGCATGTGATTCAATTCATTTACCATGGACTTGACTAGCGAGTAGTTGTATCGATCGATCTTTGGTTCTAGTGTACTACTTGCATTTAATTTGTTGGTGAGAGAAACTAATTAAATATACTTGATCAATCGATTTTCAAGCAGAGGTATGTATGATTCGCTCAAACATGCATCTTTTTCATCGAGTCTACTACCCATATAAAAGAACGGGGGATCCGATGGTCTAAATTCTCCCAATGTTAAATACAAATCATGTGGAGCGCACTTAGAAGCAACAATACCATAATATTAAAACTTATAATTCATATTACTTAGTCGGCATAGCTAAACACATAACAATGGTACCAAATATTAACTAGTTATACAACTGGAATGTATATCGCTAAAAAGATTCTTCTTGTTAAATACAAATTGCACATTCTAACAAAAGTTCCTTTATGAATATTTTTTAACAATTGCATAAACATATGTTGCATATGTTTTTATTTGTGTCCATTCATATTTTGTTAATAGTAGATATAGTGTTAAAGATCTCTATGGTGTAATGTCTGGTTGATGTGTTGGCGGGATTTCTGGTGTGTTGTTAATTAAGCATATTTAAATGTGCTCGAAGTTGGGTTCATACATAAGGTGACAACATGTGCATGCTTTGTACTTGTTATTTTAGTAACACCGTTGATACATAAATACTTCTGATTCATTTCTGTGCAAATACAATTTGTTTATTCTAGCTAGTGTGCCAAGGTGTCTCAACCATAACGCGATCTTGTTCTCTCGTCGTGTGTTGAAATCCACAACAAACACGTTCTCAGCAATTAAATGACACACGAGACCCCTAGGGTTACCCATGCAGGGCGTAAAGCATTTGTGATCGTCTGGACATGCAGCGATCGGAACGACGCATGGTCCGGACCTGTTTTACCGTCCAACGCGTGGGTGTATCGGTTCGCAAGCCGGTCCAGACATGTTTTTTTCGTAAAACGTGGAGAGGGGGTTGCTGGCATCCAGACCACCACTGCCACATCCACGTCAGGCAACTGTGGTCCACCCAGCTGATCTCATTGACGGCTGTCTAGAGCGGACACGATCTCTCAATGCTAGCATTGAAGTGGTGCGCTGCTCGGCTGAACACGCCTACTCGCTGCATTAAAACGGCTACAGACTGCCTACCTACATCCATTAAACCCGCACGTGTGCCGAGAAAGCTACTCTGGCCACACATTTGTTCGGGTGCCGGCAGTGTTTAACAGAACGCCGGTTGGCTCCTCACATCAGCCCGCTATTTAAACGAGGCCAAAGCTGGGCAAGAACCGCACCACACCTTCTCTCCCCATATCCACCTTGCATCATATTCTCCACACTCTCCATGGCATCCGACGGGCAGGAAGAAGAGTTCTCCGTCATAAAAGCTGACTGGGTGGCCCGCCGGATACGAGCCAGGCAACTCGCTGCTCCAGCTCCCTCGCCGCTCCAGGACATCAGTGACAGAGTCCTGAATTAGAGAGTGCTTGGATTTTCTGGTAACCGTCCTTACGGCTGGGCCAAGGACCCCCTCCCCTAGGCCTATCACTTGTGGGCCACGTTCATTAAATGAAGAAGCTTCAAGAGGAGTCTGGTTAAAGACTTGACATGCGCTTCTAGACAAAAGAGCAGTCCTCTGCGTGGTTACCCCCTAGATACAACTGTCTTGATGTAAACCCTAGGTATCCTTGGTGTCTATATAAACCGAGGTACCCAGGACCCAGAAAGAGACAACTCATACACATTAGATCTCGCGGTAGATCACATGTACTTTGTACCCCATCCAAAATCAATACAATAATGCAGGATATAGGATTTTGTCCCCTCGAGAGGGCATGAACCTGGTTAAACATTGTGTCCCCTGTCCCCTTGTTATCATCTAGCTAAGACTAACAGATTGGGACCCCCTACCCGAGATCCATCGGATTTAGCTTCGACATTCAGTACCATGGGCGAGGCTGCGGGCTGGCGCGTGGTTCAGCAACTCACCGCTCTAGGCCAGCTCGCGGAGGAGTGGGGAGTTGCTCCAGGCCAGCACGCGCGGGAGCATAGCGGCATGGGCATTGTGGCTGCCGTGGACGAGCTGTGTCGTAACGCTCTTCCCGCGACATCCGCCGTCAACGCTCGCGGAACCGCACCCTTTCGACGGAGAAAGAAACCGGCTTCATGGAAATCAACGAGGCGGCCACCACGTCCGGGGCCACCACCAACAGTGAAGAAAATTAGACCATGGGAGGCTGCCGCAGCTTGGGTCCGACAAAGACTACCGCAGACGCGTCATCGGGGTATACTGTTGTTATCTTGCCCTCTTCGCAGGCCACCGTCGTCCCCTTCCCAAAAACTAACCCGGATCCAACTCTCGTTGAAGCATATCCCTCCAGGGCACTCGGCGGTCCAAGGAGCGGGCTGCCGAACATGGTGAAGACATGTCAATGAAGGGCCACGGAGGCATTTTTCGCAGGGGCGGCGCTAGGGGTATTCTTGGGGCCTCATGTGACTACCCAAGATTTTTACAAAATAATGTTGATTTTGGCAAAACAGTGACAATTTTTGAAAAACAACAATGATTTCGGCAAAATGAATACACATGAATACCCGGTTGCAAATTTCTAGAGCCGCCACTGATTTTTCAGGGCTCATGGCTGGCCGGAGATGGGGAAGGGGTGTCGGCGGTCATTTTAGTCTAGGTTTAGAGTCCGATCTAGTTGAAACATGTCTAGATGTAATGGGTTTGCTCCGTTTTACATGGAAAACATATGATTTTATTTTAAAATCATCCAAGTGCGAATGAATATTGTCTGGTTTATTTTAGTTTGAATCACATTTGTTCATTTTCGTTGAATTTCATTTGAAAGATAAACGGACATATGCGGCTAGCTTTGAATGGCCGGCTCCCGAATCCGCACAAGGCAAAGACGGGCACAAATATGCGACTCACGGCGACCGTCTCGGCCGGGCGCAGTGGCGAGTGCTCGTGACTCCCGCCTAGAGGAGGGCCCAAGGGTTGGCACGGTTTGGTTGGTGGGCTTGTAGCCCACGTAGGAGTTGCAGGGGTACAGTGATGGGACCGGCCGGGATCTTGTGGGCTGGTTGGTGGGCTTCCGTGCTGTCTGTGTCCCCTCTGATCTGAATCTGAATCTGAAGAATTAAAAGAGAAGAAACACTTGCAACTCTGGCCCCGGGCAAGCGCGCAACCCGCGCTTTGGGCATCCGTGCTCGAGTATCACTGGGGCGAAAGCCTCTATAAGCCTGTGGGCTTGGTTGGGTTCGTCCACCAATTAAATTGTTCCAACCCTTTTTAAATCTTTTTTTTGGTCTTCTTAAGCTTACAATAAAAATTAAAAATAGTATCAAATTTTTTAGGTAGAGCGATAAGGAATGGGTGATCATAGTCGGCGTTTCCTGCAACCGGTCCGTCGATTTGCTACCACCCGCGGTCAGCATTTGCTGGAATCGGCACCGACGTTTATTTACGACTCAGCCAGCACATGCTGGAACCATCATCGACATTTACATTTTTTTTGCTTGAACATGCGAGTTTTTTTGTTACAATCCTTTTTTTGGAGTTTGCTATTGTGCCTTTTTTTTTCCTTGCTACCGGTGTTAATTTTGGTTGCAACCGGCTAAATGCTTTACTTCAACTGACTATTCGAGGTTTTGGTACTGAGTTTTTTGCTTCAACTTTTTTTTCCTTTGTTCTGCTTTTTCATTTGCTCTTATTTTCGAAAATATTGCAAATACATATATCTCAAAACATAAAATAAACTATAAAATTTAATCCTGAACTCGTAAAAATATTAAAGAAATTTAGAATATGGTTAGCTTAATTCAAGAAAAATGTTGGCAACACACCAAAAAATGTTTATCACAATGTTCATGAAAAAACATATTTTAAAACACATATCTGTTTATGACAATGGTTAGCTAGTCGATTATAGTACCTTTGCTGTCGACGCAGTTTATCTAGCAGATTAACCATATACTAGTCACTTGTGTGGTGGAGATTCTGTCGACGGAGTTTATCTAGCAGATTAACCAAACTGCCGCTGCATCGCCATTACCGAACGAAATGACAAAGCAGAAAATTCTGAATTCTGAAAGGGAACTCTGTAGCAACAGAGCATTTGAATTCGCAGGTCCAAACAATGCAGAGTGATATGGTATAGTTGTTCATGGCGGCCATTCTCTTCTTTCTCAAGCTGCAAGGGGAGGAGGTACCTTTTTTTTCGACGCAGCAGGCGTCGAGGTCGTCGCACCCGCTCCACTCCACCCCACGCCACAGCAGGCGCCGGCTTTGTCGCGCCCGCGGAGCCCCCGGCGAGCACCACCAGCAGCACGGCCGTCGCCGGTCGGTGGAGATGGGCCACACCTGTCAGCCACTCTTGGAGTTGGAGGTAGTGTTCCCAAAGCCCAAGCCCGCCCCGTCCCGTGCAAAGGTCAAACCTTTTCCCCAAACCCCACCCGCACCCACCCACCCACGCGCGCACCACAATGGCGGCGGCGGCGGCATCTCCGGCCACCGCGCCCTCCTCCTTCCCCTCCACCCGCGTCCACAAGCCCACACACCTCTCCCTCCGCGTATCGAGCAAGCTCAGAGCCACCGCCGCGGCGGCATCGGCGTCATCCGACCCGGCCCCGGCCTTCAGGTCCGTCACGGCGTTCGCGCCGGCGACGGTGGCGAACCTGGGCCCGGGCTTCGACTTCCTGGGCTGCGCGGTCGCCGACGCGTCCCTCTCCCTCGGGGACACCGTCACGGCCACGCTCGACCCCTCGCTGCCCGCCGGCGCGGTCGCCATCTCCGCCATCACCTCCCCGTCCCGCCCGCGCCTCGCCGACCGCCTCTCCCGCGACCCGCTCCGCAACTGCGCGGGCATCGCCGCCGTCGCCGCGCTGCGGGCCCTCGGCGTCCGCTCGCACGGCGTCTCCCTCAGCCTCGCCAAGGGCCTGCCGCTCGGCTCCGGCCTCGGCTCCTCGGCCGCCTCCGCCGCCGCCGCCGCCAAGGCCGTCGACGCGCTCTTCGGCTCCCTGCTCCCCCGCGACGGCCTCGTGCTCGCCGGCCTCGAGTCCGAGAAGGCCGTCAGCGGCTTCCACGCCGACAACATCGCGCCGGCCATCCTCGGGGGCTTCGTCATGGTGCGCAGCTACGACCCCTTCTGCCTCGTCTCGCTGCCCTGCCCGCCGGCGCTCCGCCTCTGCTTCGTGCTCGTCACCCCTGACTTCGAGGCTCCGACGAGCAAGATGCGCGCCGCCCTGCCCAAGAACATCGCCATGGGCCACCACGTCCGCAACTCCAGCCAGGCCGCCGCGCTCGTCGCCGGCGTGCTGCAGGGCGACGCCGCCCTCATCGGCTCCGCGATGTCGTCCGACTTCATCGTCGAGCCCACCAGGGCGCCCCTGATACCTGGAATGGCTGCGGTGAAGGCCGCCGCTCTGGAAGCCGGAGCGCTGGGGTGCACGATCAGCGGAGCAGGCCCGACCGCGGTGGCCGTCATTGAGGGAGAGGAGAAGGGGGAGGAGATCGCCCGGAGGATGATGGACGCCTTCCTGGCGGTCGGCAAGCTGAAAGCGACCGCCACCGTCGCTCAGCTCGACAGAGCCGGCGCCAGGGTCATCTCCACCTCGAGTTTGGAGTAGGAACTAGAGAGGTACCTTTCTAGTCTCTTTGTATTGTTTGCAAACTAAATGTCAATAGTCTTACTTGGTTATCGCTTCTATTTTGTTCAAATTCTGAATGAGTGAAAGGAACATCTCATCTGGAGGTCGATTTATTGTCTGTCTTGGACGGCAGCTTCACAGCAACATGGCTATTTTTATCGTTCAAACTCTTTATGAATCCAAATACATGGGATCTTTAGCTTCTCCTTGTATTTATCGTAGTGAACACAATGCCATTTTCTTAGTGATATTTGAGGTTTTGCTGCAAGTTGTCTCCAGTGCAAGGTGGGGCTAGTGATCGGAGTAAAGTTAGGGTGAATTGACCCTGTTCTCCATAGGGAAATGTGTACAGAAACTTTCAAATTTCTCAAAGCAGTAGAGTTTGAAAATTAGACACAGCACTTTTTTTATCAGTAATCAAGGACAGAAATTAAGCAAGAGAAAGTAACAAGACGAGCAGTAACAAACACAGGTCTTGGCGAAATATTATCAAGCAACAAGCTATGGATTCAGGCAGTTAGACAGATTACCGGAAGCAGCAGTGATTTCAGATGGAAGAACAGTTCAGAACTGAGTGTTACAGGTTGAAGGCTCGAATCGACTAATAGAAGGGGCTGTGAACTTTGAAGGAGCTTGGGGTTGTAGACAGTTGGGGACGAACTCGCTTGAGATCTCCTCTGTCTAGCTGTCTTTCAGTTGCCTTTTTCGTTGTCCTCCTGTTCTGATCTCTCCCCCTGTTCTTTTTCCCGTTTAGTCCCTCAAATACTTGGCTTAACGTGCAAGATGCTCCCTCATTCTCTCATTTGCACCCTTGCTCCTTCTCTTGGAGTGTAAACAGGTCCAGTTTCTCAAGTGCTTGGTTTTTGCTGTATTTTGGCGCCTTTTCGCGCAAACCTACAAACAAACAGAGTAGCACTGTAACATAGCTCGTTTGTGGTATTTTGTATGCAACACTACAAGTTTCCAGAGGATAATAAGCATGCCAAAATCTAGATAAAAATAAAAAGAATTATGTGAAAACGGCAACAACATGTAGAGAGATCAGCTAGTTTAGGGGCTTCGATACTTGAAGCACAATTTTTTCTTGTTTACAGGTGTGTGGAGGGAGACTGCAGTTCTGCTTCGCTATCACGCATGAAATGCTGATTTGGATGTGCAACAGAATCTATCACCAGCTAACGATAGCTTGAGCTTTTTATGCTTGTTGGTACAGCATTCACATGTGTGCAATACAATAATGGTACTTACACTAGGATCACTTTAGCGATTTAGTGATTGAATGTGTCATCGAGCAGCTATTGCTGAAAGATGACCAGTAGTTGTCCACACATGTTTGCTAACTGTTGGTGATGTTGTCTACATGTTCTGATGTTAGATGAGAAACTTTTCCTTGTCATTGAATTTCTTCGCCTATGATGACGCCAAAAATGGTTTAGATACAAAAGGTTAGACTTTGGGAGTACATTTATAGGATATTTGCATTTCGAGTTATTCCGTGGACAGACTGTCTATTCATCCTGTCTATTGTTCATCATTACACGATTATGATAGCTTCCGAATGAAGGAACACGTGGCCTTTGATGAATAATGAATTCATTCTCTCTTTCTCTTGGAGAGGATATCATTTCCGGCTCATGCGAAAATCTGCTTACACCCTGTTTCTTTCATTTGCAGATTCCGGAGCTCCTGTTCCCATTTGTGTGTGGGCCTGACGGTGTGTACTAGCCCCTCCCCTTAGTTGTGTTTTTCAGTGCAGTGGTAAACTGCTGGGCTTGTGGCTCCATTGATCGCAATAAGTTGGTGTGATCTAGTTGAATAGAGCGCCATTCGGCATGGTCGGTGGAAGAACAACAATGTGTGCCAAATCTTGGCTTGTTGTAATTTGGGTTCGCTTCTCACACTGGATGAATAATATGCTGTTGATTTGAGGTACATCCTGACCACTATATATCTGTTCCTTCTCTTGGGTGTTGCTCAACATAATATTTGTCTGAAGCTCACTTGAATAAATACAGTACTACTTATACATACATAGCAATCAATCAAAATTGATGAAGCACTAGCAATATACTAGCAGTGCCTATACTGTATTATATACACATAATAGCAGTGTACTAGGCGGGGGCGAGGATGGACATGAAGACGGTGGACCAGGCGGTGAGGGCGAGGGCGGCGACGAGGTAGGTCCAGAGGAAGACGACGGAGCACTCCTCCTGGGCCACGTCGTAGAGCTGCGCCATGGTGCTGATGCTCATCGCGGGCGGCAGCGCGAACTGGAGCATCAGCACGTACTGGTACAGCGGGTCCGGCGGCAGGAAGCCGAGCTCCCTCGCCGTCCTCACCACCACGATCCCGACCACCGGCAGGATCATGTAGCGCACGCAGACGATGGCCGCGATCACCCACCGCGACATGGTCGTCTTGCGCAGGCCTGCCAGACCATTCTTCGGTTTTCAGATGGTCTGAGACTGACAGACTGAGAGAGGGATATTCAGTTGTTGTTTACCTTTGGTGAGGTTCCCTCCAAGGATGAGAATCACACAGGGGACGGTGCCATCTCTGCAACAAGCAATGCCATAATTTTTCAGTCAGTGTATGCAGTGCTGAACTGTAAACTGAACTGGACAGGAGATTTCATATTACCCGAGCAGTTTGAGGGAGTCCTGGACGACTCGCAGCGGGGCACTGTCGCCGACGAAGGCGGATCTCAGCCACGGCACCGTGCCGACGGTGAAGCCTAGAACCTGCCATGGCAAATCAGTCAGCAACCAGCTCATTTCAGCTGTTCTGCTGTTCAGAATATGCAGATCTCATTTCCTTCTTCTGAAGTTCTAACTTTGGTAATGTTGATTGAAACTAGCTCAGCTTACCGCCCCGACAGTCGGCGGCGCCATGAGCTCCTCGGCGATCTGGTGCGCGCCCTGCCTGAGCTTCGCCCACAGGCCGTCGCTGCTCGTCATCTTGCCACTCGACAGCAACGGCGCCAGTGCCGCCTGACAGGAAAATCCAACCAGGGTGGTTCAGAAGTCGGCCTGGCCGCGCAATGCGAATCGTCTGTAGCTTGCTGTCTTACTTACTGTGTGGTGTTGGTTCGACGAAGACGACGGCAGTGGGGAAAGCCCGTCCTCCTCGCCGTCGCGGTCGTTCCAGCTGAGCTCGTCTTTTTCTTGCTCTTCTTTTCCTTTCTCCTCTGGCCTGACGGTGACACTGACAGAGTCCTTCTTGTTATGATCATGAGCTTCAGCAGCGGTGGCCTCCTGGTCGGCGACCATCCTCCGGCATACCTCGCTGGACCGCTTCATGACGCCGTGCGTGTGCGTCCAGATATACAGCCCTCCCAGCGCCATGGAGAAGGAGGCGTAGGAGAGGCCGCGGCCAGTGCAGTCGCCGCCAAAGGGGTTGCCGTCCTCACGGCAGACCGCGGGGATGACGATGAGGAGCAGGCTGCCAAAATTCGCTGCAGAGCACGAAGCCACGACGAGCCCTCTTAGGTGTGGCGGCGGTCTGAGGATGAGCACCGCCAGCCACCCCAGGACCCCGCCGGCGAAGAAGATGATGCCGATGTTGACGGGCATGAACCACCAGGAGAGGGCGTCCTGGAGCGTGACGGTGGAGGCGAGGCTGGCGAGCAGCAGCGCCGGGGTGAAGACGGCGTAGACGACGCGGTTGATGTCGGCGCGGGCGGAGGGGGCCAGCAGGCCGCAGCGGGGCGAGGCGAGGTAGGCGCCGAGGAGCGCGAGGAGGAGCACCTCCACCACCGGCGTCGACGCCACCGCCAGCAGCGACACGAACCCCATGGTTCCACCTCCTCCTCCTCCCTTGGTCGATCTAGCTTGTCTAGTCTAGTCTAGTCTAGTAGGTAGAGTGAAGAGGAGGTGGCATCGATGGCCATTTATACTTTGATTCATGGACCGATTTGCGTTGATGATGGTGTGGTTGCTGGCGGAATTATGAGATTCAGATCGGCCAACCATGCAACCATGATTCCACCCATGCATATGCATGCGATCCAGAGACAGTCACGTACTCCTGTGCGGCATGTGCATGGTGTGTACTACTGCTCCATCAAAGGCTCTGAAAAGAAACTCATCAAACCCCGGGTTTAACGCTCTCTTGTCCCATAGATATATAGCGAGACGCTCATAAGAATAGGGTGTGCGTGGAGTAGGGCATTTTGGAGACAGAGCTCCATGGAGCCCTTTATTTTAAATAGTTCAAAATTCTTAAATTTTAGTTTCAAAAAATTCTGAAAAAAAGTACACATGTATGCAAGGATGTAAAGTGTATGTGTGAAAAATTTCATGATGAAATACCTTGAATTGCAAGCTGTACAAATAAACCAAAATCATGGACTTTATAGATGAAGAGTACATATGCTAAAAGGCCCTAGATTTGTCTTTTTTTTTGTAGCACACATTTTAATGTATCTCGCCCTGAAAATTTGCACACATATACATTATGTATCTAGGTATATGTGTATTTATTTTCAGAACTTTTTGAAACTAAAAACTTTGAATTTTAAAGTTTTCAAATAAAGGCCTTCATGGAGCTCGGTCTCCGTTTGGCATTTTCGGTGTGCGTGCATGCATTTATTTATAAAGATGAGTGGATCTATGTGTTTCCGAGCATCACGTTTTTATACCGTGTTGTTAAAAAAAAACGTGGCGCGAAAAACTTTTTTCCTTTTATGAAAGGTGGAGGGGAGGGGAAAACCCGTCCACCAAGAGCCCGAAGCAAGAAGCACGAGGACGAGTGATTCTGCAGGGTTCAGTTTGGTCACTGTATTCATCAAGATGTATTGGACCCAAAAAGCATTTTTACTCACCATCTGGACATGACATCCCCCCCTGCTCGATCGAGACGGCTCGCCTTCTCACACATTTTGCATGAAATGTCTCCAAAGGGGAAGGAAGGAAATAAGGCATGTGAGGCCATCAAGGAGAAGGAGCCATCTGTGACTGTGAGAGGCCAGTAATAGGCAACAGCGGGTTGGTTAATTTGTCCCTCAAAAAAATATATTCCGTGGCCGGAACTAGAGTGTAGACAAAAATCATGCAAAACGCGACATTAAGGACACAAGCCAATCAAAGAGTGGGTTTGTCAATGGGTGTGGTTAAGTCTCAGTCGAGTGATATGATCCCTCCCCTCGGAATTACTTATTGCAGAAATGGTCTGATTCTCCCAAGCGAACAAAAAGAAACAGAACCAAAAAAAACAAAATATGATTCTCCCTGGATCATCGAGTAGACTATATACTCAAGATGAAAGGAAAAAATGCCAAAGACAATTGATATGTTCATATGTGGTGCTTCTATAAAAAGAAAAAAAAAAGGAAAAAAATATGATCTAAAAATAGCTCAGTTGGTTAGGTTCTTTGTGATGGAATCAGCCTATACATGACTGTCGACTCCTTGTGTGTGCCAGAGAAGAAGATTGGTGGCCAGACGGGGCATGATCATATTACATCATGTGCCCCGGCTTCTTTTCAGGTTATGATTGATTGTTTAAGTGATTTGATGGAAATGAGATGCAGATCGGCCAACCATATGTGCATGCACGATTTGTCTCATGACGACAACCATCGCCCATATGCGAGTCGTCCTTCACATCGATCGTGAGTGGTGTACTGCGTGCTTTGATCATGTAGTTTTTTTTTTTTTGAGACAAACTGCAAAGCTTTATTAACCCGTCACAATGTTTACAGGGACGAAATCTAAATCATTGGGATGACCCAACCAAGCATGGCGGCCAAACCCTTTGATCATGTAGTAATATATAGTCAGTCATTAGGTGGCCGACTGGATCCAGTCGATCAACAACAAGCCGATTAATACCCTATCGGCTAACAGCATGCTGATTGGGCTCCTATCGTCTAACAAATTGGCCCGCTGTTACTGATCGGCCTGTTAGCCGATAGGGTACTCAGACTGTGTATTATTTTTTTAAAAAAAAATCAGCGTAATAATTCCGAAAATTAATAAAAAAATGTATTATTGATTTTTTTTAGCTCAAATGTGCTTGTCCAGCGAGAGAGATAGAGACAGAGACCACTGGACGATGGACGATGGGCGATTGGACATGCCCGCATCCGCATGAATCATTTGTACCATTCATTTTTTCCATCCGACCATTCATTCATCAGCATCTCCTTAATTTCATCCCTTTTAATCAGTTATTAATTGACCGCCACGGCATCCATCCATCACTGCTGCTGTCTTTGATTCATCCTAATTAATTACTCTTCCGTAAATCAAAACATGTGCAAGTTCCGCCATACCAAAATTTTATCATTAGACCCATCAAGAAAATTAATTGCAATGCCGAGCAACTCTAACAGACCCCGCATTTTGTCGACCTGTAAACTGTGTTTGCAGGTCGCGCGGGGGCGTTTATGCAGGCTGAAAATTGCCGCGACAGACTAGAAACCGCACGGGGGCGTTTATGCAGGCTGAAAATTGCCGCGACAGACTAGAAACCGCACGGGGGCGTTTATGCAGGCTGAAAATTGCCGCGACAGACTAGAAACCGCAAACAAACCCGCAATTTTTTAAAAAATTGTTTCGCGCGAGAAATTTAAGCAGCAGCTCGCCGGAGTTCGCTCGCATAGATGGTTTTTCTTCGCATAATAAGTTCGTACACACCACATACATACATATTAAAGGTCAGAGATGCTAGACAGGGCCTACGCTACCGCACCACTACAACAAAATTGAGCTCACCTGAGCTCCTGCGGTAGCTGCCCACCGACAGCGCTCATTCGGAGTCGGAGGAGTCGGAGGCGAGGTCGACGTAGAGCTTCGCCTGCTCTGCCTTCATCACGCGTAGGTAAGCCTCCTTCGATGCTTGCGCCTGCGATGCCGCGACGCCCATCTGGAAGAAGAGCCGCTCGTACTCGAGCTCGCGCCGGACGTGGTCTTTCATCTCCGCCTGATCCCTCGCCGACCGCTCGAGGACGACGCGCTCGAGGAGCTCCTCCTATCCCGGGGGGAGGTAGTCCTCGGGTCCAATGACGCCTCGGTGTGCGGCGGCGCATCGGGCACGGCCTCCTCGGGCTCCTCTTCACTGGATCGAGCCGCGAGCTTGATGCGCCCGCGGATGAGCTCCCCGCGGACCAATTGCCAGAGGAGGCGCGGCGGCGACGGCCGCGCTCCAGCTCGAACTCCTCGAGCTCGCGGCGGTTGAATGCCGGCAGCGGCCGGGCACCTTGGTTGATCCACCAACGCGCCCCCCGCTTGCGCGCGGCGTCAGATCTGGCGCGGCGGCGGCGCTCCTCCTCATCCCCCGAGCCGTCCATGGTGGTCCAAGGCTCGTCGGCGGCGACAAATCGAGCGGCGCGGTGGGGAATTGGAGGGGACCGTGGCTGCGGGAGGATAGGGTTTCGACCCGCATCTGCCCCGCAAACCCGCAGTTATAGTGGCTCGGGGGTAGCGTTTGCGGGCTGCGGCAAAAAAATTTACGGGCCGGATGCTGATGCGAGCTCTGGTCTGGCCGGAAAAATGGGCCGAGCCCGTATAATCGCCGCCTGAATAATCGCCGAAATTATGTGGGTTTGCGCATTATGCGGGGTCTGCTAGAGTTGCTCTTACTCCAACCCAACTCTATCACCGACAACACAACGCAACCCCACAGAAAAGTGAAAGGATGCCCAGAACTACAGCAATTATGACGGATCTGGATAACGGCGCGTCTTCGGCTCGCTCCAGTGTTTGTAGTCGTCACTTGATGGTCTATGGACCTGGATGTAGTTCTTACATTTGGTGTTCTATGTATTATCTTGATAGTTGATGAATAGATTGAAAGTTTTTTCGTGAAAATAAAATAAAATTGTGAGTACTGCTCACATGATACGCCTAGGTGCATACGTGGCGCTTAATTTCAACAGGAAAGAAACGATCAAAACAAACATATATAGCTAGCAAGCTAGGTTTTTTTTTTTTTTGCTGCCAGCTAGCAAGCTAGGTGGTGAGCTGAAAATGACACCCACCGTCCATATAACGTGGCAGGGAGCTTAACTGAGGTCAATATATAGCTAGTAGTGGTGGTGGTGGTGGTCGGCTGTTGGCCGATCACATGCACGTACTCCCTCCGTTCGGAATTACTTGTCGTAATTCCGAACGGAGGGAGTACGCCCATATTACAAACAATAATTGCACTAGTTCCATGTTGGACCCGATGGATCAATCTCTCGCTCGCTCGCTCTATACCTTGAAAGCAATGAGAACCCATATGGCCAACTGGAGTAGTACTATGCAATTCAGCAGCTGCAGGACCGCATATGCAGTAGCCTAGCAAAGCTAGCTTGTTGCTGGTTACGATCAAATAATTTCATGTCGTGCATGCACCTCGATCCGTCTCTAGGTTGGTTAATTTGTTGCTACGTCACTACTACTCCGTGGTCAGAAGTGTATACAGAGCACCACCCAAGGCCAAGTGTCTTATTTCAAAATGTTACATTGGGCCCCTCCTCCTTTTCCGTTCCAAAGTGTCTAATGTTTGATAGTGTATCAGCAAACCCCTATCCAAAACAAGTACATTCTTTTTATGATACGCAATGAAACATGATGATACACATTGAAACAAGAAAAGAAAAATGAACGGGACCTTTTGAAACTAGACAAATTTTAACAACAACAAATATAAATAGCATGAATCTTAAAGCAACTATGGATGATGGATCCATGCACAGTTGATAAATCATTCTGGAGATAGCATCAATAACTCGTGCACATAATTGATGGACATGCATGAACTATTTGCATCCTTGTAGGTCCTTGCATCATTCTCTCCCTTATTGGTAATTTAACTACCGTATCACTGTTGTCTCGATCCATCATAATAATTAAGAGATGTCTTAGTCCAACTCAATCACGTGAATCATTAAGCGCATCTCTGTAGTCAATATACGCTCCCTACTCGTACTCATCCAACACTCTGAGTGTTGGATGAGCGTCTTCACCTGGATCATCGACTGGACTATATAAGGAAAAACACCAAAAGCAATTGGTATGTTCATAGGTGGTGCTTTTATAAAAGGAACAATAATATGATCTGAACATAGCTCGGATGGTTATGTTCTTTGTGGAGGAATCATCCTACCTGGTTTCTCGGCCATCATTAATAGATGTCTTAGTCCAACATTATTGTATCGTTAATCCTGACCGTCGACTCCACATGTGAAGAAGGTCGTGGGTCATCATACGTACATACTTGACGTACTACATCATGTGCTTTAGTTGATTCATTAACTGATTGGATGGACACGAGATTCAGATCGACCAACCATGTATGCATGCATGATTCGTTTCATGACAACAACCACTGCGCATATGCGAGTCGTCCTTCAGATCGTGCGGAGTGTACTACGTGCTTTGATCATGTAGTACTATAACTAGGCCGGCAGGGAGGCAATAGCTTTTTTTCGCTAAAGGGTATTTTTATTGACTCGAAATGTAGCATCAAGCAGATACAAAACATAATGACCATCACCCGGCCTCTGCATAACTAAGATGCACATAGCCAAACAAAAACAAATTGAAAGAAGATAAAAAGGCGACATATCAGCAACAGTAGGATCATATAGGATCGACATTCCGCCTATGTCGAAGGAGTTGGTCCAGCTATCCATAGATTATGCTGTCACCCATGGTGGGTGAAGACCTCCCTGACCACCGCTCCAACCGCGTACACACCATCTTGAATAGCGGTTGATACTCCGTTCGGTGTAGTGTAGACCACGTACGAAGCAAGTGCGTATAGCGGAATATAACCTGCAAAGGAGAGGTGATTTTGCCCTCGAAAAACCAAATCATTCCTACATAGCCAGAGTGCCCATAATATGGCACATGCTCCCACCCGAATTAGCATTTTGAACTATAAATTAGGGAGAGTATTCGTCTGGTGACATGGAAAAAACACTTCAGTCACCCCCGTTTCGTACGAGTATGCATGCATGCATACCCCCGTTTCGTATAATCTGATATGTCGTCTCCCCCGTTGTCGGGGAAGACAGCCCCACCTGCCAGTGACCCACCATGGCGAGGCTCGCGAGCTGCACCGAGCTTTTGGAAAGCTCGGCCCGAGCTCTGTTTCATGGCTCGCCGGCAATGTCGAGCTGGCTCGGGGCTCGGCAACTTTGCCCTAGCTTTTTGCAGGCTCGTGTCTAGGCAGATCGGCGACAACACGTCCGTGGAGATCGAGGGGCGTGGCACGATCCTGTTCGCAATGCCGGAGCTGGGAACACCTCACACTGTCAGAGGTGTACTTCATGCCCCGCCTCTGCAGCAGCATCGTGTCACTCGGACAACTCAACGAGATAGGGTATGCGGGTTCGATACACGCATCCAGTACGGGTGGCTCCAGCTGCGCGATGCCGACGGTCGCCTAATCACCCGCGTGCCTCCTGCAGGTGATGGCATCAGCTGCAACACAACGCGCCGGACACACACGAGGACAAGAGGCCTGCCTCGGCTGAGGCAGCACGCTCACCCATCCCTCCAGAAACTCCGTCCACGCCAACGGTGGAGTTTGCCTCTCTGCCGACCAACGCATCGCAGCCGTCACCCTTGACAATCTCTTCGACGCGACCGAAGACCATAAAATTGGATTCACAAATTTACAATTCAAAAGGAACATCAGCACATCCTTTTTTCTATAATCATAGACTCCAACCTCCGACACAGAATCGTTGAAAAGAAGACCATAAAATGTATTGCTGCTGCTGCTACATTTTCACTCTTTTTCTGTTCTTCTCAAGACAACAAAATATATACTGGTCATCTCAGACATAGATAAACAACCCTATATTTGTTCACATAGGGTGTATTTGTAAAATAAAAAATAAAATAAGAACGAAATCGAATAAAATTGGCAAAAGAAACAGCTAGAAAAATAAAAAATAATATGAAAATGACTAATGTCAGCAGATGAACTTTGCAAATGGTTCGCAACACAGGTAAAAAACCAGAATTAACCTTCTGGAAGGTTGGCAAAACCCATGTGTACGCTAGCTAAAATTGGGCCGGCCCACCCAACCGCTAGGGTCTCGTCCTCTCTCCGTTGGAAACTCTGGCAATTTGATGCTTAATTCTCCAAATAGGGTTTGCATTGTGCCGAGACAATTTTGGAATTATCTTGGGAGAGGGAGATATCTGGCCATGTGCCATGATGGGTGGCGAGAGAGAGAGAGAGAGGGAGAATCAAAAGGCCCGCTTAACTTTATTTCGGGCTAACATGCATGCTTACATTTTTTATATTCATGAACATCCAATTTTGGAATTCATGTGACTGTAAACCAAAGAAAATGTCTCCTTTCATGATATTTTTATCATATTTGTATTTCAGTTACTCATTTCATGTTTTTATTTATTCTTCATTTTTTTATTTTAATTTGTTTGTTTTTTTTCTTTATAATTTAGATTTTAGTTTATCCATTGCAGCTCTATAATTCACACAATTTGAATTGTATTATCACTTGCAAGAATGCATCCTTTACTATGACAAGATCCCATACACATACACATGGGTATTTCCTTTGCATTGATTGCTAGTAAATGTTCTAGGTAAGTATTATTACCTCCTTTCCGGTTTATAAGGCTTGCGCGTATCACTAGGTCTATAATTTGACCAACATAAAATGAGTTGTATAGTCTAAAATTTAAACCATTAGAAAGTAGAAGATCTGAAGTTTTTAATGGTATATTTTTTTATGACAGGTAACTTATATTACATTGCTTTATTTTTCAACCTAGATATACGTGCAAGCCTTATAAATCGAAAAGCATGTAGTACATCAGGCCAATCCGATGCAACAAACATGTTGAGACGGGGGCCATTGTTTTAGTGGATTTTGCTTGGTGGCAGGCGGTAATCGTGTCTATTTTGGAAGCTGCCCAATATTTTAGTACTATAGTACACTATGCCGCTATAATCGGTTGTATGTACCGAAAGGAAGGTTATATGCTTCCAATTTTTTTAAATTGAATACACGATCTTCAATTCCTGGGCCCGCCCCTGTGCATGCATATATTCCGCTTGTTTGATTACTGCTCCAGTACTTGCTTCTCTATTCATATTTGTACTTACAAGAATAATAGTAAGAAATTAACCGAGAAAGAGGTGTAACATGCATTATCGCTGTTGTGGGCTCTAGGCCTGTGTATTGGTACTAGCTTCGGTTGGTAGAGGCATGCATTTTGTGTCTCCAAACTTTGTGAACTAGAGGCGAATCAACCTGTGGTTGAGATGGTTAGGTAGAAATTGGTATCCCCAACCCATCAGGGTTCAAATCACGGTGCTCGCATTATTTCTGGATTACCGGCGATGCACTTTCAGTGGGAGGAGACGTTCCCGTCGACGACGAGGCGCCTATGATGACTTCGTAAATCTCAAGATGATATGCCGGCTCAGTCTTTCGGAGGTGCTCATAGGGTAAGGTGTACGTGTGTGCGTTCATAGGGATGAGTGTATGCGCGTGTATATTGCTCAAAGAAAAAAAACTTTGTGAACTAGACGTTTAATCAGGCCCAAGAGCAGCAGCCCGTCCATTTGTTTGGGTCACACATGTTATACTCATGACTACGTACATGGCTCTTGCATGAATTACGCATGCACGTTCGATATATATATAGTCCCCCAAAGCAAAGCGATAGTGTCATTCTTTCCTCCCCTAACACTTGTAGCTTTAGAAGGAAGCTTGTACATAGTCGTCGACCAGTTAGAGTATGCATTTTCCCATAGTAATTAGTTATTACTTCCATGAAAATCATTATTCATCGATTATTAGCTGTCTACTGTTGGAAATATGAGCAATTTATCAAGTGATTTTATTAACAGAAATACTAGATAAAGCATGAGTATTATCGCAGTGATAAAACAAGTCATGCGATTTAACAAGGAGAAGGTGAACATCATCTTCATATATAGAACTAGTTGCATATATGAAATAGAACCTAACAAATTTAGAGCAAACACTAGAACAAAGAGCAGTGACAGGGTTTCTAACAGAAAAAACATGAACACATACGGGCCAGAGAATGGAACAAGATAAACTGGAGAGATCATGGAGACATACGAAGCAGCAGCCGAAGCCCCGGTCTTGGGTGAGTTGTCCTCGCTGGCCATGTCGTCGAAGAGGTTGTCGACGTTAGGGAAGAAGTTGTCGTTGGGGAAGTAGTCATCGGCGACCGAATCGTCCGTGATGAAACAACCAGTAGTCGCGCCGAGCGCTTCCCAAAAACCTTATCACCCTTCTCCCGTACAGGACTCAAAAGGTGTGGTTTCGGAGGCCTACTGTCCCGACCTGCAGTGCACGCCGCAAGCCGGGATGAGGAAGACATCAAGCAGCACAGAGAATGGAACCGATGGCAGGAGGAAGGAGAAGTTGTGGTGCTTCTCTCTGGGAGGAGCGACCTCCCTTTTATAGGCGCAAGAGAAGGAGGTGAGAGGCTACGCCGGGAGTTGAAGAGAGCGAGGGAGACGAAACGAACAGGCAGTAGCCGGAGAGGCGCGCCGTTCATTCAGTGTCCACTACAGAAAATGTTCAGCTTCCGACTGACCTTGCGTATACCCGTCGTGCGTGGCAAAAATTAGACATAGGCTTGGCTCATTCCCGCAACCCGTGGCGCGGCGCGTCGTGAAGATGCGGGCGGCGGAGGAGGAGCGCGCGTGGATGTCCCTCTTGTTCTCATGCTCGTACAAGTGGAGAAAGAGCCTCCCTTATAAAGAGGTCCAGCTCCCTGTAAACTAGCAATGTGGGACTAAACTTTAGTAGTGGCCCTTGCCTTGCACGAATGGGCTAAGTGGGCTCTAGGATTTATTAGGAATTTCTGAAATTAATATTGGGCTGGGCCATAATAGACTAAAATTCCAGCAATCCCCCACCAGATCCCAGAGGCACACAGAATTTGCCTTTGGTTCCAAGCACTGTTTTATATACCGATACTGCAGTGGAGACTGTTAAGTTGAACTTCCACCTAGAACTTTGTGCTACACTAGTAAGCAACTTGAACAGTGGATTGGGCCTTAAACTGCAAGTTTTCTGCGAATCTAGCTTCACACAAAGCCTTGACCGATACTTGGCTACCGTGGGTCTCCCCCGCGGGTGGAGCTTATGCGTCATACTCCATGACCTTTCATGATTTTACTAGAGAGAACCCTACTCTCATAGATTGCGACATTTGACAATTAGATTCATATAGGTGTGTTCTTCAAAAGATGTTTTGCAGGACAACATCTCTGCTTACAAGAGCCACTTAGAACACATTAAGATATACATCAACCTACCTTACAGATTTAGGAGAATATTGCATCTTCATGGAGTGGTATTGATAGTAAGGATACTCTCCTCTCAGTTGACCAACAGCTTGTCTTTCACATCTAATTCACGGGATCTCCGATCACAAAGACTAGGTTACCACTGTGAACAACTCATATTGTGGGTCTCATACCCATCTCCCTCGATGCATTATCTATCACATTTCGTGATAGACCCTTAGTAAACGGATCTGCCAGATTTTTAGACGTTTGGATATAATCCAATGCAATTACACTGGAGTTTTCATTTTCCTGACAGACTTTAACCTTCTCTGAACGTGTCTTGATGAATTCATGTTATCCTTTGAGCTGCTCACTTTCGTGATCACGGTTTGATTGTCGCAGTTCATAAGGACACCCGGTACAAGTTTCTCAACTACCGGCAAGTCATTCAAGAGCCGACGAAGCCAATCTGCTTCGACCGTAGCTGTATCTAGTGCTGTGAGCTCTGCTTCCATAGTTGACCTCGTTAAGATGGTCTGCTTGCAAGACTTCCAAGAAACAGTGCCACCTCCATGAGTGAATACATATCCGCTCGTGGCCTTTATCTCATCAGAATCTGAGATCATGCCTATATATTCTCCATGAGTGAATACATATCTACTTGTCACGGACGTGATGCCTATATATAATGATCATGCATATATATTCTCATAACTATGAGATTTTCTATCAATTGCTCGACGGTAATTTGTTCACCCACCGTAGAATTCTGCTATCACGAGAGAAGCCACTAGTGAAACCTATGCCCCCCGGGTCTATCTTTATCATATTACTTTCCCGTCAACTTGCCAATTTCTGTTGCCGTTGCTTATTTGCTTTTTTACTTTCAATCTTTATATCAAAAATATTATCTTATCATATCTATCAGATCTCACTCTCGTAAGTGACCAAGAAGGGATTGACAATCCCTATTATCGCGTTGGCTGCGAGGTTCTTATTTGTTTGTGCAGGTGCGAAGGACTCGCGCATGGTCTCCTACTGGATTGATACCTTGGTTCTCAAAAACTGAGTGAAATACTTACGCTACTGTGCTGCATCACCCTTTCCTCTTCGAGGGAATACAACGCAAGCTCAAGAAGTAGCAAGAAGAATTTCTGGCGCCGTTGCCGGGGAGATCTACGCAAAAGTCATATACCAAGTAACTATCAGAAACCCTTATCCCTTTGCCTCTCGTTTTCCTCTCCCCCACTTCACCCTTGCCGTTTTATTCGTCCCTCTTTTTCCGTGTGTTTACCGTTCGCTTGCCTCGTGTGTGATCATCTTTATTGCGATTTGTTGCTATCATGTCTGAGATGGGGGAAGATGTCGTTGAAATGGGTAGTAACGTTGAAGGAAACTTTCACTACTAGGAAAAGGCCTGTTAGTGGCGCACCTATTTTGCCATTAATGGCGTACTATAGGTGCGCCACTATCACCACGCCACTAGTAACAAGTACTAATGGTGCACTCCTGGTGCGCCATTAGTATTGCTAGTAACAGTGGCGCACCTTATAGTGCGCCATTACTATTGCTAGTAGTGCGCCACTGGTAACTTTTTTTTTTGAATTTTTTTTATTGATTTTTTTTTCTGAATTTTGAAGGCTGGAAAATAGTAGTGGCGCACCATCTAAGCCCCACCGTGCGCCATTGCTATTTTTGAATTTTGAATTTGGATCTGGATCGTGATTTTTTTGCCCTTTTTTCTTGTTTTTTGCACGATATTTTTTCAAATTTTGTTCTCATTTTTGGATCTTGAACGTTCTTTTCCTGAGAGGAGTTCGCCGGAGAGGAGGGCCGAGGAGAGACCGTGAGGAGGAGTGGAGGGAGGAGGAGGATGTCACCGGAGAGGAGCACGCCTACATCGTTGGAGAGGAGGAGTAGGAGGTCACCGAAGAGGAGGGAGGAGGAGATCATCG
>LR738711.1:961551642-961562365 GCA_902687465.1 Secale cereale
TACCATTTGAAACAATTTGCTTTATCAAGGTGTTGATCCGTATAATCTGACATGGCAGTACACATTGTGGAACGAAGGGAGCAGTACTTTACATGAGATACCATTTGAAACAATTTGCTTTATCAAGGTGTTGATCCGTATAATCTGACATGGCAGTACACATTGTGGAACGAATGGAGCAGTACTTTACATGAGATACCATTTGAAACAATTTGCTTTATCAAGGTGTTGATCCGTATAATCTGACATGGCAGTACACATTGTGGAACGAAGGGAGCAGTACTTTACATGAGATACCATTTGAAACAATTTGCTTTATCAAGGTGTTGATCCGTATAATCTGACATGGCAGTACAAAAGCAGCCCATGACTTGAGGAGGTCCGCGGCGATCTTCTTCCTCTCCTTCCATCGCCCTACTAGCCGCAGAGCCTTGTATTGCATCACTGCACTTCTCCTTTTACCCCTTGCGTGGCTCACGGTTCTGCCACGTGCCTTGCTTGGCACCTGTGTGCCGATCTTCTCAATGGAGAGTTGCAGCGTGCCGTGATTAGACTCCCAAAACAGCTGGTAGGTCGTCGCCTCACCGTTGCCACATAGGTACTCTATCGCCTTCGGCAGCAGCATTTGGTCCATCTCTTGCCAGCTAACGCATGTGTGCTCATCGCTATGTTGTGCGGCCTGCGCATTGACCACCTTCACCACTCTAGTAGTTGAACTAGAGCAGCTTGAGGTGTGAAGAGAGCCCCCAGCTTGAGAAGGTGTCTTTCTTTCTGCAATCCATTCTCACCACATAGTAACATGTTGCGCAATAAAAACAGTTCAATAACTGGTTTGATCCTTGTGATGGCCTGCACTGATGTTTGCAACAGTGGGGATCTGAGCGGAACCATTCGGGCAAGAAGTAGTGGTAATTCCAGTGCTCAATGTCTTTCGAAACAACCATGTATAATCTGATTAACTGATTGGATCGACCAACCATGTATGCATGCATGATTCGTTTCATGACAACAACCACCACGCATATGCGAGTCGTCCTTCAGATCGTGCGGAGTGTACTACGTGCTTTGATCATGTAGCACTATAACTAGGCCGGCAGGGAGGCACTAGCTATTGTCTCACGAAACTACTCCCTCCGTCCCAAAATTCTTGTCTTAGATTTGTCTAGATAGAGGAGTATCTAACACTAAAACGTGACTAGATACATTCGTATTTAGACAAACGAAAGACAAGAATTTTGGGACGGAGGCAGTATAAATTAGGGAGAGTATTCGTCTGGTGACATGGAAAAAACACTTCAGTCACCCCCCCCCCCTCCTCACACATCTCTTCTTCCTCCTCCATGGCGTCATTGCGCGCCACCAACCACCTCCATCCCACCCGTCAATTTCTATTCATAGTTTTTTCACACATATTCCAATCGTATCGACCAATTCAAAAATATTCTGCAAATAATGTCACAATAATTTCAAACACAAAAAAAGACATATTTCAATCATATCAATCAATTTCAAACAATATTCCATACATGATTTCACAACAATTTCATTTAGTTTTTTTGGAAACTATGAAACTTCTATTTCCAAAACTAGGTTTTTGAACAAAAATGTTTTAAAATTCATTGATATAATGTCAATTCAACATTTTACCCGTGTCTCTAAGAATGGCCGGTGTGCACTTTAGTACATGGGGTGTGTTGAAGAAGAAAAATGCTAGCAGGGCGCACGGATCTTCAAGTGTACGGAGGGTGGATGACACAAACTCCGTTCCATTATGCCTATTTGCAAGCGTGTCCCCTCATCACAGGCAGACATGTACAAACAAGGGCGGCATTGTTACGAACGGGTTGGTTAATTATTTGCATCTCTAACACATCTCGAATCGACATGATCTTTTTTAGGGCATCGCATGAATTATTTCCATCCATTCAACGGTCATTCTCGCGCGATCAACAGGTCACCAATATTTTGGTTGATTCATGTATGAAGGTACGTGGCGCTTTCAAAATAATACTCCATCCGTCCAATAATGTAAGACATTAGGTGATAGATAGGTATAATAAGAAGCTTATATAGCTGGTGAGCTGAGAATGACGACTGAATCATTCGTATATAGTACACATGTGTGATCCATATTCCAATTCCAAGATCCATATTTCTTGGCGATTGCAGTCGGCTGATCAATCTCATGCTCGTCTGTGTAAATAATAGTTGCACCTCCAAGTTCCACCCCATCTCACTCTGTTCTCTCGTAATAATTACACTGATTGCGAACGCTAGCTTAGGTATATATATATATCTAGGGCCAGCTGGAGTAAGTACATATGGAATCACATGCACAAGCAGCCTAGGTTGCTTGCCGGTTACGATCCAATTATTTTGGTTTCTGCATCTTGATCCATCTATGGTACGGGTGTGTTTTTAGTTGGTTTCATTCTCACATTCATGTAACAAAGGCTTCCCGCTCACATTTTTTAAAATAAAGGCTTCATTTGGCATTGCGAAACACAACTCGGTGATCCAAGCCGAGAGTGCGAGCACCTTAAGAGCTTGCGGTCAAAGCTAGAAGATATAACGTTACTACTCGAACAACAGGCCTGATAAACTCAACGGCTGGTAAAAACCTGTAGCTTGTCCCATCCGGTCGTGGCCTGAGACGAGATACGCGCGGCTACTATCAGGGTGTCGGCACGCCCGGAGGTCTTGCTGGATTAATTTTACCTATGTCGGAATATCTTGAGCACGGGATTCCGAGAATACTCGGGTCTTCCCACCTTGGAGTTGCGGCTCCGCAGATCGTGAACTTGTGATGGGCTAAGTTGGGACATCCCTGCAGGGTTTGATCTTTCGAAAGCCGTGCCCGCGGTTATGTGGCAGATGGGAATTTGTTAATATCCGGTTGTGGAGAACTTGACACTATGATCATAATACACTACCAGCGTGAGTAACCGTGACGGTAGCTTTCCGAAGGGGTTCGGGAAGTGAACACGGTGGGGTTATGTTTGACGTGCTTAGTTAGGATCACTCCGTGATCACTTTGACGATCGTTAGCACTTTCTCTCCTTACTCTAAACACGTAAGCTAGTGCTAGTGCTGCTGCAAACCTTGTTTCAGCCTTTTCCTCACCTAAGGCTTTGATAGTATTGCTACCGGTGAACGGGATTGCTGAGTCCTCCGTGGCTCACAGATTCTACACAACACCAGATGCAGGTACCGTTGAGAACTACACAGCTGGTGGTTCAAAGTTGTATTGGGAGTTCGATGAAGAGCGCGGGCGATACTACGTGTCTTACCCAGAGGATCATTAGGGCTCTTACTAGGATGATCGGGACCTTGTGTTGCTTTATTTATGGTATCTTTCATTTGGATCTTCGTCCGTAGTCGGACTCTGATGTTATTGTATGATGAATGTTAATGTATTTCATTGTGTGACGTGGCGAGTGTAAACCAACTACTCTTTTACATTTTCATCCCCTCTCTTACATGAGTTGTGCAAAGATACCATACTTGAGATCATTCTAGTATGAGATTATGCCTTTAAGTCGTGCCTCGACACGTGGGAGGTATAGTCCCATACTGGGCATTACACAGGTGATGGTTCCTTGCGGTGGCGGATCTTGGATCTCGCTCCCAAAGATGTCGCAGGACGCGCCTGGTGGCCGGAGCTTCCTCTGGCGTCGACGACACCTAATGCGGGACCACAGGTGGATGCCGTTGTATGGGTGACTGCCAGTGGCTGGCGCGACGGGGGAGCTCCCTATAGCTCCCGGAATCGGGGTAGTGGCTCCTCTTCTTCGACGGGAGCGGACTCCGTGATTGTGTGGGCGACTCGGAGTCTGGATCTCGTGGTAGTGACAACCTTTATGGGGCTGGCGATGGTATGGGTCATCCCTCCATCAACAGTCGGGTTCAATGTGGCTCGGCAGGTGACACATGCGTCTCTTTCGGAGTCGTCGGGAAGTGTCGGTCGCCGACAGCGGCAACAGGTGGAGACTCCAAAGGATGCGCCACCGGCAGATGCTACGCACAACGTCTCATGTGGAGGCGGCAAGAACATGGCGGCTCTGATGGAGATTCCTTCTTGAGCCTAGGAGTCATGTATTTTTCATTTTGCTTTCGTCTTGTGTATCATCGGGTAAGTAACTATCTGGTGAAGCTATCTGGTGTATCATCGGGTAACCAACTCAACCACGTTATTATGACATATAGGCAGACCATAGGCCGGCTGTGAGAAACAAACGTCAGATATTTTATTTGAGAAATCAATCAACATTCAACAACGACCAGCCAGCAATATTCCAACCAATTATGTTCTGTTCTGACCCGATCCGATCCGATCCTCATGGTCATGGCCGACTGCAGCGCCATGTTTCCGGCCGTTCGTAAGCTTCATCTTTAGAGCATCTCCAACAGCCGCGCTAAACAAGAGTCGTGCCGCAAATTTTGCCATTTTAGCGCGCGCGCAACCTGTAGACAAGCTCCAGCGGGCGTGCAATAACCGCACGCGCATCATATGGAGTTGGGCGCACGGTACGAATCGCCAACTCGCGCTGTGTATTTGGGGCGCCCGCTTCCGCGCGCGGCACACACGAGCGCTCGCGGCGCACTCTCTCCTCCCCGCCACCTTCGCCCCGTGCGCGCCGGCGTCGGCGAACTTGACCCGATGGACGCACGCGCCGGCACCCCGCTCACCCCATCCTAGAGCCGCGACCCCTACACCGCCGTCATCGTCGCCACCGCCGCCGGAAACCCTAGCGCGGGGAGCGTTGGCCTCGCCACCGCCGGAGCTCCTCCGAGCATCGGCCTCGCACGCGGCCTCTTCATGCCGCCGTGGATGACCTCGGCGGCAGGTGGCGTCGCGCCGGCGCCGCCCTGTGCCGCCCCCCCCCCCCCTCGAAGCTTGGACGAGGCTTGATGTGTCTTTCGTTTGTGTCATGAACTTGGTTTGCATTTTGAACTTGGTTGGATGAACTTGTGGGCATGAACTTTTATTCATCAACTTGTTTGTGTAAAATTTATATGTCATGTTCATTGCATTTTGAATGTTTGAAATCCATTTTATGTCCAAAATACAATATATGCAATGCCCCGGCGAGTCGCGCGCTGTATTTTTTGCGCGCTGCTGGAACGGTGCGCGCTGCATTTTAGCGCGGTTGTTGGAGCCAGCACTGCCGGCCGCGCAAAACCAGCCGAAGGGCACGCGGCAAAGTAGTTTTTAGCGCGCGGCGCTTTGGGCGGCTGTTTGAGATGCTCTTATGCAGCTCAATCCAAAGACCCTTTTCCCTGCGTTTCATCTTTTTTGCAGCTACATCCCACCTCATCCCATGCATACACATATACTTTATGCATCACTCCTCCACTACTCTTACGTCAAGATTGTTGGAGCGACCTCCGGCGACGAACGCCGGACGAAGGTATGTAGAAGAAGATGAACAGAATGACAATGAATGCCCCGGCCGCCGAATGATCTGTATGTTGGCTTCTATTCAACTCAACTACTCAAACACATACATGAAGATACACACGCACACATGCAGTACTACCAAGAGGAGCTCCCTCTCCTGCCGGCCGGGCGCACACCCCGGTCTCTACCGAGACTACATCTCATCTCTGGTTCCTCTCATGCTGCTACTATACACAACACCTGTACATGGCTTATATAGCCGGACTCACACCAGGCGTTGGCCTCACACACGCACGCACCACACTGGCCACTAGCTAACTAATCCACCCATGCACTAAGAGCATCTCCAACAGCAGCGCCCAAATACGCGGGGTAAACTTTCAGTTTAGTGCGGGACGTTTTGGCGCGCTCCAGCGGCGGCGGGAAACAAGAGCGCGCGGGAAAAGGCAGCAGCTCGCACGCTAGATTTGGCGCACCGCTTCGAGCGCGCCTATAAAATGCGGCGCTCGCCACGCGCCCTCCACACTGCCACGCGCTCTCTCCCCGCTCTCTCTGCCGTTGCTCGCCGCTTTCTCGCCCCCGCCACCACCATGACACCATGCCGCCGCGCTGCCGGGATCTTCTGGCTACCGCGGCGTCCGCGAGCGCCCCGGCGGCACCTACTACGCCGAGATCCGGTCCGGCGACGTCCGGCTCGGCCTCGGCACGTTTCAGACCGCGCACGAGGCCGCCCGCGCATACGACGCGGCGGCGTGGCGCCTAGAGAGGCCGTCGACGCTGTTGAACCTCCGCGACGTCCACACGCGCGAGGAGGCGCAGGCCGTCGCCCCTCCGCCTCGTCTGATCACGGACCAGGACCGTGCGGAGCACCGTCGGCCGACTGCAGCGCCAGCAAGCGCCGCTGCGCGGACGGTGCTGACCGGCTTGGTGACCTGCCGGACAGCCTCCTGCAAGTCATAATCTCCTTGCTCGGCTTCCGGCGTGCTGTCGCGGCGGTGGAAGAATCTGTGGCGCGGCATGCCCGTCGAGCGAGAGTTCGCCGGCGACGGCCAGACTTGGGACCGTTTCGAGGACTTTGTCGACCACGCGTTGACGTCGATCCCGCCAGGGACGCGGCTCCACGCCTTTCGCCTGCACGTGGTTAGCTGCGACACCGCCACGTCTAGCAGGTGGATCCGACGTGGCCTCCGCCACCTCCCGGCCGCCGTCAGCATCCACGGTACCAACGCCGGCCACAGCCTGGTCTGCTGGAACCCGCACGTATCATCCCCGCCCCGAGACCCCTTCAGCTACGCCTCCGCCGACGGACTCTGGCAGCACCGGGGCATGTCCGCGTGCGCCGCCGGTTTCACCCGTCGCTTGAAATGGTGATTGGAACATGAGGTGACGGCTAGGATTGGCCACCAATCATCACACCCCAGCCGCCACACTGTCCACACAGCCATGACCACCAGGCAACACATGAGCACGAGCTCCGCCCACAAGCCCCGCGCTCCGACCTCCAGAGCCGCCGCCCCGGCATCCAAGACCACCCCACCCCCATCAATGTCGACCACATGCGTTGAGGCCAGAAAAGTAGGCCCTTTTGGTAAGTGGGCCCCGCCGGCCGGAGTAGGGAAGGGGGAGGCCACAGGTAGTTGCCGGCCACGCCGTTGTCCCCATGTCCGCAGCAGCCGCCCTGATCTGTGCGTGTACGACCCCATCACCGGTCACCGCTCCTTCCTCTCGGAGCCACGTCCTGGAGATTTCGTTTAGGTTCTCCGGCGAGAGAAGCAACGTCGTGTTGCTGCATATAGTATATACAAGTTCTTTGCCCGTTTTGCTTGACTTGGAGACAGAGGAGATGCACGTGACAAGCTCGGCTCGATCACCCATCCTCTTGGAGATCGACATGCCTTCTCGGTTGCGAGCCATGACAATATTTTCCTAACTACTCCCTCTGTAAAGAAATATAAGAGCATTTAGATCACTACTTTAGTGATCTAAACACTCTTATATTTCTTTACGGAGGGAGTAGCTTATTATGTGTTTTAGCTGCTTATTAAACCTCAGGTGGTCAATGTGTCGTGTGGAATTCAAACATTAAACTGCAATCGGGCAACATCTTGACTGGCCATGTTGACCAACGGCAGCAGAAGATCTTCAATTTACTTTGATTCAACCTCCAATATCCTCTGCAAAAATAAAATAAAAACCTCCAATCTACTCTAACGGCAAAATAAATTCTTCTGAGAAAGGTCGAAAGCAAGGAACCAGCCCCCTCCACCCACAGCGCTACTCCTTCTGCACCTTCTGCATCCAAGCTAGACTTTCTCTTGACTTCCTTCTGCACCTTCTTTTCCTCGGATACAAACAGAATTTTTTTTGGTATAAATACACTTGCTCGTATCAAAATCAGCATATGTGAGTAAATCCCCAGGGAGTTCTCTTGTTCCAACCACAATGCAAAGAGAAACCATGCGGTACATTCCATTAGAGCATCTCCAGCCGTTGGCCCCCCAGGGGGCGTCTAAAAGCGCCGCCTGGGGATGAGCCGGCGCAAAAAATAGACCTGCGGGCGAGTCGGTCCCCAGCCGTCGGCCCCCCATGGCCGCCCCCAGACGCGTATTAAAATAAAAAAAACCTTCAGCGAAGATATGATAAAAACTAGTTAAATTTCGCCCAAACATTGCAAATTTCGGCGAATTTCACGCATTTTCATTACATAAACCTAATCTAAAAAAGGAAGGGGCTGAAGTCGTCGCCGCCATCATCGTCGTCGGCCTTCTCCTTCTTGATGCGGGCGCCCCTGCTGAACCCCTGCCCGGCGTCGCCATGGCGGACTGGCGGCAGCGCGTCGTCGTCGTCGCTGTCGCATAAGACGACGACGCCGTCTTCCTCGCGGCCGCGTCGGCACTCCTCGAAGCAGCGCAGGGCGGCGCGCTGGCGCTCCCTCTCCTTCTCCCGGCGCGTCTTCTCCATCGCAATGGAGTCCTGGCGCGCCCACTCCAGGGCCGCGTCGTCGTCGTCGAACTCGGCCATCACCGTCTTCACCGGCGCCAGCCCCGGCTCCATCTTTGGCTTGACGAAGCGCGGAGGAGCCGACGAGGAGGAGGCGCGCCGGCCGCCCTCGTTGATGACGATGCCGACGCTGCTAGTGTCCCGGCCGATTGGCGTCTCCGCCGCGGGCTCGGCCTTGACGCCGAGAAGCGCCGGAGAACCGGAGGAGTGGGAAGACGAGCGAGAGGAGGAAGACGAGGAGGAGGCAAACCTCCTTGGCGCCCATGTGGGCCGGTGTTGCTGCGACGGGGCGGCCCGCGTCGCAGGATAGGTCAAAGGCGGGTTGTTCCCGCCGTCGAGGTGCGCCAGCATGCCATCCAGCGTGCGGCCGGGGACGCCCCACCATAGGTGGCGCCCCACGCTGTTCTTCACGCCGGCGACCACCGGTGCGCCGTTGGTGGAGGCCAGACGCTGCTACTGGCGGCTCTGGAAGTACGCCGCCCAGGCCGCGTGATTGCCGGCGGCGTACTGGGGGAGGGAGCGCTCGTCGTCGGTTAGGGAGGCGCGCGCCACCTCGACCTCCTCGGCGAAGTACCTGGGCTTCGCCACGGCGTCGGGTAACGGGGGAACGGGCACTCCCCCGTCGCTGAGCCGCCACCCCGTCGGCCCGGCGCGCATGTCCGGCGGCGCCGGGATGTTCGCCTGGAACAAGAACCAGGACTCCTGTTCGCGGAGCGAACGGCGGCCGAAGCCGTTCGCCGCCGCCTCATCTCCGGGGAAGCGCTCTGCCATGGCGACGGGCGCGGCGGTGGAGAGAGGGAGAGAGAGGGGCTGCCGGGGGCGCTCGGGAGAGGAAGACGGGGACGGTGAGAGAGTGGCTGGGCGGCGGCGAGGGGTGAGTCTGGTGTGGGCACAGGCGACTGAGAGACCGCTGGCTTTTATAGCCGCTCCGCGCTCGTGTGTACGCGTGCGAGGGAGGGGAGGCGTCGACGCGCCGTCCCGAGACGCGCCGCCCGTGAGGAATCAATGGCAAGGCTGACCGGTGGCAACCTTGCCATTGATTCCCCGCGGGAACCGAGGCAGTTGGGGAAAGACGAGATGCCGTGTCGCTGACGCGGCTGGCCCGCGGCTTTTTCGCGCCAAAACGGTTCGCCCCGGCGCCCCCCCCCCAGCGCGCCGGATTCGGCCTGGGTCCGCCGACGCTGTTTTCGGCCTAGGCCGGCGAAAATCGGGCTCCTGGGGCGCGACTGGGCTGCTTTTCGGCGCCGGCGCAAAAAAAACGCCTGAGGAGGCCTTCCTGGAGGCGCGGCTGGAGATGCCCTTAGCGCCTAAGATTAAAGAATCAAACCAATAATTTGCAAAAAAGAAATCAAATGGAATTTAGTAAACCTCTTGGTTTCTTACTTCCCACCTTGTAAAGACATCTTTATTTTTTTTAATATAAAACATTGGCGTTTATGAAATTTTAACTCCGGGAGTGACCCTTTGAAATTTCAAACTTTCAGAAATTTAAACTTTTCAATTTTGTAACTTTAAATATTAAGAAATTTCAAAAATTGGGGATTTCCCACTCACAGAAAGGCGGAGAACTACCACATGAGAGAAAGCTGAGCGAGTGGAGGACCGGAGCCCGCTTTTGTACCAACAAGGGCCGCTCGCTCTAACGAGGAGGAGGCAACCAAACAGGAGTATGATTTACTTCCCGCATTTTCCATTGCATCAGTCAATTTTCTGACCATTGTTTTCCTTCTTTTTATTGCGGCTATTTCTTTTTATTCGATGGTTCTATGGATCAAATATCATGTTCGGTTTACCCATTTACGTCACGCGGCCGTGGAGAGGTATCGATACCCTTATCCTGTCGGCCCGGTAAGTTTGCTCGCTTCTCTGTCTTCCTCCTCTGATCTCTCTGATCTCTTGCTCCTTTGTCTCTCTAGGGTTCATCCATTTGTTCTCCATTTTTCGATATGGTTTGTCCATTGTTCGCGGTTGTGCTAAGGTTTGACTAGTTTGGTGTTGGATTTTGTTCCAGATTACCTTCTTTGAAGATCTTGGAGAGCATTTGTTGTGTTTCTTAGGGGACTGCAGTCTTGCTGGTGTGGATTTTGGTTCTTTTTGTGCGGATCTGTTAGTGGAGAGCTTTTTGCAGGCTACCAACCCTTCACTGCCCTGCCCCCTCACATCTGCTTCTGTCTGCTCTCTCTTCTCTCGGTATCGTGCATGCATTTTGATGTATTTCTTGGTATGTTTGTGCTTATATCTATGACTCTAGTTATGTGCACTGAGTCAAAATTAGCTTACTTGTTTTTAGTTTCTTTTAATGCATTATTGGTAGTTGATTGC
>LR738711.1:961562472-961672015 GCA_902687465.1 Secale cereale
CCCCCCCAAAAAAAAAATACACGCAAAAGAAAATGAAAATAAAATGTTATGGAGTGACATAACAATTCTCTTGTTGGAATGTGTGCTAGTAGTTGTGATGGGCCATTTTGACTGAGTACAGCTTGTTTATTTATGAACCAACTAAAAATTCTGGCTTGTTTGTTGAACAGTTTTGCTTAACAAGAAAGCAAGCAAGCTCTATCTTTAGAGCATCTCCAACAGCCGCGCTAAACAAGCGCCGCGCCGCAAATTTTGCCATTTTAGCGTGCACGCAACCTGTAGACAAGCTCGAGCGGGCGTGCAATAACCCCGCACGCGTCATATGGAGTTGGTCGCGCGGTCTGAATCTCCAACTCGCGCTATGTATTTGAGGCACCCGCTTCCGCGCGCGGCACACACGAGCGCTCGCGCCGCACTCTGTCCTCACTGCCACCTTCGCCCCACGCGCGCCGGCGTCGGCGAACTTGACCCGATGGACGCATGCGCCGGCACCCGGCTCACCCCATCCTACAGCCGCGACCCCTCCACCGCCGCCGTCGCCGCCGCCGCCGCTGGAAACCCTAGCACAGGGAGCGTTGGCCTCGCCACCGCCGGAGCTCCTCCGAGCATCGGCCTCGCACGCGGCCTCTTCATGCCGCCGCGGATGACCTCGGCGGCGGGTGGCGTCGCGCCGGCGCCGTCCCGTGCCGCCGCCCCCCTCGAAGCTTGGACGAGGCTTGGTGTGTCTTTCGTTTGTGTCATGAACTTGGTTTGCATTTTGAACTTGGTTGGATGAACTTGTGGGCATGATTTTGAACTTGTGGGCATGAACTTTTATTCATCAATTTGTTTGTGTGAAATTTATATGTCATGTTTATTGCATTTTGAATGTTTGAAATCCATTTTATGTACAAAATACAATATATGCAATGCCCCGGCGAGTCGCGCGCTGCATTTTTTGCGCGCTGCATTTTAGCGCGGCTGTTGGAGCCAGCACTGCCGGCCGCGCAAAACTCTTCGGCACGCGGCAAAGTAGTTTTTAGCGCGCGACGCGTTGGGTGGCTGTTTGAGATGCTCTTATGCAGCTCAATCCAAAGACTCTTTTCCGCGCGTTTCATCTTTTTTGCAGCTACATCCCACCTCATCCCATGCATACACATATGCTTTATGCATCACTCCTCCACTACTCTTACGTCAAGATTGTTGGAGCGACCTCCGGCGACGAACGCCGGACGAAAGTATGTAGAAGAAGATGAACAGAATGGCGACGAATGCCCCGGCCGCCGAACGGCCTGTATGTTGGCTTCTATTTAACTCAACTACTGCAGTACTACCAAGAGGAGCTCCCTCTCCTGCCGGCCGGGCGCACACCCCGGTCTCGACGGAGACTACATCTCATCTCTGGTTCCTCTCATGCTGCTACTATACACAACACCTCTACATGGCTTATATAGCCGGACTCACATCAGGCATTGGCCTCACGCACGCACGCACCACACTGGCCACTAGCTAACTAATCCACCCATGCACTAAGAGCATCTCCAACAGCGGCGCCAAAAGACGAGCGCGCGGGGTAAACTTTCAGTTTAGCGCACGGGACGTTTTGGCGCGCTCCAGCGGCGGCGGGAAACAAGCGCGCGCGGGAAAAGGCAGCAGCTCGCGCGCTAGATTTGGCGCACCGCTTCGAGCGCGCCTATAAAATGCGGCGCTCGCCACGCGCCCTCCACACTACCACGCGCTCTCTCCCTGCTCTCTCTGCCGTTGCTCGCCGCTTTCTCGCCCCCGCCACCACCACGACACCATGCCGCCGCGCCGCCGGGGATCTTCTGGCTACCGCGGCGTCCGCGAGCGCCCCGGCGGCACCTACTACGCCGAGATCCGGTCCGGCGACGTCCGGCTCGGCCTCGGCACGTTTCAGACCGCGCACGAGGCCGCCCGCGCATACGACGCTGCGGCGTGGCGCCTAGAGAGGCCGCTGACGCTGATGAACTTTCGCGACGTCCACACGCGCGAGGAGGCGCAGGCCGTCGCCCCTCCGCCTCGTCTGATCACGGACCAGGACCGTACAGAGCACCGTCGACAGCAGCGCCGCCTCCTCATCGCCGAGGAGGACAAGCGAGCCATGGCGGAGTGGCGCCGATGGCACCCGGAGGACGTCGCGGCGGAGCGCGCCTACTGGGAGGAAAGGACGGCAAGGCGCCACACGGAGCGGTTGGACAGGCATTGGTGGAAGGCCATGGCGAGCGGGTAGGGTGTCGATCTTCGGGAATGATGATCCTTGTTGGGAGGACATGTGGATCGATACCTCGGACAACACCAGTCCAGATGAGGACGAGGACGACTAGGAGTAGTATGTAGTTGCATCGTAGTTTTATCTATGGGATAAGTATATTTTTCGTCCTCGAACTCTTCCGAGAGTTTATAAATCGTCCCTCAACTCAAAACCGGGTAGTTTTCGTCCCTCAACTATCAAAACCGGATAGTTTTAGTCCCCTCATACAGCTTCAGGCGGTTTCCGTCTGTATGAACAGTAAATCAATGAACGGTAAGTTAAAAAATTAAAAAAGTCAAAAAAAAAACTGAAATTTTGTGGGATCAAAGTTCGTCGGGCGTGCAAGGTGCGTAAATATTTTTGTGCTATTTAGACATTCCAGGAGCTCGTGACAAAAGAAAAATGATAAATATGTACGTCGATGAACAGTAAATTTCAAGAAAAATATAAAAGTGTATGAAAGATGTTGACATACAAGATGCTCGGGTGCTCAATGTGCCTGCAAAATTTGATGGTGTTTGGACATTGTGGGAGCTTGTGGTAAAAAAATGGCTGGGGAAGAAACTTTGAAAAAGTGCACTAAATTTTTATTTATTTTTGCTAGAGCTCCTCCTGTGTTATTTGAGCACCAAAATATGCACGCACCTTGCACACCCAAGCACCTTTGAAGCCAAAAAAAATTCATATTTGTTTGCTTATTTATTAATTTACCTTTCACCGACGTACATATTTACAATTTTTTCTTTGTTATGAGCATCTGGAATGTCCAAACAATATGAAAAAATTTACACACCTTACGCACCCGAGGAACTTTGATCCCACAAATTTTCAGTTTTTTTTTTGCATTTTTTTCGAATTTAATGTTCGTCGATTTACTGTTCACGACGGACGAAAACCGCCCGAAGTGGCGTGAGGGACAAAAACTATTCGGTTTTAATAGTTGAAGGACGAAAACTATCCGGTTTTGAGTTGAGGGATGATTTCTAAACTCTCGGAAGAGTTCGAGGACGAAAAATATACTTATCCCTTTATCTATCTATGTATCGTTTATCTATATATGCTATGACTATGTAAAATATCTATGTATCGTTTTATCTATGTTTGAACTATGTATTCTTTTAAATATGTATGCAACTTTTATCTATCTATGCTAGTCCAGAGTGTGAGAACGAGAGTCGCGCGCTGCTGGAGCCAGCGCTGCCCGCCGCGCTTTTCCAGACGATGGACGCGCTGCAAAGTAATTTTTAGCGCGCCGCGGGTTGGGCCGCTGTTGGAGATGCTCTAACAAACTCACTGACCAACCGCGCGCACAACCAGCTAAGAAGATTATTCCTAACCAAGATTCAACAGAAGTTCCCAGCAGCTACGTACCGTGTTCCTTCCAACCCACAACTTTCCTTTCCTTGGTTCCCACTACTAACTAATGAGCCACTACACTGCTAGCTCTCAGATGACAATATATACCGACTCTAATTCCCCACTCACGGCCGATCAATCATCCTTCACCACAGCATATTCATTTTCTTCTTGCTTCCGGAACAACAGGAGCTAGCTCCTTCCCGTCGGGGATCGATGGCGTCTTCCTCCTCCAGCGGCGGCGAGGTCATCCCCTCCTCGCTTGTCCAAGAGATCGCGCCTATCATCCGTACGTGTTGCCAACGAGGTCGAGGAAAGCAACCCACGACCTATGTATGTATGTTACCTCCGCTAATTCTCTTCCTTGGCACATTAAGGATGTGTTTGGTAGCCTGCATGATCCTGTCATAGTGTTCCCCCCTGAGCCATGCTAAGTACAGACATGTTGAGCACATACATCTGCAGTTGTTTGGTAGCCTGTATGTGTACAGACATGCTGAATTGAGACTTTGTTTGGTAGCATGTATCTGTCGGGACATGCTGGGCTTAGACTCTGTTTGGTAGGCTGTACGTGAGATAGTTAGGATAGTTACAAATACATGATAAAAAAATTGTGTGCATAATTCAAAGGAGTTTTCGGTGGCATACATCATTCGGCCAACAATTCGACAATATGTAAATATGAAGAAAAAATACCACTTCAAATAAATAAACATATGTATTTCTCGGCAATTATTAATTTATTTTTTAATAATAAATACATAATATTGTTCATTCTTAAAAAATCTGTGAATTAACATTACATCTTCTCGCAAATGAAAAGAATGAACACGTGAAAATTGGTAGGTGTATTTTATAATGAGGCAAAATTGCATAGCATGCGTGCATGATTTTTTGTGAGACGGATACATTAACACTTCGAGAAATCTTGTGGCATTGAACGACAACAGACATGCTGAACTATTTGAACACTATATTAAGAAAAGTAACTTGGTTGAACCAATAAATCTTTAGATCCATATTACATATAGTCTCGTTCCAAATTCAACTTATTAAAGGGAAAGTTCTCAAAATGCACCAGCTAACATCAACTCAAACAAGATCAGGATTCTTCTCCAAGATACGCTTGAACGATGCTTTGCGGACTTCCTCATCCATCTTCACGAAATTAAGGCCTTTTCCCTTATGTTCAGTGAGATAATCTAAAACAGCCAACCGCTCAGCGAGATCAAACTCGACAAGGTCCATTACAGCCTTGTACAACTCAGGGTGTGTTTCTGTATGACATGTGTTGTTGATAGCACTTGCAATCTCACGAACAGCATCAGACATGTTGTTAACCTGGATTGAGTCTTCTTCAGTCATAACGGATGTCCTCTTCCTCTTCTTAGTTGTACTAGGAGAAGGATCATTAGTTTCACTAGCACCAACAAATAGGAACTCAGACCCAACCGGACCATTCACAAATCCCTCGCCACTTGTTCCTTGCCCCTCCACAACAATGGGTTTTTCTTTGCCCTCCACATCAACAGGTTTTCCCAATGGCACACCTGAGCCCATTGAAAACCTCCCAGTGGCGAGCTTATCAGCGAAGCAAAGTTCCATATAATTGTAGTGCTCAAGCGGTGTGTTTAGTAATTCAGCATCCGTTGGATGGTCCTACAGAATTAAACAACATTTGAACATTTAGCCAACAAAAGTAACTAATTTCAGCACAAAGAGTAATTTGCAATCATACCTGGGTGTGGCCTAAATAGTGTTGCTCTTCTAGGATTATCATTTTCTTGTCATCATCCCAAAGTGCACCACTTAATCCACGAAGATGAACAATTCTTTGCCACCTAGTCCGCCACTTGCGAAGATGATTGTGCACCTGGGTGTTACTCACATCATAACCAACAAAAGCGGTCAAAGCCTTTGCAACTTTTATTTTATCGGCCTCCTTGAATCCTTTGTCAGTCCTAACACCTTTTGCTGCTACCTCTGCAAGACCTTTCAACATGATAGCAGACATAGGCGGGGTCCAGTTCATGACCTTTGGGGCCTTCTTGGCTTTCGCGCCAAGATCCGGAATCTCTTGCACGTCATTATCCATCTACAACATATTCAAAAACCTAGGTTTGATTTTTTTTCAATATTTCGTTATAACATTCCAAGCTACAATACAACATTCTAGCAATTAAAAAACAAATTTCAGTACATCAATATAACATTCAGAAATTGTTTCACAATGCACCACTCAATTCAAATAGAGGAATTACAACACGAGTCACAACTCAATTATTAAGATTACATGGTCAAGTTTGAACATGATACATCAAATGTGTGCAGCCCCCCTATTCGCCCACATTTGATTTGCTAATTGGTCTCTCTTATGAGCCCAAGAATTATTGTCATGGACTATATCATTGTGATCTTCGTCGGTGGGTTCCGGATTCCAAGTTTCCTCCGGAGGGAAATATTCATCCTCACCAAATTGAAGTACCCAATTGTGGAGAATTGCACAAGCAATGACAACTTTTACTTGGGTCTTGAAAGGATGAAATGGCTTATTGTAAACAAACTTCCACCGATTTTTGTACGCGCCAAAAGCCCTTTCGAACGATGTCCTCAAAGAAGAGTGTCTTAAGTTGAACAACTCTTTCTCATTTTGAGGATGATTCCCTCGCCCATACTCCTTTAAGTGGTACCTTGTGGCACGGTATGGTGGAAGAAAACCCGGTCTCACAGCATACCCCGCATCAACGAGGTAGAATTTCCCTATGAAACAACAACTATTAGCTACGAGAGAAAAATATTACTATATTTAGCTACGAGTCTACTTTATTACCTGTAGGAACTTTCAACCCATCATCCCTCTCCAATGCATTTGCAAGTATAAGGGCATCATGGGCTGAACCCTCCCACCCCGCAAGTACATAGGTAAACTTTAGATCAAAGTCTACCGCGGCCATGAAATTTTGGGTAGTCCCTTCTTTTCTACCCCTAAAGGCAGCCGAGATCCTTCTTGGGACTCTAGCAAGCACATGAGTTCCATCAATTGCTCCAACACAATCCTAATTAATGAAGACAAATTTTTGTTATTCATAAGTCTCATCAATTGTTTGACCATATTTGGAAAGAAGATAATTTACCTTGAAATATGGATTGAAGCGGGTGCTTTGTTGTATTTTAGGGTGGCATCGATTGGAGGGAGGCCGAATCATCTCATCTCGCAACTCTCCAACAGCATAAAGGACCGCCTTAAAATACCTACTAATTACTTCAGTAGATCTTCTAAAGATAGGTTGTAGTGTCCTAAACCTTTGGTTGTGCCCGACCACTAGAAGAAACATGGCTACTTGTTCCTCGATAGAAGTATGGATGCTATCCACGAATAATCCTCTCTCTCTAAACAGAGTACACAAACGAAAAAAGGGAGCTTTTCTCATTCTTAGCTGATTTGAGCAATTTATGTCGCTAGAGTGATAAATGTATCTCAAGTTGGACTCCCTAGCGACGGCACGTTCGGCCATAGTACCCACTATTATCCCCGGGGTTTGTTCCCTAGCTCTTCTTAACACAAATGTCATATAAGCGCACAATGCAGCTACTAGACTGGCTCCTCTCACAATTAGTTGGCGTCTTTTTCTAGCCAATTCATCCATCTAAACAAATAGAAATACATGAGTGTTCCATGTTTGAAGATAATAAATGGTAGATAAATAAAAAAATGTGGTATCTTGCAAATTATACCAACTAACAAATAAGCATGATTCACACAAAAAAACCTAGCAAATAAGCAAATAAACACAAACTGTGATGGATGGGAAACATGATCTGTATTTACAGAAAAATATATCAGTGCTATATAAACTAGCACTATCTCTCTCAAATGATACAACCTGGGCATCCAGCAGTCATGTCGTACTAGGAAAAGACATCTAGCAAAACAACTTGGACATCTACTGTATTTAAAAGATCAATCTGTTATTAGAAAAAGAGTACGCCAATGCAACCTGGACATCTAGCAGTCTTCACGTACTAGGAAAAGACATCTAGCAAATTAACTTCATCTATGGTATATGTAAAAGCTCATTCTTTTCATAAAAAGAACAGTGCAGCTGCAACCTGCACATCTAGCACCAAACATCAAAGGACAAACAAGAGAGAGGATGATTTCTTTTCTTCAAACATCAAACGTAGACACCTTCTAATCTACTTTCTCTTTCAAGATTCATCTATTTTTCAGTACGTGCTAGCTGAGTATAAGGAGGAGGGTGGTAGATTGAGGGAGTAGGAACGGGAGGGAGGAGTAGGAACGTGAGGGAGGAGTAGGAACGGGAGGGAATACCTTGCTGGGAGGCGGCGATGGCGAGTTGGAGCAGCGGCGCCGCGCGGCGACCAGAATATGACGAGGCGGAGAGGAGAGAACGGGATCGCTCGGGAGTTGGGAGAGTATGGGTAACCCTAGCGTTCGTGGGTCGAGATGGGAACCGGTGGGTTGGGCTCAGAATTTTTTCGTGGGTTCGACCCATGCACGCTGACCAGCGAACCTCCTTTCACAGGTTCTCTCGCGAGCGTGGCTACGGGGGCTTTTGGGGTGAGCGGAGCATAGCTGCTGAGACCCCGTGCACACTACCAAACAGTCAAAAGTGGGTCGAGTAGGGAACATACAGGCTTACGCAGCCTACCAAACACATCCTAATTAGTTAATTCGATCACTTCTGCTTCGGTAGACCCCCCTTAAACACATCGATGGCTGAGATTACTCCATACCCCTTCATAATAAAGGACAGGATGGTCTTTTTTTAAAGATGTGGAGATCTCATATACATAGCGTGCGTACAAGTTTTTTTTTTTTTTTGACAGAATAGCGTCGTACAAGCTAATGGTAGAGGCAAGTAGCTTTGTGTTGGTGTGTTTTGCGCAAGAGCGGCTCACCTGGGCCGGCCCATTTATTGGTGCGGGGAGAAAATTCGTTACAAAAAACAATGGCAATTGGATTCGAACCTGCACCCTTTACGTGACGAGTGCACTGTACTAGCCGCTATGCCTTCAAACAATTGGTGTTAAATTATCAACGCGAATCTTTAAGAAAAACTTAATGTCCCGTCAGTACTTAAAACATCAGCTGTGAAAATTAAGATAAACCAAAGTGTGCGACAGGGAACAAACTTGGGACCTCGTGCCAGTCTACCATTTCGGTCGCCACTATACAAAATGAGATTTGGTGTCCAAAAAGGTAGCCCGATCTATATGAACCATAAGCCGTGATTTTTTTTTAATCGGATCTCATTTACTTTTGGGATTTTTTAGAAACACGGTCATTTAAAAATCTGTGATTAAAAGAAACTAGAACATTTTGTGAAAGCATGAACGTTTTTTGGGAAACAGGAAATGAACAAAATTAAAAATGATAACATTTTTTGAAATTGTGTACAACTTCTGGGAAATGCGACATTTTCAAATTTGTGATTTAAAAAAATAAAACGTTTGTGAAAACATGATTTTTTGGGAATCTCAAACATTTGGTTTAGAAAGTTAAAAAACATAAAAAATAAAGTGTGAACATTTTTTTGAAATTCTCCAAACGTTTATTGATTTTGCGAACAACTGTTGAAATCAAGAATATTTTTTTAATTTGGGAACAAATTTTGTAACCTCATCATCCAGATTACACTGTTTACCATCCGACTACACTGCCGCTCGTGATATTTAGAAGCAGGAAATGTATAAGGGTCAACTATTGTATCGATGGAAGAAAACATGGGTTCGTTTACCATGCCTACATGTATACGAATGCACACACACTTGTTATCAAGAAACATGTTTTCTCAAACATGGTAAAAATAACCAGATTTTCTAAATCTTTTTCATCGGGAACTTTTATTAAATTTATGAACAAAAATTGTTTTTTTCTGAAAATAAACATGAAAAATAAAAATAAAAATATTAAAAGGGAAACCAGTCAGAAAAGTGATTCAGGAACCTTCCGAAAAGTTCCCAAAACCGGAGCCTTCTGCCTATCTGGACATCCTATGATAAACATGGTCTAGCATTGGATATTCTTGAAATGTACCAACCTTTTGCAAGAAGGTGGGGATGCCCATGGTAGACATCCATATCAGGTTTGAACGATTTCCGACTCCGTATGCAAGTTGCGACACGTATGGTCATTTTATCGACCTTTTTTGACCGAGAAAACTCCAGAAAATGCAAAAAACATCAAAAACAAAAAAAACTTGGGATGATGTCTTGAATTGATCATACAAGGTTATGAAAAAAAATTAAGGCCATTTCAAGGTTGTGGAAAAACAACATACTCTCAGACGAAGACTTCTAGCATACATAGACACCCTCCGTTAAACATGGTTCAGGGCCTCTTTGATTCAAAGGATTTTCATAGGATTTTTTAAGAATTAGAATCCTTAGGATTTTTTCCTGCGTTGATCGTTTGATTCGCGGGATTGAGTCCCATAGGGATTTTTCCTATGGATTCATTTATACTACATTTTATAGGAATTCCAGCATCTACTCCAACCTCTTCGTGAAAATCCTTTGTTTTTCCTGCGACATAATCAAACAAACTCAAATCCTATAGGAATCCAATGAGCATGTCATTACAATTCTACGTTTTTCATATTCCTCTGTTTTTGCAATCCTGCGAATCAAAGAGGCCCTTAGTTTTAGAAAATCTTGAATTGACCCCAACTTTTGCAAGCGCGTGGCTATGGTAGGCATTCATGCCACGTATGAACGATTTCCTACACCTTATGCAAGTTGTGACACGTCTGACCATTTTTTACCGAGAAAACTCTAGGAAATGCAAAATTTGTCAAAAACCAAAATAACTTGGCATGGTGCCTTGAATTGGTCATACAAGGCATAGAAAAAAATTGGGGTCATTTGAAGGATATCGGGAACATCGTGCTCTCAGATGAAGCCTTCTGGCCTAGCCGGCACCCTCCGTTGGACATGGTGCTCTCAGATGAATTGGTCATATAAGCTCATGAAAATAAATATTGGCGTCATTTGACGGATGCCAATAAAATTTTGAACCATGATGGAAGCAAAATGTACAATTAGAGTGCCCAATTTTTATTGTGATAGGAAACGAGAATATTATATTACATTGGACTCATGTATCTATCTCATGGAAGCAAATTTTCTAATTGAGCTATGATGGACAAAAATAATAATTGTATGAATAACATTTTGTGTTAAGTCGATGCATATTTTAGTTCCTTGCAAAAAAAAAAATAGAAGCATATTTTAGTTGCACCAGGAATAAAATCTCGAATTGATTGAAACATTATTTCATTGTGTTGAAAACGCGTGTTGCCTCAAAGAAAATTTGGTATACATCGGAAGCAAGCAAATTCCCCGTTCGAGATGTGATGGGATAAATACTTTTATCCAACACAAAACAACTTTTGGTTAAGTTCAAACATATTTTAAATTTGATTAACTAAAGGAAGCACAAGTTCATGACGCTGGAAGCAAATTTAATATGCGTCTGATTTTAGTAGCATGTATGGCGTACAAAATTTCATTGAACATAATTTCCTAAAAAACAAAAGAGAAATAAACAGACTCGCATGATTTTAGGAGGGCACTTAATTTCCGCTGGACAGTTTTAGGGAACAAATTGAAACTAATTCTGTTTGTTATGTGCAAACTATCTATGGAAAGCCACGTTCTCAAGTCAAATCCAACCAGCCAAAGCTTTCTCATTAGTAGTCTGACAAAATAAACAATAATAAGAGTAAAAGAAGAATTTATGCATAACAAGTGAGTTGTCCTAGTTGGTTATGGTGGGTGGAAATAAACCACAAGGTCTGGAGTTCAAATCTTACTCATGCGTCTCTTTTTTTTTAGGGTTAAAAAAAGAAAAGAAATGGGCCAGGCCCAGGAGGAGGGGTGTGTGTGGTGGGCGGATCGGCGGTGTACGTCAGTGTACAGTACGTGTCACATACCAAAGATGGATGTACGGTTATGGTTAAATGACCATGCTGCCCTTTATACGGTTTGTGAGGGGGGTCTACCGAAGCAAGTCTCCCTAATTCGATTGCTAGTGAACATGTGAATTATATTACCAAGCCAGTCCATCGTCGAGATGGCGCCTCTTGTCCATGCCAAGGTTCCTAAACGATGACGCAAGACGCTCTCTATGCGCGACGGCCTTCTCAACCGTGCTTGGGTCACGGACATCCAGGGCGCCCTGGGCATTGAGATGTCGCTCCAGTACGTCTCTCTCTGGCGGCGCCTACGACAGGTCACCCTCTCCGACACTCCGGACACGCTATCCTAGCGTTGGTCTAGCTCCGGCTGCTACAGCGCGCGGACTTGCTACAAAGCCATGTTCTCTGGATCCATCGAGGACCCCACTGGCGCATCACTTGGCGATAATGGGCGTCGTTACCCATCAAATTCTTCATCTGGCTGGCCCTGCTCGGACGGTGCTAGACAGCCGACCTCCTCGCATGCCACGATCTACCCCACGAGCCCGCTTGTCGTCTCTGCGATCAGTAGCCAGAGACAATGCAGCACCTTCTCGCGGGCTGCTCCTTCTCCCGTCAGATATGGTACGACTCCACTTACTTTTGTATTCTATTGCTCACACGGTCACACCTGTGTGTAGTGTAGTAATTATATATATATATATATATATATTCTTCCTCGAGTACTGCAGAGTAGAACCAGTGCTACCTGCAGTGAACATCAATGGAGAACTGATGTATTAATTGTTACTCCCTCCGTAAAGAAATATAAGAGCGTTTAATTCGGAACAACCGGGCATATATAATTCCCTTCCTAGCTGCACTGCTTGTTTTGTTGCCTCACCCACACAATTGTGCATGTGTCTCTTGGGTGCTAGGTCGATTGTACGCCTTGGAGAAGGCCCATTGCCTCGACCCGACCTCCAGCGGCCATGGTTCCGGCAGTTCAAGACCGCACTCCTGCAGAGGCTTGAGAGGGTACGTGTTTGTGTATGCCTGCCTTTCCCGCCCGGCACGATATATATGCAGCATATTTGATTTGATTGCATTATGTTTCTGTTCCCTGCTTCCCTGCATGCATTTCCATGAATTTGCTTCCTTCCTTAGGAAAACCATCTCACATTGAAGGGACGCCCGCGAAATGCAGAGGTTCTACCGGCAATTCTACAGAAAGTACATCCAGGCGGTCCCTAGGAAAACGATAAAGCTCATCTTTTTTTGGTCGGTGCTAAGCTCATTAAGGCCTATCAGACTTTTTTTTTAGAAAAGGAGGATGACCCCGGCCTCTGCATCTGGGCGATGCATACGGCCACAGAAGGCCTACCAGACTGCAGCGGTGTTGTTTGAGGTCCTCAAGGCCGTTGATGTTTCACATGAAATCAATGTTGCCCTTCTCTTTGCTTTTGTCACACATCACCTGTTATGACTCCACACACAAAAAATAAATCATTAATTGCTATTGATTGATGTTATCTAGAAAAATAGTTGGTTACTTTCACCTCCTTACCAGAAAATGATCAATTGTTGCAGATTTCGGAAACACACAACCAACTCGAGGAAAAGGAAGAGTTGTATATCCCTCAGGTTCCCATCTGTCCTCGTCTCCTTCTAGATCAGGAAAACAACAAGTTCACTATGAGTTCAATTATCATACTTTCGCGAGATGTTGAGATTATTACAGTATGCATAGCTAATACGCTTCTTTTATTATAACATGTACAGTAGATCCGAGCCGCTTTTGACATTCTTTGCAACACAAGGGGGGTTGCAATGGCCCGAGGACCATGAACAGAAGGCCGATGCACATCTTTTTGAATGGCTTCAGGCCATGTTTGGGTTTCAGGTTATCTAAACGCGGTGACTCTTTACCTTTTGCATTCACACTAAACATATTCATGTTGATGATTCGGTTGTGAGCTCTGAATTATATGTCTACGCTCTCTAACTTCAAAAATCATTCTGCAGAAAGATAATTTGTCCAAACAAAGAAAAAAACTTGTATTCCTGCTTGTCAGAATGCATATAATAAAGATTCCAAAACCTGAACAAGAACCAAAGGTACCACCTTTTGCAACATACAAATGTGTCATGTGTGTGCAGTATGCACGACTGCACATAGACCCTTTTATAATGATATCATATTTACTCATTTCCTTTTTGGCAGTATTTTCAGTTAGATGACCATGCGTTGAATACAGCAGTGAAGAAGCTCCTCAAAAACTACAAAAGATGGTGGATGTACCTTGGCCGCAAAAGCAACCTATGGTATGATGTTCAATCTCCAGTAGAAAATTTGGAAGATAACCATGATTATGTGATTTAATCCAGGCCTGCAATTATAATATTTTTCTAGGCCGCCGACAGTTGAACAAGAAGTACAACAACGTAAGATTCTCTATATGGGCCTTTATCTGCTAATATGGGGCGAGGCGGGTAAATTACGATTTATGCCAGATCAGTGACTTTGGTACCTCTACCATCATGTATGTGGAGTGCGTCAACATGGCTACAACTATCGGAAGGTCAAGTTTCTCCATTGTATTACAGAAGCTAACTATGTCGCTCATGTGCTAGCAAAGTATAGTTTTTTAGAATAATATTTCATGTAATTAGATCGATAGCTCGGTGTGAATGATGTGATCGTGATATGATTTAATAAAGGTAACCATGATGGCCTTCCCTAACAAGAGTATGTTCATATAGTGTTCAGCGAACAAAAGATAAAAAATAAAATAACAGAAAAGTTCATTGTACACTTACTACTATGCCAAAGCATACAAGACCAGCTTCAGAACATTATTAGTAGATCAAAAGCACTCTTTTTTTCACATTGAAATTAAAGGAGTGAACCTTCTCCTCATCATCAGCGTCAATCGCTAATGTTCTATATAAGCTTTCATACCCACCACTCTAGGCATCTACACTCCTAAAATTATGTTTGAACTTGTGAACTTATTCCTTCTGCAAAAGACCACGAGAGGTTGGATCATTGCATAATTGAAAAATAGTGAAGCATGGTCAATTGTTGCTTCAAACACAAGTGCATTTCTCCAGATTTCACAATAAATAGGTGTCCCTTCATAGAGGACTAGCTTTCTCGGATCAACTAGGAAGGGGAAAATTCATTCTCCAAACATGTTGGCAGTGCATTCAGGTGGACTACTAAATCCCAATGCATGAAGGACTCCATGCCATACCACTTTGGCTAGAGCGCAACCAAATAGCAAAGGGTCCATTGTTTCCTTCAAACCACAGAAGTGGCATCAAACATTCCGACCAACCTCTTTTGATTAGATTGGATTGCTAATTTTATCATGCACGGCGGTTATAGCAATGTCACCTCGTTTCTTTCATATTCTTTGGGTGTTTTTGAAATGTTAAAGACCCCAAAGATATGTCATGCGGATTGATGAACCCAATGTCTTTGTCCTAAATGCTCTGGCACACAATTTGCGGTTGTTGAACTGTATTGTACTGGACATACATCATAACCGGCTCACTCTGGAAAATTAGCCATCAAAGCAAAAAAAAAAACAATAAATAATAAAATAAGTAAAACTTGTTAAACAATATCATAATCCATTGCACTGCTTGACGCAGCATGTGTCCTTGTTTGGATTGAGTGTACTTTTTTCCCGCTCCCTAGTATATCTAGCACACAACAATTACACTCGGTCCAAGATGATTTGCGCTCCAAGAAGATTACTCATCCTTATTTTCAAGGCACATATGCCCGGCCTTCTGAAGAAATGTACATTGCATAATTCCTCACACTAGTGATGCAATCGAGGCATGCATTTTCCCAAGAGAAATAGAGGGCACGGCATAACCACAAAACGAGGTATATCAACGCAGTTGATCGATGCCACGCATAGTGAATATACTTTGGGAGGACTGTTGAGGCTGCAAGAGATGATCCGTCTAATTGTTAAGCTATGTATACTAGAGAAAACACCAAGGCGCGTTCAACAAGTGTAAATATGACCAACACGATACAAACGTAACCATGGGTTTAATTCGAACACAACACGCTTAGACTTCGTAATTCCTAGATTATATGTGCCTCCTAATTAAGATGAATTGAATGAATTTCTCCTCACCATTAGGTCCTCTTTTGATTGAAGAAATTTCATAGGGATTTTGTAGGATTCCAGTCCATATGAATTGTTCCTATCGCAGCCCTTTGGATTGTATGAATGGGTACACAAAATTCGTATTGAATTCATTTCTATACCCTCAATTAATTCCGTAGGAATCTAAACATGAGCTTCAACCTCTTTTTTTATTTTGACAAGTCCAATGGACGTGCAGTCTCTCTCTCTCTCTCTCTCTCTCTCTCTCTCTCTCTCTCTCTCTCTCTCTCTCTCTCTCTCCGCTCTGCCATCAATCCTATAAATTCTTGTATTCATTTCCGGTGAAGCAATTGAGGGTCGCATTTTTCCTGGACAAACATAGCGCATCAGTACGAAATGAGGTATGTATCAACCCATGATTGAAGGAAAAGTTGTGTGCCTAGAGAATGCTTTCATGAAATCCAGCCTATGGCCAGTTAGCACTATCTATTGTCGTATTGTTCCATAGTGATAAACCGCACGCAAAATTAATGGGAATGCACATATCTATCTATCTATCTACAACGTGGGGTCATGCATATTTGTGGGGAGAAGAGCTGATCGATGCCACCCATACTGAATATACTATGAGACTAAGAGCACAATTAAGGCTGCAAGAGATTGCCTGTCTAATTGATAAATTATGTATACTAGAGAAAACACAGGCGGGCGTTGAGAAAATGTTGATACGGCCAACACAACAAAAACCAAACCATGAGTTTATTTAGCATACAGGTTGCTGGACATCCCTAGATTTTCCTGGGCATGAGTGATTTCATTCATCTAGCGGTGCAAAAAAAGAGAAACTGAAAGTGCAACTAATCCCCGGGTGGTTTTGGTAATTAATAACAACATATATATCATTGAACTAATAGTTACTTGAGAATCATTTCAGAGAAGTTCAGTGATATGGGTATGGCAATGACTGAAGAAGTGGACCCCTCAAAATGCTAAGGCAAGCATTGGCAAAAGCTCAAGACTCCATTTTTGGTTTAGTGATCCAAGATCACATTGAGTCCATAGGGAAAGCCAATACTATTAAAAGGGGATGAGGTTATGATGATGGTCTGGTTGCTCAAGTGCTTAGTGATACATCTCCTAAACTATCAGCAACTTTCACTGCCATATACACTCATAAGTAATCTCGGTCCCACCGATATTCCAAACTCAGTCACACCGAGATGAACCACCTCAGCCATAAGCCAAACCCTAGTAAACTCGGATTTTCCGATTCTGAACTCGGTTTCACCGAAACATGAGTTGCCAAGGTTCTGTAACCTTCTGTCATCAAATCGGTGTCACCGAGATGATGAAGTCGGTCCCACCGAAACTGGCATGCTCTTGTCATTGCACGAATCGGACTAACCGAGATTGTATATTCGGTCCCACCGAAAACCCCAACGTTCACATTATTTGAACTTTCGGTCTCACCGAGTTGTCCACTTCGGTCCCACCGAGATTGCTCAAATGTGTGTAACGGTTGGATTTTGTGTGGAGGCTATTTATACCCCTCCACCCCCTCTTCATTCGTGGAGAGAGCCATCAGAAAGAACTACCACTCCTACCTTACATTTCTGAGAAGAGAACTACCTACCCTTGTGTTGAGATCAAGTTGCTCCACTCCCACCATATGAAGCTTGATCTCTAACCTTCCCAAGTTGCTTTCCACTCAACCCTTTCTTCCACCACAGCCAAATCAGTGAGGAGAGTTGAGTGTTGGGGAGATTATCATTTGAAGCACAAGAGCAAGGAGTTCATCATCATCTACAACATCTATTACCTTTTGGAGGGTGGTGCCTCCTAGATTGGTTAGGTGTCGCTTGGGAGCCTCCGTCGTCGAGATGTGGAGTTGAACCAAGAAGTTTGTAAGGGCAAGGAGATCGCCTACTTCGTGAAGATCTACCCCGAGTAAGGCTAGCCCTCCGTGGGCGTAGGCCATGATGGAATAGACAAGGTTGCTTCTTCGTGGACCCTTCGTGGGTGGAGCCCTCCGTGGACTCTCGCAGCCGTTACCCTCCGTGGGTTGAAGTCTCCATCAACGTGGATGTACGATAGCACCACCTATCGGAACCACGGGAAAAATCACCGCGTCTCCAAAATTGCGTTTGCTCTTCTCCACCTCTCTTTACTACATGTGCAATTTACTTTCCGCAGCCTATACTCTAGAATTGCATGTGTAGGGTGATGCTTGACTTGATCAAAACTGTGAATCTGCCAAAAACTGTTCTTTGTCAAAAGGCAGAATTTTTATACTTACAAGTAGTCTAATCACCCCCCCCTCTAGACATACTTTCGATCCTACAAGTGGTATCAGAGCTTTGGTCTCCATTGTATTGGTTTCCATTGCATTGGACTCCATAAGCTTGGTTTCACAACCTAGGAGAGTATGGCGTCTAGTGAGGGTAATTTTCGTAGAGGTCCTTACTTTGATGGTACAAATTTTGCTAGTTGGAAGCATAAAATGAAAATGCATATTCTTGGTCATAACCCAGCTGCATGGGGCATTATTTGTGTTGGTATGCAAGGTGAATTCTTCGAGGAAGGAAAAGTTCCGGATCGCGAAGCTACACCGGAAGAATTGCGGATGTTGCAAAACAATGCTCAAGCTTGTGACATTCTCTTCAATGCCTTGTGTCCCGAGGAGTTCAACAAAATCAGCCGTCTTGAGAATGCTAAAGAGATTTGGGATACTTTGGTTGAAATGCACGAAGGTACCGAGTCCGTGAAGGAATCAAAGCTAGATATTCTTCAAGGTCAACTTGACAAGTTCAAGATGAAGGATGGTGAAGGAGTCGCTGAAATGTACTCTAGGCTTGCTCTCATCACAAATGAGATTGCCGGCTTAGGAAGCGAAGAAATGACCGACCGATTCATCATCAAGAAGATTCTCAGAGCTTTGGATGGAAAGTATGACACCGTGTGCACTTTGATCCAAATGATGCCAAACTACAAGACTCTCAAGCCAACCGAAGTCATTGGAAGAATTGTTGCTCATGAGATGACACTTAAGGATAAGGAAGAGCTTCACAACAAGTCGAGTGGTGCTTACAAAGCTACAAGTGATGCTCCTACAACCTCAAGTGACAAGTTAGTTTCCAATGAAGAGATAAGCCTAATGGTTAAGAACTTCAACAAATTCTACAAGTATAGAGGCAAAGAGAGAAGCTCAAAGTCTAGATCATATGATGAAAAGAGATCTTCTAGTCGTGATCGAAACTGCTACAATTGTGGAAGACCCGGACACTACTCAAATGAGTGTACGGCTCCCCACAAGAGAAGAGAAGAATCTCCAAGAAGAAGATCAAGAGATGAGTCACCTCGGAAAGAGAGAAGGAGTAGAGATGATCGTTATGAACGAAGACCCTCTCGGAGAAGCAAGGATTCGGAGAGGAAAGACAAGTCATCAAGGAGCTACACAAGAATAAGACATCAAGCTCATGTAGGTGAATGGGTCTCCGGCTCCGACTCCGACAATCAATCCGATGGAAGCTATCACTCCGACTCCGACTACAGTCAAGATGAAGGTGTTGCCGGTCTTGCTCTCGTATCCTCCAACTCCAACTCCTACGACTTATTTGATTCACCAAATGAGGGAATTGGAAGATGCTTCATGGCTAAAGGCCCCAAGGTATCACACCCTGAATTCATTGACTTCAATAGTGATGAGGATGACTTGCTTGGTGAAGATGAGCTCTTGCATGATAAATCCAGTGAGCCTAGTAACGATGAACATGCTAGTAGTCTTTATAGTCAAGAAGAGTCGAATGACAATGCTATGAAGGAGATTGAGCGTCTAACTAAAGAACTAAACACTCTTAAGTTAGCTCATGAAACAACTCAAGAAGATCATAGAGAGCTCCTAAGATCTCATGAGAAGCTACGCTTCGAGAAGCTCACTCTAGAGCAAGAACATGAGTTTCTAAAAGCAATCAATGACGATCTTTGAAAGAAGAGTTCTTCATATCTTGCCAAACGACTTCTCTTGTCTAATTTCTTGTCACCCATTAAGACTAAGCATGACAAGCATAAGAAAAATTCTTCCTCTAGCAGTAACAATAACCATGCTAAATCCAATATTGTTGCTTCTAGTAGTTCTCTTGATTCCACTAACAATGTTTCAAGCCAAGTTACACTTGAGCAAGAGAATAGTTTATTGAAAGGGATCATAGAGAAAGGTGTCTACAAGAGCCTTGCCGGAAGCAAGAACTTTGAGGAAATTGTTCGCAAGCAAGGAAGGCACCGGAAGAATCAAGGAATTGGTTTTGAGCGAAAGTTCAACGCCGAAGGTGTTGAGTGGGAAGAAGGTCAATATCCTATTCCACAGTTTGTTTCTCAAAAGGAGAAGTATGATCCTACTTCTTCCAATGTGGAACAAGCTCAAGATGACCTTCCACCACAAGACCACAAGCTAAAAGCCAAGGACAAGCTTCAAGAGGAGATTGATGCATTCGTTGAAGCACCTCAAGCCATGGTCAAGTGGGTTCCCAAGGAAACGTCAAGTTCTACTTCGTCAAGCTCAACTACAACCCCAAGGATTCCCATCAAGATGATGTGGATCCCGAAGAAGAAGAACTAGAAAGTTCTTGAGGGTGACTCCGCCAACATACTTCACTCACATTCATTTTGGCAAAGAACTTGTGCAATCAACTTCCATATCGTGCACTAGTTCATGGAGTCACAAACCCTCTTGTTGGTAAGTCAAGGGACAAGGTAATCATTGCTTTCATGGACATCATCTATTGTGAACTTCAATCCATGTCCATGGATATCCTTGTTTGTTCCTTGTGGGACTAACCCATGTAGGTATTGAAAGTGCCCGAATCCAAAGGATAGCTCCCAACTCTTGATGATCTCCATCAACATTGAGCATCCACATCTTCAACATCTACATGAAGTCTTCTACGACAACCCAAGGTTAGTTTGACCCTTTAAAAGGGGTTCTCACATCTAGGGGGAGCTTTGCTCTAAAAAAAAAATTGAGCTAAAGCATCTTCAAATGATGTGAACACATCAATGCTTTATGTAAAAGTGGTAACCCCACTTGTGCTTAAACGATGAGTATGACCTATGATCAAATGTTCTCATTTGGCTCCTAAGTCAAAATACTCATATAAAGATGACCTAGTCATCGACAAATTGTGTGTTAGTTGCTAGAGTTTTGGTTGTGCATGTTTGACACATATTTCATTTGCTATCTTATTGTGTGAGCATGTTGGATGCATGATTTTATCCATTCGAGGACATCCATTTGTTGTTTTGGTCGTTTTGATTTTTCTGACCAAATGGATGGACAAGAATGCCTAAGTACCTCCCCTAGCTATCTATGCTTTCTTGTCTCAAATTCTATTCATGCTTACATCACAAACTTTGAACAAGTCATTTTCGGACCCTCCGGGTGAGGAGCACTCGGAGCCACCGATCCGTCTAGGGCTAATCTCCAAAACCTTCTAATTGATTTCGGTCAGACCAACTCACTCAAACTCGGTCGAACCGAAAGCATTTAGACTGATCTAGGTTTTCATCTCGGTGAAACCGAGTTGTGATTTTCGGCGTGACCGAAGTGCATAACTGCCTAGCAGTTATCCATCTCGGTGCCACCGAGTTTTACAACTCGGTCCCACCGACAGCAAAGGGGTATATATTCCAAGGGCCGCGCGCGTTGATTCCTCCTTCAAACGTTTCGCCCCCACATCCCTTGCTGCCGTCGCCTTGGTCTCCGGATCGTCGCGTCGTCGCCTGTGCGCCCACGCCGCAGGTCTCCGTCGCCGTCAACGGCCATCTCCTCCGCGCCGTTGCCGCCGTAGAGAAACTCCACCAAGTTAGGGTGAGTTTTGATCCCACTCGTGCTCCCATCTCCGATTCAATGCACGTTTGGATTGCCTAGTATCTTGCCACGATTGAAATCCTCCTGTACACCAGATTGGTTCGTTTGAACTAGATTCGAGCAAAAAAATTTAGGGTTAGGTTTCCACGAAACACATCTCGGTGAGACCGATTTTATAATTTCGGTGTGACCGATTTGGCCTATGGCCATTGCACTGTACCCTTCGGTCCAACCGAGTTGTGCAAAATCGGTGTGACCGAAATAAAGTTTTTGTGAAACCCTAGTGTTTTCGGCAGGACCGAAACCCACTTCGGTCAAACCGAAAGTGGTGTGCCAAGCTCCTGTTTAACACTTCGGATTCACCGAAACTTAAACTCGGTCTGACCGAAATGTCTTCTGTGAAAACTTAAAACTAGAATTTGAACTCATTTTTTTTTGCAAAAACTTCTGCAGTTTGTGATGACTCTTCTTCTCTGCCTATACCTTATCTATTCACAGGTTGTCAGCCATGTCAGATACCAGTGACAGTCAGAACAGGTCAGAGACACCCATTGCAGACATTCCAGAGGCTGACACTAGTCCTGATCCTAGCAGCTCATCTGATGATGGTGAGAGGAGTACACCAAGTGGCATGCCTCCTGCAGCCACCAGAGCTAGAAAGGAGAAGAATTCCGATGATGAGGATTCAGATTTTGTTATTGAGGAAGAGGTGACCTCAAAGCCTAAAAGGAAGGTTGTTGCCAAAGAGCAACAAGGTCAACAATCTAAGAAGGGCACCAGCATAGTCAAGCAGTCAACTGTTGCTAAGAAGCTGAATTTGGGAGAGGCAGCTGCAAGCAAAGTGAAGAAAACCACCAAGAGAAAGAGGGTAGTGCATGTGTCAGATTCTCATGCAGATGCAGCAGTCGAGGATGAGGATGAGGAAGCACCCCAGCCTCCCCCTCAGAAGCAGAAGCTCATGGGTGATGCCATTAAGGCTGGAGCCACATCAAAGCCCAAGAAATCTGCTCCAGCTAGGGCAGCTCCAGCAAAGCCTGCTGCCAAGCCCAAGAGGACCATCAGAAACATTCCAGCGTCTGAAAAGAACAAGGATGATGTGCCACCAGCTGAGTCTGACGAGGAAGGACAAGTTTTGCTGAAACTTCGTCCAAAACTGCCACTTCATAATGATGCTCATCCTCAAGCTGAGGATATGAAGGCAAGGAAAGATAGAGGTCTCAGGCTATGGAGACAAACTGACCCATATGCCGTGAGGAGAAGAACTGCTGTAGATCCCAGATTTCACACCAGAGAGCAGCAGGACTTCTATGAGACCGTGCTGATGGACAAGAAGCCCATAGTCGCAGACACCAGATATGTTGACTGGGAGTACATTGACAGCGAAGAGCACAGAGATTTCTTTCCACATGTGCATGAAAGTTTCACTGCATGTGAGTTGCAGATTTTGTAGGTCAGAAATTGACCAGTTGGAACGATGAGATGATAATGCAATTTTATGCCACAGCTCACTTCTACCCTGATGGAAAGATTACGTGGATGACTGAAGGTCAAAGATTTTCTTCTTCTGTTGAAGAATGGGCAGAAATTCTGAATGCTCCAGTGCAACGAGAAGATGATATTGATGTATATGGGATTCCAAAGAAGAATCATGAATCCATGAAAAACATGTACAAAGAGATTCCAGCAGAGGATTTGGAAATTTGGAAGCTCGGCTCAGTCTACCATCTCCAGGCAGGCTTACCTACCACTAATACCATTTTGAGGCATACCTTGATGCCCAAGTCTGGAGATCATCGCATGATCAGAGGATATTCTATCAACATGCTGCATATACTTGATGAGAAAGCACCTTTCAAGGTGATGGACTTAATGGTAGAGACCATTAAGAGGACTGCAGCTGACCAGAAAAGGTCATGTGGATTTGCCCCGCAGATTCAGATGCTTATCAATGCCAAGTTTGGCACGGGCAAATTCTTGTTGGATAGAAAACATTTACCGCTGCAGCCAGAGCATGAAGACAATGTTGTTGTGATGGATGAGGAGGATCCAACATCTGTTGAAGGTCAAGCCAAGATCGAAGCTGCTAAGAAAGCCAAAGCTGACAAAGCAGCAGCAGCAGCAGCTAAACCAAAGAGTTTCGGAGAGCAAATTCTTGAAGCTACTCAAAGGATTGAACAACGCCTGGCCAGCATTGAACAGTCTCAGGAGAGCTTAGAGAGGATTGTTGACGAGAAGATCCACACTCTGGACGTGAAGCTGACTGAAATACAAGTGACCGTCAACAAGCTTGAGGCAGACATTGAGGAAGCAAAGCAGGACAAGGCAGAGCTTATGCGTGAGTTGCAGGATGACTTAGTCCAGGATTCTCATCGACAGACTGCTCCGGTTCCCAAAGGATCTCGATCAGCTGCTATTCCAGTGACTGACACCAGGACTACAGCTTCAGCACCTCCCACAGTTCCAGCAGTTACTCCAGCTCCAGTGTCCACTCCTCCAGCATAGACATCAGCTGAAGTCTTCGCCGATGCCGTCATATCCACTCCGACATCAACCCAGACGGGAGCCGCCAGCAGAGTCCACAGTGACGTTTAGCTCTATGCTTTTTCGAACTTTTTGGTAACTTGTTGCCAAAGGGGGAGAAATTGTATAGATCATAGGGCTTCGAGAGAGAGAGTGCTGTTGTCTTTGCGCTTTTGCTCTTTCGTTCTTTTGCGGTTTCTTTGAGATACTTTTGGTTTTTCGAGACATTCAGTGTGCTTGATACTCCGTTTGATGCTACCTTAATGAGTGCTTGGTCGTACTATGCTTTAATGTGTGCTTAATGCTTATCATATGCCATTCCGATCTCGTATGACTATTTACTCATGTCTTGGTGATTGGGTGCATGTTGTTCATTCTTATCATTTTGTGCGCTCCACCAAGATGTATGTGACATGGAAGAGTGACCCATGATCCTAATCGATTGTGCATTTGCATTCAAACGCAAATCTTAAATAATGCACAAATTTAGGGGGAGCTCTTGCTTATCACATACTTCTCAAAGCGACGATATTATTCATTGATTATATCCTTTGTCGAAGCTTTGATCTATATGTTGTCATCAATTACCAAAAAGGGGGAGATTGAAAGTGCAACTAATCCCCGGGTGGTTTTGGTAATTAATAACAACATATATATCATTGAACTAATAGTTACTTGAGAATCATTTCAGAGAAGTTCAGTGATATGGGTATGGCAATGACTGAAGAAGTGGACCCCTCAAAATGCTAAGGCAAGCATTGGCAAAAGCTCAAGACTCCATTTTTGGTTTAGTGATCCAAGATCACATTGAGTCCATAGGAAAAGCCAATACTATTAAAAGGGGATGAGGTTATGATGATGGTCTGGTTGCTCAAGTGCTTAGTGATACATCTCCTAAACTATCAGCAACTTTCACTGCCATATACACTCATAAGTAATCTCGGTCCCACCGATAATCCAAACTCAGTCACACCGAGATGAACCACCTCAGCCATAAGCCAAACCCTAGCAAAATCGGATTTTCCGATTCTGAAATCGGTTTCACCGAAACATGAGTTGCCAAGCTTCTGTAACCTTCTGTCATCAAATCGGTGTCACCGAGATGATGAAGTCGGTCCCACCGAAACTGGCATGCTCTTGTCATTGCACGAATCGGACTAACCGAGATTGTATTTTCGGTCCCACCGAAAACCCCAACGTTCACATTATTTGAACTTTCGGTCTCACCGAGTTGTCCACTTCGGTCCCACCGAGTTTGCTCAAATGTGTGTAACGGTTGGATTTTGTGTGGAGGCTATTTATACCCCTCCACCCCCTCTTCATTCGTGGAGAGAGCCATCAGAAAGAACTACCACTCCTACCTTACATTTCTGAGAAGAGAACTACCTACCCTTGTGTTGAGATCAAGTTGCTCCACTCCCACCATATGAAGCTTGATCTCTAACCTTCCCAAGTTGCTTTCCACTCAATCCTTTCTTCCACCACAGCCAAATCAGTGAGGAGAGTTGAGTGTTGGGGAGATTATCATTTGAAGCACAAGAGCAAGGAGTTCATCATCATCTACAACATCTATTACCTTTTGGAGGGTGGTGCCTCCTAGATTGGTTAGGTGTCGCTTGGGAGCCTCCGTCATCGATGTGGAGTTGAACCAAGAAGTTTGTAAAGGCAAGGAGATCGCCTACTTCGTGAAGATCTACCCCGAGTAAGGCTAGCCCTCCGTGGGCGTAGGCCATGATGGAATAGACAAGGTTGCTTCTTCGTGGACCCTTCGTGGGTGGAGCCCTCCGTGGACTCTCGCAGCCGTTACCCTCCGTGGGTTGAAGTCTCCATCAACGTGGATGTACGATAGCACCACCTATCGGAACCACGGGAAAAATCACCGCGTCTCCAAAATTGCGTTTGCTCTTCTCCACCTCTCTTTACTACATGTGCAATTTACTTTCCGCTGCCTATACTCTAGAATTGCATGTGTAGGGTGATGCTTGACTTGATCAAAACTGTGAATCTGCCAAAAACTGTTCTTTGTCAAAAGGCAGAATTTTTATACTTACAAGTAGTCTAATCACCCCCCCCCCTCTAGACATACTTTCGATCCTACAGAAACCAAACAGCTAGCGAGACTACCGCTCTTGTACTGAACAAAGGCAGGAGTGGGTATAAAAAAGCATATGAACAAGGGAGTGAGAATACTTGGCCTCCCGGGCTGCATAGAATCCAAAATTTTCAAAAGGTCAAATTTTAAGTTTTAAAAAACATGTAAGAATATACACACTTACTTAGAGATGTACACTCTACATATGTGTGAAATTTCATGATGAAGTACATTTTGATGTGAGCTACACACAAAATCATGTACTTATATAGTGAACAGTACATGTGCTAGAAATACGTGATTTTTTTTATAGCTCGCATGAAATGCATTTCATCATGACCCTTTACAATACATCCATGTGTATATGTGTATTTTTTTAGAATTTCTTGGAAATTTAAATTTTGATTTTTTTAATCTTTAAAAATTTGTACCCCATGGCCAAAAGATATTTTCGCTGAACAAAGGGGCTAGCTAGCTAGCACCAATCAAGACAACCACAGCCAGCGATTGCCACGGAGCCTACTTAACTTAACTAGACAACCTATCCATCGATTTAGCACCTCTATGTACCTAATCAAGAATTCAAGATGAATGCCATGTTTTCTGTTTGTTTTTCCTCCCTGGTAGGCCCTCTTTGGATTGAAGGAATTTCGTAGGATTTAAATCCATATGAAATTTTCCTATATGGAAGCCTTTGGATCATAGGAATGGGTGCATGAAATTCCATAGGAATCTAAACATATAGCACCAAACTTCAGGCACATAGCGATCCATGCATATGAAGAAAGCTAAATACCACGAAACTTCAGGCACATAGCAGACCATGCGTCCATCTTTTATTTCAGACAGCTATGATCGAATTGCACAAAATAAGAAGAAAAAATCACATAGCGATCGATATGCAATTAACCCAACCATGTTGTCAGTTCTCACACATAGAAATTAGATTAAGCTAAATGACACCAAACTGCATGTACCATTAGTTTATTTAGCACGCAGGTCGTTGGACATCGCTAGATTTTTCTGGCCATGAATGGTTTCATTCATCTAGCGATGCAAAATAAACAGAAACCAAACAGGCAGTGAGACTATCATTCTTGTACTGAACAAAGGCAGAACGGGTATAAAAACATATGAACAAGGGAGTGAGAATATTTGGCTTCCGAGTTGCATGAATCTAAAAAAAATTCAAAAGGTCAAAAATTAAGTTTGAAAAAAAAACTTGTACGTGATATCGTGCTGAGCTCCTCATGCAGTGGGAGGGGAAATGATCTCTGACCGCTTGTCTGTTGAAGAATCAGCATGCGACTCAAATATACACACCTAATTACTTGGGAATGTAAACTACTCTACATATGTGTGAAATGTCGTTATGAAGTACAACTACATATAAAACCGTCCACTTATATAGTGAACTGTACATGTTCTAGAAATACATGATTTGTGTATAGCTCGCATGAAATGCATTTCATCATGACCCTTTACAGTATACCCATATGCATATGTGTGGCTTTTCAGAATTTCGTGGAACTTCAATTTTTTATTTTTTAATCTTTAAAAATTTCTACCCCATGGCCAAAAGAGATTTGCGATGAACAAAAAGGGGCTAGCTAGCTAGCTAGGTAGGTAGCTAGGTAGCACCAAACAAGACAACCACAACCAACAATATTACCAAGGGAGCCTAATTAACTAGACAACATATCCATCGACTTAGCACCGCTACTTGCCTAATCAAGATGAATGTCATGTTTTCTATTCGCTTTTCCTCACCATTAGGCCATCTTTGGATTGAAGGCATTTTGTAGGATTTAAATCCATATGAACCTTTCCTACGGGAGCCTTTGGATCATAGGAATGGGTGCATCAAATTCGTAAGGAATCCACTCCTCCCATTCCATAGGAATCTAAACATGAGCTCAAACCACATTTTCTCTTTCTTTTGAGAAGTCCAATGTACTTGCTATCTCTCCTTCTACTCTCTGTCCCCGGTCCTCTAAAATTCTTGTGTACATTTCGTGTGAACCATCGAAAAACACATCTTATAAAATTCTTGTGTTTTAAAATCATGTAGAGATTTATAGGACATGGCATCTCAATCCTATATGTTTTCCTATTAATTCCCGCAATCCAAAGAAGCCCCTAGCTAGTAGTTTCATTCGCCCCGTTGCTGTTGCAAAATGAACTGAACCCAATTAAGCAGCTAGGAAACTAGTGTTCTTTGTGCTCAGGATATAAAAGCATTTGTGCATATGATGAAAGCTAAATAGCACCAAACTGCATCCAACTTTTATTTCAGACAGCTATTATGGAGTTGCACATAAATAAAATAGAAAAATCACATAGAGATAAGCAATCAACCCAACTATATCGTCAGTTCTCGCACATGAAAACCATTTCAGACATAAAATGAAAAAAACACATAGCATGCCTCACATAAAATTTTAGTTGTCTCACCGGAACTGAAGATGGCGAACAGCACAAACAGTCCAAAACCAAGGCAGTGAGGGCACGATCGATCTGATTGAGTTCTCTCACATAGCAGAAATTAATTTGTATCTACCTCACCAAGACTGTTCAATTTGTAGTTGGGATCGAAATTCCTGTGTTTTGAAATCCTATAGGAATTTATAGGACGGCATCTCAATATGATGTTTTTGCTATTCCTGCGTTTCTAAATTCCTGCAATCCAGAGAAGCCCTGGTAGTTTCATTAACCCCACTGGTGTTGCAAAATAAACTGATCGAAACCAATTAAGCAGGGAGGAAAAAACTAGCGTTCTTGTGCTGAAGAAATAAAAGCATCCATGCATATATATATGAAGAAAGCTAAATAACACCAAACTTCAGGCACACATATATAGCAATCCATGCATCCAAGTTTTATTTCAGATAGCTATGATCGAATTGCACATAATAATAAGAAGAAGAAATATCACATGGCGATCGATATGCAATTAAACCCAACCATGTCGTCAGTTCTCACACATAGAAATTAAAGCTAAATGGCATGAAATTTATTTGGTGCATGTCTGAGTTCTTGTCACATAAAATTTTAGTTGTCTCACCGGAACTGAAGATGGCCATCAACACAACAATCCAAGGCAGGCAGTCAGGGTACGATCTGATTGACTTGTCTCACCAAGACTCTTCAATCTGTAGATCCATATGCATGGTGCAGGAGAAAAAGAAACTTGATGCCAAGCAATTGGGGCCGGCTACGCGGCGCCTCGGGCTGCTGCTGCGCCTCCTGCTGGACCAGGACCTGATAATAGAATGATTCAAAAATGGACACAAAATAATAGAATGATTCAATCAAGCACCAGTTGGTGTTGGTCTTGGTCGAGCGAACCTGCGCCGTTGGCCGGAGGCGGCGGCGGCGGGGGTGGAACATAGCCGAAGAAGTGCACGACGCGGGCGGTAGGGGGTTCGTCCTCGAGCTCCTCCTCAAGCATGCGCAGGATCTGGACCAGGGCATCCAAGTTGGCAACGCCCGAACGGGCGTGCCGAACCGCGGCGGCGCATGCCTCGCCGGCTCCCTTCGAGTGGGCCGGCACCTGCACGGCGAGGAACTCCTCCACGTCCGAGCACACGCCCCCCACCTCCAACCGCGCCCGGGACAGCCTGCGGACCGCGTTAGCGACGGCCGACTGGACGCCGGCGAGCCAGACCGGATAGCAGTCGTGGCGGCTCCTCTGCCGCGTGTCCCGCAGGAAGAAGGCGCGCATCACGACGGCGGACGGCTCCGAGGCCAGCAGCAGGTCGATGCCCGCCTTCACGTTCACGAGGAGGCCGCGGTTGGGGCGCAGGGGCGCGGCCGCGGCGACCGGCCGGGGGTCCTCGGCCTCGCTGCTGAGGGCGGCGACGCGGTCGCGGGCGGTGTCGAAGACGTAGCGACGGAGGAGGCGCCGGACCGGCGCGTCGCTGGCCGAGTAGGCGTTGGCGGCGTGGTGGTCCACGGCCCCCTCGAGCTCGTCCGCGGCATGGTCGAGGGTGCGGCGGGCCAGGTCGGCGTCGGCGATGATCCAGGCGAGGATGGAGAAGAACTGGTGCCAGGTGTGCGCCGCCATGGATTGGCCGCCGGCTGGCACTCTCTGCTGGCTGCTTGTCGGAAGGAAATTAAAGGAGGGAGTTTTGCTGCTGGGTTTGAACGGAGGCCAAGGATTTGCTGGGTGATAATAACTTGTTTCCATTTTTTGTTTTGTTTTGTTTTCTTTAGGGCATTTATTCCCTTCAATAAAAACAACAAATCTTTTACTAAGATTTTGCTGCCTTGCTGGCTAATAACTTATTTCCTTTTGGTCGTCATTTATTCTAGTTTTTTTAAGAAAAATAAATAAATATAAGCACCCAAATCTCCATCATAAAGGTTTGCCAAAAGTATGAAGTGTCCAAAACATAATAAAATTTACATCGAGGTCATTGGACTACCGAACGACCACCAACGTCGTCGCCACTCTGGAGCCAACCTAAGTGCCTAACCGTGTCGATGGCATCCAGCAACTCAAGGAGGATCATAGCTCGGAAAACTGACTCAAAGATAAAGCACCACCATCCATCTAGACGCCACACCTACAAGGGGTTATTGTTTCTGGCGATACGTCACGGAAATTGCCCCAAAAGTTATAAAATATTACCCACCAATGTCACTGGTAAGTGATTAAAAAAGTTTCACACGGAGGAATCCTCCGACTATGGGTCGGCCCATGCAGTATGGGTCTTTACTACGCTCTGCACGCCGGGAGAAGGCGCAGCGTGTCTGTTTGGGCCAGCTCATGTCTAGGCAGCCTGTTTTTTAAATTCCGTTTTTAATTTTCTGTTATCTTTTCTATTTTTATTTTTTCTACTTTAAATAATTTGGGACTTAAAAATGTTCCAAAAATTATCAAAAAAAGGTTTTTTTTATAAAATGTTTAATAAATCATAAAATGATTGTGGATTCAAAAATTGTGCATGATTTTGTAAAAAATTGTTTGCTTATGCAAAAAATGATTGAAATTTTGAAAACAAATGTTCAGGAAATGAAAATATAAAAAGTTCATGTAAAAAATTATTGACATTCACATAACAACACCAATATCATTAGATTCATCTTGAAATATATTTTAATATTATATTTATTAGATATTATAGATGCTAATAATTTCTAACATAAACTTGGTCAAACTTAGCAACGTTGGACTTTCGGCAAATCCAATATGCAGATTAAAAAGTACCGGAGGGAGTACTTAGAGAAGAAGACACTAGCCAAAAAAAAGTACACATTCTTGTCCTTTTTACATGGAAGAGAGCACACCAAGCAGGCACCACAGTTATAATTCCTAATCACCAATATAAGGTCAGTTAAGCATATACCATGCATGCCTCCTCTCTACTACTACTACTACTACAAACCATACCATGCATCCATATGACTTTCTTTGTTCACTACATTGCCAATGCAATGTGCAGCCTGGAATACATATATATTCTACAGCAAGCAGCCAATCATCCTCCTACCTTACTACTACTAGCTACTACAGCAATCTATAAATCTACCTATCGTCCTTGCTCCGCGCCGCCCGGTCCTTCTTGTGCCCGCCCAGGATCCTCGAGATCTGCAGCCCACGGCTGAAGGCCTGGTTGAAGAGCATCCGAGTCTGGAACTCCGACACGAATGGGAACCATGCCAGGAACGCGATCGGGGTGAAGAGCAGCAGCCCCATGATGATCTCGTACCCACGAGCCAGCGCACGGATCGACCCCCACAGGCCCACACTCATGATCGCTGGCTTCAGCGCCTGAGCCACCTGCAAACGATCAAACCACCATACATTCGTTAGTATGTTTGTTTGAATCACCTCATAGCAGGCAGGATGCATGAAGAAGCACAGGAAAGAAAATTACCAGGAGCAGGCCCCATCCTGTAGGCATGAAGGCGAGGATGCAGACGAATATGTCCTGGATCGTCATGTGGGGGATCACGATCAAGATCACGATGGTTGAGATGAAGACAATGAATATCAGCCCCTTGATCAGCCGGAACACGAGCTGGAACTCCGCGCTGAAATTCCGCCGACCAACCGACACAGCCTGCGTGCATAAACAATCAGTCAACAGCTAAGTTGGCACTCAAGCAATGGCACTAATATCTGTCGCATCACAATTGGAAAGACACGAGTTAAATGGCCAGGCCACTAGTTAGTGCTCACCTTCATCACCAGCAAAATGAAGAAGATGACAACCCATGACAAGCAATAGACCTGGAAAGACAAAATGTTTATTAGCCTTACTAACAGACAGACTGTACAACACAAGTAGATAGATAGGCATCAGGATAATAAGATTGAGCAAAAATTACCAGGACGCTCTTGGTGTGTTTGGTTATGTTGAGATGGTAAACAAGCCCATACTGGTAGATAAAGAAGCGCACCGCGAGCACTATCTCAAGAACGGTGCCACGCTTCCCGGAGTATTTGAGGGGCTCGTGCTCTTTCTCCCACCATGACTCCCAACTTTTCTCTGGCGAAACACCGATACCCCCGCGGTTGCTGATCCACTTGTTCCAGTCGGTCCAGTCGTCCACAATCTTCTGCCACTCGAACCCTGAAGGGTTGAATAGGAAGGGCGCAAAGAGCCAGGTGACAACCATAAACCACATGGAGAAGGTGATGAAGATGTACGCGATAGCTCCTCGGTACGACTGCCCGAAGATCTCAAACACGATGAGCAGGATCATCAGCTCGATGCCCTTGACGAAATGGCTCCGCGAGTACAGTCGATAGTTCTCGGCGAATTTGGCATGGAACACCACGAATCCACGTCCGGTGCCTCTATACTCGGCTCCTCCATGGAGCAGCGTCTTTCCATAGTAGTGAGTCTTGGTCCCGAGGGAGAATGTGAAGAAGACAGATGCTAACTGAAGCTGCATCAGCACAAAGTCACTCAACGCAATTCTGAATCCTCTCTCTAGACCGATCTCCATCATCATAGGGAGCGCCATCAAGAAGCCAAGCTGCACAAACGACTGCGAGGCGAGAGCGACCTGGAGAGGGTCGTTGTGTATGAACCTTCTTCCAGTGGCTAGTCCTTCATCGAGGCCACTGAGGACTAGATACAGACGCCCATAGAGAAATACATATACGGTCCATACCGTAATCTGGAAAAAGAACAGAAAAGATACAGAGGTTAGTTAGGATTAACCAGCCAACACAGAAGGTTGGAAAGTCCAGCAGGGCAAAGAAAGACGGTACCATTGTGCTGAAGTAGAAGCCGATAGTGGTATAGTAACAGGACAACATTCTGAAGAAATCAAAGCGATGCCCAAGTCGGTAGATGTCACGGCTCAGTGTCTGCTCGCCATTACCATATGCTATTTTCGCTTCAAATAGTGATATCTGATTGAGACCAACATCTCTTCCCTTGCCAACTTGCATGTATTCGTGATGTGTAATGTTTCCTTCACGCAGTGTTGAATTGAATCCTGTCACAACGAGACAGGTATTAGCATAACATTTCCTGGAACCACACACAACGACAGCAAAGAGTAGACCACATACCAGCAAATATGTCCTCACTAAGATTGATAATCTTAGATGCTTTGCTTACACCACCCCTTGTGAGATGGAAAAGTCGATCAAAGATATCAGGATGCCCATAGTGAAAACGAACCCTGCACGTGAGAATGTCCAGGAAAATAAATCATAAACGGGCATTCTTTAAACAAAATCAAGAAGACAACTCAACCGAATGAACAAAAAAGGGGTACTAAATTGAAATAATCAACAATAAGTTGGTACTTGCAGAATTAACGACAAGTTGTAGAAAGAAACATATAGAAAGTGAGTAACTGAACGTAGTAAGCCCACAAATGAGATGAACTACATTGTGATTCAGTCAACATGATTTACCTTAAAGGATTGGCAAGTACACGCTGTCCAATAGTCACAAAACTTGTCTCTTGGTTTGACATGAACCACGCAAGCGAAGAAACACTGCAAAAGCAATCATAACAGAGTAATTTATCCAAGTAAATAGCAACACTGTATGAAGTCGCACATTAATCACAAATTTAAGGGTGAAGAGTCAGCCAGAAACAACATTTACCTGCCAGTGAATATATGTTCTCTTACACCAAGTATTGATGGATACCTCACACCATCATGTTTCTTCAGAAACTCTTGCAGCAGGTTTCTCATTTTCAATGTCTCCTCCATATAATGCTCCTGTCATGGCATCACAACATAACTAAATGCCCCAAAAATCCTAGCAGCACAAGAAGCACAAATGACGCATACCTGATTCATGTCAATGGTTTGTAGGCCTTCGCCTCGGGTAAAAATTATTGCATGGTTCTGATTTTCTGGTTTCCCTTCACCCAACATTGCATTGCCTGGAAGTTTTATCCTGTATATGTCCTACATAACAAAATGACACAAGGTAAGTAAGTTTATATCAAATCGGCACTTGTGAGATCACGAAATGCACCTGTTCCAAATAGGGATGATTACTGTGCCTCTATGCATGCTTGAAGAATAAAATCAAATAAGATAGAAATTAAAACAGAAAAGCTCGATTTCTGTGGATCATTTCTTCCGCCTGCCACATTCTTTTTTCACAACACTGCCCCATGATTGATCCCATTAATGCATTTCCAGCTGCCTAACATATATAGGTAGTTATATACCCCATGCGACATCTGCTATGAAATTCAGCTCCAGGACCCAAAAGTAGAAAAACTAACTTTGTTTGGATGCAATTCTGTATTAAGCATCACAGATCGACAGATTATCCACTAAAGACAAACAAGTTTTGCAGGCAACTAATGGCTAAAACATATTTATACAATTAGATTATATATCAGACATAATCAACACTGAATTAAAACCATTTCACAGTACCTGATCGAGTTTTTGACCAGGGTCATCAGGCTTAGTTACTGCCGCCTTCACCAATGCTGAGTAGTAAACCTTCTCTATCTTCTTGCTCCTATCTTTGCTTGTCTCCCCCTCTTTGCTTGTCTCCTCAACTTCATCAATATAGGCAACCCGAAGTGATGGATAACTGCCAAAAAAACATTCCTTTTCAATCATTGATGACATGCATAGAATGTATTGCAATGATCAAAACAGATAAAGTAACAGTGAAAAATATTTAATGTGATGTCATGAAAACAGAGGCAGTATGTCCAAACTAGATTAGAACCCAGTGATCTGATACAGCGGCTGAAAAACTTTCTTGTGTACACTCATGGAGAATGGCAAAACATATAAAAACTGCCAAATGTAGTAATAGTTGTATCCTAAGAGGCTAGAACAATCCCACGACCTAACACAACTTTCTACGGTTAAACTACAGATCATAATCCATTTTGCTGTGTAACAGTTTGCAAAGAGATCTATTCTAGTTGTGACGTGTCAGAGAAAGGAATCAGACATCCAACATATTCAAGAAAATGAAGTGATAAAGTCTAAATGGAATGATCGACAAGGAACTTTTATCGCAATACCCTCTATACAACTTTAATCTTGAATAAAGACTTACGTTGTCATCAGTCTCAGAATATCCTGTGCACGTTGATCAGCAGAACGTTTCTGGATACCGTATGATTGGCATGATACAACGTATGTAAACTTCATGTCGGCTACAGCTTTGCACTGAGTCAGTAATTGTGATTCCTCAGATAGTATATCTGCAGCCCTGAAGCCTTCCATAAGAACTGTGGAAAACAGACAAATTAGTTAATACATCATATTGCGTTCCAAATCACAACCAGGAAACAGGCTCGGTCGCATAGAAATACCATCCTCTTTGGCCATATCAAGACAAGACTGAAACACCAAAGCTTGTCGGTAGTACATCATCCCTCTTACTGTAAGATTGAGCAAGCATTACTGAAGGAAAAAAATACAAAACACGATACCAATACTTTTTTTTTTTGGAAAAGTATAGTGCCTATGACAGAAGAGGCAAAGGGGGATACCAGTTCTCGTCAAAGTTTGGCCCCTGTATGATGCCCAAAGGCGAAGCTCATCTTCATTTTGTTCAGTCTCACGGAGTTCCTCTTCATTCTTGCACTTCACCCTTTCAAGAAATTTTTTCCATTCATCTGCAAGGAGAGGCAAACATGACTTTGGTGTCGGGGGACTGGAGTTACTAGGACATGTCGACTCATGGATGTACCTGGGTAGATTTTTTGCAGGTAAAAAAGGATAGAAACCCCATCCTCGTTCTCTTCCTCTAGTGCATGTGAAGAGAAAAGGACATCCTCTGTGTAATAAGGAGTCAAGACGCTGCAGTACACAAGTTGTCCCATAAAGAAGCAACAAGCCAAGTGTTCATTAGAATACCATTCTTACCCCAATTAACATAAGCTGGAAACAGAATTAGGAAAAGGCAGTTCTACATGAGATGCAGTCTGTAACACGAGTCCTTGCCACCTAAAAAGCACAGACACGGCTGAATCTGCCGAATCGGCGTTCTAGTACAGCGGGACCCGGCGATACCTGCGGACACGCCGGGATACGCGTATCCTGCAGTATCCCATCATTTGCGAATTAAAAAAAAAACTAAATAGGGATACGCCGGGGATACGCTATGGACACGGTGGGGACTCGGGAGCCCAGTAACAGCCCGGTACAAACCCTTATTGGCAGGTTCGCGCACACGAGCACCACAAAAGGGACGAGCCGCTCTAGGCTCCAGCGACCACGTCGTCGCCGCCTGGAGTCGCCGGCTCGCCGCCGCCGTTTCCCTCAAGCTCAGAAGCCTCTCGCCCTCTCCTCCCGACAGCTGCTTGGGTTGAGCTGCGGCTGCTTGCTTCCCCATGCGGCCATGCCGTTGCTGCCTGGGTTTTTTATTAGCTGCATGCTGCCGTGCTCGCTTGAATGCGTCACATTGGGACTTTGGGAGTTCGAGATTGCCAAACCATACTGCACTTGGGAGCCAAATAGCATTGGAGATTGGGTAAGCAAACTTCAATCTCTAATACTAACATTTGCTGTATTTTGCAAGTTGCAATGACATGAGTGGAGGATCAATTAATTCAATCATTGAGCACTTGAAAAAGGAGACAACAAATGAGGCAGTATTCTGATCGCATGTCTAATTTTTTGTCTTTAACTCTATATTACATGGCATATTTTTAATTTTTTTATATATACTTGCCGTATTCCCGAATGGCTGTTTTAGAAAAATGCCGTATCGCCGTGTCCATGTCCCTGTATCCGTGCTTTTTAGCTTACCACCACTTCACCGGTTTACATTGAGTTATACTAGCATAACGGCGCATGTATTTTGTCTAGGGGAAGTGTGAATATTTAAATATATGAAGGCAAAGAAGCAAAACTCCATGGAGCAAATGATGATTGGTTACCAGTAAAATACACAGGGAAGCTAATCCAGTACACGACGATTCAAGCATAGAATTAATACATCATAAATTCTAGAGAGAACAAAAACTTACGAGAAGGACAGCATCTGCCGCACTTTTGGAGCACGTGGCATGTCCATAAAAAGGGAATTAGCAAAGAAAGATATCCTACTTCTAGCATCCAGGTTTGTAGGAACATCCATAGCAGATTCCTTCACTGTGAGCAGAAGGTGAAGCCTTTTTATCTGAAGCCAAGAACATAAGCACCAATCTTAGAGGCTTATCTTTATTTCAAATATGCATGTCCCTACTTCAAGTTCAAACAACAATAAATAAAAAACAAATCTGAGATATAACCTTTTCCTTCCAGGCATCTGACGCCTTCACAGGAAATTCAATAGCTTTAGTGAACAACTGTTTTCTGTTATTTCCACCATGTACCGTTTCCAGTAGCCTGATCAAGAGATGGCAATACAAATAAGTTACGCAAGACAACCAACACACACATCAACCAAGAATCTAAAGCATGTGATTTCCCACCGAGTTTGTGTCTGTGCGAACGCGTTCGTCTGGTGCGTGTACTCTTTCTATGGAAAAAGACCATTCTGCTAGTTTCTAGAGTAGAATGATAATTAGGATCTCTCACCCACTGAGTTGGCGTAGGTCTTCCATTATATCCCTTGTAACCACCTCGAGCATATCCTGGAACAGAATGACGACCTGACCCCGGTAGTTTTTGTCATTCTTTTGCTGCATGGAAAGAATAAGAATTAGGTGGCATACACATTCAACATGACCCGTGCCATGATGAGTAATTCTATACCAGTATGTCAAGCAGCTCAATGAACTTCTTGCTCAGGGTAGGTAAGTTACTCATGTGCAGATCCTTTATCAGAGTATCGTCTGCTACGAGATCATCCACCACTTTAAAAATCTTTTGGATGACACTGAAATATACATATCATGAAGTTTGTTCAGAATTAAAAAAAAAAATCAAGACTTGGTACGTTTAAAGTGAGAATGTAGAACATACTCTCGCTCCCGTGGACCAACCACTAAAGCATATATTATGTTTTTGAATGAAGCATAGCATTCCTTGATGGCATAAGTAAAATATGGATCTGAATTCATCCTTTTCTTTAGATCACGATCTTTTCCTCCACTGTCTGCTGCCATATCCAATGCTATTGGAATCTGAAATGCAGTTAATAAAATAAAATGAAACAATGCCTCATTCCACCAAAATAACAAGCAGGAGTTGAATGAGAATATGTACCTTGCTAGCAAGCAGGAATGGTGGCCACTGGATCATATCTATTTCACGATCTTTGCAGTATGGAACAAGTAACAAGTCCTTCTCCCTGACCGCAAGGCAACACACAACAGATCAGCAGGAAGCAAAAGAAAGACAGTCAATATGTAAGAATATATATCAGATGCCACACCTGTTATCAATCAAGTCTTCCTCGCGGAAGCTTGTGATAATTAGATTCCAAATCTGAGCAAATCTTGCAGCTATTTTGTCTTCTTCTTTGACATCCTCAGGTTTCTAAAGTAACTTAAGCGTGTTAGATGAGAAGACAAAAGAAAAGACATAGATGCTCTATCATAGCAGGGATCCACACCTAATGTGGTCTCAATTAAGATGTGAAAATCAAGAAATCCACACCTTAGAAGGTTTACTGGAGAAAGGTTTACTGGAGAAAGCGGAGCGGATTCCTCTCCTCTTTGAGTCATTTGGAATCAAGTGATCGTTGAAAGCCTTCGGCAAAGATTCGAAGCGAGATCTTAACATTCCTAAGGTCCGTATCTGATTTAGTGAAACCAACAACAGTATACTCTGTAAGTTACTTTATTCCCTTGTACAAAATTTCAGAGGAGCACAATCAAATCTAGAAATATTGAGTAATAAGCAAGGTTCACAAAAAATTGGAAGTTCGACAGTGTTTAATTAAAGAACAACACATACTGACCCAGACATAAACAGAACAGCTAAGTAGAATATTGGTCGGCTTTACTAACCTCACCAAGACGGCGACATGCCCCATAGATACCACCAACTAATGTTGAGAAAATTGCATACCATATTTGGGTATCCATGAAATAGACCTGAACCATTAAACCAAGTCAAGTCAAAAACGGATGAACAACTTCTTCTGTTCTACACAATGAAGAGGGCAGAAGGCGTACAAGAATGATAGGAGCCCAAAGTGCAATGACAACACCGATGTTGTTCTTTGCTGCAGATAAAACCAAAAATAAGAACATGTTCGGACTCATCCAGGTTAGAGAGAGAGAGAGAGAGAGAGAGAGAGAGAGAGAGAGAGAGAGGGAGAGAGAGAGAGAGGGAGAGAGAGAGAGGGAGAGATACCATGTGGGAAAAACTCATGCCACTGAAATGTTGTTATTGGCACCTTCATTATATCTTTTGTTGGTTGCACAAGTGGCTTGATCTGCAGGTCGGGCATTTGACAAGATGAGAAACCAAATTATGATTTCATAATAACGAAAGGAAACAGCTAGGAAAATTCACTCGATAACCTTTTACCAGCAAAAGTGTAGTTATGAGTCTGGGGAACATCATAGGTTTCTATTACTAGCCCTCAAGACATTAATGGGACAGAACTTCCGTTGAAATGGCTAGCAATAGTTTGATGGGAAATTATACAACATATATAGAGTTGAATCACCTCTGGAAATACAGGGACCTAAACATCCATTCACTTAAGTCATGTTGCTCTTGGACATGCATAGTTTTGACCTAGGCACGTTACTTATGGAGATTTAAATGTCTCAAGTTCACCTACATTGCAATTTTATCTTTCAAATATATGTGTGGCACTGTGGCAAGTCAAATCTCAATTATGGTGATCTCCTTTAATTGTCATTGCTATGGTATAAACCTTAGGTCTATGAAATTGCCCAAACATCTCACATATTCCACTAAGAATGCAGAAATATACTCAGATTTCATGTCTAGCAAAATGGTGGTGAAATCAATTAAGAATAATACCTCCACGTAGAAGCTCACTACCAATTTTGTGGCCAAAAGAATGACCCAGAACATTGTATACCTAGAAGAACAAGAATGCTCAGAAAGAGCACGTGCAATGGTAATTCATAAAGAATAACAAACGCTTAGACGGGCAAACATACTTGAAAAGGGAGAATGCGCCTTCATGCATTCCTCTGCCAACGAATAAGCGAGGCTGTACAATGTTTTACATCTTAGTATAAAGAGGATATCAAGAATCAACAACTTGAATAAAACTGCCAAAGCAAAATTACCTGTGACCACCACATTATGAGGGCTACAACTTTAAGATTTGACTTCTCAAGAAATCTCCTCAGGAAAGGAAAAATGAATAACGTAGCCGCCAGCATATTTGGTGACAAATATATCACAACAGCCAAGATGTATAACGATGGCTGGTTCCGGCCATCACCGAACCAGCTTTTGATTGTTCTATTGAGTCCAGTAGGATTGTCTGAGGTGTATGCGTAAGTTACTGGTAAAATTACAACCCATGCAGCTCCTGATAGTAATTTCAAGATGTACCGGAGTTTAACAGCAAGAGACATGCTTCTTCTAGCTTTCCAGCTCAAGACAATGTCCAGAATTGCTGCATTAAAATATATTTAGTAAACCTAACCAATGATAAACATTGCCTAGTGTGTACAAAAAGAACAACCAACATGCTTCCACGGTTTCATGCTTAGAATAATATGTTCAGAAAAATAAAATGAACAAGTCAATCAAATTACAAAAGTATTTTCATCGAGCTTTGGTACAGCTCAAGACAATGTCCATAATTGCTGCATTAAAATATATTTATGAAACCTAACCAATGGTAGTAATGTTCAGTGTTCCGGTGTGTACCAAACCAACAACCACCATGCTCCTCTGGTTTCATGCTAACAATATTATGTTCAGGGGAATTAAATCGCTGAGTAAAATCAAATTGAACAGAAGTACTTGCATAGAGCTTTGGTACAGAATATAGACCATAAACTTAATACTTTGGCTGCAATATCACTGCCTGTAGATCAGCAAAAGCTCCTGCTGTTCAGAACTTAAGCTAATTGTGGTCATGCAGGTTTAGGGTGAATGGAGAAGATAACTATTCAAACTATCAAAATCAATATCATGTGTAACCATCAAGCAGATAGGTGGCTTCGCTATCTGATAAGCAATGGGATGTGAACACAACGAAGGCACATAACAGAAAGACGATTAATGTGCATACAATAATATTAGGATAGGGAGGAGGGGGTGGGGGTATTGCCAACATACCTTGACACACTTTCATTACTGCAGCGGTTATAAATATGCTCGAAACCTGTTTGAATACTCCTGCATCAAAGATATCACCTGGTGTGCCACCATTCCAAGCAATTATAACCATGGCCTGAGTGAAAGATAAAATCAACAGAAAAAAGTTCATCTCAAGGAAACAGAAAACATCCAAAAGTGTAGTCGAAAGAAGAAGAGCAACACGAAGGTGGGAAATCACAACTAACCTGTAAAGATAAAATTAAGAAGCTCCACATCCTGTCAAAGCTACGGAAGATGTGCCAAAATGACCGTATCTCAACAAAGTTGACTTTTCCCATCCAATGGTCATTACCAGCTGGCCTGTTCTCCTGTAGCAGAACAAGAAATATCAATACCAAAAGAGACTGTATGAAGACTTAAACTGCAAATTTTATTTGACTCTTATTTTTTTTTTTAAGAAAAGGAGGAAGACCCCCGGCCTCTGCATCTGGGCGATGCATACAACCACTTTATTAATTATTCACAAAGACCTTACAAAGTGATACATCAGTAAGTATGAAGCCACCGTCTTGGCAACATCTGTCGCTACTCCTATCCAGTTGATGAAGGGATGCTGATAGTCCGAGCCTAATACTAAACAGACCTCGCAGCAAAGCCCAACATCTAAGACCGGAGGCCCCAACCAAGCCACTTGCCGGGTATGGGGCACACACCGGTTCAGCGCACTCTTAGAGGCCGCCGCCGCCAACAGCCCCTGATCCATCTTCAGAGCGGTACTGACGCATCGACCTTGCCTAGCCTAGCTGCCGTCGACGCCACCATGACGCCAGACAACGCCACCATCCTGCACTCGTCCATCATCACACGCCGAGCGACGAGACCCCGCTGCTCCATGCCGCTGAGACCCGCCGTTGTCGACGTGCCAGATGCCACGCCGCTCCTCCTTCGCGAACACCACCTGCTGCCACTGGTCCCATCCCCTCCGCTGCAGTTCCTCTACACTCCCAACCAAGCCCCAAGGCCCCTGACGATGCCTCCAGGAAGGTCATGACACGAACAGCGCCGCCGCCGCCAGATCGGAAGAGGATTGAAGGTTTTCACCTGGGCAGGGGATCGGGATGGGTAGTTTGGGACCTCAGCTACGCCTCCATGAAGGAAAGCGGCGCCCTTGGGCGTCGCCGCCACCGGGCCTGCCAGACCGGCCAAGGTTTCCCCCGAACCCCAAGTACACCACCAGGGCTCACCACCATTGGAGCCAGCAGACAAAGCCACCGGGATGTCGAGAGAGGCAGCAGGACAGAGGGGAACCTCCAGATTTGACGCAATAGAGCACCGCGCCGCAGTAGGACTCCACCAGCGACCCACCGCTCGCGCGGCCGAGCACACTGGCCAGCGTCTCCTGCGGACGTCGCCAGCCGCTGGACGCCGCCGCCCTAGGAACCGCAGGCCTCCGATGCGATCTGGTCCGCAGGCCGACGAGAACGATCCGAGCGCCGAGATCCCCGCCGCCACCTTCCCCGGTGCCCGCGCGGGCTTTCCCGGCGGCTGTCTCCAGTGGCGGCGAGGAGGGAAGGGGGGCTGAAGGGGTGGCTGGGCGGCGGATCCCTAATCGCCCCCGAGTCGCCCGAGGGGTGACGCGAGCTTTATTTGGCTCTGTTGCCAGGCAAATCTATAAACCACCTTAACTCAAGTTTTTTTCCCTGCACTAGCCTGAACACTACGAACACATAAGCAAGCAAAATCGTCTCATTTGTGCTGCATAAAAAAAGATCTACCCCTGCCCTCGAGCCTCGGCTTACAATCATTTGGATGAGAACAGAAGCTTACAACAACAACAACAACAACAACAAAGCCTTTCAGTCCCAAACAAGTTGGGGTAGGCTAGAGTTGAAACCCATAAGAACAGAAACTTACATAGGCAAAAAATCTTTGGAAGTTGAAAATTAACAAAGGATTATGAAATAGGCAGCTTACATCTACCTCGTACTCATTGTTGCACAGTAAAAAATGTATCATCTTGTAACCAAAACTATGCGGTATTAGATGGCATTTTTTTATCAGACAGTTGAATACATATATTTTTGTTAAATAATACTACTGAATGGTTTATTTGAAGATTAAACAAGGCACCTGATTGCTACCAACTTTCTTACTGTGAGATGTTAACATCTAGATAGTACTAAGCCAAATCTACTCATTTGCATGAAGGTAATGCAAGTAAGTACATTCATATCAAAATGGACTTACTCCATTCGTCTGATCATGAGGAGCGACAGCAGGATTTGGAGTGAAAAAATCAGCATTAGTTCTCATAGGCCATCCTAATCGGAAACAATCTCTTGACCTGATAAGCAATGTAAAATTAATTGCATGGGTATCCTCCAAAACTGGCTCAGGAAATTACAAGGAAGATAACAAATTACACTGTATTTACCAAAAGTACTCATTGAGATCATCATAATTTCTCCAATGCGAGTGTTTTGATTTTATTGTCTTGCTCTTTTCAGCTTCCTATGTAAAAATCCCAAAGGACATAAGTTAATTGTGCTTGAAATTAAAACATGAGAATGGAAATTAAGAACTGTACCATCTCTATGACTTTGTAAATTGGGGTCACAATTTTCTTCAGGAAGACTTCTTCTTCGCCACCGTAGGCTGGTTTAACATTTTCACCAGTTGTTGGGCTCACATTTCCAGCCAACATACCGTATAACTCAAAAGCCATCTGCAACGGAATAAAAAAGGTACTGCCATCACTTGCAAATAACCATTTAATAGCAAGAGCTATGGTCTAAAAATACAGCAATGTCCCAAGTCAATCAATCATGACCAACAAACAGCCTTGATATTAGGCTGTATGCATCTACGATGCAGAGGCCGGAGGTAATAAAGCTTCCATTTTCTAAAAAAAACAGCCTTGATATAATCATATAATCAAGCACTTTTTACCTTTTTACCTAGAATGTCCATGAACACAAACTTCACAGTTGCTAAAGGTGAAGAAGAATGAAAGGACAACATGATCATAAATGGTATGTAAACTTTTGGGGCACAAAAATATAATGTACTAACCTCAACCTTTCACCCATGTACAATGGTCTAAAATACTAGGGGCATCACCAGAAGAAAAGGGAGAAGGCAAAAATAGGGATCGTTTTAGAACTTTCTTGATCAATGATTACTGGATCACCTCGGGGGAAACTTATGCCTGCATAATCTATCGTGTACTGGATCACCTCGGGAGAAACTTATGTCTGCATCAACTATCGTGTACACAACACTGTTTGATGCAGCAGTGCTTAGAACATGCATCATGCAGCCAAATTATCAAAGACTTTTCACCTCAACAGTCTTTGGTACTGGAATAACAAGTGGAGCCATGCACGTAGAAGGCTAGAAGCCACTCTTTACCTAAATGTCGTACTGACATACTTTGTAGGTAAGCTACGGTTTGATTCGATATACTGTTCGTTTTAGTTGACAATTTTGCAGGTAAGTCCTCATGCCTAAGGTAGGTCACATCTAACATATACTTTCCATACAATGGAAGTGAACAGAATGTGACACCTCAGAAGATGCCAACAGATTTGTGCAGGTTGAAGTCAGAAAAGATAAAGGGTGTGTTTGGTTTGAGCCCAAGCTTTCCCTACAAAAATATTGGTAAAGGTTTTGCTTATCACAGGCCCATTCATCGAAAATCAAAATCGTAGACAGGAAAAGAAAAACGAATTTCTATCAAATCAATAGAAGAAAGGATCCTTTCCCTGATTTGAATCCCGTCCTCCTTCAAATAGGATATCTCTAGACTTCCCTATAATAACTGCAATGATTTTATCCATTTTGCGAATTCCTACTTTGTTTTAAGTATATTTATTACTTTGTTTATATATACATTACCTAAATTGATCTACCTTAAACAGAAAAAATAAAGAGTAAATAAGAAAACATAATATTCTGTCTCGTAGTTCTGAAATAGTTCTTTCTTTTTATATATAGTATTACTTCTCATTAATGTTGGCAAGAAAAATGAACTAGAGTGTGCAAAAGGTCATTGCATGCCAAACAATTGGCGACCATCGAAACAAAGACCAATTTTTTTTTTTTGTCATGATCAGAAAATTGGTTGGCTACATTTTGGCAACTATCCGGACATACACAAATAGCATAGTATCCTTTGCATTATTTTCGTTGTAACCAGGAAATCAGATTAGGACCCTGAACTCCTTTAAGAGTTTAAAACCCAGTTCGCCAGCTCAGTAAATAGATCATGTGTTTAATTTGACGAACAAGAAAGGAATTGACCATACATGATGATAGATGTAGCAAAGACACTCTGGCATAAATCGCAAGTTAGCCGCCTCGCCCCATATGAGCAGATAAAGGCCCATATAGAGAAGCTTACGCTGTTGTACTTCTTGTTGAATAGTCGGCAGCCTACAAACATAATGATCAACTAATTAGTGGACCAAGGGACTATGAAGAGCTTATAGTTGCAGATCTCGGTTAAATCACGTAATCATGATTAACATCTAAATTTGGCACTGGAGATTGAACATCATACCATAAGCTGCTTTTGCGGTCAAGGTACTCGCACCATCTCTTGTAGTTCTTGAATAGCTTCCTCATTACTTTATCCAACGCACGGTCATCTAACTGAAAATATTGCCGAAAAGGAAATGATGTAATGACATCATTACACAAGGGTCCATGTGCACACACCTCACATGAATGCATGTCGGGAAATGCAGTACCTTTGCATGTTGCTCAGGTTTGGACGTCTCCCTTATATGCACGTTGGCAAGCAAGAGTATGAGATGTTCTCTTTGATTGGACACGTTATCTTTCTGCAGAGTGATTGTTGAAGTTAGAGAGCACTGACGTATCAGAGCTCACAAACACATCATCGATACGAATATGTTTGATATGAAAGCAAAAATCTCACGGAAAAAAAAAGATATGAAAGCAAAAGATAAACAGTCGCGGCGTTGTCATAACCTGAAACCCAAACATTGCCTGAAGCCATTCAAGTAGATCTGCATCATCCTTCTTTTCATGATCCTTGGGCCATGGCAGGCCCCTTGTGTTGCGAAGAGCATGAAAAGCAGCTTGGATCTACAAGTAGTAATGAAAAGCAGTGCATAAGCCATACTGTAACCATCCCAACATCTCGTCAAAGTATGATAAGCTCGTAGTGAAGTCGATATGGAAATCAGGACAGATGGGAACCTCAGGATATCGCATAATAGCCTGATTAGCGCTGTCAGGATTGAGCGGGAGGATATTGTAAGGAAGATACAGCTTTTTCTTCTCCTCGACTTGGTTGTGCGTCTCCAAAATCTGCAACAATCAACAATCACAGCAGGGAGGTGAAACCAACTATTTTTTAGATAACAAGAGTAGCGGTGGGTTTTTTTCTTTTTCGTGAGGAAACATAGCAGGTGCATTGTGTCAAACAAAAGAAAAAAGAAGGCTGCAATGTTTTCTACTAGAACTTACCGCTTGATCAACTTCGATTTGCTGTGAAACATTGACGGCCTTTAGGACCTCGAACAGGACAGCCGCAGTCTGATACGCCTTTGTCAGCTGAGCACTGAGCAAACAGGAAAACAAAGCGGGCGTCAGCGCAAGCCATAAATGAGTCAGCAGCATTAGAAAAGAAGATAGTTGGTGCTGACCGGTCAGCTTTATCAGCGGCATTTTGGAGCGCCTGGATGTACTTGTTGAAGTACTGCTGGTAGAAACTCTGCATTTCGCGAGCATCGCTCTGCTTAACCCTTCCCTTCGAGGTGGGGTCGTTTTCCTATGGAAGGAAAGTCGTCCATGGCAAGTTAGTCAAGCACTTAATAATTAATATGGCATATATACGTCGGATGCCGTGCAATTAATTTCGCTGCTGGGGTGAAACAGGTCTATGATTTCGAAGCTATAAATAGATCACAGCGCGGGAAGGAGCAGAAACGGAATGTGATCAAATATGCTGCATGTTTTAAGGTGGTGTCGGGCGGGAAGGCGTACCCTTTCGAGCCTCTGCAGGAGCGCGGTCTTGAACTGACGGACACCACGTCCTCTGGAGGTGGGGTCGAGGCGATGGGCCTTCTCGAAGGCGTAGAATCGACCTAGCAGGCAAGAGGACAGAGTCAGTTGCGTGGGTGAGACCGTGAGAGGTGAGACAAGAAAACAGGTAGTAGTACTCTGTAGCACAGCTTACAGCTAGAGAGGGAATTATGGCCGGCTGTTGTGAATTAATGAACAGAGTCAGTCCCAGGACTGTCACTGGCAGTAAGGTAAGATAGCTCTGTTAGATATCATAGATGATCTCAGGATCATCAAGCTCAAGATTTGAACCACTAACAATCAGGAGATGGATTTTTACCTTTGTTTTGGGGTCCTTGTTCACCAGATCCTGCCATCTCCTTTTCTTAAGTAAGCACCACCAAGAATACAATCTGATGGTGGTGATGGTCCTTCCCAGTGCTGCTGTGCTGTGCTTGATCAGTAGCTGTTCTTGAGAGAAAGTGAGAGAAGCAAAATGTATGTGAGTGTGTGTGAGTGGCTTGCTTAAAGCAGCAGCAGCCAGCCACCTCTCTCTTATCCTTATCTCCCAATTTTCTTTAATGGACAGTGCACTAGGGGGGCCACACCTGGTTGGAGAAGGGCTACCCCTGATCAGGGCAGCTCAGCTGGTAGCTACAGTGGCCACCGCTTACTGTAGCAACCGCCCTACTGTAGCTCTTCAGATATATTCACTTTAAGCTTTATCTTTAGTCTTTAATCTTTAGAACATAACAGCTACAGTTTAGGCTTAGATCAAAATATCCAACATTCTCCCCCTTGATCGTAAGGCTAAACTTATAAGTCCACTTCTCGACGAAATGGCATACGAGATAACAGGATTGCAACGGTCAATTATTACCGCAGAACCCAGTTACTACAATATACCACCTCATCTTGAAATGGAACTTCTTTAACTTTAGGAGCTCCATAAACATAATTCTTACTTGAAAAACTTATGAGCTCATTTCTTTGTTGGAACTTATACAGAGCCAATAAGATACAATGGTCAATTAAGTACCATCGATCTAATTGACCACAATACATCATTCCATCGAAGAAACAAACCCCCTTAGTCTTGTGGGGAGATGGTGTTGTAATGGTCCCAAGAGTGCAGCTTCTCTTCATATATTCTTGTGCATATCCTTATGTGCGCGCTTTTAAAGAGAAGAGAAATCATGTTTCATTTCCAGAATCATAATTTGTCCCTTAATAATAGACTGCCATTTAATCCTTATGCCGGCAACATTATAAGGCAAGCCTCTTTAAATGTGATACTTAACTTTAATATCTTTAACATAATACTTTAAGCATCAAGACATTAACCTTATATAATGCCCGACACTTATGCCTTAGATTTAATACTCATTTGTTGAGCCATAAAACTTAATTCATCAAGGCCTTGAACATACCTGATTCTGGAATTAATCTTTTACAATGTCATAGGTCTGACAGATACCTCTTGACATGTTACTCGAATAATCTGCACTCTTACATAATGTGTTCCGGGATAAATTCCTTAAAGAAATTCCTTACTCTTAAATTCATATGGATTAGGGACATGAATCCATATCTTAAGTACTTAGGGAATTAAGGGCATGCCACAACTTTAGTTTGCATCCTTGACGGTGCCTTAAGAAAATTGGGTAAAGCCACTCCACAACATGGCTCCCCCGCAAGGGTGAAACTTTTGTGGATAAAATTTTCGTAAATTCACACCTTGCCAAATACCTTAGTGGTCCACAACTTGGTGGTCACCTCATTTCTTAAAAAAAACATAAGCATGCAATCCCTTAATGTGATATACAACACATCATTACTTTAGTGCTTATGCCTACAAGGCAAAGCTTTTCTCATAATGTTCCAGGAGTCCAGTCCTGGATTTATGTCTGTCAGTTATCCCGGTCTCAAATCTTAAGGGCGCATAATAACTTAAGCATTAGTGACAACATAAGAAAACTTATCGCCCTTGAGGGAGTAAATATAAACCTTTAGTATGAACTTAATACTCCCCTTTATGGACCAATCTTAGTGAATCTTTTAAGACAAAACATCACTAAGATTAACTTAGTACCCCAAGGAAAAACCTCAGGTTTTATGCAATATCCCTATTGCTTATAGTCAATATAATATTGATCAATCATAAATTCCTTATTAAACTTATTTCTTATTGAGCTTTGTACCACTGTCAGATATTGATTGTCTTAAAACTGATCAATCATCATAATTGATTCCTTCATTATACAAAAGGAAAAACTTTATGAAGTTTCCATCTCTAAAATCTTAAGTTTGGTAACCATATGTCACATTTTCATAATTTATTCCCTCAAACTCCCATTCACGTTAAATCTTTTCCAACAAGTCTTGTAACAAGACGTGTTGCTTAAACTTAAGAGAAACTTTGCCAAGAATTACCTTGGCTATCTGGGAGTTAGGAATAGCTCCTCTTTCAATGGAGCTGATAATTGCCATAAAGCCCTTAGAATCAACTACTCTCCCTTTAGCTTTTCAACATCATACTCTATTTCGGAGTATCATAATTTTTCATTATCCTGCTTTGGATCTTTAGGAGAATTATTATGGAGAGCATAATTAAATGTTTTATCTCACTTAGGAGATATCACATAATATGGCATAAACATCAGAGGGAACGAAATGGCTAACCATAAGGCGCAACATCAAAAGGGCAATTTAATCCTTCTTTATTACCATAATAATCATGCATTGAGGTATTAATAATGATGCCCTTGAGAGATGGAAATTCAAATGAAGACTTAAGAAAATTTGGCTAGAAGTGGTACTTAACAAAAGCTCAACCCTCATTCATAATTCTACACTTAGCTTTACTTCAAAAGAATTACTTAGAAGTAGAGTGGAATTTAAATATACAACATACCTGGAAGTTAAAGAAGGAAGTTCAATCCTCCCCCTCGAAATGTGGACGAAACTATAGCTCGACATTTCGACGAACTTCCATAATGAATATTCCACTTACAGAGGAGAAGACTTATAGAATTAACATAAGTCACATTATAGGAATGAAGGATACAGGACTTCATTGTGTGCTAATGGAAAACTTCCATAGCCTTTAACATTAACCTCCAGTCCAATCTCAAAAACTTCACCTCAAACCTTTTCGTCCACGAGGCCATAATAACATCATATTTATGGTATCCAAATTCCTTATGGATACAAAAACTTTTGAGCTTAATTCCAGCCCACTTTATAAACTTTATTGCAAATAATATAATATAAGTGAACTCAAAAACTCCACAAATTCATCATGTCTCAAATCTTAAATCTTGAGTATTCCTAAGACCAAAATGATCTCATATGATCTTAAGGAGCTTTTAAGCTACTCCATTAATGCCAGAAACAACTTTATTATGACTGAACTAGGGAATTACTCCCCAGATCCTTACTGGCATACTCCCCCAGATTCTTTACTGGGTTTTGCTCCCTTAGATGTTAATAAACAAGAAGCCTATCGGATTCTTGTTAATACCTCAATAATCAAAGTTTCTTTGACGGGAGCTCATTAGATTTTCATTATGCATGACCTCATGAAAAATAATATACATAAGCTTAAATCATTGCTTATGAGAAACATTAAATCAGCCAAAAACATTATGGCTGAATTGAAAAACATTAGCAATAGGGATAAAATGCATGATCACAAATTTTGATAGTGATCATACAAAACATAATTCTTCGTGTAAACATTAATCTTTAGGGAATGGCACATGTATTCAATCAACTTTGGTCAGAATGAATTCACGTGCCACAACTTTATTCCAAAATAACATCAAGTCTCCAATTAAAATTTCTCTTTGATTCTTAATTGGAGATAGCTTAATGATCATGATAATGATCACAGAAGCTTAGAACTTCAAGGATTAATTGATCTGGGAATTAATCAAATGATTTATGGCTATAACTAAAACTTAATGAATTTATATGTATATATATATAGCCATGAATCATATCATTAATCAGAGGCACTTGATTGCGGAAGCATACAATTTATAAGCATAAGTTTACAGTAACTTAGTAATCAATTAATTGGTTTATATCCTTTATTCAATTCCCCAAAAGTACTTTAATATTTGTGGCCTATTTCAAATTGTCCGAAAGCCTTATGCACGAGATTTGTTTTCCCAGATCATAAACTTCTTTTGTTGATATGATCCACATCAGCTTTGGCCAGAAGTGTATCATAACAACAAAATATTTGTGATCAAGTATTCATTAATCAGCTTTGGCCAGAATAACAAATACCAGTCACACTTTATGGCCTCTTCAAACTTTTTTACTGATCCGACTCACATCAGCTTTGGCCAGAAGTGAGCAGGAGCAGTAAAACGTTTTGTAGTCAGATATTCATCAACCAGCTTTGGCCAGGATGACAAACATCAACCACACATAATTAAAATCATGTCTCTTTATTCTTCTTTTATTGATCCAGTCCACATCAACTTTGGTCAGAAGTGGACAAGAACAATAAAATTTTGCAGTCATGTACCCACCAATCAGCTTTGGCCAGAATGGTAAATACAGACCACACTTCATTAGTCAGAGACATTTAATACAATAGCCTTATTAAATACGCATGACTTAAGGACAAAATTCTTTAGCGGGCAATAATTTATGACAATCCATGGTTTGGTTAAAAAAGTAACCATGAAAAGTCAACATTAGGTATTCTTTATGCCCAAGACTTAATTATAGCTCGAATTAAAGGCCACTTAATTTCTTTAGACAAATCAACCATTAATCAATTTATTTATTTATTTATTTTGGGGAACATCATTAACATAAAAGCCTCATTCAAAGAATACATATTATTTGAGCAACAACCATTAATTATTTTCAGGGCCATTTCATAATTGACATAATTGCTCATAAAGAGTATAAGGGTCCCAACTTAATTTAATTGCTCAAAACATTACTTAATTGAGGCCACAATAAGATTTAAAATACATAAAGCTCTCTTATAATAAAAATAAATTGATTAGAGAAGCACATCATAAACTTAAATAGAATAACATTATTCTGATATCAAGACATAATACAGAATGCCTTGAAATGATTAATTATAACATAATTACCTTTAGGAAAAATTAAAGATAATATAATACCATGAAAAACATTAAATATGGCACACAGATATAATAATTATTATAATCATAAAATGCCATAAAGAAAGAATTAACTAAACATAATGATAAAACAATACAAATAATTTAATCATGGCATAATATGTCACATTAAACATAATGGAAATTAAAACACTAAATAACTATATTGCCATAAAGAAAACATAATAAGCCATGCATAAATTTTGGCCCAAAAATGTTCACTTTTACACATAAAACTTTAATATTAAAGGAAAATTATTTAGCAATTTTCCAAAATAAGTTCCTGCCCATAACAGAGTTTTAGTCCAACACATATTAATTTTTTTTTTTTATTGGACTAAAACTAACTTCTGTGCTGAGCTTGCGATCAAATCCAGCCCAGCCAAAAAATTATCTTCTGCTCCCCCTGGTTCCCAGGCCAGCCACCTGGGCCTGGGCCAAGAATCTGCGGCTCCCGCAGGAGCCCATCAGGCCGGACAGTAACTGGTGGCTACGAGCCGTTGGATTTCCATCCGATGGCTGGCGATGCGTGCACAGCCGAGCAAAACAACGCCAAAACGCCTCTCCCCCTAGCGAACCCTATCCATTTCCTCCTCCTTCCACCTGCTTCTCCCCCAGACGGCGCGAGAGAGAGAGAGAGGCGGCCAGCGGCGACGAGGCCAGCGGCTGCGGAGGAAGGCAGGCGGCGCCGGTGAGCGCCTCTCGCCGGAGGCCCGTGCAGCGCGCGAGGCTCCGTCGAGCGGTGTTTACCGGCGTCATATCCGACGCGGCCGCGCGCGTGCAAGCATCCCTGCAACGGCGACGGCGAGCGGCCTCAGGTCCAGCACGGCGGCGCTTCTACCTCGACGACAAGCGCACGAGAAGAGCAACAGCCACCGGCTGGTGCAGTGGAGGAGCAGCCTGCTTGGGGCAGGCCCAAGCACATCTGCCAACTTCAAGTGGTGGCTCCGGCGCCGCCGTACGACGACGAGCACCTTCACCCGTAAGGTATGCATCCACTGCACTTAATTCATTAGGATTAGGACTAGGGTTCCACTAATTTGGGATTTCTTTAGTTAAGGTTTCGGTGATTTGGGGATTTTTACTTTAGGGTTTGCTTTAGATCAATTTATCCCCACTTAATTGAACTTTAGCCGAAACCACTTCATCAGTCCAGGAGGAAACCAAACAATTTCATTAGTTAGGGTTCCTAATTAGGGGAAATCCTTAGGATTAGAATATAAATCATTCATTTCCCCTCTGATTTAAAACATGAATAGAAACCCTTGATCCCAATTAGGGGTAAACAGAAGGAATCCATGTTCTAGGGTTCTTATGAATTGGGGATTTTATTTAATTGCATCAGTCCCCTGTTATCATTATTAAATGGAGACCCTAGAGCTTCAAATTATCTGTTAGGGCTCAAAACTTTAGTAATTTAGGGCCAAATAAAATCAAGCCTTGATATACATAAGAACAGCTTGTGCCTTTAGTTTAAGTACAACAGATCAAAAAAACTGATCTGTCCCTTTATAGGGTTCAAATATATTCAAGCTTTGCTCACACATAAAGAACAGCTTGAATTTAACTTAAGTAGGAAGAACCCCTTAAAGTTTCAACTTGATCAAAACAGATCAAGCATGATCTGAGCAAAACAGGGCTGAACAGTGGCTAATCATGAGACAATAAAACATAATCATGTACAAGCACAAGCTTGAGCTTGCTCAAAATAGAATCTTTGTCATAGGCTTAGATTAATCATCAACATAAACACATAAATTTGAAACATAAGCCCTTTGACAGCAGCAAAAAACATAAAAAGAACTTGAGATGGGCTCAGTCTTGAGCAAGAAGGCTCTGATGCCATTGTTAGATATCATAGATGATCTCAGGATCATCAAGCTCAAGATTTGAACCACTAACAATCAGGAGATGGATTTTTACCTTTGTTTTGGGGTCCTTGTTCACCAGATCCTGCCATCTCCTTTTCTTAAGTAAGCACCACCAAGAATACAATCTGATGGTGGTGATGGTCCTTCCCAGTGCTGCTGTGCTGTGCTTGATCAGTAGCTGTTCTTGAGAGAAAGTGAGAGAAGCAAAATGTATGTGAGTGTGTGTGAGTGGCTTGCTTAAAGCAGCAGCAGCCAGCCACCTCTCTCTTATCCTTATCTCCCAATTTTCTTTAATGGACAGTGCACTAGGGGGGCCACACCTGGTTGGAGAAGGGCTACCCCTGATCAGGGCAGCTCAGCTGGTAGCTACAGTGGCCACCGCTTACTGTAGCAACCGCCCTACTGTAGCTCTTCAGATATATTCACTTTAAGCTTTATCTTTAGTCTTTAATCTTTAGAACATAACAGCTACAGTTTAGGCTTAGATCAAAATATCCAACAAGCTCTACTAGTATGTACTAGAATCTCTTGTACTTGAGGAGGAAGAATATAATACAGTACTACTACACAGAGACTCACACAGGTACTAAGCAATAGAATACACATCTCGGAATCGAATTAATACGCAGGCAGACTAGACTCTAATAGAATACAGCCTTGGTAACAAACTTTGTACTAAATCAGCGACAACTAAAATGGATCGGAGGGAGGGAGTAGTAATTAACAAGCAGTAGAGTAGGGAAAGAGAAGGTAACAAGTACTACTCCGAGTAGTAATAATTAGAAAGCAGTGGAAGTGGAAGAAGAGGTCGGGAGTAGAGAAGAGCAGAGTGGTTACATAGGTATGCGACGCGCGGGTTGGTTGCCTCGACCTCGTTGGCGACGCGGAGGATGGGCGCGATGTCGCCGAGCGAGGAGGGGACGACCTCGCTGTCGAAGATGGACTCACCCAGGTTGCCCGCGGTCTGCGTGCGGAGGAGCCTCCTGCCGCCAGACGCCGGCGTGGAGGAGGAGGCGGTCTGCACGTTCTTTTGGACAAGCGAGGAGGGGATGACCTCGCTGCCAAAGATGGACTCACTGACGACCTTCCTGCCGCTGGAGGAGGAAGACACCATTGATTCCTGCGTGGAAGGAGCTAGCTTCTGTTGTTCCGGAGGTAAGAAGAAAATGAAAATGGTCGAGGATGATGGATTAATTGGCCGTGAGTGGGGAATGGGAGTCCGTATATATTGTCATCAGAGAGCTAGCAGTGCAGTGTAGTGGCTCATTAGTTATCACTACTTATTAGTGGGAATGAAGGAAAGGAAAGCCGCTTGCATTGCACCAAAGAAACAAGGTAAGTACGTAGCTGAAGGACTTTTCTATCACTGAATCCTTCCTTGGTGGCCACGTAAGAGTAGTGGAGGAGTGATGCATAAAGCATAAGCGTATGCATGGGATGGGATGGGATGGAGCTGGCAAAAAAGATGAGACGCGGGAAAAAGACTCTTTTGTTGTTTCGTAGCTTCCTTTGGGTGCTCATCCTTCGTGGCTTACTAGTTAAGCAAAACAATTCAAACACACCATTTTCATTTTTAGTTATTAGTTCAAAAATGAAACAAGTTGCAGTCAGTCAGAATCATCAATCACAACTACTAGAGACTAACCCACAGTTCCACAGGATTGAAACCTGACTCTCCTGCACATCCTTGTTTCCAAAGTTATTCCTCGCGCTTGGCTTCGTATATAATTCATGAGCCACCTCCCCTCACTTGTTCTATTCTGGTATCAGACGCAATACTTATTCCTGTTGCTCTGAACCCCATTCACACTCTGGGTTGGGCATTGAAAGATTGTCTGCCCGCTTGAAACTTCTTATTGTACCTTCTTACTTTGCTCTCGATGTTTTTCTTGAGTTTCAACTCGAGAGATGCCTCTATGCCTCATTCACTGAGACAGCCCCCTGGTACCAAACATGTGTTGAGCTCCGTCCTTCCCGAGTTTTCCCCCTTATCTTTTTCGTAAGTACGAGGAAGATCCTGAAGGAAGAATGACAGCTTCGTCGTGATGCATTGATGCAGAGAAATAAAGACTTAAACGCAGTGGACCGACCTCATCGGGAAGAGCAACCAAGACCGAGAACATTCGTTAGATTCGCATGGACTGTCACTGCTCTTCTACTTGAGAGAGAATATAATACGCAGGCAAACTAGACTCGGTAATAGAATACAGCCTTGGTAACAAACTTTGTACTAAATCAGCGACAACTAATATGGATCGGAGGGAGGGAGTAGTAATTAACAAGCAGTAGAGTAGGGAAAGAGAAGGTAACAAGTACTACTCCGAGTAGTAATAATTAGCAAGCAGTGGAAGTGGAAGAAGAGGTCGGGAGTAGAGCAGAGCAGAGTGGTTACATAGGTATGCGACGCGCGGGTTGGTTGCCTCGACATCGTTGGCGATGCGGAGGATGGGCGCGATGTCTACGAGCGAGGAGGGGACGACCTCGCTGTCGAAGATGGACTCGCCCAGGTTGCCCGCGGTCTGGGTGCGAAGGATCTTCCTGCCGCCGGTGGCCGGGGTCGAGGAGGGCTCCCCTCCGGGGCCCAGGCCCGTCCGCCTCCCGGAGGAGGAGGCCATGCCGCCCGCCGGACGGGAAGAAGGAAGAAGCTCTCGCTTGCTGTTGGTCCCTGGCTGCATGGAGCTAGCAAGCGTGCGTCCCTCTCTGCGAGTAGGATGTATGGGAGAAGAGTAGGATGGTCGGGAGTAGGATGGATGGTGAAGCGCAAGGAAGGGTTTGGTGGGAAGGTGGAGTAAAATGGCTTCGGCCGGACCCGAAGGAGGAAACCAAACCCTTCCTTGGATGGATCGATCGATTTTGGGGAAGGGGATTGATGGCGAGGCGAGGTCGAGGAGGGAACCAAGAGAGAATCACGGAGTGGAGAATCACGAAAGAACGAGGGCGGATGAGTACGGGCCTCGGCAGGCTGATACATCTCCAACGTATCTAATTTTTTTGATTGTTCCATGCTGTTATAATATCAATCTTGGATGTTTTTATAATTATTTACAATAATTTTATATTATTTTTGGAGACTAACCTATTAATCTAGTGCCCAGTGCCAGTTGCTGTTTTATGCCCTGTTTTTGTTTCACAGAAAATCAATATCAAACGAAGTCCAAATACAGTGAAACTTTTTGGAGATTTTTTATTGGACCAGAAGAACACTAGAAGCTTCGGGAGAGGGCCAGAAGAAGAAGAGGTGGGCCATGAGGCACCAGGGCGCGCCCTAGATGGCTTCTTCTCTCTTTTTTATCTTCAATGCAGTGTTCTCCTCGATGTTCTTGGAGATTTATCCGATTTAATCTCTTTTTGCAGTGTGTTTGTTGGGATCCGATGAATTGTGAGTTTATGATCAGATTATCCATGAAATTATTTGAGTCTTTGCTGCACTCTTTTATGCATGATTATTATAGCCTCGTATTTCTTCTCCGATTTATTGATTTGGTTTGACCAACTAAGTTGATTTATCTTGAAATGGGAAGAGGTGCTTTGTAGTGGGTTCGATCTTGTGGTGCTCAATCCCAGTGACAGAAAGGGACATGACACGTATATATCATTGCTACTAAGGATAACAAGATGGGGTCTATTCATTGGGTTTATTAATTCGTGAGTTTGTCTTGTCTACATCATGTCATCGTTCTTAAGGCATTACTCCGTTCTTATGGACTTAATACACTAGATGCATGCTGGATAGCGGTCGATGTGTGGAGTAATAGTAGTAGATGCAGGCAGGAGTCAGTCTACTAATCTTGGACGTGATGCCTCATTGCCTTGGATATCGTCATGATTATTTGCTTTTCTATCAATTGCCCAACAGTAATTTGTCTACCCACCGTATGCTATTTTCTCGAGAGAAGCCTCTAGTGAAACCTATGGCCCCCGGGTCTATCAATCTCATATTACTAAAACCCTAAAAATATTGCTGCAATTTTCTTTTACTTATTTTATTTTGTACTTTTATTTCAATCTATCAATCTATCAAATATAATTTAATCTTGCAATCTTACCGCCAAGGGATTGACAACCCCTTGTTTGCGTTGGGTGCAAGGATTTGTTGTTTGTGTGCAGGTGCTGCTCACTTGGTGTTGTGTGATTCTCCTACTGGTTCGATAACCTTGGTTTCATAATCGAGGGAAATACTTATCTCTACTGTGCTGCATCATCCCTTCCTCTTCAGGGAAAATACCAACGCAAACTACAAGTAGCAGGAAGAATTTCTGGCGCCGTTGCCGGGGAGACATCATCAACATTTATCAAGTACCTTTGCACAAACACTCATCTCCTTGCATTTACTTTATTTGCCATTTGCCTCTCGTTTTCATCTCCCCCACTTCTAAAATGTTTCTACAAAAATACAAAAATATTTTCCGTTTGCCTTTTTCATGTTTGTTTGCTTGTTTGCTTGCTTTATCATTATGGCTAGTTCTTCACTCGTTACTCTTACCCCTGAAAATGAAGTACTTAATTTTAAACAAAGGGGAGGAGAGAATTTAAAAGATGCTTGGTATAGGATTTGCGATGCTCATAATAGATCAACTCATAAGCAATCCTCCACTATTCTTCTTCGCAATTTTTATGTGGGAATTACTACTTGGTATAGATTTGTGGTTGATACTATTACTAGAGGGAATTTCTTGATGTGTCCCTCTATGGATGCTTTTAATGCTATGGGAAATTTAGTGGGATCACCACCTATCACTGTTAATGAAACAACTTTGACTTTGGAACATGTTATGCGAAGGCTAGATGCTATTGAAAGTAAAATGACTACTATTGAACACCTTGAGAATTTGGATAAAAAATTCATAATCATATCACTCAATTTGGTTCCAAGGTAGGAATTGCATTGAAAACCTTAAAAGAAAAGGAACCGGTAGTTAATGAAAGAATAGAACAAAGCCCCGCTAGAATCGATAAGATAGAAGAAATTATTATCAATTTGGGGTCAGCTTTTTCCTCCGTTAAAAATATTGATAAAACTCCTCCCAATAAAAATTGCATGTTCGTATATGTTCCTAAGACCAATGGTGCTACTTCTAGTAAGGGAAATTAGGATCTTAAAATGATTAGCGTGCACCCCAATTTCATTGATATAATTAAGGAACCTGTTCACAAAAGTAAAATTCTTGATTTTGTGCCCAGGAGTGTGATGATGAACACTTGTGTTAAGTCTATTAGAAAGGGATGTGTGATTGAGGAGTTGGAAACGAAAGATGACAACACTTGAAACTATGCATTATGCCTAGCTAGGGGCATAAAACAATAGCGCTTGTTGGGAGGCAACCCAATGAATAAATAAATTTTTGTTATAAAGTTTCTATTATGGTGTGTTTTTACTATCATACTACTAGTATGATAGTGTTTTTGTGTTTTTAATTAGTGTTTGTGCCAAGTAAAGCCTTTGTGATGATTTGGAAGATAGTATAATTGATTCTCTTTGAAAACAGAAAGTTTTGCGTCCAGTGCTGGAATTTTGTTTTTTCACTGTTACGTCAGAATCTTCTGAATTTTTTTTACATTATTGATATATGAATTGCCCACGTTGTCCTAATTTTTGAGAATTTTTAGAGTTGAGAAGTATGACCATAATTCAGATCTCTATAGACTGTTCTGTTTTTGACAGATTCTGTTTTTGATGCACTACTTGCTTGTTTTGATGAATCTATGGATTGTATCGGGGGGTATAAACCATGGTGAAGTTAGAGTACAGTAGGTATAATGCAAAAATAAAATATGAATGGGTTTACAACAGTACTTATAGTAGTGATTTATTTTGTTATACTAGCGGATCTCACGAAGGTTTTGTTAAGTTTTGTGTGATTGAAGTTTTCAAGTTTGGGGTGAGATCACGAAGAATGAAGGAATACAGAGTAGCAAAAGCCTAAGCTTGGGGATGCCCGAGGCACCCCAAGGTAATATTCAAGGAAGATTCAAGCGTCTAAGCTTGAGGATGCCCCGGAAGGCATCCCCTCTTTATTCTACCGACCATCGGTAATTTTACTTAGAGCTATATTTTTATTCGTCACATGATATGTATTTTGCTTGGAGCGTCTTGTATGATATGAGTCTTTGCTTTGTTTGCTTTTTAGTGTGTCACAATCATCTTTGCTGCACACACCTATCTTGAGAGAGCCACACGTTCATCATCATGATTTGTTAGAATACTCTATATGCTTCACTTAAATTTTTTGAGCTAGGCAGTTGCTCTAGTGCTTCACTTAAATCTCTTTGAGCACGGTGGCGGTTATATTTTGAAGAAATTAATTCTCATGCTTCACTTATATCATTTTGAGAATTGAGTTGATTAAAATTTTGAAGAAATGAATTCTCATGCTTCACTTATATTATTTTGAGAATTGTTAAGACTGAAATTTTTAAGAAATATTTGCACTCTCATGCTTCACTTAAATCTTTTTGAGAGTTGATATGGTGATTAATAGTAACGGTAATTTGCACATGTTATGCAATTGGTCCCAAAGTGATGAATATTCAAGAGGGATATAGATAAAAACTTTCATATAGATCATTGGATATGATGAGTGTGATTCCTTGCAATAGTTTTGCGATATGGGAATGATAATATGTGATGCCATGTTAGTGAGTAATTGTGCTTTAGTAAAAATATTCGTGTTAAGGTTTGTGATTCCCTATGCATGCACGTTAAGTCAATAGTTATGCAATGAAGTTACATCCTACTTATGGTGCATTATTCGGTGTTAGTTATGTTCAATGCATGTTTATGACCGTTTTTGTTTTTTGGTTGGTTGCTTCTCAATCTTTTGCTAGCCTTCATTTGTACTAAGCAGAAATACTGCTTGTGCATCCAAAATCCTTAAACCCAGTTTTGCCATATGAGTCCACTATATCTACCTATATGCTGTATTTCAATGCCATTCTAAGTAAATTTGCGTGTGCCAACTCTAAATTTCAAAATAATTTTTCTGTTTTGTGTGCCCGTACAGCTCATGAGGCAGAAAGGGGAAGCCAATATCTTCCATGCTAGGTTGGTTATTCTCACGATGAGTGTTTATTCACTTGTCATTGCACGAGAGTATGGCGGTAATAGGGATGCCCAGTCCCGAATTGTGAAATGAAATGAAATGAAAAATCTTATGTGATCACAATAATAAATTCATTGGAAAGTGATGGTATGGAGGGCATCCATGGATACGGCTAGCCATGGATTGTGAAAGAAATGGTGGAAAAGGAATAAACTTTAATTTCTGTTTGGGAACCGCTTATGATGTATGTAGCATGGAAGATATTGGAAATTCTCGTTCGTTCTCGTTGACAGGAAAAGCATGCCTCCCAAAATATTTTTATTTCTTTTATTTCAGCTTTGAGCTCTGGCACATTTGACAAATCTCTGCTTCCCTCTGCGAAGGGCCTATCTATTTACTTTTATGCTTTTTTTATTTTTCTTGAGTCTCCATCTTCTCTTACAAAAGCACCAACTAGAGAGCACTATTGTCATACATGTGCATTGGATGTAGCTAATATTTGATGAATGGATCAATGATTGAGCATAATGGGCTAGGGATAACTTTCTTTAGCGTTGATATTTTGAAAGACATGGTTGCTTGTTAGCATGCTTGAGTATTTATGTTTTCATGTCAAGCTATAGACTATTGCTTTGAATCATACAAGTCCAATGTCCATGCTACAAAAGAAAAGAATATGTGATGAATATGTTAGGCAGCATTCCACATCAAAAATTCTGTTTTTATCATTTACCTACTCGAGGACGAGCAGGAATTAAGCTTGGGGATGCTGATATGTCTCCAACGTATCTATAATTTTTTATTGTTCCATGCTGTTATAATATCAATCTTGGATGTTTTTATAATCATTTACAACAATTTTATATCATTTTTGGAGACTAACCTATTAACCAAGTGGCCAGTGCCAGTTTCTGTTTTCTGCCCTATTTTTGTTTCACAGAAAATCAATATCAAATGAAGTGCAAATACAGTGAAACGTTTTGTAGATTTTTTATTGGACCAGAAGAACACTAGAAGCTTCGGGAGAGGGCCAGAAGAAGAAGAGGTGGGCCACGAGGCACTAGGGCGTGCCCCAGGGGGTGGCGCGCCCTGGTACCTCATGGGCCCACCCCAGCTCCGTTTGACCTAATTCCAGCACTATAAATTCCAGAAAAATCAGAAACCATCAGGGGAGTCCACGAAATACTTTTTACGCCGCCGCAAGTTTCTGTTCGAGAGAGATCCCATCTGGGGTCCTTCTTCGGTAATCTGCCGGAGGGGGAATTGATCAAGGAGGCGCTCTACATCAACCTTGCTGCCCTTCCGATGATGCGTGAGTAGTTTACCACAGACCTTCGGGTCCATAGTTAGTAGCTAGATGGCTTCTTCTCTCTTTTTGATCTTCAATACAATGTTCTCCTCGATGTTCTTGGAGATCTATCCGATGTAATCTCTTTTTGCGGTGTGTTTGTTGGGATCCGATGAATTGTGAGTTTATGATCAAATTATCCATGAAATTATTTGAGTCTTTGCTGCACTCTTTTATGCATGAGTATTATAGCTTCGTATTTCTTCTCTGATATATTGATTTGGTTTGGCCAACTAAGTTGATTTATCTTGCAATGGGAAGAGGTGCTTTGTAGTGGGTTTGATCTTGCGGTGCTCAATCCCAGTGACAGAAAGGGACATGACACGTACTAGCAAACATGCCCGTGCGTTGCACCGGGAGAAGAAAAATCAATGAAAAATAGAAAGACCAGATGTTATATGCAATGACAGATGACACACGTCAAGGGACTTATTTGTGAAGGACCGAGCTAACAACATTCATATACTGTTTTAAAGCTTGGGGCTTCCCGTGAATGGCAACACTCATTTAGTTCTACACCAGTCAATGCAAAAATTTAAGGAGCAGCATAAAAAATTAACCAAAATGTTACAAAATAATTTAAAAATGTAAGGCCCAAATCTGGAATGGTCCTTGTGAATTGGCTCAGAGAATGTGAACCATATAACCAGGAAAGTGCTATATATAACAGTATAACCGAAGATTTTCACAAAATTCATTAACTGTCAACCTCTACTGACACAGTTATGCCCATTCAAAATATCACCAAATTTGAGTATTACATAATATTTCAATAGCACTACATGAAAGTTGAAAGAATCCTGAGCCGACACCCGAGTAAGTTAGGTGTGAGCTTTAGTGTTGAAGTATCTGTGTGCATAGTACTATTATACATTACACGGAGGTGAAAATTAAATTTAACAAACACGGTAATCACTAAGCTGCCTTTGTCAGCAAAGTTACCAATAGCATGCATGGACACTATGCTTAAAAGAAAAACTTACTTGACGAGGACCTGAAGTGCTACTTTCTTCAATATCTGTCGGCATATAATTATACCACATCCAACAAAAGTAGCCTACTATGAAGCAAAAGGAATTGGTAACTTCAAAAACAAATAATGGAATCGTGCTTGCATAATTAACCTATTTCAGCACTACATGTGGTATTGTTGGCCCTGAACCAAGATCATAATACCACTTAGCATAGAAATTACGATGTATATTTGCGAACACAAATACAGAAAATTAGGTTACTTCTGAATAAATATTGTTTCTGCATAGAAATCGAGAAACTGAGAGTTGTTCAGAATACGTGCAAAATCCCAGCAGTGAAATAACATGACATACTGAGACACACCTTAATCATCATTTTAAATGCATGGCAATGAATAGCTTATAAAATTTGAGAAAAAATATGATGGACTTGCAACAATAGTTTATGTTGCTCTTTGCCACTGGAAACAACATAAATTTCTTCAGATTATCTCAAAAGAAAGACAAACTTAAACAAAAAAAACATGATTTGCAAGATTAGGGACTATTGGGATTATCTGGTATAGCCAATGATAAAAAACTTTTGGCTTCAGATATTTTGGTGAGCAGTCGAAAACAAATACGGACAACTTTATGACCATAAATGGAAGAGTTACCATAGGAATGTTAAGTCTTGGTGCCTTAGAAGAGAAACATGAATGCACATATCATTTGGCTTCAGATATTTAGGTGAGTAATTGAAAACAAACACGGACAACTTTATTTGACCATAAATGGTAGAGTTACCATAGGATTGTCCAGTCTTGGTGCCTTAGAAGAGAAACACGAATGCACATATTATTTGGCTTTAGATATTTAGGTGAGCAATCAAAAACAAACACAGACAACTTTATTTGACCATAAATGGTAGAGTCACCATAGGAATGTCCAGTCTTGGTGCCTTAGAAGTTAAAAGTTAAATGAAAATGCAAATTTGTGGAGTGGATAACAAATTAAACTTATATACATATAGTCTGCAAAACAAATAACCTAGGAAAAACATGCTAAGGATGGCAATTGAAGAATATAGGTGTCCATACCAATAACCTCTAAGCTAATATGGACCGTAGGTAGCTTCCTTCTAGGACATTGGATGAAGGAATCTAAAGATAAGTGGTATCAAGGGACGATGCTAAATAATTTCATATGGTATAAGTTATGTTTTGTTCACGTTGATATGACTGGGCTTCATGTTGGAACTTCGCCGCATTCATTTTATTTTCTTTATTTGAACAGTATCACAAAGCCATTTGCAGACATGTGAATGTATTTTTCTCACGAAGAAAGGGAGGGCCCTTAAGAACTGCAGATAGGGTGTGTCAGGTACATCCTTGCTGGCATCGGTATAAAGCTAACTTGTTAGTTAAACATATAGACAAGATCATGTGAGCTAGTTCTAGCAAAGATATGAAAATATTGCAGAATACGAACACACACTTGTGGTTTGTGGTGAACTATAACTGCAGCTACGTAGTAACTGGCAGATAAATCTACTTATTTAGAATTATTTGATAAATAGTCTCAATTAATCAGGTTGCCAAATCAAGAAATATTTCCCTTTGTAATTGCAATAACTGATTTCCGGTTGATTTGAACATATGGTAAAATATACATGGAAAACATTTTGGTAGTACTATAGTTACAGATGTTTTTCCTAAGCATGTTGTAACTGCAGCTGCTAGTTCTGTTATATAAGGCCGCCAGGCGGGGCAAAAGGGTTGTACGACCATTAGAAATAACTACTTAAGTAAACAACCGGCATTGTATTGGTAGTAGTGGCTGCTGATGGCGCCACCAAATCTTACAGAAGAGTTGCAGTTCATATGAACATTATTGATGTGATTATCATTCTTGGAAGACGCACAACACAATCACACATATCAACGATGTCTGAACTCTGTAGTCAATCCGCATTATAAAATCTTAGCTCAGAAACTTTAAATAGTTTGTGAAACAAAAATGTAACCTACTTCCACTAAATAGATATCAATATGTTTTGAGCGTAAAACCATTTGCACCTCAAGTAAATGACAATTAGCTCCCATGGTACCACCTTTCCTAATCTGAAAACAATGTATAATCTAAGGAAATATGTGTGTTTCTTTGATACTCCCTCCATCCCAAATTTTTTGTCTTACATTTGTGTAGATATGAATTTATCTAACACTAAAATGTGACTAGATACATCCGTATCTAGACAAGTTTAAGACAAGAATTTTGGGACGGAGGGAGTATAACAGAACTGCTACCCTGCTGCCCATGGATCCCATAGTACTGAACAATATAAACTAAATGAGTAAAGCGAGAGAGAGGAGGAAACATTTTTTTTGCGAATAAAGGAGGAAACATTTTTTTTTTCGAATAAAGGAGGAAACATATTTCTCTTTATTCTAGAAAAATGTACCTAAGTTTCTAGGACATTGTTGTAGGTCAGTTCTCTTGCAGCACTATCTGACAATCGAATTATTACCGTTTATTCTGTTACTTCAGGTAAGATTTCCCATTGAGCAGCTGACTGTAATATTAAATTTATTCACTCCAGTATTAAGTGTTCAATTATCCCAGAACAACAAACTATAATCGGACTGTCCCAAAAAAGTGCGGCTATGTGCTGACAGTAGTCATTCATAGTAGATCAGACATGCACTCTAGCTAGGACATCTCTGAACAAAGTTTCAGTTTTCTCACGCGCTAGTGCAGTAAGCAGCAAACTGGGCATCAAATTCGTGAGGAATAATACTCACCACGGCTGGACGGTACAGCCAAAGCATGAGAGAGAGATGGAGGGGGGCGCTACCTCGACGAGCTCCATGGCATTAGAGCAACGCGTGCCGCGAAGATGCCGCGCGCGTGAGGAAAACACATCAGGGAGAGGCTGAAACGAAACGAAGAGAGGGGGAGAGAGAGGCAGGGAGGAGAAGAGGGACCTTGACGAGCTCCAGCTGCGACGAGACCTTCCATGGCTGTGGCTGCTGTGGGTTCGGAGCTCCACGGCGGCATCGCGGGAGAGAAGAAGCGCACGGAGGAAGGCCCTTCTCTCTGCCGGTGCGTGGTCGTGGAGAAGGAGCCAGAGGTGGATCCAGCTGGCCTTGGTTTTCAGTGAGGTGCTCGAGCTCACCCGCGGCCGAGCTCGCACGCCCCGCATCGGCACCTCGGCCGCATGTTCCCTAGCTGTCCAGTGGCACGAGCCTCATCGATGCTCCCCGTTCACTCCAGCAGCCTCCTCCTCACCCCGATCCTGTCAAATCCCACCGCCTCACCAACACCCTCAGGAGGAGCAGATCCCACTCGCGGAAGGTAGTCACCTGAACCAGCGACAAGCAGCGGTGACGACGGTCGCCACCGCAGCGTCGAGTTTCGCCGGCGGTGGAAGGACGCGTGGGAGGGGGCACTTGGGGTAGGGGTAGGCGCAGGCGCGACGGTGAGGCGGGGTCCGGCGGCGCGACGGAGAGGCGGGGTCCGGCGGCGGGTGGCAGAGCACTGGATGTGGAGATGAGATGGGAGGGGTCGTGCGGGTGGGTGGGTTCTTTTTTCTTTTCTCTTTTAGTTAAAAAGGAGCGCGGGCAGAATTCTAATAAATCCAGGGGTCAATTTGTAAAATCAAAATGTTTTCCCAGATATCACTTAAAGATGGACTGCGGGTGCAGTTTCCGGAAAACAGGACGGCCTATTTGCAAAACGACCACGACGGGTAGACGGGCAGAAGCGATAGCCGCTTTATTATTAGGTAAAGATGTATCGTTGCTACTAAGGATAACAAGATAGGATCTACTCATTGGGTTTATTAATTCATGAGTTTGTCTTGTCTACATCATGTCATCATTCTTAAGGCATTACTCCGTTCTTATGGACTTAATACACTAGATGCATGCTGGATATCGGTCGATGTGTGGAGTAATAGTAGTAGATGCAGGCAGGAGTCGTTCTACTAATCTTGGACGTGATGCCTATATACATGATCATTGCCTTGGATATCGTCATGATTATTTACTTTTCTATCAATTACCCAACAGTAATTTGTCTACCCACCGTATGCTATTTTCTCGAGAGAAGTCTCTAGTGAAACCTATGGCCACCGGGTCTATCAATCTCATATTACTAAAACCCTAAAAATATCGCTGCAATTTTCTTTTACTTATTTTATTTTGTACTTTTATTTCAATCTATCAAATACAATTTAATCTTGCAATCTTACCGCCAAGGGTTTGATAACCTCATGTTTGCGTTGGGTGCAAGGATTTGTTGTTTGTGTGCAGGTGCTGCTCACTGGGTGTTGTGTGATTCTCCTACTGGTTTGATAACCTTGGTTTCATAATCGAGGGAAATACTTATCTCTACTGTGCTGCATCATCCCTTTCTCTTCGGGGAAAATACCAACGCAAGCTACAAGTAGCACAGGCATCAGTCCCGGTTCGACTGGGACCTTTAGTCCCGGTTGCAGACACCAACCGGGACTAAAGGGCCTCGCTCCTGGCGCAAACCCTTTAGTCCCGGTTGGTGTCTCCAACCGAGACTAAAGGTTAGTCTTCAGTCCCGGTTCTAGACACCAACCGGGGCTAAAAAGATGCCTATATATATCCTCGCCCCTGCCCGCCCTCTCCTTTGTTTTTCGGCCGTAGAAGGTGTGAGGTGTGTGTGCTACTCTGTTCTCACTTCTTATGCACATGAGGTGTTCGATGAAATGCCCGAGCCACACTTAAGCTTTCTCCTCTATTCTTCCTCCAAGCTCGACCTCCATGCTCCATTTTCCCCAAGATTTGTCTAGATTTGGCGGTGCACTAACTATCCAAGTGTTCTAAAAGGTTAGCAACTTCATCCTTTCATCTCTCACTTCTAGTTTAGCTCATTTCATATGCTCTAGAAGTAGAGTGGTTTGTGGGTTTTAGTGGAGGAGTGTATGTGGGAGTTTATTTGATTTAGATGCACAATTTGAGCTCAAATTAACTTCTTAGTTTTCACATGTGTAGGGTGCCGTCCCGTCCCCGTCCCCGTCCTCACCGCCGTCGATCGCCCGCGCCGATCTCGTCGCCGGCACCACCGTGGTGAGCCTCTTGTTCTTATCTTTTTTTTAAAGAACAAATTCTTACTTGTATGATTTAGATAGCTACTTATATAATTTTCTTACTTGTATTATTGTTTGTTATTATATAGTGCCATGGTTTTGGTATCCGCCCCTGTCGGCTCTCGTCCGGTCTATGATTCGGATGTGGTATATTATCTTTTATAACTATTTGTTTCAATTAGTGTTTATGACAATTATGCCGACCAACTTGACATAGATGTTTTTATCTAGGAGGTATGTGAACCAGAAATTCCAACCGACCCTCTTGTCGAGAGGTTAAATTTAGTTGAAAAAGAAAACAATTATTTAAAAGAAAAATTGAAAAGAATTGAAGAAGAGAAGATGAAATTGGAGTTGCATGTTGCCGATGTCGTCGATCTACACAAGATCCAGATGGATGCAATGCGCTTGAAGATTAGAAAGATTAGAAAATATGCCATTGATAAAGAGGCTTGGTATCATTATGCTGTTGGATCAATTGTTACCTTAGTTGCGATTTTGATCGCATTTGTTGTTGCATTTAAATGTTTTACATAGTTGTATGTTGTTTTATGAGAACTATGTATGAACTTTATGTATTTATTTTTGCAGTAATAATATTTGATCACTACTGTACTTTGGTTTTAATATGATGATGATCTTGTATTAATTTGGTCATTTCTCTATTCATGATGTTTTGTAATGGTTTTTGATATACTTAATTATATAATGCAGATGAACTGGCAATGGATGTATGGTGACCGATGCACTTCCGAGTACATTACGGGCCTGCATAATTTTATCGATGTGGCTGAGACAAACAGTCAGAATGGTTTTATGTATTGTCCATGTGTTGTCTATGAGAATACGAAGGATTACTCTTCCTCGAAAACCCTTCACTTCCACCTGCTTAAGAAGGGTTTGATGTCCCACTATAATTGTTGGACCAAGCACGAAGAAAGAGGGGTTATGATGGAAGACAATGAAGAAGAAGAGGATGATGACAACTATCCTATGTTCCCTGAATATGGTGATACTGCAACGGGGGAAGCTGAAGATCAAGAGTGTAACACCCCCTTGTACTAAGCACTGTGACATTATGATAATCATGTCATGTCATGTTCATTTGCAATGCTAATCACAGTGGTTAAACAAGTCAACTCAAATTTGCCCCTGAAAATTCAAATTCAAATTCAAGTGCTAAATGAAGTTGATCCAAAAATTATGGAAAACTGTTCATCATTTAGCAAATATTCCAAAACAATTGTTGTTGTTGAAAACAACATCACCATCAACTCCTATATTGGGCTAGGGCATCAAATAGTGTCAAAACAGCACTTTAAAATGCCTATTCATTTTTGAATATTTCATTAATGATCCAATTTTGCCCAAACCACTTTTTGGTGGCTAGGAATATTGCAAGGCATCTTATGGACCAACTCTCAGAATTTTGCAAAACTCCTTGGATGCCTAAACATTTGTTTTTGCTGTCTGTGAAATAAATAAAGAAGAAACAGAGGCAGAAGCACTTACCTGGCGCCCAGGGCGAGGCCCAGCCGGCCCACCTCCCCCCTGTTCTACCTGCTCCCGCCCGTGCGTCGCCTCCTCCGCGCCCGGCGCGCGCCCGCCGTCGCCCCAGCCGCCACCTGCCGCTGCAGGACCCCGGGAGGGGATAAGGGCTAGCCCCAGCCCTCTCCCCCTTCGTCCCTATCCATTCCCTCTCTCCCGAGCTCGCTCGCTCGCTCTCTCCCCTCCTCTCCATCTTAGATCCGCGCGGCCAGAGAGCGCCGCCGCCGTTCGTCCGTCGCCGTCGTCGTCACCGTGCCCTACCCGACAGCTCACCGTGTCCAGAGCGAGCGCGGTGCTCGGCCACGACGACCCCGACCCCAAGACGGAGCCGGAAGCCACGGGGACGGTCGATCTCCGTCGCCCCCTTTCGTCTCTGCCTCCGGCGATCTCCGTCGTCTCCGGCCACCACACGCCTGCTCCGAGCAGGCGCACATCGGCTACACCCCCCGTGAGCTACCCTCGTCCTCTCTGCTCCTCCTTTTCCTCCCTAAATAGCCGTAGTGGCCGCGCCACTTTCGCCCGAGCTCAGCGCCGCGGACCTCGTCGCCGGCGAGGTTCCGGTGACCCGTTGGTCACGGGCGCATGTCCAACATCCTCCCCACGCCGCGTAGAGCGTCCCTAACCACTCCGTTAGCTCCTTCGCTCACCGTGGCGTAGTTCCCGTAGGCCACCCGTAAGCGCCGCCGCCTTAGCTCAACGCCGGCGCCGTTTCCGGTCACCACTGGCCGCGCCGCCACCACCATTCGCTCCCCCGTCGAGGACTCGTTCGAACGAGCTCTTCCGCGCTGCCTCCCGTGCACCGCAGCGCCGTGGCCATCTTGGCCCGAACTCCGGCGCCGCTCCGCCGCTCGCCGTTGCCGCTCCGGCGGGACTCCGGCCACGCGACCACCCCAGTTCGACGCGGCTCTCTTCCCCCGTTCGAACGCGACCAGCCCCGCCTCTTTTGGTGCCCTGTACGCGTTTTCCGACGAGCTCCCGAGCGCGCCGCCGCGTTCCTGCGCCCGCCGGCATTTAAACGCCGGCGACCGACATGGCGAGGTGGTCCCCACCACTTGTGCCGCTGACTGGTGGCCCCCACGGGTCAGTTGACCAGGTCAACTGACCATGTGGCACTGACATGTGGGCCCGCATTAAAACGTTTTTAGAAATAACCTAAAATGCTAATTAATCTGTTGATTAAGTTAATTAATTAATTAGTTTATTTAGTCTCTATGACATGGGGGGCCCACCCCTATTAATTGCTTTGTTAGATTAGTTTTAAATCTCTGCTAAGCCTCAGAGGCTGACAAGTGGGACCCACTGGTCAGGTTTGACCTGACCAGTGCGGCTGTTGACTGCTGATGTCATCTTGGCGTCATGCTGATGTCACTGGCACTGTTCTGGATAATGTTGAGTTTATTAATAAAAACAATTCCAGAAAATGTCTAAAAACTTAGGAAAATCATTTTTTTTTATCCGTAGCCCGGATGGAAAAACTTTCTACATGAAAGTTGCTCAGAACGACGAGACGAAGCCAACCGTGCTATCTGTTTCCGTGCCGGGACCCTCTACGGAGGTGAACCCGCAACTTTTAGCCCGTTTCCGGTAGATGAATAGTGCACATACACCGGGTAATAATTCCAACTTTAATCCTAAAATAGCTAATAAGGCTTAGACATGTTTTTAAGCAACCCTGCACTGCACGTTAGCCTAGCACGCTTTGTGATGCATGTGTTCTGTGTATTTATCTGTTTCTTCCCCCTCTTCTCTCTCGGTAGAGTCCGACGCTGACGCCGCTCCAGAGACCGACGCCGTCCCGGTGATTGGTCCCCCTTCTGACGACCTTGCTTTTGCCGCCGAGCAACCAGGCAAGCAAACCCCCCTTGAGCATTTCCGATATCGCCTATGTCTATTCCTTTCTTATGCTTGCATTAGAATTGCTGCTACTGCTGCTGCTCCTATTACTGTTGCATAGCCTGTTTTTGCAATACTGTTGATACCTGCCTTTATTCCTAAACTGCTTAGTATAGGTTGGGTAGTACTTCTGTGGCCCCGCTTTGTCGTAGTTGCCTCGCGTAGTACCTTTGCCTCGATCAAGCGATCGAGCCTCTTCCCCCTGCTTTTTGCACTTCACCGCACACCCCCGAACCTGCTCGACTCCGCAGAGTTAACATCGGGTGACGAGGGTGATACCTCCGAACTCACTTCCGATGTTGTCCCTGTAGATTAGCTAGCTCGTTGTGGGTTATCGAGGGTGATTCCTCTTCCCACTTCCGACTTAGCTGTTGTCGTGCACCCGCTATAGTGATTACCGCCGAGGGTGATTCCTCCGGTGCCACTTTAACGGGACTTGTCGTATAGGACTCCAACGAGGGTGATTCCTCGGATTCCTTATCGGCATGGTAACCACACGGATGCCCTGGTTCTACCGTACCGTGTTTAAAGACGTGTCGATCCCCGAGGCCGGACGTCGCCAGGAACAAAGGCGTGCGGCCGGAGGTATCGGGCGTCTGATGACGCACCGTGTTTAAAGATGTGTCGATCCCCGAGGCCGGACGTCGCCAGGAACAAAGGCGTGCGGCCAGAGGTATCGTGCGTCTGATGACACTTTACTAGTGACTTTGAACATATTGGATAGAGACGGGTTGACCCTGAGGGGTACCCGCGAGTGCCTTTGAGGTGTGTGCTGTGGAGTCGGGTGACCAGTGAGGGTACCCGTGAGATAACTACGAAGCGTGGCCGGTCCTGTGTGGTCCTTGTCACAAGTCTTCGAGACGGGACGTCGGGGCCACCGCTGTGGTGGCAACGCTCGTTACCGCGCGCTCCCAATCCACTAAGCGATTTGGATATTTGATCCGAGGGGCCTTCGGGTCCGATAGCACTAACCATCACGTGGGTGTGAGTGGGTGCTTTGCGCCGTATACTTCAGCCAGAGTCGTCACGACGTCAGCGTTGAGCGGCCCGTTCGGATTGGACCCGGAATGCAACTGCGTGCTTGTATAAGGGGTTGCTAGGTCTGCTACCGAACGGCCTCGCAACGTGCAGGAGTTTCCGGGGCGATGGCCCAAGACCCCTGGACGCATAGGATTAGTCCGGCGTGCTGACCTCTCTGATGTGTTTTCGGTCGGGTTGCGGCGTATTGTTTAGCCGAGGCCGGGCAGGACCCAGCAAGTGTGTCCGGCCGGAGTTAAACGAGCGTGGTGGGTAAGTTGGTGCACCCCTGCAGGGAAGAAAACATCTATCGATAGCCTGTCCTACGGTAACGGACACTCGGAGTTGTATCCACTTCGGTACAACTAGAACTGGTGACTTGAGATATGAGGTAGGGCTCTGGGATTGCTTTCTCGCAGGGAGTCGAGGAAGGATCCCCGGCCGAGGTTGTTACTACTATAAACACTTTACATTATGATGTACTAATCTGTACCCTTCTAATGCTGCAAGACCCTGAAGATGCTAGTCTTCGTCAGGACTAGGCTTTCCCCTCTCTACTCTGGCTTTCTGCAGTCTAGTCCACCCACATAAAGCCTCCTTTGAAAATCATGCATTGCTTAGTATAGATCTGATGTAAGTCTTGCTGAGTACTTTGGATGAGTACTCACGGTTGCTTTGCTTCCTCTTTTGTCCTACCCGCATGTTAAACCAGACGACGGAGCCATGGTGCCAGCAGCCCCCGCAGACGACGTCTACTACCAGCCCGACGAGGGCTACTACTACTACCCGGCCGGCGAGTACTACTACGAGGAGCCGGCGGACGACGTCCAGGAGTAGGATCGGAGGTCCCAGGTAGGAGGCCTGCGCCTTTTCGATCGTAGCTTTTTATTTTGCCCCGCCTTTGTAAAAGGCCTATCTTCTACTGTGTTATATCTGTACCTAGATATCTAACGCTTCCGCTGACATGTGTATGACATCATGTTATGTATTCGAGCCTTCGAGGCCCCTGGCTTGTAATATATAACTTGTATGAATTTATTTATGTTTTAGAGTTGTGCTGTGATTCCTTCACGTGAGTCCTTAGGCTTGATCGTGTGCATTTGCGTGTATGATTAGTGCACGGTTAAGCCGGGGGCGTCACAAGTTGGTATCAGAGCCGACTGCCTGTAGGAACCCCCTTTCCAACTCCTTGGTCGAAGTTGAGTCTAGAGGTCAAAGAAAATGTTTTACTAACTTGGCTGTGTGGCTTATGGCCCCACGTCGCCAATTGGGTGGTATAGCTTCTTTTATTCCTCGTCTTTACTCTGGGACTCTTACCTCTCGTCTATTCGGGTTAAGTTTTACTAACACCATTAGGTTCTCGCTTTCACATCTACCCGGAGAGCTGGATATCAGTGCGGTTCCTTATCATTGATCTGATTAGTCTGATAATCATTCCTTTCCATTTGTTTGTTTAACCTTTCTTACCAAGTTCTGCTTAATTATCATCAGGACTTGACAAGTCTGATTCTTCTTCTTTCAGATGGATCATCTGTTCCCACAGCGCCCGGAGACTCAGCTTGTGCTTCGCACCTGGGCTCGAGATGCCCCTGGGTTTCCGGCCATTCTGGTCGCTCTCCTGATCAGGCTGGGTTACCGCTGGTACCCCGAGTACATGGTCTACGAGGAGTATCGTGAGTTCAACCAGGAGCAGTATTATGCTGATGTTCGTATCTACGACCGGCAGGATGACTCAGGCACTGAGCTGCACCGCTTTCGCGGTAGTGGAGTGACGGTTGCGATGGCAGTCCATGATGCTGCCTACGCTGCTGTCGTACGCCTCCGAGGAGAGCACATCGATAGCTTGGATGCCTCTGAGTTTCGGTACATTCCGTATGCACCTGCTGGAGATGAGACTGGATACTACTCAGCTATCTGTGCCCCGTATGAGAGTCGACGATATGACCCGCAGGTTCTGATTCAGCACACTCAGGCTCTGGATCGTACTGCTCGGGCCCTGGCGGTTGAGTTGTCCATCACTCGGACAGTTCTCTACCAGACGTTGACGCAGTTGCTACCGGCTGTCCAAGCAGGGACACTTCCTCAGTCTATCCTTTGCCCGCGCAGGATCAACAGACCTCCAGGTGTCGAGTGGCCTGCGGTTGGAGGTTACACGCCAGTTCGTGGACCTCTGATTCCCGTCCGAGACCGGGTTCTGCATCGGAGTGCACATGGAGCTCAGGATCCTTCTGCGACCGAGATCCGCCGTCCGCACTTGCAGCTACCCCGTTTCAGTTCCTTTCTCCGATGTTGATGTAGCCTTTGCTATGTCTCGTTGTGTACTTCCTTACCGCGGTCTGCGCGCCGCCTACCATGTCTAGTTTTTGATTTTGCGCCGTTATGCTGTCCGTTTGTAACCGACGCTATGTACGAATCCGTATGTCATGATGTGTATGATGTTGTATTTATTGCACTTCTCTTTATGTCGTGCATATTTACTTCATTATTGAATTCATGCAATGTGTATTGTTGTCGCTAAACTACTCCTGTTGGAACTATCAGGATGGCAAATAACGATGATGCACCCCCTCCTCCGCCTCCGCCTCCGCTGCCAGACTATATGGCTGCCGTAATGCAGACCATTGACTTGCAGCGTCAGGTGCTGCAGGGTATGCTCAACCAGATGCCTCAGCTCAACGCCAATGCGCAGCAGCAGCCAGCCGCTATCACTCTGCAGGAGTTTGTGCGGCTCAGTCCAACGATCTTCCGCAGTACTGTCAACCCTCTGGATGCTGACGACTGGCTGCGAGATATATTCTTCGAGCTGGATTCTGCCGCCGTGTCCCCTGACAACTACGTCAAGTTCGCGACTTATTTCCTGAAGGGTCCGGCGGCCCAATGGTGGGACACACACCGGAACACTGTGCCTGCTGGGACTGTCATCACCTGGGCAGACTTCAAGACTGCCTTTCGCGCTCGGTACATCCCGGAAGGGGTTATCGACCGCAAGAGGATAGAGTTCCGTAACCTGGTTTAGGGCAATAAGTCAGTTGATGCCTATCAGCGGGAGTTCCTTGAACTGTCCCGCTATGCCGAGGAGGATATCGCTACTGACGCTAGACGCCAAGAGAAGTTCAGGCGCGGACTTCACCATGATATTCTGCTTGCTCTGGTGGCGCTGGACTTTCCCGACTTCGCCACCTTGGTGAATAAGGCTATACAGGTCGAGACTGGACTCAAGTTACACAAGGATGCTCTTAAGCGCTCTCGCGAGTCGGGCTCATCTTCGGGCTCGTCTTCACAGAAGCGCCGCATATGGATTCCTCAGAGCATGTATCGTCCCAACGCTCCAGTTTACCGGCCTTCTTATGCTGCACCACGTATGCCTCCTCCACCGCCAATGCAGTACAGGCCTGCAGCTCCAGCACCTCGAGCACCGGCTATACGTCCTGAGAGTGGACTCTGTTTCAAGTGTGGCCGTCCGGGTCACCGTGTCAGGGACTGTCCGCAGGTTCAGGGTCAGTTGGCTCTTCCTCCCGCTGGCCGTGGTAATGGCCGTGGAGTTCCTCAGCAGCGCAACAATAATGCCAGGCCTTCTTATGCTCGTGGTCAGCTCCATCATGTTAATCTGAGTGAAGACCCAGAGCAGCCAGCCACCGTGATGGGTACACTTCTTGTTAACTCAGTAATTGCTAATGTTTTGTTTGATACTGGAGCATCTGATTCTTTCATATCAGAACCATTTGCATATAAGCATGGCTTTAAGCAAGATAAACTGTTTAATACGATATCCGTATCAACTTCCGCGGGTCAGTGCAAAGCTACCTTATTCTGTCCGGAAGTGGTAGTAGAGATCGAAAGGCTGAAATTTCAGGCACATCCCATTATTCTGAAATCTTGTGGCATTGACCTCATCCTGGGAATGGATTGGTTAGAAGCTCACGACGCCGTAATCAGTTATGGCAATAAGTCTGTGCAACTTCGACACCCCTCTGGTGAGCTGGTAAATTGCCACGCTCGCATATCCCGTAATGCCGAGGCTCAAATCTATGCCTCCAACGCATTGAATGCTTCACCACTCGAAGGGCTCGAGAACATACCAGTGGTATGTGACTTCCCGGATGTCTTCCCAGAAGAACTTCCAGGAATACCCCCTGTTCGAGCTGTCGAGTTCGTCATCGACTTGAAGCCAGGTACTACTCCTATTGCGAAGCGTCCTTACAAGATGCCACCGCATGAGCTCCTTGAGCTTAAGGAAGAAATCGACAAGTCACTCAAGAAGGGCTTCATTCGTCCAAGTTCCTCTGCCTGGGGAGCACCGTCTCTTTTCTTCAAGAAGAAAGATGGTACGAATAGGCTGGTACAGGATTGCTGTCCTATCAACCAGGCAACCATCCAGAACAAATATCCGCTTCCCCGGATCAATGATTTATATGATCAACTGGCTGGATCATCGGTGTTTTCCAAACTCGACTTGAGGTTGGGTTATCACCAGATCTGGGTCCGTGAAGAGGATATTCCGAAGACTGCATTTGTTACTCGCTATGGCTCTTATGAGTACACTGTCATGTCTTTTGGACTGACCAATGCTCCAGCTACCTTCTCCCGCCTGATGAATTATATATTCATGGATTACCTCGACAATTTTGTCGTGGTATATCTGGATGATATTCTGGTATTCTCGAAGAACAAGGAAGAACACGCTGAACATCTCCGCCTTGTTCTGGAGAAGCTACGAGAGCATCAATTATATGCTAAGTTTTCCAAATACGAGTTCTGGCTTTCCGAAGTGACCTACCTTGGACATGTGATTTCCAAGGATGGTATTGCGGTTAATCCGGAACGGGTTCAGGCTATTCTTGACTGGACCCCTCCGAAGAATGTCAAGCAAGTGAGAAGTTTTCTCGGCCTTGCAAGTTATTGTCGCCGCTTCGTCGAGAACTTTTCCAAGATTGCCAAGCCACTGACTAATCTGCTTCACAAAGGTGTTAAATTCGAGTGGACAGATAAATGCCAGGAAAGCTTCCAAGCTCTTTAGGACAAGCTCGTTTCTGCTCCAGTGCTTGCTCCTCCAGATTCTCGCAAGGACTTCGTGATATACTGCGACGCCTCTCGTCAAGGCTTAGGCTGTGTCCTAATGCAAGAATGAAGAGTAATTGCTTATGCATCGCGTCAATTGCGTCCGCATGAAGAGAATTACTCAGTGCATGATCTTGAACTTTCAGCAGTGATCTTTGCATTGAAGCTATGGCGGCATTACCTTCTTGGTAACCGGTGTGAAATATATACTGATCATCAAAGTTTGAAGTATTTATTCACTCAGCCGGTTCTTAATCTCCGCCAATAGCGATGGTTGGAAACTATTTCTGAATATGATTGCGGTATTTCTTATACCCCTAGCAAGGCTAATGTGATTGTCGATGCCTTGAGTCACAAGTCGTACAGCACCAACCTCAAGGTCAGGCGAGCTCAACCTCGTCTTTATGAGGAATTGCGCAAGTTGAATCTGCATATCGTTCCACAGGGTTCGCTTGATGACCTTGTGATACAGCCAGATCTTGAGAAGGCTGTCAAGGTAGCGCAAACCAAAGATGTTTACGTTGATAATATGAAGCAGGAACTTCATGTTTCAAAATACAGGGATTTCTCGATATCTGAAGATGGAACCTTGTATTTCCGAGGCCGCATCGTGGTAACTCGTTTTGACCTTATGACTGACAAGGTCATGAAGGAGGCTCATGATACGCCGCTGTCTATCCATCCTGGTAGCACCAAGATGTATCGGGATCTCCGTCAAAGGTACTGGTGGCCTAATATGAAGCGGGATATCGCTCGATATGTTGCTGAGTGCGATGTCTGTCGTCGCGTGAAGGCAGAACATCAGAAGCCTGCTGGACTTCTGCAACCTCTTCCTATTCCGCTGTGGAAATGGGATAAGGTGCAGATGGATTTCATTACTGGCTTTCCCAAGTCCCAGAAGGGTAACGATGCCATTCTTGTCGTCGTTGATCAACTCTCCAAGGTTGCACACTTCCTGCCAGTTAAGGAGACTATCACTGCTAACCAGTTAGCAGAATTGTATATCTCCAGAATTGTTTCACTTCACAGAATTCCGAAGGAGATCAGTTCGGACCGTGGCACCCTGTTCACTTCCAAGTTCTGGGAAAGTTTCCAAGAAGCTTTGGGAACTCATATCAAATGGAGTTCAGCTTATCATCCTCAATCTCAAGGCCAAGTTGAACAAGTCAATCAAGTGCTTGAAGATATGCTGCGAGCTTGTGTTATATCCTTCGGTAAGAAATGGGAAGAATCTCTTCCATATGCCGAGTTCTCTTATAACAACAGCTATCAAGCAAGCTTGAAGATGGCTCCATTTGAAGTTCTGTACGGACGTAAGTGTCGAACCCCTCTGAACTGGACAGAAACTGGGGAACGACCACTTGTCGGTCCGGATATTATCCAACACGCCGAGGAACAAGTCCGTATAGTGCGTGAAAATCTCAAGGCGGCTCAAGACCGCCAGAAGAGCAACTATGATCGCAAACGATTCGGTTTGACTTATCAACCAGGTGATCAAGTCTATCTTCGTGTCACCCCTATGAAGGGCACGCACCGTTTCGGTATCAAGGGCAAGTTAGCTCCACGCTACATTGGTCCTTTCCCCGTGGTTGTTAGACGTGGATTTGTGGCTTATAAACTGGAATTGCCTCCACAATTCTCTCATATCCACGACGTCTTCCATGTATCGCAACTTCGTAGATCCTTTAAGGAATCCCCGCATCGTGCTGTGGACCACGAGATGCTCGAGCTTCAAGATGATCTGTCTTATGAGGAGCATCCGATCCGCATCCTTGATCAAGCTGAACGTCGGACCCGCCAGAAGACAACCAAGTTCCTGAAGGTGCAGTGGTCGAATCACACTGAAGATGAAGCCACTTGGGAACGCGAGGAGAATCTTCGGGCGGAATACCCCGATATCTTTGCTTCTACCTCCTAAATTCTCGGGACGAGAATTTCTTTTAGAGGAGGAGAATTTGTAACACCCCCTTGTACTAAGCACTGTGACATTATGATAATCATGCCATGTCATGTTCATTTGCAATGCTAATCACAGTGGTTAAACAAGTCAACTCAAATTTGCCCCTGAAAATTCAAATTCAAATTCAAGTGCTAAATGAAGTTGATCCAAAAATTATGGAAAAATGTTCATCATTTAGCAAATATTCCAAAACAATTGTTGTTGTTGAAAACAACATCACCATCAACTCCTATATTGGGCTAGGGCATCAAACAGTGTCAAAACAGCACTTTAAAATGCCTATTCATTTTTGAATATTTCATTAATGATCCAATTTTGCCCAAACCACTTTTTGGTGGCTAGGAATATTGCAAGACATCTTATGGACCAACTCTCAGAATTTTGCAAAACTCCTTGGATGCCTAAACATTTGTTTTTGCTCTCTGTGAAATAAATAAAGAAGAAACAGAGGCAGAAGCACTTACCTGGCGCCCAGGGCGAGGCCCAGCCGGCCCACCTCCCCCCTGTTCTACCTGCTCCCGCCCGCGCGTCGCCTCCTCCGCGCCCGGCGCGCGCCCGCCGTCGCCCCAGCCGCCACCTGCCGCTGCAGGACCCCGGGAGGGGATAAGGGCTAGCCCCAGCCCTCTCCCCCTTCGTCCCTATCCATTCCCTCTCTCCCGAGCTCGCTCGCTCGCTCTCTCCCCTCCTCTCCATCTTAGATCCGCGCGGCCAGAGAGCGCCGCCGCCGTTCGTCCGTCGCCGTCGTCGTCACCGTGCCCTACCCGACAGCTCACCGTGTCCAGAGCGAGTGCGGTGCTCGGCCACGACGACCCCGACCCCAAGACGGAGCCGGAAGCCACGGGGACGGTCGATCTCCGTCGCCCCCTTTCGTCTCTGCCTCCGGCGATCTCCGTCGTCTCCGGCCACCACACGCCTGCTCCGAGCAGGCGCACATCGGCTACACCCCCCGTGAGCTACCCTCGTCCTCTCTGCTCCTCCTTTTCCTCCCTAAATAGCCGTAGTGGCCGCGCCACTTTCGCCCGAGCTCAGCGCCGCGGACCTCGTCGCCGGCGAGGTTCCGGTGACCCGTTGGTCACGGGCGCATGTCCAACATCCTCCCCACGCCGCGTAGAGCGTCCCTAACCACTCCGTTAGCTCCTTCGCTCACCGTGGCGTAGTTCCCATAGGCCACCCGTAAGCGCCGCCGCCTTAGCTCAACGCCGGCGCCGTTTCCGGTCACCACTGGCCGCGCCGCCACCACCATTCGCTCCCCCGTCGAGGACTCGTTCGAACGAGCTCTTCCGCGCTGCCTCCCGTGCACCGCAGCGCCGTGGCCATCTTGGCCCGAACTCCGGCGCCGCTCCGCCGCTCGCCGTTGCCGCTCCGGCGGGACTCCGGCCACGCGACCACCCCAGTTCGACGCGGCTCTCTTCCCCCGTTCGAACGCGACCAGCCCCGCCTCTTTTGGTGCCCTGTACGCGTTTTCCGACGAGCTCCCGAGCGCGCCGCCGCGTTCCTGCGCCCGCCGGCGTTTAAACGCCGGCGACCGACGTGGCGAGGTGGTCCCCACCACTTGTGCCGCTGACTGGTGGCCCCCACGGGTCAGTTGACCAGGTCAACTGACCACGTGGCACTGACATGTGGGCCCGCATTAAAACGTTTTTAGAAATAACCTAAACTGCTAATTAATCTGTTGATTAAGTTAATTAATTAATTAGTTTATTTAGTCTCTATGACATGGGGGGCCCACCCCTGTTAATTGCTCTGTTAGATTAGTTTTAAATCTCTGCTAAGCCTCAGAGGCTGACAAGTGGGACCCACTGGTCAGGTTTGACCTGACCAGTGCGGCTGTTGACTGCTGACGTCATCTTGGCGTCATGCTGATGTCACTGGCACTGTTCTGGATAATGTTGAGTTTATTAATAAAAACAATTCCAGAAAATGTCTAAAAACTTAGGAAAATCATATCTTTTTATCCGTAGCCCGGATGGAAAAACTTTCTACATGAAAGTTGCTCAGAACGACGAGACGAAGCCAACCGTGCTATCTGTTTCCGTGTCGGGACCCTCTACGGAGGTGAAGCCGCAACTTTTAGCCCATTTCCGGTAGATGAATAGTGCACATACACCGGGTAATAATTCCAACTTTAATCCTAAAATAGCTAATAAGGCTTAGACATGTTTTTAAGCAACCCTGCACTGCACGTTAGCCTAGCACGCTTTGTGATGCATGTGTTCTGTGTATTTATCTGTTTCTTCCCCCTCTTCTCTCTCGGTAGAGTCCGACGCTGACGCCGCTCCAGAGACCGACGCCGTCCCGGTGATTGGTCCCCCTTCTGACGACCTTGCTTTTGCCGCCGAGCAACCAGGCAAGCAAACCCCCCTTGAGCATTTCCGATATCGCCTATGTCTATTCCTTTCTTATGCTTGCATTAGAATTGCTGCTACTGCTGCTGCTCCTATTACTGTTGCATATCCTGTTTTTGCAATACTGTTGATACCTGCCTTTATTCCTAAACTGCTTAGTATAGGTTGGGTAGTACTTCTGTGGCCCCGCTTTGTCGTAGTTGCCTCGCGTAGTACCTTTGCCTCGATCAAGCGATCGAGGCTCTTCCCCCTGCTTTCTGCACTTCACCGCACACCCCCGAACCTGCTCGACTCCGCAGAGTTAACATCGGGTGACGAGGGTGATACCTCCGAACTCACTTTCGATGTTGTCCCTGTAGATTAGCTAGCTCGTTGTGGGTTATCGAGGGTGATTCCTCTTCCCACTTCCGACTTAGCTGTTGTCGTGCACCCGCTATAGTGATTACTGCTGAGGGTGATTCCTCCGATGCCACTTTAACGGGACTTGTCGTATAGGACTCCAACGAGGGTGATTCCTCGGATTCCTTATCGGCATGGTAACCACACGGATGCCCTGGTTCTACCGTACCGTGTTTAAAGACGTGTCGATCCCCGAGGCCGGACGTCGCCAGGAACAAAGGCGTGCGGCCGGAGGTATCGGGCGTCTGATGACGCACCGTGTTTAAAGACGTGTCGATCCCCGAGGCCGAACGTCGCCAGGAACAAAGGCGTGCGGCCAGAGGTATCGTGCGTCTGATGACACTTTACTAATGACTTTGAACATATTGGATAGAGACGGGTTGACCCTGAGGGGTACCCGCGAGTGCCTTTGAGGCGTGTGCTGTGGAGTCGGGTGACCAGTGAGGGTACCCGCGAGATAACTACGAAGCGTGGCCGGTCCTGTGTGGTCCTTGTCACAAGTCTTCGAGACGGGACGTCGGGGCCACCGGTGTGGTGGCAACGCTCGTTACCGCGCGCTCCCAATCCACTAAGCAATTTGGATATTTGATCCGAGGGGCCTTCGGGTCCGATAGCACTAACCATCACGTGGGTGTGAGTGGGTGCTCTGCGCCGTATACTTCAGCCGGAGTCGTCACGACGTCAGCGTTGAGCGGCCCGTTCGGATTGGACCCGAAATGCAACTGCGTGCTTGTATAAGGGGTTGCTAGGTCTGCTACCGAACGGCCTCGCAACGTGCAGGAGTTTCCGGGGCGATGGCCCAAGACCCCTGGACGCATAGGATTAGTCCGGCGTGCTGACCTCTCTGATGTGTTTTCGGTCGGGTTGCGGCGTATTGTTTAGCCGAGGCCGGGCAGGACCCAGCAAGTGTGTCCGGCCGAAGTTAAACGAGCGTGGTGGGTAAGTTGGTGCACCCCTGCAGGGAAGAAAACATCTATCGATAGCCTGTCCTACGGTAACGGACACTCGGAGTTGTATCCACTTCGGTACAACTAGAACTGGTGACTTGAGATATGAGGTAGGGCTCTGGGATTGCTTTCTCGCAGGGAGTCGAGGAAGGATCCCCGGCCGAGGTTGTTACTACTATAAACACTTTACATTATGATGTACTAATCTGTACCCTTCTAATGCTGCAAGACCCTGAAGATGCTAGTCTTCGTCAGGACTAGGCTTTCCCCTCTCTACTCTGGCTTTCTGCAGTCTAGTCCACCCACATAAAGCCTCCTTTGAAAATCATGCATTGCTTAGTATAGATCGGATGTAAGTCTTGCTGAGTACTTTGGATGAGTACTCACGGTTGCTTTGCTTCCTCTTTTGTCCTACCCGCATGTTAAACCAGACGACGGAGCCAAGGTGCCAGCAGCCCCCGCAGACGACGTCTACTACCAGCCCGACGAGGGCTACTACTACTACCCGGCCGGAGAGTACTACTACGAGGAGCCGGCGGACGACGTCCAGGAGTAGGATCGGAGGTCCCAGGCAGGAGGCCTGCGCCTTTTCGATCGTAGCTTTTTATTTTGCCCCGCCTTTGTAAAAGGCCTATCTTCTACTGTGTTATATTTGTACCCAGATATCTAACGCTTCCGCTGACATGTGTATGACATCATGTTATGTATTCGAGCCCTCGAGGCCCCTGGCTTGTAATATATAACTTGTAGGAATTTATTTATGTTTTAGAGTTGTGTTGTGATTCCTTCACGTGAGTCCTTAGGCTTGATCGTGTGCATTTGCGTGTATGATTAGTGCACGGTTAAGCCGGGGGCGTCACAAAGAGGCACCAGATGTGCATGTTGATGATCTTCGCCGGGTCATTGTTGATGCACAGAGAGAATGCGAAAGTGAAAGGGAGAAGTTGAAGTTCGATCGCATATTAGAGGATCACAAAAAATGGTTGAACCCAAATTGTGAAGATGGCAACACAAAGCTCGGTACCACACTGGAATTGCTGCAATGGAAGGCAGAGAATGGTTTATATGACAAGGGATTTGAGAAGTTACTGAAAATAATGAAGAAGAAGCTTCCAAAGGATAATGAATTGCCTGACAGTACGTACGAAACAAACAAGGTTCTCTGCCCTCTAGGATTAGAGGTGCAGAAGATACATGCATGCCCTAATGACTGCATCCTCTATCGCGGTGAGGAGTACGAGAATTTGAATGCATGTCCGGTATGCGGTGCATTGCAGTATAAGATCAGACGAGATGACCCTGGTGATGTTGAGGGCGTGCGCCCCAGGAAGAGGGTTCCTGCCAAGGTCATGTGGTATGCTCCTATAATACCACGGTTGAAATGTTTATTCAGAAACAAAGAGCATGCCAAGTTGTTGCGATGGCACAAAGAAGACCGTAAGAAAGACAGGATGTTGAGAGTACCCGCTGATGGGTTGCAGTGGAGAAAAATCAAGAGAAATTGGCCGGAGTTTGCAGATGACGCAAGAAACTTATGGTTTGGTATAAGTGCAGATGGCATTAATCCTTTTGGGGAGCAGAGCAGCAATCATAACACCTGGCCTGTGACTCTATGTATCTATAACTTTCCTCATTGGTTGTGCATGAAGCGGAAGTTCATTATGATGCCAGTGCTCATCCAAGGCCCTAAGCAACCTAGAAACGACATTGATGTGTACCTAAGGCCATTAGTTGAAGAACTTTTACAGTTATGGGATATCAAAGGTGTACGTGTGTGGGATGAGCACAAACAACAGGCATTTGACCTACGAGCATTGTTGTTTGTTACCATCAATGATTGGCCTGCTCTTAGTAACCTTTCAGAATAGACAAACAAGGGATACAATGCATGCACACATTGCTTAGATGAGACTGAAAGTATATATTTGGAAAAATGTAAGAAGAATGTGTACCCGGGACATCGTCAATTTCTTTTGACAAAGCATGCCTTAAGAAAGAAAGGCAAGCATTTCAAAGGTGAGGCAGATCACCGGAAGAAGCCTGTCCCCCGTACTGGTGATGATATATTTGATATGGTCAAGGATTTAAAAGCAATCTTTGGAAAGGGTTCTGGCGGACAATCTGTTCCGAATGACGCTGACGGACACGCACTGATACGTCTCCAATGTATCTATAATTTTTATTGATCCATGCTATTATATTATCTATTTTGGATGTTTTATATGCATTAATATACTATTTTATTTTATTTTTGGGACTAACCTATTAACCCAGAGCCCAATGCCAGTTTCTGTTTTTCCCCTGTTTTTGAGTTTTACAGAAAAGTAATATCAAACGGAGTCCAAACGGAATGAAACTTTACGATGATTTTTCTTGGACTAGAAGATACCTGTAGGACTTGGAAACCAAGTAAACAGAGTCGCGAGGAGACAACAATTGTGGAGGGCGCGCCCCCTGTCTTGTGGGCCCCCTGAAGCTCCGTTAACCCTAATCTTTGGCCTATAAATTCGCATATATTCCCCAAACATCAGAAGCGTCCACAAAAATACTTTTCCGCCGCCGCAACCTTCTGTTCCAGTGAGATCCCATCTTGGGGCCTTTTCCGGCAATCTGCCGGAGGGGGATTTGATCACGGAGGGCATCTACATCAACTCTATTGCCCTTCCGGTGAAGCGTGAGTAGTCCACCTCAGACCTTCGGGTCCATAGCTAGTAGCTAGATGGCTTCTTCTCTCTCTATGATCTTCAATACCATGTTCTCCTCGATCTTCTTGGAGATCTATCCGATGTAATTTTCTTTTGCGATGTGTTTGTCGAGATTCGATGAATTGTGGATTTATGATCAGATTATCTATGAATATTTTTTGAATCTCCTCTGAATTCTTATATGCATGATTTCATATCTTTGTATTTCTCTTCGAGTTATCGGTTTGGTTTGGCCAACTAGATTGGTAGTTCTTGCAATGGGAGAGGTGCTTAGTTTTGGGTTCAATCTTGAGGTGTCCTCACCCAGTGACAAAGTAGGGGTAGCGAGGCACGTATTTGTATTGTTGCCATCAAGGATAAAAAGATGGGGTTTTCATCATATTGCTTGAGTTTATCCCTCTACATCATGTCATCTTACTTAAGGCGTTACTTCGTTCTTTATGAACTTAATTCTCTAGATGCATGCTGGATAGCGGTCGATATGTGGAGTAATAGTAGTAGATGCAGAATCGTTTCGATCACTTGACACGAACGTGATGCCTATATGCATAATCATTGCCTTAGATATCATCATAACTATGTGCTTGTCTATCAATTGTTCGACAGTAATATGTTCACCCACCGTATTATTTGCCTTCATGAGAGAAGCCTCTAGTGGAACCTATGGCCCCCGGGTCTATTTTACATCATATATTTTTAGATCTATAAACCAAAAAACCCAAAAATACCTTGCTGCAGTTTATTTACTTTTACTTTGTTTTTCGTTTTATTAATCTTTTATATCTATCTCTATCAGATCTCATCCTTGCAAGTGGCCGTGAAGGGATTGACAACCCCTTTATCGCGTTGGGTGCAAGTGTTTGATTGTTTGTGCAGGTGCGTAGATTGGGGACTTGCTTGTACCTCCTACTGGATTGATACCTTGGTTCTCAAAACTGAGGGAAATAGTTATCTCTACTTTGCTGCATCACCCTTTCCTCTTCAAGGGAAAAACCAACGCAAGCTCAAGAAGTAGCAGGAAGAATTTCTGGCGCCGTTGCCGGGGAGGTCTACATAAAGCCTACCAAGTACCCATCATAAACTCTCATCTCTTGCATTACATTATTTGCCATTTGCCTCTCGTTTTCCTCTCCCCCACTTCTAAAATGATTTTTAGAAAAACACAAAAAGATTTGCCTTTTTATTTGCCCTTCTTCCGTTCATCTTTTCGTTTGCTTTTCGTTTGCTTGTGTGTTAGATCGCTTGCTTGTCCATATGGCTCAACCCAAAAGCTTTGATCCTTATTCTAGGAAGTTGGAAGACATTGAAAATAATGCTAAGAGTTCCATGTTACTACAATTTGAGCATAATAGTTTCTTTAGAAACGAGCTTAAAGAACAAAATGTAGGATATTTGCCCTAGAGGCAATAATAAATGTTATTTATTATCTCCCTGTTCATAATTAGGTTTATGTTCCATGCTATAACTGCTATGGTTCTCGAGTCTACAATAACCACGAGGCTCGGAGGAAGACTCAAATGAACGTGTGGAATAATAAATGGTAAAATGTATTCCTAGTCTGGCCTCTAAGACTAGCTCAAGTGTTGCATGATGATTCCGTTTTCCTGATCATGGGCATGACTATGCCGGCAACTTTGAGGGCACAATGTTAGAGGAACATTTGTGTTGAATCGACCCGAATTGATGTTATGCTATGAGATACATTCGTCACAAGTTAGTGGTTAATAACACAGAAAGTTAACGTTTGCATGATTCCTCGGACCATGAGAGTATCGAGTTTCTTCATGCTTGATTCATGAACTTTGGGGTTTGTTAAACGTCATCCGTAACTGGATGGCTATTACGGCGGCTTACGGGTTCATGGGAAAGTATGTCAAGTAACTTGATAGCTCAAGATTGGGATTTTCTCCTCGGACGATGGAGAGATATCTCTGGGCCCTCTCGGTGTTATGGTATCCATCAGCGTATGGCCAGACACAGGGTGATTTGATCACAGGGATGCCGGAACACGGTAACGAGAAAAGAGAACAATACCGGTAACGAGGTAACTGTCATAGTGGACAAGTTTTTGATCCACAGGGATGCCAACATGTCTCACCTCGGGTATTTGTAACATATCGTGAAGCAACAGAGATAGCACACGGCAACTGGAGGTTCACACGAATATTCATTTGTGTGGGTCTAGGGGTCAATATGGGTGTCCACGGCTCCAATGTTGATCATTGATCAGAAGGGGTTTCGTGTCATGTCTATACTTCACCGAACCTATAGGGTCACATGCTTAAGGGTCATCTATCTGCTGAATTCTAGATAGGGAGTCTGAGAGAGAGTGACCGAAAAAGTTTCGGAGACAACGGAAGAGTTCCGAAGAGAGAACACCGAAAGAGTTTTGGTAAAACCAAAAAGTTGTTTCGGAATATACTATTAGGTCAAAATGGTTTCGGCAGACGCCTAGAAATTCTCAGAGGGTGCCAGAATTGGTCTAGGAACTTCTGGGATTTTTTTTGGAGAAAAAACCCGAAAATATTCCGGAGCTGTCGGAACCGCTGTTGTTGATTCTCGCCGATGAAAATCAATAATCCGGAATTGTTTCGGAACGCATCTAGAATTATTTTAGTTTGTACTGGAAATGTTCTAAGACCTATAGAAATATTTTCGGATTAAAAGGGCACGGTAAAATGTTTTCATAAATAGTGAAAACACTATTTTGAATAGTGGAAACACTATATGTATATATTGGAAACACTATTGTAAATAGTGGAAACACTGTTGTAAATAGTGGAAATACTATTAGGGGATGATGCAGGCATGGTGATGTAGGCAACACTATTTGGAGGCTTTCCCTTTATGCCCTTGTGGTGTGCTCACCACACGGGCATTTTGGTAATTCCTGGTCCCACCCCACTCCTTTCCTAGGCCTATATAAGGAGGTGGAGAGGAGCTCTTCATCCTCACTCCTTGATCTCATACACATGCCATGATGTTATCTGGCTTCTCTCTCCCTCCCACGAAAAGAGTTTTGTAGAGCCGAAAGGCTGTCTGGGTTCTGGCAGGAACTAGTTCTGGACGGCGATGCCCTGTCGGATAGATGACACCGTATGTGTGCAACTCTATAGAGATATCGTTGTTTCGGTCTTAGTTCAAGAGTGCCTCCCGAAGGGCTGTCCGAGTGACCGTCTGAGTTTCGAAGGTCCTCCCGAAGGGCTGTCCGCGACACCATCCGGGGGACTGTCCGACCGCCTCCCGGAGGGCTGTCCGAGGGGTAGATGAGGGTATACATCCTCGCGGTTGGAAGGTTGTAAATCCTAGATGCGGGGATCTGCACCGCCGATCGTCATCGACTCTACTTCCGCTGCGCTACGAGTCGGTAACGAAAATGATCAAACCTTGTATGCAGTCTCCATAGTGGTCCTGGGCTGGTGCGTAGGTCAGAAAATATTTGTTTTCTGCTGCGTTACCCCACACAAAAAGCTACGATGCAGTACATTAATAAAGATCTTGATGATATGTCTAAGGAATTTTATGGTTTGAAATCTCAGTTTGCTCATCTTAAAAATTTAGTAGGCCAAATTTCTGATAAACAAGCTACTTTGGTAAATAAGATGGCCGCGAAACTGGAATCCTGAAATAATGATGATGATCTTAAAGTGATTGATGTAACTCCTATTGAATCTTTGTTTTCCAATATAAATCTTGATAAAGATGGGACTGGAGATGAGTCAACTTTAGCTAGAAGGCGTCCCAATGATTCAGAGTTTATAGATCTTGATGCAAAAATTGATAAAAGTGGGATTGGAGAGGTCAAAACTTTCAGTAGCAATGAACCCACTCTTTTGGATTTCAAGGACTTTAATTATGATAATTTTTGTTTGATAGATTGTATTTCCTTGTTGCAATCCATGTTGAATTCTCCTCATGCTTATAATCAAAATAAAGCTTTTACTAAACATATCGTTGATGCTATGATGAAATCTTTTGAAGAAAAACTTGAGTTGGAAGTTTCTATACCTAGAAAGCTTTATGATGAGTGGGAACCTACTATTAAGATTAAAATTAAAGATTATGAGTGCCATGCTTTGTGTGATTTGGGTGCTAGCGTTTCCACGATTCCGAAAACTTTATGTGATGTGCTAGGTTTCCGTGAATTTGATGATTGCTCTTTAAATTTGCATCTAGCGGATTCCACTATTAAAAAACCTATGGGAAGGATTAATGATGTTGTTATTATTGCAAATAGGAATTATGTGCCCGTAGATTTCATTGTTCTTGATATAGATTGCAATCCTACATGTCCTATTATTCTTGGTAGACCTTTTCTTAGAACGATTGGTGCAATTATTGACATGAAAGAAGGAAACATTAGATTTCAATTTCCGTTAAGGAAGGGCATGGAACACTTACCTAGAAAGAAAATTAAGTTACCATATGAATCTATTATGAGAGCTACTTCTGTATTGCATACCAAAGATGATAATACCTAGATCTATTGCTTTATGCCTAGCTAGGGGCATTAAACAATAGCGCTTGTTGGGAGGCAACCAAATTTTATTTTTATGTTTTTTGTTTTTGCTTATGTTCTTGAATAAAATACACATTATTACCTCTGTAGTGATTGTGTTTTGGTTTTTTCATTAGTGTTTGAGCCAATTAAGACCTTTGGGATGGTCTACGGCGATAGTTGATTTGATATTGCTGAAAAACAGAAACTTTTGTGCCCAGTCCAGGAATTTTATAAATTCACAGAAGCGTGCATTGGATCTGAAGTTTTTACACAAGATTGATATACAAATTTCCCAGATTGTCCTCATTTTTCAGAATTTTTGGTGTTACAGTAGTATTCGAGATTTCCAGATTGCTACAGACTGTTCTGTTTTTGACAGATTCTGTTTTCTTTGTGTTGTTTGCTTATTTTGATGAATCTATGGGTAGTATCAGGGGGTATGAACCATGGAGAAGTTGGAATACAGTAGATATTACACCAATATAAATAAAGAATGAGTTCACAACAGTACCAAAAGTGGTGATTTATTTTCTTATACTAACGGATCTCATGAGTTTTCTGTTGAGTTTTATGTTGTGAAGTTTTCAAGTTTTGGGTAAAGATTTGGTGGACTCTGGAATAAGGAGTGGCAAGAGTCTAAGCTTGGGGAAGCCCAAGGCACCCCAAGGTAATATTCTAGGACAACCAAGAGCCTAAGCTTGGGGATGCCCCGGAAGGCATCCCCTCTTTCGTCTTCAATCCATCGGTAAATTTACTTGAGGCTATATTTTTATTCACCACATGATATGTGTTTTGCTTGGAGCGTCTTGTATGATATGAGTCTTTGTTTGCTTTTTAGTTTGCCACAATCATCCTTGCTGTACACATCTTTTGAGAGGGACACACATGAATCATGAATTTATTAGAATACTCTTTGTGCTTCACTTATATCTTTTGAGCTAGGCAATATGCTCTAGTACTTCACTTATATCTTTTTAGAGCACGGCGGTGGCTTTATTTTATAGAAATTGTTGAACTCTCGTGCTTTACTTATATTATTTTGAGAGTATCTAAACAGCATGGTAATTGGCTTAGGTTATGAATTTAGTCCTAATATAATTGGCATCTAAGAGGGATATAATAAAAACTTTCATATAAAGTGCATTGAATACTATGAGAAGTTTGATTCCTTATGATTGTTTTGAGATAGAAAGATGGTGATATTAGAGTCATGCTAGTGAGTAATTGTGGATTCTTAGAAATACTTGTGTTAAAGTTTGTGATTCCCGTAGCATGCACGTATGGTGAACCGTTATGTGATGAAGTCGAAGCATGATTTATTTATTGATTATCATCCTTTGTGTGGAGGTCGGGATCACATAGCATGACGTTTTCATTGATGTCATTCGCTACGCTAGATCATTGCACATCCTGGTACACCGCCAGAGGCATTCATATAGAGTCATATTTTGTTCTAAGTATCGAGTTGTAATTCTTTAGTTGTAAGTAAATAAAAGTGTGATGATTATCATTATTAGAGCATTGTCCCATGTGAGGAAAGGATGATGGAAGCAATAATTCCCTCACAAGTTGGGATGAGTCTCCGGACTTTATGAAAAATAAAAGAGGCCAAAGAAGCCCAAATAAAAAAAAGAGGCCAAAGAAGCCCACCAAAAAAAGAGAGAAAAGAGAGAAGGGGCAATTCTACTATCCTTTTTCCACACTTGTGCTTCAAAGTAGCACCATGATCCTCATGATAGAGAGTCTCCTATATTGTCACTTTCATATACTAGTGGGAATTTTTCATTATAGAACTTGGCTTGTATATTCCAATGATGGGCTTCCTCAAATTGCCCTAGGTCTTCGTGAGCAAGCAAGTTGGATGCACACCCACTTAGTTTCTTGTTGACCTTTCATACACTTATAGCTCTAGTGCATCCGTTGCATGGCAATCCCTACTCACTCACATTGATATCTATTGATGGGCATCTCCATAGCCCGTTGATATGCCTAGTTGATGTGAGACTATCTCCTTATTTTTGTCTTCTCCACAACCACCATATTCTATTCCACCTATAGTGCTATATCCAGGGCTCACGGTCATGTATTGCGTGAAAGTTGAAAAAGTTTGAGAATACTAAAGTATGAAACAATTGCTTGGCTAAAATCGGGGTTGTGCATGATTTAATACTTTCACTACTAGAAGAAAGGCTGTTAGTGGCGCACCTATTTTGGCTATTAATGGCGCACTATAGGTGCGCCACTATTAACACGCCACTAATAACAAATACTAATGGCGCACCCCTGGTGCGCCATTAGTATTCAAGATAACAGTGGCGCATCTTGTAGTGCGCCATTACTATGGCTACTGGTGCGCCACTACTAATGCAGATGAGGGGGCCCTGGTAACCTACAGGTGCGCCACTGCTATTTAGCAAGGTGCGCCACTAATGTTCTGTCAGGTGCGCCACTACTATGAATTATAGGAATTTTTTTTTGCTTTTCTGATATTTGCACAGCACAGAATATACAGTATACAGCATAGAATATACAATACAATACAGCACCACAATTAGTCAAGTATAAACATCACACAATACAATTCATCATATTAGTCTCCGAATTCGAAATAGCGAACAAAGTTCAAACATTAGCCAAGTTTAGGTCTCGAGACCGCGAGTATCGAGTTTGTCGTCACATTACAAAGTTGATATCGATCATCTAAACTACCATCACATAGAAGAGGGTTGCGGCCACGATCAGCATCATCGCGATGAAACTGATCTTCATCCGGTTCCTCCTCCGCTCCCTCCTCTCTCCCGCTAGATAGTGCGCGTATCTAGCTTCCGCCTCCGCCCTAGTGGTGTACCCTTTGTAACTGTTACCGCTGAAATGGTGAACCTATCTCCGACACTCCTCCCAGTCGTCGTAGACTCCGGGAACCTCACCCTTGTACACGACATACGATGGCATCTCTATGCACTAGACAAACAAAACGTTAGTAGCAATTCACATATAATATATAAGCAATATATAAGTATGCAACAAAAGGATCGGAAGAGAAAAGCAACACATTAATAGCACGATTCGTGGTCCTACTAATAAATAGCATCGATTACATATAAGTTGAACGACTATCCAAACTAAAGAGACATACAAGTTCATTAAAGTTTAATTACAACATGAGCTAATCGATATTTCAGAACTACATACCATCAATACGTTGGATGACTCGACTCAGGGACCGGAGCGTGGATGAAGCCGCCGTCTATCGTCATGGTCATGAATGTGCGGTCGTTGTCAGCCTGCATTTTTAGCGTTGTTTCTATTTCACTGTTGGACGGTTGATCTTTGAGGTAGAACTGCCCCGAGGTACGAAGGACATCTTCAGAGATGATTTCCGCCAACTCCGACTGGATGCGAAAGAATTCTTGTCTGATGTCCTCGTCCTAGATTGCCGACAAGTGTGCGGCCCATTGTTTGAGATTATTTGGTAGCATAAGGTGATTATGGTCCCGTACGATCGCCCGCATGTGATGGAGGGCGTAGTAGGCATCCTTCTGACTGCCAGGCGGCTGCTTGGCGCAGGGGAACGTCGTTGCGTGGGTGAACACGTGCTTGCCGTACCTACAAATTGGCCTCTTGAAGGTGCCTCCAGATTTGGCGTAGCCGGGGAGAGCATCATCAAGAACTTTCATCATATTTGTGTAGTCTTTCTTCGACTGACGGTCCGAGTCAAAATACGTGGCCATGGAATATTTCGGGCTTGATAGGATGAGTGTGCAATGTGTGTCACTGCACAAAACATGGAATGTTAAAAAAAAAGAACGATCGAAATCTAAGAAATCATATGTTACGGGGCGGTGAGGGGATGACTTACTCGGAAAAGTAAGGCACGAGGAAGTTATCCTTATCTGGGTTCGCCAGAATGACGCCTTCGAGGTATGAACTCGCGATTTGCCGGTCCCCAGCGCTGCACAAGATCTTGGCACGCATGTAGAAGGGGTCGACTATCACGATGTCTGGGGTCTTGTCTCTAATGATCCGCATCTCCATACTGAGCGAAAATAGCTGAATGAAGGTGTGGTGCAGCGGATAAAGGTTAAACATAGCCAAGATGTCATCAAACCACAGGACGATCATACGCCTGATGGTGCTATCGACAAAGCCCCTGCCCTCTGGCACCTTGGCCACGAAAACCGGGTATGCCACATCATTCTCGGAGAGACGCCGCTTCTCCATATAAAGAACACAGTCATGCAGACTCCGCATAGCACCGGTTGCAGCATTGAGCAGATTACTCGGTAGCATCGGCCTACCCGCCACATGCACCCTCCTCTTGATATCCTTAGGTATTGGTGGCCCGTCCTGAGCACGGATCGTACTCGGTGCCGGCTGGCTTGCACCCTTGTTAGTATTTCTTTTCCGTTCCTTCTTCTGCTGTAATGGGATCGTGTTCTCCTCAGAGACCACCTTCTTGAGTGTGTTGGGGCTGATAATATTTCCCACCTCGGCTATTTGAGTATCGGTGAAGGCGGCAGCTGGAGACATCTCCTGAGAACTGAACGCCAGATGACGCCTGTTGCAATTGGGTTTCTCCGCGGTACCAGCTAGATCGCGATCGTCTTTTGCAGGGTTGGGTTCTTGAGAAGGAGGCCCCAAGAATTCGTCACCGTCCCCATGTTCGTTGATGTACTTACCGATGTTGGAAAATGTACCGTCGTCGTCGTCGTGCGGATCCTGTGCCATATGCATGTTCGGATCAGCTGACGGCGGTAGCGTTGTGGTGGTCTTGCCATGGCTTGGCGCCGGCACGACTGGCGGTGTTGTCTGTGGGGTGGTGTCCCCCGCCCCCAAACGAATCTGGCTCTTCGGCCAAAGCATGGGCCAGTTTAAGCAGGCACTGAGGGTCATCACATCATCTTCGTTGGCCCCAGGGGGTCGATACAGAGGTAGCAAGTCATCGCAGCCCTGCAGCACCCGAACCAGTTGAACCCTATGCACGGTGGGTGGCATCGGATTACCGTGGAACACGGGGTTGCCCGGTTCAACGATTTTGGCCTTGGCGACATCGATCAACTCACCGTCCAGGAAGTGCAGGAGAGTGCATGGAACGTTGCCCTGCGAAAACATGTAGGGCGTCGGGGTCAGGGATGCCCAGTCAATGGCAAGGAGATGAAGTCATCGGCCGAGGCTTAGTTACCGTGATGGCGTCGAGCTCGACTAATGTTGAGGCACCGCCAACGGCGGGCGTGCAAGTGACAGAGGGGCCGCTTGCTGCCGAGGTGCCGGCCAGCGTATTCTTCCCACACCCGGGTGCATTAAGCTCCAATGACGGCGCCCACGCCGGAGACACCAATGTCAGCGCGTTGTGCGAGTTGCTGCCCGTGAAGCTGGGAATCGGGGGCGGCCCCCGTTGGCCGCCCGCAACCCACCCTCGCAGCCCCTCAAGCAAGGTAGGCATAATAGCGGTGATCGTCGCTCCCAGTTGGTCTCGCACTTGCTCTTGGACTATCTCCGGAATCCGCGCCACTTGTGCCTTGAGTTCTTTAACCTCGCGCTCCTGGCTTTCCTAGCTGGTCTTTCTCTCCTTTCGCCCAGCCTTATAGTATTTCGACCATTTCGTGGACAAGCCTTTCCCGGCCACACGACCAGCTGACGACGGCCTACTGAACTTATCCTTGTTTTTTATTACGTTCTACGCCCTATTTAAAGTGTTGTCCCAAGGAAAAGACGGGGAGCTCTGAGACCCCGCGCTACTGCTTTCAGTTTCCTGCGGAAGGACTGTGAACCATTTAGAAATTTGGCTTCATTAATTAGAATGCAACCATATGGAGCTAATTACGCGGGGGTGTATTCCTTACCAGAACAAGCTCAAGCGCCTTCACCTTCGGATCCGTGGTAAGCTCCTTTGTTTTCGGGTCCACCTTGTACTGGGCCCTGACATAGTTCCTGGTCCCCTTTTCATGGTATTTATCGAAGAGGGGCGGTAGGCCTTGCTAAGCACGCTCCGCATCCTCCTTGTCCCATTTAGGTTCCGCCACTCTGTAACCGCCGGGACCCAGTGTGTGGACCCCTAAGTTCAAGTCCCGCATATCTTTCCCCCACTGACTTGATTCCGCGGATGCGTTGCTCTCGCACTTGATCTTGAACTCCAGGTAGTCAGCTTCGCTGATCGAAGGATTTGTCTCCTTGATCTTCTCATATCTATCACCACGGAGAATCCTTCTCTTCACCACGGCTCTCCAAGTAGCCAGGGCCGTGCTCATCTTCGTGAGGGCGGCACTGTTCACTTTATTCCCTGAGAGGCGTGTGTTTGCGAAGTCACCGGGGAACTTGTATCGTTCGTGCAGCTTCGTGAAGAGGAGGTTGCGCAAATTCCCTCGGTCATGATGCCTTAGGTTCTCGGTGTTGATCGAGACGGTGCTCCGGAGAATGCACCCGAGTTGTCCCGTGTACCCACTGACTAATTCTGTGGGCGCCGTTGGAAGCCCACTGGAGGACACTTCAGTAAATTCCTCCTTGACGGTGCCGAGCACGTTCGGGCACCGGTCCTTCCGTTGCCTCTTCGGTTGGCTGCCATCTGTGCGTTCGCTGCCATCATCAGTGGTGGCATCCCCGGCGGCACCATCAGTAGTGTCATCCCCGATGCCACTAGGGGTTCTGTAGTCGGGATCGGTGTCTTCCGCGGCGTCCTCATAGCGGTGAGGTTCTTCCTCCATCTCCTGGGACAGCTCCCAGAATGGCTTGCCCGAACCGCCGGCCTCATCGTTGTTGGCCATGTTCGCTCTAAATAGGAAAAAGGGCTACTAGAGTTATTGGATGAGATCAGGGTAGTATCTATTCTTCTAGGGTAGTATCTATTCTTCTATTCTTCTATCCTATATATTTTCACATTACAGGTTACCCCTTTACCCAAAACTATAAAAGCCACTTAAAAATATTTGCTTTGTAGAATCCACTATAAAAGTCAAAATTATAAAACTATAAATGTTGATTAATTTTTGTTTCGGTTGAGAATCGGGTACCTTCTAGGTCAAGAAAATTGGGCATGACCTTTGCTAATTTTCTTGACCGAGGAGTGCCCCATTTTCAACCGAAACGGAAATTAATCAACATTTCAGGAGAAAGGGGTAACTATTTGTCCCTGCACAAAATTTGGCATCTCCGAGATGGACAATACGCAATATATGAGCTAACATAGTTCTTTCATGTACTCTGTCTCAAGCTGTAACACCAATTCCTTGTCATTAGTCAAACAACAATCAAAGGTTGACAGTTATGGGCAATTACAGAAAGGAATCACTAATATAGACACAAAAACAATACACTATTAATGTTTAGAGACAATGCACACACTACTACTCCATTAATAGTTCTACCATGTATAATGGAGTATAAGATTATGAAAGGAACATATTCAGCGTTTCTAGCTATAAAATGGTCATTTTCCAATTCCAGTAGGAACTTTTGGCTTTTATAGCACAACATAGCACATGTCATTTTAGTATTTGATAGTGTAGTACTTGCACAGCGGTAACTGAAAGTTTTGCACCCAAGCTGGACATTTATCAAAGTGTTCGATTACATTAAGTTTGCGAAGCAAATACGAAAGGGGCAGCAGCTCATAGTCAACATGTCTGTTGGTAATGGAATACTCTGTAATTGTGGAAGCTATTTGAAGAAAAATGTCCAAGTAAGCAGCACACAATTAATCAAACTGAATAATGAGAGCAGCTACAAGTCCAAGAGAAGCTAAGTTCGATATAACTGTCTGACCACTTCTCAGGTACATATTCCAAGCAATGTTCAAATAAGGAGTCAATCAACTGAGTGGACAGAACTACCAGGCGTACTCTGTCTGAAGTTGTAATGACAATCAATGACTTAAACCTCTAACATCTTAAGTCAAAATTCCATCTTAAAGTGAAAATTTTCATTTATTCTGCTGCTGCAATGATTGGCCATCTATATATTTGGCTCTGTCTTACAGGTGGCATTTCTTTTCCCTTTTCTTTAGGATAGAACTTTTCAATGTAAGCTGTTATCTTAGCAGTAATCTACTGCTAAATTTGTTATATGGTTGCCTCCCCGCCGGAGCTGCAGTTGGTGGGTGCACGCGCGTCGCAGCCGATGGAGGAGGCGAGAGGGGGAGGAGAGGATGATGCACTTACCCACGCGGACGGGGCGGCGGAGGGGAAGCGGGTGGTGAGCGGCGGCGGAGGAGAAGCCGGAGCGGGGGGCGGAATGGGTGGCACCGCGCCTGCCTGCCTGCCTGACTACCTGCGCGCGGCCGGGACATTAGCGAGGGGAGGGAGGAGGAAGCGGGGGAAGGGCACGAGCGAGGCTGGACTGACCTACGACGCGGCAGCCGCCGCCGATGGTCGCCGGAGAAGGAGCAGAGTGAGGAAGCCCGTCCCCCTGCTCATCGTCCTCGTGTCGGATCCGGGAGGAGAGGTGCGGGATCGGCGTCGCAGTGGCGACGGCTGACGGAGGGGGGTCGATGAGGAGGCGTAGAGGTCACGGGGCGACGGCCGTCGGTGGATCTCGACGACGGGCGGGCGGGGGAGTCGCTGCTCGCTGGGCTCGGGAAGGGTTAGCAATGGGGGGAGGGGCGAGAGATGCAGATCGATATATCCAATGGGGGGAGGGTTAGCAATGGTGCACCTTTTAGGGGTGCGCCATAAAAACCGTGATAGCAATGGCGCACCGTCTCCTGGTGCGCCATTACTAAGTGATAGCAATGGCGCACCTTCTCCTGGTGCGCCATTACTAACTTTTTTTTTTGGATTTTTAGTTGCATGTAATAATTTAAGATTTGAGATAAAAGAAAAGGAAAATGCAAATGGTGTGATATATAAAACCATTGTGCAAAGATTTAGAATTAGATGACATGGTTGAAATCAAGTGATACATGTAATAATTTAGTTGCATGTAATAATTGAGCTTGCCACTGACAGACACACGCGGCCGACACGTCGTGATTCGATCTTAGCTATCTTTTCACAATCTTCTTGCCCTTCTTTCTCACGGTTGAATAATTTAGCCCCGGAACCCCTGGAGTTCTTCTCTTGAACGGACGTCCTTTAGGTAGGGTGGTCCTGCTTCTTCTTGTGGTGTATGGTACTTCATTGTCGTCGTCATCTTCCATCTTCGGGTCGCCGTACTTGTCGAAGTCTTGCTCATTGGCGACTCCATCCATTCCGATGATGTTCCTTTTGCCTCTCCTCACGACAACACGACTGGGCTTTGACGGGTCGGTAATGAAGAAGCATTGGTCCACTTGGGAAGCCAGTACCCATGGCTCATTTTTCGCGGTGACGTTTGCGCCCGCGGTCTTGGATTTGGCTTCGGGTATATAACCATGGTGGTGAAATACCGGTCTTCTTTTAGGATGCTCTTGGCCCATCGAACACGGAACATCGGGACCTTCTCTCCAGCGTAGCTCAGCTCCCAGATCTCCTCGATCCTTCCGTAGTATCTGTCCTTGTCGTTACCGGTGTAGAATTCCATCGTTACTCTGGATTTCTGATAATCTCTCTTCATGTTCTTTTCCTCGGTGTAGAATGTGTAGCCATTGATATCGTACGCCTCATAGGTCATCAGGTTGTGCTCGGCGCCCTGTGACAAGGCGAATATGAGTTTTTCTTCCGCGGAAGAATCCTCATGTAAAGGGTACGACAGAAGCTTCTCCTTGAACCAACGCATGAAACATGAGTTGTGCTCTTTGATTATATCTCCGTCCGTCCTCTGTTGGCCTCGGTCATTGTACGTCTTCTCAATAAAGGTTTTGTGCTCTACCACCCAAGGATCGACCACGTCTATGTGTTGTAGCACGACTAGGTTTGCTATTTCAAAGTCGGTGAGTCGACCCTTGAAGTCGACATGCATTTCGTGGCGACCATCGCAGTGACCCCATCCAGCGAGCCTGCCGAGGTGCCTGTTGACGGGCAGACCAACGGGGTTCTCGATGCCTAGATAATTCGTGCAATAGGAGATGCACTCTTCGGTCAGAAAGCCCTTGGCTATGCTTCCATCTGGACGTGCCCTGTTGCTAACATATCCTTTGATGATACCATTCATCCTTTCGAATGGCATCATGTTGTGCAGGAACGTCGGCCCGAGTTGGATGATATCCTCCACGATATGGACCAGCAGATGCACCATAACGTCAAAGAATGCGGGCAGGAAGTACATCTCAAGCTCGCATAGTATCACCACGATCTCTTCCTGTAGCCTTCTGAGATGCCTCACGCCAACCGACTTCCGACAGATGACGACGAAAAAGTTGCATAGGCCAAATAGCATTTCACGGACATGCGCGTCCATGATCCCACGGATTGCAACTGGAAGTATCTGCGTCATCAGCACGTGACAGTCGTGAGACTTCATCCCGCTGAACTTCTGCTTCGCTGAGTCTAGGTATCTGCTTATCTTCCCCGCGTAACCGTAAGGAAATTTTACTCCTATGAGGCAGGTGAAAAACTGCTCGATCTCCTTCTGACTTAGAGTGAAGCACGCGGGAGGGCAGTCATATTCGATCTTCTTGGCCTTTTTGCCTTTGCGACGACTTTTCGTGTCCTCCGCCTCATCATCATCATCATTAGGGCGGTTTGCGTGAAGCTCCTCCCTGATGCCCATTGATTTCAAGTCTACCCTTGCTTTTGGCCCATCTTTGGTCCTCTCTGGCATGTTGAGTAGGGTACCAAGCAGACTCTCGCACACGTTCTTCGTGATATGCATGATATCAAGGCTGTGAGGCACACGGAGAATCTTCCAGTACGGCAAGTCCTAGAAAACAAACCTCGTTTTCCATACCTTCAGCAGCGGCTCTGGCGCCTTTCGCTTCTTTCCCGGCGGTGGGCACTCTTCCCAATTTTTCAACAGCTCGTCTATTTCCTCGCCGTTCCTCGTACGTGGGGGTCTTCGGGGTTCGATTTCACCATCGAACAGATCCTTGCATTTTCTCCATGCATCATCGTCGCGAAGCCACCTTCGATGTCCCATGAACACGGTTTTCGAAGACCCGGGATCTCTATCTAGCTGGCGATACGTTGTGTCATCCATGCACCTGACGCATGCACAAAATCCGTGGACCACCGGCCCCGCGACATATCTGTAACCGAGATAGTCGTGCACCGTTGTTAGCAGTGCGGCTCTCATAGGGAAATATTCTTTCGCTACGGCGTCCCACGTATTGGCTGGCGTTTTCCACAGCGTGTCTAGCTCCTCTTTCAGCAGCCCCAGATACAGATTGATGTTGTTCCCTGGTTGTTTCGGCCCTTCAATTAGCATACTCATGTGAATGTACTTCCTCTTGATGCACATCCAGGGGGAAGGTTGTACATCCACACAAACACAGGCCAGGTGCTATGTGTGCTTCTCTGGCTACCAAACGGATTGACTCCATCGGTGCTCACGCCCAGCACGATGTTCCTTGGATCGTCCCCAAATTCTCGGTGTTCGAAGTTCAACGCTTGCCACTGGCTCGCATCCTTAGGGTGACTCAGCATCTTGTCTTTTTTATTTATCTCCGGATCATTTCCATCATCTTCTCGCTTATTCTCCGCCCTATCCGCGTGCCAACGCAGGAGCTTTGCTTGCTTAGGGTCCGCGAAATACCGCTGCAGATGAGGAGTGATCGGAAAGTACCACACCACTTTTCGAGGAGCTTTCTTCCTCTTCTTGTATCGAGTGACGCCACACACCGGACATATGGTAGACTCCACGTGCTCGTCCTGATAAATGATGCAATCGTTCAAGCACACATGGTATTTCACGTGCGGTAATTCCAGAGGACACATGATTTTCTTCGCCTCCTCGAAACTGGTCGGGCACTTGTTCCCCTTGGGAAGACGTTCGTGCCAGAATGACATGTTCTCGTCGAAGCATGCGTCGGTCATTTTGTGTTTTACCTTCATCTCCAGAGCCATGAGCGTTACTTTCAGGCGGGTATCCTCGGGCCTGCATCCTTCATACAATGGAGTAACCGCGTCTATCTCCAGTTGATCCAGCTTGGCTTTCTCTCGGGCGGCAGCTCTTGCGTTACCCGTCTGCTTGAGAAGCAGCTCTTGAATATGAGGGTCCTGCACCCAGCCCATCGATGGTCCATCGTCGTCTTCTCCGGCATCTTCATCTTCATGATCATGCCCTTCGTCTTAATCTTCCTCATCATCATGTCCGGCATCTTCTACATGATGATTGTGTCCTGCATCTACTTCGTGATCATGTCCTGGAGACCCTTCGTCTTCTCGCCCGCCCTCGCCGCTATTGTCTTGCTGCCCTTCCTTATTTCTTGCCCAGCCCCCTTGGACGACTTCATAATCATCTTCATCACCTTGCCACCGATAGCCATCCATGAAACCACGCACGAGCAGGTGGTCCTGCACCTGTCTGGAATCCGGGTCCATAGTGCTCTTCAGCTTGCATGTTCGACATGGAGATCTTATCTCCGTCTCGTTCTTTTGAAGCATCTCGGCCTTCGCGGAGCTCAAAAACCTATTCACGATGCCTTCGGTCATCGTGCGGACCATAGTCGCCTGCGGGGTAGAGCAAAACGATATTTTAGAACCAAAAAAAAAATTGGCATGACTTTGCCTATAAATAGGACCAAAAAGAATGCATAGTGCCAAATTCTCGCCGAAACGGAAATGAATCAACATTCCAGCAAAATATTGGCAACTATCACATTTCAAATACCGGTACCTGCAAACACAAACATACGCAACACCACAAACATACGTAGATCTAGGCCATAAAAAGTTTGTGTACGTTGGAGGGAGAAAAAAGTAGATCTAGAACATAAAGAAAGCTTTCCCCTTACTTACCTATCAAAAAAAGGAAATTTAACCACTTAATTTGGGTGAATCTATGGTGCAAATGAGGTGAGGAGGAGGAGGCAGCCGAGACAAGCTTGGTATAGAGGTGGAGAGAATGAAGTGGGGAACGTGAGTGTGGTAGGTGTGGCTGTCAAAAATATCTAGCTGCTCTCAGGTTACCAATGGCGCACCTCTTGAGAATGCGCCATTGGTAACCAGGGTTAGTAATGGCGCACCTGGTGTGTGGTGCGCCATTACTAGTTTTGAAAAAAAAACTAAAAAAAAGTTAGTAGTGGCGCACCGTGGGGAGGTGCGCCATTACTAGTTAAAACTAGTAATGGCGCACTATCCCCTGGTGCGCCATTACTAGTTTTGAAAAAAAACTAAAAACAAATTTTTTAGTAGTGGCGCACCGTGGGTGTGGTGCGCCATTACTAGTTAAAACTAGTAATGGCGCACTATCACCTGGTGCGCCACTGCTAAGTCTGGGAAGGGTGTGGGGGCCAGGACAAAACTAGTAATGGCGCACCACATACCAGGTGCGCCATTAGTAATATGGCCATTAATGGCGTACCTATATCTGGTGCGCCATTAATGTCCATATTAGCTATAGCCGTTTTCCTAGTAGTGTTTGTGTGATGAAGATGGAGCATCGCCAGACTATATGATTTTGTAGGGATAGCTTTGTTTGACCATGTTATTTTGAGAAGACATAATTGTTTTGTTAGTATGCTTGAAGTATTATTGTTTTTATGTCAATATTAAACTTTTGTCTTGAATCTTATGGATCTGAACATTCATGCCACAATAAATAAAATTACATGGATAAATATGTTAGGTAGCATTACACATCAAAAATTCTGTTTTTATCATTTACCTACTCGAGGACGAGCAGGAATTAAGTTTGGGGATGCTTGATACGTCTCCAACGTATTTATAATTTTTTATTGTTCCATGCTATTATATTATCTATTTTGGATGTTTTATATGCATTAATATGCTATTTTATATTATTTTTGAAACTAACCTATTAACCCAGAGCCCAGTTCCAGTTTCTGTTTTTCCCTATTTTTTAGTTTTACAGAAAAGGAATATCAAACGGAATCCAAACGGAATGAAACTTTACGATGATTTTTCTTGGACCAGAAGACACCCGTAGGACTTGGAAACCAAGTAAACAGAGTCACGAGGAGACGGCAAGGGTGGAGGGCGCGCCCTAGGGGGGCGCCTCCCTGTCTTGTGGGCCCCCTGAAGCTCCGTTAACCCTAGTCTTTGGCCTATAAATTCACATATATTCCCCAAACATCAGAAGCGTCCACAAAACTACTTTTCCACTGCCGTAACCTTCTGTTCCCATGAGATCCCATCTTGGGGCCTTTTCTGGCAAACTGCCGGAGGGGGATTCGATCACGGAGGGCATCTACATCAACTCTATTGCCCTTCCGATGAAGCGTGAGTAGTCCACCTCAGACCTTCGGGTCCATAGCTAGTAGCTAGATGACTTCTTCTCTCTCTATGATCTTCAATACCATGTTCTCCTCGATCTTCTTGGAGTTCTATCCGATGTAATATTCTTTTGCGGTGTGTTTGTCGAGATCCGATGAATTGTGGATTTATGATCAGATTATCTATGAATATTATTTGAATCTCCTCTGAATTCTTATATGCATGATTTCATATCTTTATATTTCTCTTTGAGTTATCAGTTTGGTTTGGCCAACTAGATTGGTAGTTCTTGCAATGGGAGAGGTGCTTAGTTTTGGGTTCAATCTTGCGGTGTCCTCACCCAGTGACAAAGTAGGGGTAGTGAGGCATATATTTGTATTGTTGCCATCAAGGATAAAAAGATGGGGTTTTCATCATATTGCTTGAGTTTATCCCTCTACATCATGTCATCTTACTTAAGGCGTTACTCCGTTCTTTATGAACTTAATACTCTAGATGCATGCTGGATAGCGGTCGATGTGTGGAGTAATAGTAGTAGATGCAGAATCATTTTGGTCTACATGACACGGACGTGATGCCTATATGCATAATCATTGCCTTAGATATCATCATAACTATGCGCTTTTCTATCAATTGCTCGACAGTAATTTGTTCATCCACCGTATTATTTGCCTTAATGAGAGAAGCCTCTAGTGAAACCTATGGCCCCCGCGTCTATTTTCCATCATATATTTTCAGATCTATAAACCAAAAAACCCAAAAATACCTTGCTGCAATTTATTTACTTTTACTTTGTTTTTCCTTTTAGTAATCTTTTATATCTATCTCTATCAGATCTCATCCTTGCAAGGGGCCATGAAGGGATTGGCAACCCCTTTATCGCGTTGGGTGCAAGTGTTTGATTGTTTGTGCGGGTGCGTAGATTGGGGAATTGCTTGTACCTCCTACTGGATTGATACCTTGGTTCTCAAAACTGAGGGAAATACTTATCTCTACTTTGCTGCATCACCTTTTCCTCTTCAAGGGAAAAACCAACGCAAGCTCAAGAAGTAGCACACACCCATGTGGAAGAAGTAATCTATATTTTCGGAGCTACCCTATTGGAAAATCCTAGAGGTCCGCTCTGCAATCGACGTGATGCACGTGACGAAGAATCTTTGCGTGAACCTGCTAGGCTTTTTGGGCGTGTATGGGAAGACAAAAGATACACCGGAGGCACGGGAGGACCAGCAACATATGAACGAAAAAGACGGCATGCCTCCAAAGCAGTATCAAGGTCCTGCCAGCTACGCTCTTACCAAAGCAGAGAAGGAAATCTTTTTTGAATGCCTGCTCAGTATCAAGGTCCCGTCTGGCATCTCGTCGAATATAAAGGGAATAATAAATATGGCAGAGAAAAAATTCCAGAACCTAAAGTCTCATGACTGCCATATGATTATGACGCAATTGCTTCCGGTTGCATTGAGGGGGCTTCTACCAAAAAATGTTTGATTAGCCATTGTGAAGCTATGTGCATTCCTCAATGCAATTTCGCAGAAGGTAATCGATCCAGAAATACTACCAAGGTTACAGAATGATTTGGTCCAATGTCTTGTCAGTTTTGAGTTGGTGTTCCCACCATCCTTCTTCAATATTATGACGCACGTTCTAGTTCACCTAGTCGACAAGATTGCCATTCTGGGTCCTGTATTTCTACACAATATGTTCCCCTTTGAGAGATTCATGGGAGTCTTAAAGAAATATGTTCATAACCATGCTAGGCCAGAAGGAAGCATCTCCAAGGGCCATGAAACAGAGGAGGTTATTGAGTTTTGTGTTGACTTTATTCCTGACCTTAAGCCGATTGGTGTTCCTCAATCGCGGCATGAGGGGAGACTGAGTGGAAAAGGCACGCTAGCACCGAAAGCAATAATATGTAGGGACAGGCATTCTTGGGCGCAAGCACACTACACAGTTCTACAAAATTCTACCTTGGTGGCCCTGTATATCAATGAACACAAGAATATTGTATGCTCCCAACACCCGGGGCAGTCTGACGACCGGATTACATGTGCACACATGTCGACTTTCGGCGGTTGGTTGGAAACACATCTCATGAGTAACAACGCTGTTGGAGGTGAGCTATACCTGTTGGCCAGGACACCATCTTCGACTGTATTGACTTTTCAAGGGTACGAGATAAATGGGAATACATTTTACACGATCGCCCAAGATAAAAAGAGCACCAACCAAAACAGTGGTGTCCGCTTTGATGCAGCAAACACCAATAGGGCAAAATACACATATTATGGTTACATAGAGGAGATATGGGAACTTGACTATGGACGTGATTTTAAGGTCCCTTTGTTTCAGTGCAAATGGGTCAATCTGACCGGAGGCGGGGTACAGGTAGACCCGCAGTACGGAATGACAATAGTGGATCTCAACAATCTTGGGTACACAGACGAACCATTCATCCTAGCCAATGATGTGGCGCAAGTTTTCTATGTGAAGGACATGTCTACCTAACCGAGAAAAAGAAAAGATAAGGAAGCGAATACATCATATGATGAGCCAAAGTGCCACATAGTTCTTTTAGGGAAAAGAAACATCGTGGGAGTGGAGGACAAGATAGACATGTCAGAAGATTATGAAAAGTTTCATGAAATTCTTCCCTTCATAGTGAAGACTGACCCAAGCATCCTATTAAATGATGAAGATTATCCATGGTTACGGCGCAATAAGTAAGGGACACACGCGAAGAAAAAGTTTTAGCTGGAAAGTGCCACTTCGGACAATCCGTAGGGAATCTTTGTAAGAGCTAGCTAGGGCATTTTGGCATTTTGACATAGATGAATACAGTAGAAGTATCAGAGATGATAAGAGAGAAACGTTGTATGACTTAAAGTTGGACGTCCAGATGAGGAGTTCTCTGGTTGCTTTCTGGTGAAACTGAGGACAACATATCAGATGGCCATTCTCGAGAATAGTCTATTGTTTTGGCAAATCTCATGAACATCCAGGCACCTTTATATTATCTTACATCAGGTGTACAAACCCACATCATGAGTATGTTGGGTTATACTCACAGTGCTTTTGATTTCGGAAGAAAGATTTTGACAGCATTGATCGCCTTGTGTCATATTTTCAAAAACATATTGACAAACCTGATGCTGGTCCTTCAATGCGAAATGTTGCGGCAATGGTACCTATGAAAAATAACTTGATAGAACTATTTGTCACTATCTGATGAAAATCTATATCATCAAATAAATTTATATAAAATTCTAGTTATGATCAACTAAAACAAAACTATAATATTCTTCAATAGCAAAAAGAATCAACTAAAAAGCTTTTATAAAACTCTAGTTATGATCAAAATCATATTAACTTAAAATTATAAAAAAATTATGCAACTAAAATTTTCATAAAGTATTTAAAAAAATAATAGCAAAAAGAATTAAATCAAAACTAGGCATGTATGCTACTGTTTTTGAATCTGTTTAAAAGAAAACTAAAAAAAAAATATCCTAAAAAGGTCTAAAATCAAAAATAGGAAAAACAGATTTAGTCCCGGTTGGGGGCACCAACCGGGACTAAAGCTCGAGGTATATTAACCACGCGCCCCGGCCTTCTTCCTCCCCAATCTTCTTTCTCTCGCGCCTC
>LR738711.1:961672071-961708124 GCA_902687465.1 Secale cereale
CGGTCACCGACGCCGACACCGACGTCGCCCGCGCTCAGGCCACAATCTTTTTTTCCTTTTTGTTATTGATTTTGTATTGATTTTGTGTTGTGGTATAAATTTCCATGATGTGTGTATAGGTGCATTGTATGACTAGAAAATATGGCATGATGTAAAAAAAAGAATTCATAGACACAACAAAGAAAACAAAATTTTGACATGATTTTAGAAAACAAATTCCTGAATTTTAGCCATGTGGCCATTACATATTTTTCAAAATAGTTGCCATGTCCGAGAACAAAATTCCAAAAAAATTCCATAGTTATAACGAAAGAATGTTTTTAAATCTGGAAAAATAAAAGTGAAAGAAAGAAAAAAAATACTATTTAGTTCTCTCATAGTTATAGTCATATAGTCGGAGGAGGCCCCAACGATCGCCGGTGAGGAGTCCCCGACGATCGCCGGTGAGGACTCCCCGACGATCGCCGGAGGAGTCCCCGACGATCGCCAGTGAGGAGTCCCTGAATGCTTATCTTTGTTTCTGTTTAAATTTTCCACGAATGCTTATGTTGGTTGTGCCGGTGCTTTTGATGTGCAGGGATCGATCTTTTCACCTCTAGGAGCACCGTCGGTCCCGTTACCATTGCCATCCACTACCTCCTCTACGGTCATCTAGGGGTGAGCTCGACTATCATCCTCCTCTTCGGTATCATCCTCATCTAGGGGTAAAAATTAAAGAAATCTGATGCAAACAATGAAATAAAGGGGAGCCGGAGCAACGTCTCACAATGAACGAGAAATAGACCTGATTTGTTTTCATAGGAATTTGTTCTCAGCGACGATGCCAGGCCCGCATCCTCGTCGTTGACTCGGCGGTGACAACCAGTTTGAGAGGAGCCATGTCCAGGATTGGGATCCGCCGGGCTGGCACTGGGAGGTGCTACCTTCCGGGGCGCGCAGCTTGGTGAGGAATTGGGGTCTCATCGTCGACCTGGAGCTTCTTTGGTGGCTGTCGCGTGGGCCACTATCGGTGCAGAGGGAGCTGGCCCCCGAGAGGGTGGTACATCGCCGTGTCAGGGAGGAGGACGAGCACGTCCATCGCTACATGGTTGCGTTGGACGATAGCTTCTCCAATACCTGGCAGTTTCTTCAGGGATCTCACCCGAGCTATGATCCTGTGATGGTTCCTTCTCTTTGGGTGTTCACCGCCTGCGGCTCAGGAACCGGGAGTCCACGTCCAGTTTGATTGGGTGAGATATTTAGAGATATTATTGTTGCATTAACTGGATTATTCGAGATGTATTAGTGATATTATATGATAATATTATTGTTGCAACTGGATTATTTGAACCGTAACTCCGATCGAGACGTTCTTTATATGCATTTGTTTCGATTTCTCTTGTAGATTATGTTTTACCATCATCATACATGTTAAAATAAATAAACTTGCTGTTCTGTCCAGAATACTAAAACTGTATAAAATGCACATGAAATAACATGCAAGTGATTGCAGAAACTATGGATCCGGAACACGCCAGAGACGAAGAACAACAGAACATGATGGAGGAAATAATCCGCGACGGAGATGATGATGATATCACCTCACATTTTCTCAACGACGACGCCTAAGATGGTGAGGGAAGAGAAGATGACGGCTCCGGTGATCGAATGGAGGGAGAAGATGATGGCTCCGGCGGTGTTGGAGCTTTAACTGTTGCAAAGTCCGGCGAGGTATCTTAATTAAGCCTCTGCTGACTAGATGCATTAATTGATTTGTATGTACATATATTAACGCTTCTTTCTTCTTTTAGCCCCCCAGATCGAGCCAACCTTCTGTAAAGAGACGAGGAACAAAGAAAAGGTTGGGCGAGAATGAAAGGTTCATGATCGAAGAAATCGCTGCAGATGGCAAACCGACTGCTCCCAAGCGGACCGCAGACTGATTTACAAGTCAGTGCGGAGTTGTTGTTAGGGACAACATCCCGATCAGCATTCAAGAATGGAATAAGCCAAAGGCGGACGATGGAGTTTCTTATGTCGATGATAGATCCAAAGATGAGCTTTGGAATATGCTCATGACAAATTTTAGCCTACCGCCAAAGGTGGATCCAAATAGCAATGTTGTAAAGCGAAAAGTTAAGGCGTGGGCTCTTAAAAGATGGCCGAACAATTCAAGAACTGGAAGAAAAGATTGCACGAAAAGTTTGTCCTGAAAGAGAAGACTCCAACATTCACCGGTCAACATGAGAAGATGAAAGATCACTGGCCCGCATTTGTGGCATACAAGACATCGGAGAAAGGCAAGAAAAGGTCACTGATAAATAAGCAAAATGCTGCAAAGAAGGAATATCACCATGTTACGGGGTCAGGTGGCTACAAGGTTGCCCGGCCTACGTGGGACAAAGCTGAGAATGACCTACTTGATAAAGGGATCCATCCAAAGACATTGAACTGGCCCGAACGGGAAAGGACTTGGTTCTTCGGGCATGGGGGAACTTTGCACCCAGAAACAGGGAAGTGTGTTTATACGAAAGCTCAACTTGCAACACCCGTAAAAAACATTCAGGATGCAATCCAGGCCGTGTAGGAAGGGAAGTTCCATCCCGATAGAGAAGGACGAGCTGTCATGCGCCCTCAGGAATCCTGAACACCCTGGACGAACACAAGGCACATCAGGCTCCGTTCCGTGGAAGGATGGGTTTCCCGATAGCAGAGACACTTATAAAAGCCGAGGGAGAAAGAAGAAAGAGGATGCAGACCGGCTGCAGAAGGTAGAAGAAAGATTAGCGTTGTAGGAGAAGCAAATAGAGCCACTTACCAGCAAGCGAGCTACCGGCCCATCATCTCAGCGGCACGAAGATCCTTCATTTGATACTTCCCACGGAGCTACCCCCACCATCTCAGCGGAAAAGGGGCGTGGCTCCACGGAACTCGTTCAGCCGCCCATAAATGATATCACGGCTCCTGATCGCTACCCCTTGGATGATATGATGGAGAGAGAACATTGTGATCTACATGCGAAATGCATGAACATAACCTTGAAGGTGGCAGTCGGCTATGCCTTATCTCGTGTACCTGATGGAACTTACCATTGCTCTCTGATGACCCACAAGTATAGGGGGTCAATCGTAGTCCTTTTGATAAGTATGAGTGTCGAACCCAACGAGGAGCAGAAGGAAATGACAAGTGGTTTTCAGCAAGGTAGTTTCTGCAAACACTGAAACAAGCGGTAACAGATAGTTTGGTAGCAAGATAATTTGTAACGAGTAACAAGTGACAAACGTAAATAAGGTGCAGCAAGACAGCCCAATCCTTTTGAATGCAAAGGACAGGCCGGAACAAGTACTTATAGTGATGCAAATGTTCTTGAGGACACACGAGAATTTCATCTAGTCACTTTCACCATGTTCATTTGATTCGCGTTCGCTACTTTGATACTTTGATATGTGGGTGGACTGGTCCTTGGGTGCTGTTCTTACATGAACAAGCCTCCCACTTATGATTACCCTCTCTCGCAAGCATCCACAACTACGAAAAGAGAATTAAGACAAAGTCTAACCATAGCAATAAATGTTTGGATCCAAATCAGCCCCTTATGAAATAGCGCATAAACTGGGGTTTAAGCTTCTGTCACTCTAGCAACCCATCATCTAATTACTACTCCACAATGAGTTCCCTTAGGGCCATGAATGGTGAAGTGTCATGTAGTCGACGTTCACATGACACCACTAAGAGAATCACAACATACATATCATCAAAATATCAAACGAATACCAAATTCACATGATTACTTATGACAAGACTTCTCCCATGTCCTCAAGAACAAAAGTAACTACTCACACATCATCATCATGTCCATGATCAGAGAGGAAATAAATGACATAAAGGATCTGAACATTTAGTAATTCACCAATCAAATCAACAAGCACCAACTACTATAAGTAATCAACACTACTAGTGACACACAAGTACCAATCTGAAGTTCTGACACAAAGATTGAATACAAGAGATGAACTAGGGTTTGAGATGAGATGGTGCTATTGATGATGATGATGAAGATTGGTCCTCCCATGATGAGAGGGTTGTTGGTGATGACGAAGGCTTCGATTTCCCCCTCCCGAAGGGAAGTGTCCTCGGCAGAATCTGCCTGCCGGAGAGCAAAAGTGCTCCTGCTCTAGTTCCGCCTCATGGTGGCGGCGCCTCGTCCCGAAAGCCTCCCCCTAAAAGTTTTAGGGTAAAATGACTTATATACCAGAAGGGGAGGGCCAGAGGTGGGCCAGGGGCTCCACACAGCATCAGGGCGCGCCCTGCTACTTCTTGAGCTTGCGTTGGTTTTTGCCTTGAAGAGGAAAGGGTGATGCAGCAAAGTAGAGATAAGTATTTCCCTCAGTTAAGAAACAAGGTTATCAATCCAGTAGGAGTATCAAGATGAGGCGCCAAGGTACCTGCACAAAAAAAACAACTTGCACCCAACGCGATAAGGGGTTGTCAATCCCTTCTCAGCTACGAGCAAAAGTGAGATGTCATAGATAATTGATAAGATAAAATAAATAAAGTAAATATGCAGCAAGGTATTTTTGGTATTTTTGTGTTTAAGATTGCAAATTATATGATGGAGAATAGACCCGGGGGCCATAGTGTTCACTAGAGGCTTCTCTCATGATAGCAAGTATTACGGTGGGTGAACGAATTACTGTCGAGCAATTGATAGAGTTGCGCAAAGTTATGACGATATCTAGGCAATGATCATACATATAGGCATCACTTCCGAGACAGGTAGACCGACTCCTGCCTGCATCTACTACTATTATTCCACACATCGACCCCTATCCAGCATGCATCTAGTGTATTAAGTTATGACAAACGGAGTAAGGCCTTAAGCAAGATGACATGATGTAGAGGGATAGAATCAATCTTTAGATAAAACCCCATCTTTTTACCCTTGATGGCAACAACATGATACGTGCCTCGCTACCCCTTCTGTCACTGGGTGAGGACACCGCACGGTATGAACCCAAAACCAAGCACATCTCCCATTGCAAGAATTATAGATCTAGTTGGCCAAACGAAACCCATAACTCGAAGAGACTTACAAGGATACGAAATCATGCATAAAAGAGTTCAGAGATGACTCAAATATTATTCATAGATAAACAGATCATAAATCCAAAATTCATCGGATCTTGACAAACACACCGCAAAGAAGATTACATCGAATAGATCTCCATGAAGATCATGGAGAACTTTGTATTGAAGATCAAAGAGAGAGAAGAAGCCATCTAGCTACTAGCTATGGACCCGAAGGTCTGTGTTAAACTACTCACGCATCATCGGAGAGGCAAAGGTGTTGATGTAGAAGCCCTCCGTGATCGATTCCCCCTCCGGCAGATCATCGGAAAAGGTCCCCAGATGGGATCTCGCGGAAACAGAAGCTTGCGGCGGCGGAACAGTATTTTCTTGGCTCTCTTTTGTGGAACGGGGATTTTAGGGAATTTATAGACCGAAGAGGTAGGGCAGAGGAGCTACGGGGGGCCCACAAGCCTGCCAGGCGCCCCCCCCCCTAGGGCGCGCATGGGGGGCTTGTGACCTCCCCGGTTGCCTTCTGTCTTGGTTCTCAAGTCTTCCGAGGATCTTCTGTTATGGAAAAAATCATCCCGCAGGTTTTATTCCGTTTGGACTCCGTTTAATATTCTTATCTGCAAAAGGTCAAAAACACGGAAAAAACAGAAACTGGCACTGGGCACTGAGTTAATAGGTTAGTCCCAAAAATGATATAAAATAACATATTAATGTATATAAAACATCCCAAGTTGATAATATAATAGCATGGCACAATCAAAAATTATAGATACGTTGGAGACGTATCAAGCATCCCCAAGCTTAACTCCTACTCGTCCTCGAGTAGGGAAGTGATAAAAACAAATTTTTGATGTGGAATGCTACCTAGCATATTTATTCTTATAATCTTCTTTATTGTGGCATAAATGTTCAGATCCATAAGATTCAAAACAAAAGTTTAATATTGACATGAAAACAATAATACTTCAAGCATACTAGCAAACAATCATGAACTTTCAAAATAACATGGCCAAAGAAAGCTATCCCTACAAAATCATATAGTCTGGCTATGCTCTATCTTCCTCACACAACGAATTTAAATCATGCACAACCCCGGTATTGGCCAAGTAATTGTTTTCACACTTTCACTTTTTCAAACTTTTTCAACTCTCACGCAATACATGAGCGTGAGCCATGGATATAGCACTATAGGTGGAATAGAATATGGTGGAGGTTGTGAGGCAAAAAGGAAGAAGATAATCACATCAACTCGGCGTATCAACGGGCTATGGAGATGCCCATTAATAGATATCAATGTGACTGAGTAGGGATTGCCATGCAACGGATGCACTAGAGCTATAAGTGTATGAAAGCTCAAAAAGAAAACTAGTGGGTGTGCACCCAACTTGCTTGCTCACGAAGACCTAGGGCAATTAGGAAGCCCATCATTGGAATATACAAGCCAAGTTATATAATGAAAATTTCCCACTAGCATATGAAAGTGACATAACAAGAGACTCTCTATCATGAAGAACATGGTGCTACTTTGAAGCACAAGTGTGGAAAAAGATAGTAACATTGTCCCTTCTCTCTTTTTCTCTCATTTTTTTTGTTTGGGCTATTTGGCCTCTTTTTTTTCATTTTTTTTCTTCTTTTTTTTTTGGTGGGCATCTTTGGCCTCTTTTTTTTATTTGGGCTTCGCTGGCCTCTTTTATTATTTCCTCACATGGGACAATGTTCTAATAATGATGATCATCACACTTTTATTTACTTACAACTCGATACTAGAACAAGTATGACTCTATATGAAAAGATCTAGCATAGCGTATGACGTTAAGGAACATCTCACTAGCTCTCTTACGATCATGCAATGGCAATATGAAAGTGATGGCACATGTCATGAACAACGGAACGGTGAAAGTTGCATGGCAATATATCTCAGAATGGCTATGGAAATGCCATAATAGGTAGGTATGGTGGCTGTTTTGAGGAAGGTATATGGTGGGTGTTTTTGCACCGGCGAAAGTTGCGCGGCACTAGAGAGGCTAGCAATGGTGGAAGGGTGAGAGTGCGTATATTCCATGGACTCACATTAGTCATAAAGAACTCACATACTTGTTGCAAAAGTTTTATTAGTTTTCGAAGCTTGGTGTTAAACGCATACTCCTAGGGGAAAGGTTGGTAGGAGTTAACCATCGCGCGATCCCGACCGCCACACAAAGGATGACAATCAATAAATCATTAATGCTCCGACTTCATCACATAGCGGTTCACTATACATGCATGCTACGGGAATCACTAACTTCAACACAAGTATCTCTACAATTCATAACCATCTACTAACATGACTCTAATATCATCATATCCATATCTCAAAACTAATTGCAAGGAATCAAATTTCTCTTACTAATCAATGCACTTGAATATGCAAGTTTTTATTATACCCCCTTTGGATGCCTGTCATATTAGGACTAATTTCATAGCACACACCAATTACCAAGTTATTCAGAGAGGTCTCTCAAAATGATATAAGTGAAGATCGAGAGTATTATTTCTATAAAATTTATCACCGCCGTGCTCTACAAAGATATAAGTGAAGCACTAGAGCAAAATTATCTAGCTCAAAGGATATAAGTGAAGCACATGTGAGCAAAATTAACACGCTCAAAAGATATAAGTGAAGCACATGTGAGCAACATTGCCTAGCTTAAAAGATATAAGTGAAGCTCATAGAGTATTCTAATAAATTATGATGAATGCGTGTCCCTCTCATAAAAGGTGTGCAGCAAGGATGATTGTGATAAAACAAAAAGCAAAAGCAAAAGAATCCTATCATACACGACGCTCCAAGCAAAACACATATCATGTGGTAAATAAAAATATAGCCCCAAGTAAAATTACCGATGGATTGAAGACGAAAGAGGGGATGCCTTCCCAGGGCATCCCCAAGCTTAGGCTTGATGGTATCCTTGAATTTGGCTTGGGATGCCTTGGGCATCCCCAAGCTTAGGCTCTTTCCACTCTTTATTCCATTGTCCATAAGAACTTCACCCGAAACTTGAAAACTTCACAACACAAAACTTCAACAGAAACTTGTGATATCATTAGCATAAGAAAACAAACCCCCCAACTCTTTAGGTACTGTAGTAAACTTAATTTCCATTTATATTGATATTATATTACTGTATTCTCACTTCTACATGGCTCGCACCCCCCGATACTAACCATAGTTTCATCAAAACAAGCAAACAACACAACGAAAACAGAATCTGTCAAAAACAGAACAGTCTGTAGTATTCTGGGTATTTCATATACTTCTTATGTCCTAAAAATTCTGAAAAAATTATGAAAATTACGGAAATTTGCATATCAATCAGTGGCAAAAAGAATCAACTCAAAATCTCTTTCTGGATAGGAATAAAAAATACTTTCGTGAGCATAAAGTTTCTGTCTTTTGCAGCATGATCAAACAACTATCACCAAAACTAATCATAACGGTTCTACTTGGCACAAACACTAATTAAAACATAAAAACACAATCATAACAGAAGCATGAAGGTGTTGACTCAACAAAACAGAAAGTAAAAAGCAAAAATAAATTTATTCATTGGGTTGCCTCCCAACAAGCGCTATCGTTTAACGCCATTAGCTAGGCGTAAGGCAATAGAATCAAGTGTTGTCATCCTTAGTGGACAAACCATAGGTAGCTCTCATAATAGATTCATAAGGTAATTTTATTCTCTTTCTAGGGAAGTGTCCCATGCCCTTCCTCAAGGGAAACTGAAATTTTATATTCCCTTCCTTCATATCAATAATTGCTCCAATAGTTCTAAGGAAAGGTCTACCAAGAACAATAGGGCATGTGGGATTGCAATCAATATCAAGCACAATGAAATCTACGGGCACATAATTCCTATTAGTAATAATAAGAACATCATTAATCCTTCCCATAGGTTTCTTAATAGTGGAATCCGCAAGATGCAAATTAAGAGAACACTCATCAATCTCATTAAAACCTAGAACATCACATAAAGATTTCGGAATCGTCGAAACACTAGCACCCAAATCACACAAAGCATGGCATTCATAATTTTTAATTTTAATCTTGATAGTAGGTTCCCACTCATCATAAAGCTTTCTAGGTATAGATACTTCCAACTCAAGTTTCTCTTCAAAAGATTTCATCATAGCATCAACGATATGTTTGGTAAAAGCCTTATTTTGGCTATAAGCATGTGGAGAATTAAGCATGGATTGCATCAAGGAAATACATTCAATCAAAGAGCATTTATCATAATTAAATTCCTTGAAATCCAACATAGTAGGCTCATCACTATTCAAAGTTTTAATATCTTCTACTCCACTTTTAGTATTTTTAGCATCAAGAACGGTAGACTCAAAATTATTGGGACGTTCTTCAACCAAAGGGACTCATGTCCAGCCCCATTATCATCAAGATTAACACGAGAAAACAAAGTTTCAATAGGAGTCACACCAAGCATCTTAAGATCTTCGTCATTCTTATGACGGGAACGCGCTTCTTTAAGCCATTCGTGCCTAGCACGAATTTGAGCGGTCCTTTCTTTACTTTCATTGATAGAAATTTGCATAGCTTTCAAAGTCTCATCCATATTTACTTTAGGAGGAACACACTTCAATTTTAAAATATCAATCTCAAGAAACATCTTATCAACATTCCTAGCCAAATCATCAATCTTAGCAAATTTTTCTTCTACGGAAGCATTGAAAATCTTTTGCGAATTGATAAATTCCTTAATATTGTTCTCAAGATCAGAGGATATTTTATTATTATTTCCATAAGAGTTGTTGTAGGAATTGCCAAAATTATTAGAGGGATTACTAGGAAAAGGCCTAGCATTGAAGTTACCTCTATAAGCATTGTTGTTACCAAAGTTATTCCTACCAACAAAATTAACATCCATATTTTCATGGCTATTTCCAAGCAAAGAAGACAAAGGCATATCATTTGGATCTATAGGAGCACTCTTACTAGCAAACAACTTCATTAATTCATCCATCTTTTCACTCAAAGAATTAATTTCTTCTATAGCATGCACTTTTTTACTAGTAGGAGATCTTTCGGTATGCCATTGAGAATAATTTGTCATGGTATTATCGAGCAGTTTGGTAGCTTCTCCTAGCTTAATTTCCATAAAAGTTCCACCCGAAGCGGAATCCAAGATATTTCTAGAAGCAAAATTCAAGCCAACATAGAAAATTTGTATTATCATCCATAAACTTAAGCCATGAGCGGGGCAATTTCTAATCATCAATTTCATTCTCTCCCAAGATTGTGCAACATGTTCGTGATCTTGTTGCTTAAAATTCATGATATCATTACGGAGAGAGATAATCTTAGCAGGTGGAAAATACTTGGAACTAAAGGCATCTTTACACTTGTTCCATTAATCAATACTATTTTTGGGTAAAGATGAAAACCAAGTTTTAGCTCGATCTCGTAGAGAGAACGGAAATAGCTTCAATTTTATTATATCATTGTCCACATCTTTCTTCTTTTGCATATCACATAACTCAATAAAGGTATTAAGATGGGACGCAGCATCTTCACTAGGAAGGCCGGAAAATTGCTCTTTCATAACAAGATTCAACAAGGCAGCATTAATTTCATATGAATCCGTACTAGTGGCGGGAGCAATAGGAGTACTAATAAAATCATTGTTATTAGTATTTGAGAAGTCACACAATTTAGTGTTTTCAGACATGGTGAATTAGCAAGCAGACAAGCACACAAGCAAACAAACGAAAGAAAGGCGAACGAAAAAGGCAAATAAGGAAAGGCAAATATTTTTGTAAATTTTGTTTTAGAAGTGGGGGAGAGGAAAACGAGAGGCAAATGGCAAATAATGTAAATGCAAGAGATGAGTTTGCGATAGGTACTTGGTAGATAAGCTTCACTTGAATACTCCCCGGCAACGGCGCCAGAAATTCTTCCTGCTACTTCTTGAGCTTGCGTTGGTTTTTCCCTTGAAGAGGAAAGGGTGATGCAGCAAAGTAGAGATAAGTATTTCCCTCAGTTAAGAACCAAGGTTATCAATCCAGTAGGAGTATCAAGATGAGGCGCCAAGGCACCTACACAAAAACAAACAACTTGCACCCAACGCGATAAGGGGTTGTCAATCCCTTCTCGGCTACGAGCAAAAGTGAGATGTGATAGATAATTGATAAGATAAAATAAATAAAGTAAATATGCAGAAAGGTATTTTTGGTATTTTTGTGTTTAAGATTGCAAATTATATGATGGAGAATAGACCCGGGGGCCATAGTGTTCACTAGAGGCTTCTCTCATGATAGCAAGTATTACGGTGGGTGAACGAATTACTGTCAAGCAATTGATAGAATTGCGCAAAGTTATGATGATATCTAGGCAATGATCATACATATAGGCATCACGTCCGAGACAAGTAGACCGACTCCTGCCTGCATCTACTACTATTACTCCACACATCGACCGCTATCCAGCATGCATCTAGTGTATTAAGTTCATGACAAACGGAGTAACGCCTTAAGCAAGATGACATGATGTAGAGGGATAGAATCAATCTTTAGATAAAACCCCATCTTTTTACCCTTGATGGCAACAACACGATACGTGCCTCGCTACCCCTTCTGTCACTGGGTGAGGACATCTCCCATTGCAAGAATTATAGATCTAGTTGGCCAAACGAAACCCATAACTCGAAGAGACTTACAAGGATACGAAATCATGCATAAAAGAGTTTAGAGATGACTCAAATATTATTCATAGATAAACAGATCATAAATCCATAATTCATCAGATCTCGACTAACACACCGCAAAGAAGATTACATCGAATAGATCTCCATGAAGATCATGGAGAACTTTGTATTGAAGATCAAAGAGAGAGAAGAAGCCATCTAGCTAATAGCTATGGACCCGAAGGTCTGTGGTAAACTACTCACGCATCATCGGAGAGGCAAAGGTGCTGATGTAGAAGCCCTCCGTGATCGATTCCCCCTCCGGCAGATCACCGGAAAAGGTCCCCAGATGGGATCTCACGGAAACAGAAGCTTGCGGCGGTGGAACAGTATTTTCTTGGCTCTCTTTTGTGGAACGGGGATTTTAGGGAATTTATAGACCGAAGAGGTAGGGCAGAGGAGCTACGGGGGGCCAACAAGCCTGCCAGGCGCCCCCCCCCCCTTGGGCACGCCTGGGGGGCTTGTGACCTCCCAGGTTGCCTTCTGTCTTGGTTCTCAAGTCTTCCGAGGATCTTCTGTTATGGAAAAAATCATCCCGCAGGTTTTATTCCGTTTGGACTCCGTTTAATATTCTTATTTGCAAAAGGTCAAAAACATGGAAAAAACAGAAACTGGCACTGGGCACTGAGTTAATAGGTTAGTCCCAAAAATGATACAAAATAACATATTAATGTATATAAAACATCCCAAGTTGATAATATAATAGCATGGCACAATCAAAAATTATAGATACGTTGGAGACGTATCACGCCCCAGGGTGGCGCGCCCTGGTGCTGTGTGGGCACCTGGGGGCCCTCCTCTAGTTGTTCTCTGGCCCAGTATTTTTTATATATTCCAAAATAATTCTCCGTGGAATTTCAGCCCATTTGGAGATGTGCAGAATAGGTATCTCTGCTGTAGCTTTTTCAGGCCCTGAAATCCAACTACCGGCATTCTCCCTTCTTGTGTAAACCTTGCATATTAAGAGAGAAAAGGCATTAGAAATACTCCATGAAGTGCTATATTGATCAAAAACTTCATAAATAACAGCAATAAAACATGATGCAAAATGGACGTATCAACTCCCCCAAGCTTAGACCTCACTTGTCCTCAAGCGAAAACCGAAATCGAAAAACATGCCCCCATGCTTAGAGAGAGAGAGAGGTGTCGATACAAACAAAATACGGACATGGAGGCATCAGGAACAATATTATAGCAGCAACAAACATCATCATAAACCTCATATGAATGAGTAATAATTCACCACAATGCTGAAGTATGAAGCATAAACTTTCTTGAAAACTAACAAACTATGTTCTTGGTCAACAGCGCAATTGCAATTCATTGTATTTTCAGGAAGGATCACATGTAGGAGCCTTTTGGCAAGTCCACATACTCAACTATCATTTAGTCTTTCATAATTGCTAACACTCACACCATACATATGGAGCATCAAGTTTCAGCCAGACACACAGGAAGATAGAGATTCCAACTTATTCACCTCAAGGGTGGTGTCAACAATAATAACTCATGCCCACCCACATTCAACTGGACATATGTGCCTAGATCTTTCCCCACCACAAGATGCTTGCCAACAGATAAAATAAAAAGGAATAGAGAGAATAACTTTGACACTTGCATAAAAGTAAAAGATAGGCCCTTCGTAGAGGGAAGCAGCGGTTGCCATCACTAGTTGAAAACAGGGCTTTGGTCCAGGCCAGATTTGGGCATTAATCCTGGTTCTCTTACGAACCGGGACCAATGGGTGCATCAGTCCCGGTTCATGAGGCCAGGGCACCGGCCGGGCCTTGGGGGCCATTGGTCCCGGTTCGTCTGACCCCTTTGGTCCCGGTTCCAGACACGAACTGGGACCAAAGGGCCTCGCTTCTGCTGCAGCCCCTTTAGTTCCGGTTGGTGGCTGGAACCGAGACCAAAGGCTTGTCTTCTGTCCCGGTTCTAGCCACCAACCGGGACTAAAGAGACGCCTATATATACCCTCGCCCCTGCCCACCCTCTCCTCTGTTTTTTTGCCGTGTGGGAGGTGTGTGCATGCGCTGCTCTGTTCTCCCTTCTATGCATGCACATGAGGTGTTCAATGAAATGCCCGAGCCACACTTAAGCTTTCTCCTCTCCAAGCTCGACCTCCAAGCTCCATTTTCCTCAAGATTTGTTTAGGTTTGGCGGTCCGTCCCGTCCCCATCCCCGTCCTCACCACCATCGATCGCCCATGCCGATCTCGTCACCGGCACCACCGTGGTGAGCCTCTTGTTCTTAACTTCTTTTTAAAAGAAAAATTTTCTTACATGTTGTATGAGTTATATAGCTACTTGTATAATTTTCTTACTTTTATTATTGTTTGTTATTATATAGTGCCATGGTTTTGGTATCCTCCCCCGTCGGCTCTCGTCCGGTCTATGATTCGGATGTGGAATATTGTGTTTTATAACTATTTGTTTCATTTAGTGTTTATGAGAATTATGCCGACCAACGTGACATAGATGTTTTTATCTAGGAGGTATGTGAACTGGAAATTCCAACCGACCCTCTTGTCGAGAGGTTAAATTTAGTTGAAAAAGAAAACAATTATTTGAAAGAAAAATTGAAAAGAATTGAAGAGGAGAAGATGAAATTGGAGTTGCATGTTGCCGATGTCGTCGATGATCACAAGATGCAGATGGATGCAATGCGCTTGAAGATTGGAAAGATTAGAAAATATGCCATTGATAATGAGGCTTTGTATCATTATGCTGTTGGATCAATTGTTACCTTCCTTGTGATTATGATCGCATTTGTTGTTGCATTTAAATGTTTTACATAATTGATAATGAGAACTATGTATGAACTTTATGTATTTTTTTCAGTAATAACATTTGATAACTACAGTACCTTGGTTATAATGTGATGATGAACTTGTATTGATTTAGTCATCACTTCTCTATTCTGTAGGGTAACGCAGCAGAAAACGAAAATTTTCCGACCTACGCACCAGCCCAGGACCACAATGAAGACTGCATACAAGGTTTTGATTTGTTTCGTTACCGACTCGTAGCGCAGCGGAAGTAGAGTCGATGACGATCGTCGGTGCAGATCCCCGCAGCTAGGATTTACAACCTCCCAACCGCGAGGATGTATACCCTCATCTTCTCCTCAGACAGCCCTCCGGGAGGCGGTCGAACAGTCCCCCGGACGGTGTCGCGGACAGCCCTCCGGGAGGACCTTCGAAACTCGAACGGTCACCCGGACAGCCCTTCGGGAGGACCTTCGAAACTCGGACGGTCACACGGACAGCCCTTCGGGAGGCACTCACGAACTAAGACCGAAACTACGATCTCTCTACAGAGTTGCACACATACGGTGTCATCTATCCGGCAGGGCTTCGCCGTCCAGAACTAGTTCCCATCGGAACCCAGACAGCCTTTCGGCTCTACGAAACTATTTCGTGGGAGGGAGAGAGAAGCCAGATAATTGCATGGCACTTGTATGAGAGCAAGGGATCATCAAATGGCAGCCATATCTCCTCCTATTTATAGGATGGCCAAGGGGTAAAGATGGTATTCAAAATACCAAAAATGCCCATGGAATATGCCTTTCACAAATGGAATATGCCATATGGGAGTGCCATGTGGAGCTCCCAAGGGGGAACCCCAACTTGGCCGGCCACACTCATGGGGGTCCCCCCCCCATGAGGTGTCTTGCTCCCTATCCCCTTCTAGAAGCCTTTCCAAAAAGCCCTAAAAGGTGGCTTTCCAATAAAGTAACCATAAAGCTGATTTTCACTATTCACGACGACATTTTTCAGCGTCTGATCGAACTGAAAAAATTCATGTGGGCTTAGAACATTTCCAGTACCCACCATAATTATTTTCAACGCGTTCTGGAACAATTCCAGTTTAGTGATTTTCATCTGCGAAAAGCATCTGAAGCGGTTCCGGCAGCTCCAGAACATTTCAGGTTTTCATCTCCGAAAATTCCAGAAAGTTTCCAGAACGATTCTGGCATCCTCCAAGAATTATCAGGCATGTGCCAAAACCAATTTGACTTTATGGTATCCTCTGAAACAACTTTTCAGTTTCACCGGAACTCATCCGGTGACCTCTCTCGTCAGAACTTTTCTGATGTTTCCGAAAAACTTTTTCCGGAAACTTTCTCTCAAACTCCTTGTCTAGTATTCAGCAGATAGATGACCCTTAAGCATGTGACCCTATAGGTTCAGTGAAGTATAGGCATGACCCGGAAACCCTTCCGATCAATGATCAACATCGGAGCCGTGGACACCCATATTGACCCCTATACCCACATGAATAAATATTCGAGTGAACCTCCAGTTGCCGTGAGCTATTCCTGTTGCTTCGCGATATATCACAAACACCTGAGGTGAGATTTATTGCATCCCCGTGGGCCAACACTTTGTCCACTATGCAAGTTACCTCGTTACCGGTTTTGTTCTCTTTTCTCGTTTTCGTGTTCCGGCATCCCAGTGATCAAATCACCCTGTGTCTGGCCAGACGATGATGGATACCGTTACACCGAGAGGGCCCGAGTATATCTCTCCATCGTCGGAGGAGCAAATCCCAATCTTGAGCTATCTCGTTACTTGCCATACTTTTCCGTGAACCCGCAAGCCGCCGTAATAGCCACCCAGTTACGGATGACGTTTAACAAACCCCAAAGTTCACGAAGCAAGTACGAAGGAACTCGATACTCTCATGGTCTAAGGAATTATGCAAACATTAACTTCCTGTGTTATAAACCATAAACTTGTGACGAATGTATCTCATAGCATAACATCAATCGGGTCAATTCAACACAAATGTTCTGCTAACATTGTGCCCTCAAAAGTTGCTGGCATAGACATGCCCATGATCAGGATAACAAAACCATCATGCAACACTTGAGCTAGTCTTAGAGGCCAGACTAGGAATACATTTTATCGTTTATTATTCCACACGTGCATATGAGTCTTCCTCCGAGCCTCGTTTTATTTGCAGACTCGAGAACCATAGCAGTTATAGCATGGAACATAAACCTAATTATGAACAGGGAGATAAATAATAGTATTTATTATTGCCTCTAGGGCATATCTCCTACAGACTCCCACTTGCACTAGAGTCAATATCTAGCCAATGCTAATGCACTTTACACCTGTGGCACACCGGTGTAAATATGCTTCGCTTGTGGTATAGCCTGATGTCGAACGGATCTGACGACTTCAGCTCCGTGTGTATCTTTGCATATCCTCGCATTTTCACGCCTTCACAAAATCCATATTTTGTGTGGACTTAGCTTTGTATGTATGTGAATCACAGGTCAAACCTGGATTCCTCAGACTGAGTTATGGAGCAACTACCCGCAGTAGTGTCCCATTGACAAAAACCATCTTGGAACCATACTAAGTTCATGAATGAACTATATGATTCAACATCTTCTTTGTCGCTTCAAAAACGGCAACATACTTCACCTCTGTTATAGAATTCGCCACCGTAACTTGTTTGGAACATTTTCCAACAAACTGTGCCACCACATTGTGTGCAACACAAAACCCTTAATTTAAATCAAAAATCGCATGGAGCATTGATGAAGACTGTATCGATGTAATTACTTACAACGAGCTCTTCATAATCTCTGCTTGCGAGAAAACATGTCATCAGTACTACTCAGGTACTAAATGACATCTTTCACTGTTGTCCTATGATCAGTACTTTGATCACTTTGGTATCCATACTCGCAACACCTTTGGAGTATTGGACATATCTGGTTGTTTTTACATACCATGGAATACATGATTAATCCAAACACGAAGGTGTGTGGAATCTCCATCATGTATTTTGCTCATCGGTGTTTTTGGGACACCGAGTCTTGCAAAAAAAAACTCTTTCCATGTGACTTCGGCAAGAATCACTCCTTGGCGTTTTATATGCTAAAAATTTTTAGCATCTTGTCAATATGTATTCATTGCTTAGCCCCATTAGGTAAATCTATCTCCATAGATCATCATGCCTAATATTGAGGCTATTTAGCCTAAGCACTTCATCGAAAAACTATTTTGAAATGAAGTCCTAATTTGTGTCAAGAATTTTATTTCCAATTACCAATGTGTCAAGCACACAAGGTTTTTAGAAATATTATTACGCTCCCACTTACTTTCTTGAATTACAAGCATCTTCGTTACCCATTGATGAAGTCAAAACCCCTTTTGACCATTTCATCAAAACACGAAGATTCCAACTCCATTTTGCTCTCTTCTGTCCATCGCTGGAACTCTGAAGTTTGCATACCTACTAGCATCCTCTGGATCGACAAACTACTTTGGATTGTATCACATACAAGTCCTAGGTTTTATTTCCATCAGATGGAAATCCTTTTGTCATCCATGTTTCATATCTCAAGATTGAAATATGTATTAATTGCTAGTTCAACCCGAACCGACTTTAAGCATCGCTACGATGAAACAACCTCATCGTAGTCAACTCCTTGAACTTGTTATTGCAACAAGTCAAGCTTTATGGATAAACATTTTTATCCGTATCAGTTTTAAGTTCCATAAATATTCGTTAGACTCTAAGTCTTCCGAATGGTGTATCAAGGTTTTAATCTTGAATCACTTATATGGAAACTAACTCGGGTTATATTGGCATTTAGCCAATCCCGGAGTCAGGGCCCATCAACGCTTCCTTGTGTATCTTAGGTATATTGTTGTCTAACAACAATATCTCGTTTGCGCACCTGAGAGGTTTGCACGAGCCTTGCCTACGTGGTTCAGCTGCAAGTTCGACCGAAGTCCATACATTTTATTGTAGAGACTTCCGTATCAGTCGCAGTAGGAAACTCTGGAATTACTTCCAAGGTCTCTTTCCTTTGACCTGATGACGAAGATACTGTTATCTCGTCGAGTTGCACTGTTCTCCCACTCACCTTTTTGAAAGAACTATTCTCTTTAAAAGCATACCGTTTCGTGGCAAAACTATTTGCCTTGGTATAGTGATGGGGGGAATACCCAATTGCTTGGGATAACCTACAAAGTAGCACTTGTCTGTTTTGGAATAGGTTTGTAACCTTTTACACAAGCCCCATATTCCAAATGTTAAGAAAAGATATAACATGGTTGGGCGTATGTCGGGGGAAACTGTCCACCACGAACACCTATGGGACCGGAGCCCCTTGTCTGTGCGGTACGAGGGCGGAGGGAGCACGAAGAGCAGATCGAGGCAGACGCGCGGGCAGTTTTTACCCAGGTTCGGGCCGCACGGATGCGTAAAACCCTACTCCTGCTTGGTTGTGTATTGAGTTTGGGCGCTCGGAGCTTGAAGAAGCAGCTACACGAGCGTGAGAATGATCTAGGTTTCGAACCCCCTCCACGTTGTGCATGGGCCTCCTTTTATAGTGCAAGGGGTCACCGACAGGTGTCAACGTAGGAGAAAGGGGTAAAAATGTAAAAGATGTGGTAGTTGGAACAGTGCGGGAACAGTGGAGCTACAGTGCAGAACAGTGGTCTATACCTACTTTGACAGTGGGGGACAAGGGCATTTAATGCCCGTCGCCGTCGACCCCAAAAGCTCCCGCCGTTGCGTCTCCGTCTGCCACGGCGATGGATCCACTCCCGTGGAGTGCCACCGTGTCCCCCAGGCTGCACAGCCATCCGCCACGCGTCCCTGGAGTGGCCCCAGGGCGACGCGTGGGCCGATGAGCTGGAGCGCGGGCACACAGCGCACCTCCCCCGGCAAGCACCTTGCCGGGGATCTCGACCTTGCCGGGCCCGGAAGCTTGCCGCTCCCCGAGCCCTTGCTGGGTCTTCTAAGATAAAATCTTCTGTTCGTCCTGACAAGCTCCTCTTGCCAGGGCCTCGTGCTAGTTAAGCAATCTTGAGCCTGGGACGGCCTTCCCGGCAAGCTCCTCTTGCCGGGGTCTTGGTCTTCTGTCTTGTATACTTTGTTTTTGAATGGTTAGATAAGGAGCAGGAAGGTCTCCGGCGAGCCAGCAGTAAACCTTGCCGCGGGAGGCTGCAACTGCCCGTGTACAAGTTGGGGTACTGAGGCACCCCTACCTTAGTACACCGACAGGAGCCCCCGGGCCTGGGCCACACACGGTGCCGAGCGCTGTTGGGCCAGGCCCAAAACAGTGCACGGGCACCCGCGGCCCGCGGCGCGCCGAATCCACTTCCCTATCCGCCGCACCCCACGGCAACGGCACGCGTCGATTGCGGCGCCGTGGGATGGGACGTGCCCACGATTTCTTTAATGGGGAGGGCGAAACGCCCCCCCACTCCCCCATAAAAGCAGAGAGAGCGGCGCGGTTCCCCTCCCTGCGCACTCATTACCATCGTCTTCTTCCTCAGATTCCTCTGCTCTTTGCCTCTACTCCTCCGCCACCACCAAGCTCTTCGCCCCCTTCCTTCCACCGCGTCCGCCATGGCCCCAAAGACCGACAAGGCGAAGGCGGAGAAGTCCAAGCGGGAGAAGTCAGATCAGGCGGCGAAGCTCGTCGCGTTGCGGAAGGAGCACATCGTCTTCGCGCCGAAGCTCGGCGTGCGGGAGCTTTGGAGCAAATATTATTGGTTCTGGGCCAAGGAGACCCCAGCGCACCCCCGCACGCGCGTCTACCCGGCCGTCGCCAAGGATCACTACCCCGGCGGGTATTACTTTTTCGCAGCCTTCTTCCACTGCGGTCTGTGCCCTCCCTTCTCAAATTTTTTCTGCGATATCATGAATACTTATGGCCTCCACCTCCTCGACTTCACTCCCAACGCCATCCTCACCATGTCCGTTTTCGCACACATGTGCGAAAACTTCGTAGGAATCCAGCCCAACGTAGCTCTCTTTAGGCACTTTTTCATCCCCAGAGTAGAGGCCGACGCCCCCCTCTCCGGAGGAATCTCTTGGGACGTGTTCCATCTGCAGACCTTCAAAGTGCTCTTCAAGCTTCCTCACTTCATCGACATATGCTTCCATCAAAGGGCTCTGGTAGCTCTTGTTGACTTGCCGGACCACCAACTGAGAATCTCCACGTACAATCAGCTTTCTGATCCCAAGTTCAGCCGCAATTCTGAGGCCGGCGAGCAAGCCTTCATACTCTGCAGTATTGTTTGTCGCTTGCTCTCTTGGGAAGTGCATCTGGATAATATACTTGAGGTGTTCTCCGGTGGGCGCAATGAGTACTACGCCAGCACCGGCGCCTTGCAGCGAGAAGGCACCGTCAAAATACATTACCCATTCACTTGTCGCTTCTTGCACGGGTACGCTCGTTTCTTGAACTTCTTCTTCTGGCGTTGGGGTCCACTCAGCAATGAACTCTGCCAAAGCTCGGCTCTGAATGGTTGAAGTACTTTCAAATTTGAGTCCGAAGCTTGACAGTTCCAGTGCCCACTCGACAATCCTGCCTGTTGCCTCTGGATTGTGCAATATCCTCTTCAACGGAAAGCGAGTGACCACTGTTATCTCATGGGCTTGGAAGTAGTGGCGCAGCTTTCTCGAGGCCATAAGGAGGCCGAAAAGCAATTTTTGCACACCAGAGTACCTTGATCTAGCTCCCTGGAGAAGGGAACTTACAAAATACACTGGGCGCTGCACCATCTTCTTCCGCACCTCTCCTTGTTCCTGCGCAGAGTCTTCCTTGTCGGGGCCAGAGCTTGTCGGGACAGCCCCCTGCTTGTCGCTAGATTCGCTTGCCGGTGATGCTGACTCCTCGCCGGACTCCCTCTCCGCTACTAACGCAGCACTAACCACTTGGTTGGTTGCCGCTAAGTATAGCAACAACTTTTCCTGTGGTTTAGGTGCGACAAGTATAGGAGTGGAGGACAGGTACCGTTTCAAATCCTGCAACGCCGCCTCCGCTTCCGGAGTCCACTTCATGGGACCTGCCTTCTTCAAGATTTTGAAGAAAGGTAGGGCGCGTTCCGCGGATTTTGAAATGAACCTACTGAGAGCAGCAACGCAACCTGCAAGTCTTCTGACATCCTTGACGCGCTTCGGGGCTTCTATCTGCTCGATGGCTTTGATCTTGTCGGGGTTGGCTTCAATCCCTCTCTGCGAAACAAAGAACCCGAGAAGCTTGCCGGAGGGGACTCCAAAGACGCACTTCTCGGGGTTCAACTTGAGCTGTATCCTGCGCAGGTTCTGAAATGTCTCTTCTAGATCTTGAATCAGGGTTTCTTTGCTCTTGCTCTTCACCACGATGTCATCCATGTAGGCTTCTACATTCCTGTGGATCTGTGGCTCAAAAGCAGTGTACACTACCCTTGCAAAAGTTGAGCCTGCATTCTTCAGTCCAAATGGCATGCGGATAAAGCAGTAAGTGCCACATGGAGTGATAAATGCAGTCTTCTCTTCATCTTCCTTGGCCATGAAAATCTGGTGATAGCCTGAGTAGGCATCAAGAAAACAGAGCAGCTCACATCCGGCAGTGGAGTCAACGATCTGGTCAATGCGCGGCAAAGGGAAGGGATCCTTGGGACATGCTTTATTGACATCAGTGAAGTCTATACACAGTCTCCACTTCCCGTTGGCTTTGCGCACGACGACTGGGTTTGCCAACCACGTCGGATGGATCACACCTCTAACTAGGCCTGCTGCCTCTAGTTTCTTGATCTCCTCGTTGATGAACTCTTGGCGCTCCACGGCTTGCTTCCTTACTTTTTGCTTGATGGGCCGCGCATGAGGGCAGACAGCAAGCTTGTGCTCAATCACCTTCCTGGGAACACCGGGGATGTCAGATGGTTGCCAAGCAAACACATCGACATTCGCCCGCAGGAAGGCGACGAGCGCGCTTTCCTATTTGCTGTCAAGGGTGGCACTGATGGTAAAAGTACCACCAGTGCCATCCTCCTTTGCGGACACTTTCTTGGTTGCCGGAGGAGCAGCCATTCCTTTCTTGCTCTTGCCGGTGGAGCTCGATGGGACGTCCTCGACGGCAGCGCAGCACTCCGAAGAGGTGCGGTTGCCGGAGTGGGTTCCAGAGCACTTGCCGGACTTGGTCTTCGTCTTCTTCCCCCCGGGAGCTTCAGCGGCAAGAGTATCCTTCTCGGCCGCAGCTGCCGCATCCCGGTAAATCTTGTCGGCGCAAATAAGCGCATCTTTCTTGTCGCTGTGGACAGTGATGACGCTTATCGGCCCCGGCATCTTCAGCACGTTGTAGGCATAGTGGGAAGCTGCCATGAACTTGGCGAGGGCGGGACGGCCGAGGATCCCATTGTAGGGCAATGGAATATCAGCAACGTCAAAGGTGATGCGCTCAGTTCTGAAGTTGAGCTCCCCGCCAAAGGTCACCGGCAGAGTAATCTTTCCCTTGGGCTTGCTCCTTCCCGGGTTGATTCCTTGGAATGAACCGGTCTCTTCGAGCTCGCCGTCTTGAATTTGGAGTTTCTTGATCACAGCAGAGGAGATCAAGTTCAGCCCGGCCCCGCCGTCAACCAACATTTTGGTGACCTTGAGGTTGCGGATGGTGGGTGAGACCAGCATCGGCAAGCACCCGACCGCAGTGGTGCGGTCAGGGTGATCCTCAAGGTCAAAAATGATGGGCGTGCTGGACCATTTGAGGAGCCTGCGCGACTCCACGGGCGGCTCGGCTGCATTCACCTCACGCACCCACTGTTTCAGCTGGCGGTGGGAGGTGTGCAGGGAGGCGCCACCGTCGACGCACAGGACTTCCGTGGCCTTCTGGAACTCCTGCTCGCTGTTCTCGTCGTCCTCCATGTCTTCATCGTCGTCTTCGTCGTTGTCGCGGCCCCGGGGAGGTCGATCTCCTTGCCGCTGCTTGGCCTTGCCGCGGCGTCCTCCCCGGCCATTGAATGGCCGCTTCTTGCTGGGCTCTTCCCCGCTACCTTGGGCCTTCTCCTTGTCGCGCCTCTCGTACTCAGCCTTTTGCTGCTCGACGAGGTACTCGACGCGCTTACAGTTGGAGAGGTCGTGACCCTTGGTGCGGTGAATCTTACAGTATTGCTTGTCGGAGCTACCCGGCTTGTCGGCCGCCGCCGCAGGGGCAGGCTCCTTGCCGGAGCCGCCAGCCTGCGCTTGCTTGGCGGGGGCCTCCTTGCCGGACTTCTCGACGGCAAGCACTTCCTTCTTGCCCTTCTTCCTGTTGTTCCGCCGCCGGCTCTTCTTTGCCGGGGCGGCGTCGTCGCTGTCGCTTCCCCCTGCGCCAGCATCCTCCCCGGGGAGTTTCCTCCCCTCTTCTGCACGGGCGCACTTGTCGGCAAGAGCGTAGAGCTCGCTGACGTCCCTGATCTTGGTCATCGCCATCTCCTCATGCATGCGGCGGTTACGCACGTTCTGATGGAACGCGCTGATAACCGCAGCAGGGTGAACGTCGGGGATGTTGTGCTGCACCCGGCTGAAGCGTTGGATATACTTGCGCAGGGGTTCGCCTTCCTTCTGGGCCAAAATGTGGAGATCGCTCTCCTGGCCATGGGGTTTGTGGCCGCCGGTGAAGGCGCCAACAAACTGATGGCAGAGGTCGGCCCAAGAAGAGATAGAGCCTTCCGGCAAGTGCATGAGCCACGAACGGACGTTCGGCTTCAGCACGAGCGGGAAGTAGTTGGCTAGGATCTTCTCGTCGCGCCCCCCGGCAGCTTGCACTGCTATAGTGTAGACGCTGAGAAACTCCGAGGGGTGCGTTTTGCCGTCGTACTTCTCCGGTACGTCGGGCTTAAAGTTCTTCATGCTGGGCCACTGGACGCGCCGCAGCTCGCGGGTGAACGCAGGGCAGCCTGCCGCGTACGGCAAGTCGCCTGGTTCACCGGGCGCGGGTGCGTCGACAGTGTTCCCAGCTCTCTTGTCGGATTGTCGCCGAGCTTCTCGGCGGCGCTCGATCGTGGTCCGAGCGTCTTCATCTCGCCGGTCGTCGAGGACCTGGCGCTGGTCCCAACGGGCCCGCGGGTCCGACGAGGCGGTGGAGCCGTCGTCGGGGTTGTTCCGGCGGGGCGGCGTCTTCTGCTTCTGCGGCGGGGAGTGCACGCTTGTCGCACCCCCGGCGGTCTTGTCGCCGATAGCCTTCGTCTTCTCAGCCTGCCGCGGCCGTGAGGCCGACGGCTGCTGCGGAGAGTCGTTGTTGGCGAAGTCTATCAGGCTCCGGATAGTGGCCCTCCATTCCTCGGCCTTGTCGGCCGCTGGAGGAAAATCGAGGAGCAGCTGCGCCCTTGCGAGCGCTTCTGCCGGAGTAGTGGGGAACGCGGGCGAGCGGTGCGAGGAGCGGGATACGCTCGGACTTCTAACGACGTTAGAAGGAGCGGGGTCCCGCGCCGGCGCCTTCGCTTTGCTTGTGCCCGGACGAGGGTCCGGGGCGTCTCGCGAACCTCCAGTATGACCTTGCCCCAGCAAGCGGATACCACCTCCCGTGGTATGGCGCTGCGGGGTCGTCGTATGTTGCGATGGACGTGGCGCGTCCACGGAGACCGAGGTCCGGTCGTCCGTCCTGTTCTTGGATCTGGTGGCACCGTGAGTGTCCTCGCCGGCAACCACCCTTCCGACGGCGTCTCCCCCGCCCACCGTTGGCTCTGGTGGCGGCGGGTGAGACGCGGACGGGCCTCCGACCTCCGAAGGCTTCTTCTTCGGGGCCATGGAGTTGTCGCTGATGAAGCTGGAGAGGTTGATGAAGATTGCGCCCGCGCGAACGCCGGATCAGGTTCGCACAACCTCGACGCCCCCTACCTGGCGCGCCAAAGATGTCGGGGGAAACTGTCCACCACGAACACCTATGGGACCGGAGCCCCTTGTCTGTGCGGTACGAGGGCGGAGGGAGCACGAAGAGCAGATCGAGGCAGACGCGCGGGCAGTTTTTACCCAGGTTCGGGCCGCACGGATGCGTAAAACCCTACTCCTGCTTGGTTGTGTATTGAGTTTGGGCGCTCGGAGCTTGAAGAAGCAGCTACACGAGCGTGAGAATGATCTAGGTTTCGAACCCCCTCCACGTTGTGCATGGGCCTCCTTTTATAGTGCAAGGGGTCACCGACAGGTGTCAACGTAGGAGAAAGGGGTAAAAATGTAAAAGATGTGGTAGTTGGAACAGTGCGGGAACAGTGGAGCTACAGTGCAGAACAGTGGTCTATACCTACTTTGACAGTGGGGGACAAGGGCATTTAATGCCCGTCGCCGTCGACCCCAAAAGCTCCCGCCGTTGCGTCTCCGTCTGCCACGGCGATGGATCCACTCCCGTGGAGTGCCACCGTGTCCCCCAGGCTGCACAGCCATCCGCCACGCGTCCCTGGAGTGGCCCCAGGGCGACGCGTGGGCCGATGAGCTGGAGCGCGGGCACACAGCGCACCTCCCCCGGCAAGCACCTTGCCGGGGATCTCGACCTTGCCGGGCCCGGAAGCTTGCCGCTCCCCGAGCCCTTGCTGGGTCTTCTAAGATAAAATCTTCTGTTCGTCCTGACAAGCTCCTCTTGCCAGGGCCTCGTGCTAGTTAAGCAATCTTGAGCCTGGGACGGCCTTCCCGGCAAGCTCCTCTTGCCGGGGTCTTGGTCTTCTGTCTTGTATACTTTGTTTTTGAATGGTTAGATAAGGAGCAGGAAGGTCTCCGGCGAGCCAGCAGTAAACCTTGCCGCGGGAGGCTGCAACTGCCCGTGTACAAGTTGGGGTACTGAGGCACCCCTACCTTAGTACACCGACAGCGTACCATACCATGGCTTCATTTCAACAGAACCGATGGAGCTCTTTTCAGTGTAAAAGCCGTAGTCTCTAAAGCATCACTTTAAAAGGGATAATGGCAAATTTATTTATGTCATCCTTGATCTTACCATGTCATAAATGGTTTGATTACATCTCCACGGACTTTCCACTTGCAGTGGTGTTCCGGGAGGTGCAAGTTATGAAACTCTTTTCACAACTCATCAGACATTCGCTAAACTTGTAACTCAAATATTCCTTTCTGCAATCAAATTGTAGAAACATAATTTTCTTGTTACAATAACTTCTACTTCATTTTTGAAAACCTTTCGAATGATTTCAAAAGATCCAGACTTACGTCTCATCAAGTAAATATCCATATATCTACTTGAGTCATTTCTGAAGATAGATAAATCCACTAGTTGCAACAACATTTATTGAACTACACACATCAAAATGTATGATCACCAATAAGTTTGTTGCTCGTTCCTTATGGCATGTGAACGGTATTTCAGTCACTTCACCTTTTGGAGGAAATTTGCAAGTGTCAGATGATTCAAAATCAAATGACTTCAAAATCCATCATAATGGAATTTTCCATGCGGGTTTCTCCAATGTGACCAAATGTAGTGCCACACTTGTGTGGTATTCTTTTAGTCTTGCGACATTTAGCGTCAGTGTTATGGATGTATCATATTACCATCAATATTCATAACATACATCCCATCTTGGATGGAAGCATGGCCCTTCATGTTATTCATAATTCTGAACAACAATTGTTCTTTTCTGAACAACCCTCTTGCATCAAACCTTGTGCAATGGGCTAGAGTGTATGAAACTCTAAAATGAATTATGAAAGTAAACCCAGAGGTAATGTATTATTATCAATATTCATAACATACATCTCATTCATAATGAAAGTATGGCCCTTATGTTATTCATAACATCGAACATTAAAAGTTCTCTTATGAACAACCTTCTTGCAAGATACCTTATGCAATGGCTAGAGTTTGTGAAACTCTAAATGAATTATGAAAATAAATACAGACGGTAATACATCGATGGAAGGTATAGTAACATTTACTATGTTCCCTGTGTATACCTAAACCTCATTCCTGGCTAGTCTTTCAGGCCATAGTAGTACTTACATCGAGTTGCAACAGAATGCAATCGAGCGGGTATCTTTGTGATTAACTCTCAATACCCAAGAATCAGTGATCAACAATTTAATCACAATTCCCAAGGACTATATCTTTGACCATCCTTCTATACATCAAAAACTTGTATGACATTCATACATGAGCTGGATATTCCAGTCTTCTTTCTTATTGCCTTTATACTTTTAACAGTTTAACTTTTAGTATTTCTCCTACTTCCAGAAAAAGCATCCAACTTCATCATATGAAAGGCTTTCTTCTGGATCCCTCTCTTATCAGTCAAAAGCCTAGTAAACACTTTTACTAACAGTTTGCAAAACAAACATTGCTTTGGATATCATATATCTGTTAGCCTTTGTTTGTGTCTGAAAATGATTTTCAGATTCCATGAATATCACATAACTATCCAAACTTTCGAAGTTCGGGTCTCATGGAAGCAAACATATTGCACTTGACTGAAAACGGAATTCTAGCTTTTGGATCGAAGGACGAGAGTCACATGATCCATAGCATTAGCGGGAGAATACCGAAAGTATGCGATAGGACAAAGTCCTTCTCGGCACTCTTGAGGACAATCCTCACATTACGTTACCAACCGTAAAGTTTTAACCAGATATTTAACAGCTATTCAATTTTAATAGGGAAGGTGGAAACGCGAGCCATTATTCTACAACTATTATGCAAACCACACTTAGACAGTGTTCAAAATTAATTGCACTGAGAATTAAACAAGTTAATTCAACAATGCGCTCCCACTCAAATCAATATCTCTCATAATTGATTGTGAGTGATTCAAGATCCGCATTTCAATTCAACGCCATTGATGTGGACATCACTGATGATGAGAATTTCAATCGGTAGGCCAACATGCCGATCACATCTCTATGTGACTCCTGTTCATCTTTCGATGGGCGTGTTCCGAGCTCAGGACGATCAAGCTAGAACGTCAAGACTACCAAGTGATCTCACTGCGAGGTCTGACCTCACCCGCCTCACACATCCCTAATCGTTCGTACCCATGTGGACATGGCGCACCCCGAAAAGTTAGGTGCCGTGACGGTGCTACACTTGGGAGAACACTAACTACTTGATATTTTTGTGAGAGATCACCCTAATAAAAGCGACTACTGCGCAATCAAGAAGGGTGCATCATAAGGGATAAACATCTCAGGCAATTCATAATAGCATGATATGGTATAGCCCTTTCTGACGGAGAAGTCTTGCATTCTTCGTCTTCGGCACTTGCGTCGGTGTTCACCTTCGCGAAGATTGCCACCACCTTGTCGATGCACCAGATAATATTGCTATCTCTATAGCTAATAAAATAAGTGCATTACTTAAGGTTGACACGCAGGTCATTAAAGTGCAATCATATGGCTCCAGCCATCATGCCGAATCATGACACGCAGGTCATGTTAATCAATTTACATCATATAGTCATCTCATACATAATAAAATTATTATGAGCACTGCTATACCACATCATATGCAAATGCAAACCCTCCTGCAAAACCAAGTTAGACGTCTCTAATCGGTTCATGCAAAAGTTTATCTTACGTGGCTTCTAAGGTTTCGAAACAAACCGAAGCTACCAACGTTCATCATCAAGTATGATTATCCAAGTCGCTAGATTAACTTTCCAGGGTGTATGAAACACGAGATAATAAAATCTCGAGCCCCATACTAAACTTCGTCATACGCATGACCCCCGTGCAGATCATATCTGCATTGCCCTTTCGTCTGTGAAATTTCATCTTTCTTTTTAACTACGGTGGAATTCAATGAACTGTTAGCACTTCGTTGATCAATCAGGATCGCGGATTACCAGAACATTGAAACTCCACCATACTGTTATCAAGATCAGAAATATGCAAATTCCAGGGAAGCAACAAGAACATCAGGTAATAGATTTCATCTGCTACCCGCACAAATAATTTTCAGTAATAGATCTTATCTACTACCTAATTATATTGTGCAACACCCATACATCTCCATGTATTCTAGATCGCAACCTGCATCTACGCATAGCACGGCTCATGATGCCACTGTAGGGTAACGCAGTAGAAAACGAAAATTTTCCGACCTACGCACCAGCCCAGGACCACTATGAAGACTGCATACAAGGTTTTGATCTGTTTCGTTACCGACTCGTAGCGCAGCGGAAGTAGAGTCGATGACGATCGTCGGTGCAGATCCCCGCAGCTAGGATTTACAACCTCCCAACCGCGAGGATGTATACCCTCATCTTCTCCTCAGACAGCCCTCCGGGAGGCGGTCGAACAGTCCCCCGGACGGTGTCGCGGACAGCCCTCCGGGAGGACCTTCGAAACTCAAACGGTCACCCGGACAGCCCTTCGGGAGGACCTTCGAAACTCGGACGGTCACACGGACAGCCCTTCGGGAGGCACTCACGAACTAAGACCGAAACTACGATCTCTCTACAGAGTTGCACACATACGGTGTCATCTATCCGGCAGGGCTTCGCCGTCCAGAACTAGTTCCCACCGGAACCCAGACAGCCTTTCGGCTCTACGAAACTATTTCGTGGGAGGGAGAGAGAAGCCAGATAATTGCATGGCACCTGTATGAGAGCAAGGGATCATCAAATGGCAGCCATATCTCCTCCTATTTATAGGATGGCCAAGGGGTAAAGATGGTATTCAAAATACCAAAAATGCCCATGGAATATGCCTTTCACAAATGGAATATGCCATATGGGAGTGCCATGTGGAGCTCCCAAGGGGGAACCCCAACTTGGCCGGCCACACTCATGGGGGTCCCCCCCCATGAGGTGTCTTGCTCCCTATCCCCTTCTAGAAGCCTTTCCAAAAAGCCCTAAAAGGTGGCTTTCCAATAAAGTAACCATAAAGCTGATTTTCACTATTCATGACGACATTTTTCAGCGTCTGATCGAACTGAAAAAATTCATGTGGGCTTAGAACATTTCCAGTACCCACCATAATTATTTTCAACGCGTTCTGGAACAATTCCAGTTTAGTGATTTTCATCTGCGAAAAGCATCTGAAGTGGTTCCGGCAGCTCCAGAACATTTCAGGTTTTCATCTCCGAAAATTCCAGAAAGTTTCCAGAACGATTCTGGCATCCTCCAAGAATTATCAGGCATGTGCCAAAACCAATTTGACTTTATGGTATCCTCTGAAACAACTTTTCAGTTTCACCGGAACTCATCCGGTGACCTCTCTCGTCAGAACTTTTCTGATGTTTCCGAAAAACTTTTTCCGGAAACTTTCTCTCAAACTCCTTGTCTAGTATTCAGCAGATAGATGACCCTTAAGCGTGTGACCCTATAGGTTCAGTGAAGTATAGACATGACCCGGAAACCCTTCCGATCAATGATCAACATCGGAGCCGTGGACACCCATATTGACGCCTATACCCACATGAATAAATATTCGAGTGAACCTCCAGTTGCCGTGAGCTATTCCTGTTGCTTCGCGATATATCACAAACACCTGAGGTGAGATTTATTGCATCCCCGTGGGCCAACACTTTGTCCACTATGCAAGTTACCTCGTTACCGGTTTTGTTCTCTTTTCTCGTTTTCGTGTTCCGGCATCCCAGTGATCAAATCACCCTGTGTCTGGCCAGACGATGATGGATACCGTTACACCGAGAGGGCCCGAGTATATCTCTCCATCGTCGGAGGAGCAAATCCCAATCTTGAGCTATCTCGTTACTTGCCATACTTTTCCGTGAACCCGCAAGCCGCCGTAATAGCCACCCAGTTACGGATGACGTTTAACAAACCCCAAAGTTCACGAAGCAAGTACGAAGGAACTCGATACTCTCATGGTCTAAGGAATTATGCAAACATTAACTTCCTGTGTTATAAACCATAAACTTGTGACGAATGTATCTCATAGCATAACATCAATCGGGTCGATTCAACACAAATGTTCTGCTAACATTGTGCCCTCAAAAGTTGCTGGCATAGACATGCCCATGATCAGGAAAACAGAACCATCATGCAACACTTGAGCTAGTCTTAGAGGCCAGACTAGGAATACATTTTATCATTTATTATTCCACACGTGCATATGAGTCTTCCTCCGAGCCTCGTTTTATTTGCAGACTCGAGAACCATAGCAGTTATAGCATGGAACATAAACCTAATTATGAACCGGGAGATAAATAATAGTATTTATTATTGCCTCTAGGGCATATCTCCTACATATTCATGATGTTCTGTAATGGTTTTTGATATACTTAATTATATAATGCACGCAGATGAACCGACAATGGATGTACGGTGACCGATGCACCTCCGACTACATTGACGGCCTGCATAATTTTCTCGAAGTTGCTGAGGCAACCAAGCAAAATGGTTTTATGTGCTGTCCATGTACTGGCCGTGGGAATAGGAAGTCTTACTCTTCGTTGAAAACCCTTCACATCCACTTGCTTGAGAAGGGTTTCATGCCACACTATAATGTTTGGACCAAGCATGGAGAAAGAGGGGTTATGATGGTAGACAATGAAGAAGAAGAGGATGATGACAACTATCCTCCTGAATACGGTCATACTGTAGTGGGGGAAGCTGAAGATCAAGATGAACCAGATGATGTGCCCGATGATGATCTTCACCGGGTCATTGTTGATGCACAGAGAGAATGCGAGAGTGAAAAGGAGAAGTTGAAGTTCGATCGCATGTTAGAGGATCACAAAAAATGGTTGTACCCAAATTGCGAAGATGGCAACACAAAGCTCGGTACCACACTGGAATTGCTGGAATGGAAGGCAGAGAATGGTGTATCTGACAAGGGATTTGAGAAGTTACTGAAAATAATGAAGAAGAAGCTTCCAAAGGATAACGAATTGCCTGACAGTACGTACGGAGCAAAGAAGGTTCTCTGCCCTCTAGGATTAGAGGTGCAGAAGATACATGCATGCCCTAATGACTGCATCCTCTACCGCGGTGAGGAGTACGAGAATTTGAATGCATGCCCGGTATGTGGTGCATTGCGGTATAAGATCAGACGAGATGACCCCGATGATGTTGAGGGTGAGCGCCCCAGGAAGAGGGTTCCTGCCAAGGTGATTTGGTATGCTCCTATAATACCACGGCTGAAACGTCTGTTCAGAAACAAAGAGCATGCCAAGTTGATGCGATGGCACAAAGAAGACTGTAAGAAAGACGGGAAGTTGAGAGCACCTGCTGACAGGTCGCAGTGGAGAAAAATCGAGAGAAGGTGGGGGGACTTTGCAGGTTATGCAAGGAACGTATGGTTTGGTTTAAGTGCAGATGGCATTAATCCTTTTGGGGAGCAGAGTAGCAATCATAGCACCTTGCCCGTGACTCTATGTATCTATAACCTTCCTCCTTGGTTGTGCATGAAGCGGAAGTTCATTATGATGCCAGTGCTCATCCAAGGCCCTAAGCAACCCGGCAATGACATTGATGTGTACCTAAGGCCATTAGTTGAAGAACTTTTACAGCTATGGAATGGAGAAGGTGTACGTGTGTGGGATGAGCACAAACAGTAGGAATTTGACCTACATGTGTTGCTGTTTGTAACCATCAATGATTGGCCTGCTCTTAGTAACCTTTCAGGACAGACAAACAAGGGATACCACGCATGCACGCACTATTTAGATGATACCAAAAGTATATATTTGGACAAATGCAGGAAGAATGTGTACCTGGGACATCATCGATTTCTTTCGACCAACCATCTCTTAAGAAAGAAAGGCAAGCATTTCAAAGGTGAGGCAGATCTCCAGAAGAAGCCTGCCCTCCGTACTGGTGATGCCATACTTGATATGGTCAAGGATTGACGAGTAATCTATAGAAAGGGTCCTGGCGGACAATCTGTTCCGAATGACGCTGAGGGACGCGCACCCATGTTGAAGAAGTAATCTATATTTTGGGACCTACCCTATTGGAAAGACCTAGAGGTCCGCTCTGCAATCGACGTGATGCACGTGATGAAAAATCTTTGCGTGAACCTGCTAGGCTTTTTGGGCGTGTATGGGAAGACAAAAGATACACCGGAGTCACGGGAGGACCAGCAACGTGTGCACAAAAAAGACAGCATGCATCCAAAGCAGTATGAAGGTCCTGCCAGCTACGCTCTTACCAAAGAAGAGAAGGAAATCTTCTTTGAATGCCTACTCAGTATGAAGGTCCCGTCTGGCTTCTCGTCGAATATAAAGGGAATAATAAATATGGCAGAGAAAAAGTTCCAGAACCTAAAGTCTCATGACTGCCACGTGATTATGACGCAACTGCTTCCGGTTGCATTGAGGGGGCTTCTACCGGAAAATGTTCGATTAGCCATTGTGAAGCTATGTGCATTACTCAATGCAATCTCTCAGAAGGTAATCGATCCAGATATCCTACCAAGGTTAAAGAATCATTTGGTGCAATGTCTTGTCAGTTTTGAGCTGGTGTTCCCACCATCCTTCTTCAATATCATGACGCACATCCTAGTTCCTCTAGTCAACGAGATTGCCATTCTGGGTCCTGTATTTCTGCACAATATGTTCCCCTTTGAGAGGTTCATGGGACTCTTAAAGAAATATGTTCGTAGCCATGCTAGGCCAGAAGGAAGCATCTCCATGGGCCATTAAACAGAGGAGGTCATTGGGTTTTATGTTGACTTTATTCCTGACCTTAAGCCGATTGGTCTCCCTCAATCGTGGTATGAGAGGAGACTGACCAGAAAAGGCACGCTAGGAGTGGATGCAATAATATGTACAGACGGGCATTCTTGGGCTCAAGCACACTACACAGTTCTACAGAATTCTACCTTGGTGACCCCATATGTCAATGAACACAAGAATTTTCTGCGCTCCAAACACCCGGAGCAGTTTGACAACTGGATTACATGTGAACACATCAGGACTTTCGGCAGTTGGTTGCAAACACATCTCATGGGTAACAACATTGTTGGAGATGAGTTGTACTCATTGGCCAGGGGACCATCTTCGACTGTATTAACTTACCAAGGGTACGAGATAAATGGGAATACATTTTACACGACCGCCTAAGATCAAAAGAGCACCAACCAAAACAGTGGTGTCCGCTTTGATGCAGCAACCAATAGGGGAAAGGACACATATTATGGTTACATAGTGGACATATGGGAACTTGACTATGGACATGATTTTAAGTTCCCTTTGTTTCAGTGCAAATGGGTCAATCTATCAGGAGCGGCGTGCAGGTAGACCCACAGTACGGAATGACAGCAGTGGATCTCAACAATCTTGGGTACACAGACGAACCATTCGTCCTAGCCAATGATGTGGCGCAGGTTTTCTATGTGAAGGACATGTCTACCAAACCGAGAAAAAGAAAAGATAAGGAAGCGAATACATCATACAATGAGCCAAAGCTCCACATAGTTCTTTTAGGGTAAAGAGACATCGTGGGAGTGGAGGGCAAGACAGACATGTCTGAAGATTATGAAAAGTTTCATGAAATTCCTCCCTTCAAAGTGAAGGCTGACCCAAGCACCCTATTAAACGATGAAGATTATCCATGGTTACGGCGAAATAAGCATGGGACACACGCGAAGAAAAAGTGAAGACTTTCTCTCCACAACTATTCTGATGATGGCTCTGATGATGGCTTTGATTATGCGAAGAAAAAATGAAATCCCTTTGTACTAGATGAGTTTTCGTCCGAAACCGTGATACTTCGAAAGAGATTGTCCATTTTGTACATGAAGTGCATCCAGTTTTTGCCGTAACCCTCTCAACTTTTTAGCAGATGCTATGTGGGTGAAATGATGATACCATGCCAACTTTCAACCTTTTCAGAGTTCATTTGTAGTGCTTTTCAATTTCAGGGTCATTTAGCTAAAAAAATCAGTAAATGCATGAAAAATACCAAATGAAGTCAGAAAGGATTGAAAATTGATGATGTGGCTTTGAATAGTGCATGTTGAACGCACAAAAAGTCTGGAGTTGAAATAAGTTCAAAAAAATGAAATCCCTTTGTAGTAGATGAGTTTTCGTCCGAAACCGTGATACTTCGAAAGAGATTGTCCATTTTGTACACGAAGTGCATCCAGTTTTTGCCGTAACCCTCTCAACTTTTTAGCACATGCTATGTGGGTGAAATGATGATACCATGCCAACTTACAACCTTTTTAGAGTTCATTCGTAATGCTTTTCAATTTCAGGGCCATTTAGCTCAAAGAATGAACTAATAGCAAAAAGAATGAACTAAAAAGCTTTTATAAAACTCCAATAGCAAAAAGAATGAACTAAAAAGAATCAATTAAATATAATATTCTTAAATAGCAAAAAGAATCAACTAAAAGGAATAAAAGTAATATTAACTAAAATTATCAAAGTATTTATTTGTTAAAAAGAATGAACTAAAAAGAATCAACTAAAATATTAACTAAAAAGAATCAACTAAAAAGAATCAACTAAAAAGAATGAACTGAAAAGAATCAACTAAAACATTAACTAAAAAGAATGAACTAAAAAGAATCAAAAAGAATTTAAACTAAAAAGAATCAAAATAATATTAACTCAAATTATCAAAGTATTTATTTG
>LR738711.1:961709867-961724201 GCA_902687465.1 Secale cereale
CCCCCGCCGGCCCTCCTCCCCGAGCCCTCGCCGCCGCCGCCGCCACCCCGCCCCGGCCCCCTATTTTTTTTGTTTATTAATTATGTTGTGTATATATGTATGTATTAATATTTTTATGTATGTATGTTTATGTATGTATAGAAAATGTTGATGCTTAGTGTATATATATGTATGTAGATGTATATGTATGTGTGTTAAAAAAAAGATGTATATGTATGTATCAAGTAGTGGCACTTTTTGTAAAACTTTAGAAATTCGTAGAAAAGTAACCGTAACTCCGATGAAAATAATTTATATATGAAAATCGATCAGAAAAATATGACGAATCCGAATATGCCCTCCGTTCATCTATCACAAGCAGCTAGCATAGCGATCCAGGAACCGTCCCCCTCCGGTTCATTTGTCCGAAATTAATGCAGACTTGGGAAAACATTCCCGGATGTAATCCCCCTTCACCTATATCGTGTAGTGCCACGTTAGAACACCCCTAACTCTCTCGGGAATTCAACATATCCCCGATAACTTCGACATGAGGGGGGTCCGCAAGTATCGTCGACGACCATGAGAGAGGCGGTCCGCAAAGTATCCTCTCCCGAAAGATAGGATGACTCATCAGACATGAGGGGGGAGGAGTCCTCGACGATCGTCTGAAATTTACTGTCACAAGCAGCTAGCATAGCAAACCTGGAACCGTTGACCCCCCTCTGGTTCATCTGTCACCTCTCCTAAAAGTATAACCCCAATAACTTCGACATGAGGGGGGACATCGGACATGCATGATGTTTGCGACTAATCCATTGCTCATATATCCATATGATTCCTTGTTGTGATTAGCTAGGTCTATGTTTGCCACTAATCGATCTCTCATGGTTGTAATATTTGCAGAAACTATGGACAGAGACTTAGAACAAGAAGAGTTGTTGGGGTATATAATCCGCGACGGAGGTGATATCACCTTGTCGTTTCTCAACGACACCGATGGTCAGGAAAGAGAGGATGATGGCTCCGGTGATCCAATGGAGGAGGAAGGAGATCATGATGATGGCTCCGGTGATCGAACGGAGTCGGAAGGAGATCATGACGGCTCCGGTGACCGAACGAAGGAGGGAGACTTAACTGTTGCATAGTCCAGTGAGTTATATATATACATATATTAATTATGCCTCTGCTGACTTGATGCATTAATAATTTTGTATGTACATATATTAACGCTTCTTTCTTCTTTTAATTAGCCCTCTGGATCGAGCCAAACTTCCGTAAAGAGATGAGGCCCGAAGAAAAGGTTGCGCCAGGATGAAAGGTTCATGATCGAAGAAGTCGGTCGAGATGGCCAACCGATTGCTCCCAAGCGGAGCAAGGACACATTTATACATCAGTGCAGAGTTATTGTTAGGGACAGCGTCCCCATCAGCATCCAGGAATGGAATAAGAAGAAGGACCCTGAAGTTTCTTATGTCCAGGATAGACAGAAAGATGATCTTTGGACCTCGCTAATGACAAATTTCAGCCTACCGCCAGAGGCGGATCCGAATAAGGTCAAGGCCTTTGCTCTTAAGAAGATGGCAGAACTATTCAAGAACTGGAAGAAAGATTTGAACAAAAAGTTTGTCCAGAAAGACAAGACTCCAGAATTCATCGGTCCATATGAGAAGATAAAAGATCAATGGCCCGCATTTGTGGCCTACAAGAAATCGGACAAGGGCAAGCAAAGGTCAGCGACAAATAAGCTAAATGCTGCAAAGAAGAATTATCACCATGTTACGGGGTCAGGTGGCTACAGCAAAGCCCGGCCTACGTAGGATAAAGCTGAGCAAGACCTGCTTGCTAAAGGGTTCCAACCAGCGACAATGCACTGGCCAGATCAGGCTAGGACATGGTTCTTCGGGGTTGGGGGAACTTTGGACCCAGAAATAGGGAAGTGTGTTTGGACGAAAGCTCAACTTGCAATACCCGTCACGAAGCTTGACGAAGCAATCCAGGCAGCGCAGGAAGGGAGGTTACATCCCGACAAAGAGAATGACGAGCTGACACATGCCCTTGGGAATCCTGAACACCCTGGATGAACACAAGGCACATCAGGCTCCCTTCCGTGGGTGCATGGGTTTGCCGACAGTGGTGGTTATAGAAGCCGAGAGAGAAAGAAGAAAGCGGAAGCAAGCGAAATGGAGAAGATCAATGCAAGATAGCGAAACTAGAGGAACTTGAGAGCCAGCGAGCTACCAGCCAACCATCTCAGCGGCACGAAGATCCTTCGTTCGACCCTGCCCCCCAAGCTACCCCACCATCTCAGTGGAAAAGCAGTGTGGCTTCCACGGAGCTCATTCAGCCTGATATCATGGCTCCTCGCTACCCCGTGGATAGTATCACAGAGAATGAACATTGTGTGCTAACGGCGAAATGCCATAACCTGGCCTTGAAGGTGGAGCTCAGCTCTGTCTTACCTCCTCGAGCTGAGGGAACTTTCCATTGCCATCTGATTCCACATGGCTTTGCTATTGTCAGGGTGGATGAAATAATGGAGGGATTTGAGGGGCTGGAGCTTGACTACCCTACAGCTGAAGGGGAGATGTTTCTGGAAAATGCCTTAAGGAGTACCTGCCTATGGAGAAAGGAGAACATCAAGCTTCCAAACTGGACACCGCCTCAGCAGACTCAGCCGGAGGAGGCCCCTCAGTAGACTCCACTGCCTCATTCGTCTCCGGCACGTCAGCTGTCTCCGCCGCCTCAGCTGTCTCTGTCACGTCAGCCGACTCCGGCGGAGGAGGCCCCTCAGCAGAATCCTCCTTCGCCTCCTCCGCGGTGTCAGTGGACTCCGCCTCCTATGCCGCGTCAGCGGACTCTGCCTCCTCCGTCGCGTTAGCGAACTCCGCCTCATCAGCAACGGCAGAAGTGAGCCGCCGCCGCTCCGACGGCTAGCAGTACACGAGGTGGTGGGAAGAAATTCAAATTTGGTCCAAGCCTCAGGGCTCCTCCAAATTTACCATATGAGAGGACTAACGAGGAAAACAAGGACATCAGTGCTGCCGAAGTGCGGGCCCATTTTGAACGGAAACGTCCAGAAAAGAAGGAAATAGTAGATCCGGTGAAAGCGAAGCGCACTCTGGATGCCCTTCAGTGACCACCACCACATCTGCCGCAATCCCACTATAACCGATGTATAGAAAGGACATATGATGAAGCGCGGTGGTCGGGAAGTACTGCCAGTGCTACAAGACAACAAAGTGGGAAAACAATTCCCTAGCTCGGCGAACAGGAGAAGCGATCATGCCCCCCGCTCAAGGTGTCTAGCGATATCGCTAATCATCCGGGACTAGTGCCCGGTACCACTCTTGGTGATTACGTGAGCGATGATGTATAGTTTGAAAAGGCTGAGGTAGTAGCTCCCTTTATATATGAGTACGGGAAGCTTCTCATCAAACGTGAACAGCTAAAGCAACTACCAACGATGATGCGAAGATTGCATGACTGGTACTTGGAAACCTGCAGCAAGTCTGGGACTGACAGTATATTGCTGGGAATCAAAGATGAGCACAACTTCATTGGAGTTGAGGTGATGCCTGTTGAATTTGTGGAATTATTTCAGTTATTCAATCAAGACGCCCTGGACAAACAACTCATGTCTTGCTACTGTCTGTAAGTATTATTTCTATAATTAAGTCTCTAGCTCAGCTCGTTCATTGCATGTATATATAATTATCCTCGCTATATTATGCAGATTGAAGATCGTCGAATGCAAGAGAGGACAGATCTATGACATTGGGTTCATTAGCCCAAATACAGTAAATGAATGGAAAGTAGAAAACAGAGTTGAAGATATCGAGGAAAACTTGCTAAAAGCGTTCCTTCGACATCAAAACAAAAGGGAAATACTCTTTCCTTACAACTTCAAGTGAGTGTTACTGTCTTGTGCATATTCGGTTTCGCTTACTCGAGGTTAAGTACTGTAATTGATGAGTTATGCGTGTGCAGGTTCCACTTTATTTTGCTATCCATGAAGCTTGACGGGGGAGTAGTAACTGTCTTAGACTCGAGACGTAAAGATCCACAGGAGTATGCGAACATGAGTGAAGTGCTCCAGAAGTAAGTTCAATCATTATCGCACCATATTGGCAACTTTCGTTCATTTGATGATATGAAGTAATCATTTTCTTTGCCGGGCAGAGTTTGGAAAAAGTTCACCGGAATGGTTCCAGGTCTGAAGAAGGAGCTGCGATTTACACACCCCAAAGTAAGTAGTACTAGCTAGTTCCGCGCATCTCTCATTGATTCTAGTTTCATCAATACCACAATCATGCTTGATTATCAGTTTGATTGAACTCTATTCTCGTAAAGTGCTTGTGGCAGGAAGGCGGGAATAATTTATGTGGATACTATGTTTGCGAGTTCATGCGCCACTCGACCTCTGAGCGGGGCTACTCTGACAAACAATTTCAAGTATGTAAACAATATTCACAATTTTATTTTATTACCATCAATTGTGTTGAGTTTCATACATATATATGTATTGACCCCCTTTTTTAAATTAGATGTGGATGATACGGGATGAACTCCTACCACATGATCGCATACGAACAATTCAAGAGGAATTGGCGGGATTCTTTCTTGACCACGTCATACATGAAAAGGAAGAATACCATGTGGAAATTCAAATCGATTTTCGGTAGATGATGTCAGGGATCGTAAGAGATGTTATATTGTATATATGTAGTAGCTTCAGATAGATATACGAAAATTGTTGTTCGACCAAGCACGGAGAATGAGAGGTCACTTCTCTCTATATGTTCATGACGATCTTGTGTAATTAATGGTTCCTTCATTTGCTTACTAGCTAGCATCGAGTTCTCTCTATATGTAGTAGCTAGCGTCGACCAAGCACGGAGAAAGAGAGGTCACTTCTCTCTATATGTATTAGCCAGCTAACACAATATGAAACCCCTAAACCCTCCAAAACCCCTAACCCCCCCCTTTCAAAAAAAACCCAGCGCCTGGTAGTTGCTGACACGTGGCTGCATTTTAGTCCCGGTTGGTGTTACCAACCGGGACTAAAGGTCCTCCTGCCTGGGCGCCCCACAGCGGCCACATGGAGCTCCTTTAGTTCCGGTTCGTAAGCCAACTGGGACTAAAAGTGATGGGCATTAGTCCCGATCATTTTGTCCCGGTTCCAGAACCCGGACTGAAGGCCCTCTGGAACCGGGACAAATGCCCTGTTTTCTACTAGTGCATGCGCTTTCAATATTGGATGCTCTTAACTCTTATTGCAAAGGAACGTCACGTGATATTGCCCCTTGTGATAGCAACATTTATTATGCAGTTTTTCGCTTTTATTCTTCACCATCATAAGTTCGTACCATGCTTGTTTTCCCTTACAATAAAAGATCATACATATTTAGTAGTAATTTTTATTGCCTTATTGCACCGATGACAACTTACTTGAAGGAGCTTGCTCAATCCATAGGTAGGTATGGTGGACTCTCATGACATGAATTTGGTTAAAGGGTTTTGGATGCACAAGTAGTATTTCTACTTAGTGCAGAATTTTAGCTAGCATAGATATTGGGCAAGCACCCCATGTTGGAGGATCTATGACAATATACCTTTTATGTGAATATGAACAAACATAACTCATTACGTTGTCTTCCTTGTCGAACCTCCACCGTTTGACATATAATACTTAGTGGGTGGTCACAATCACAAAACATGTCCAAGATAGTATATTTCCATGTGAATCTTCTCTTCCTTATTAACTTTTTCATGAATTGCATCATTGACCAATGCTATGTTTGTCAACCTTCAATAAATTTTACCACTTATACTTTTCATTATGCGATGTCATTACTCACCATAAGATTAACATATGATCTTTTTCTTTTCATTATTTCCTTGCTTTTGATTAAAACAATAAAAGTAAAGAGGCAAGACTCAAACTACTCTTTATTATAAAACTCAAACACGATTACATAGATAGATAGATAGAAACTGACACTCAAAGATAGATCAAACTAAACTTTTATTCTACTAGATCACGAAATAACTAAGGATCAAAATGAAAATAGGTAAAGATAATAAAAGTGATGGTGATACGATACCGGGGCACCTCCCCCAAGCTTGGCACAAGCCAAGGGGAGTGCCCATACCCATGTGATCAGGCTTCCTTCTTTGGTGACGGTAGTGATGAAGCAATCCTGTCTTTTAGCTCCATTAGAGCAATCAATCTGTGGTTCACGCTTCTAAGGGCTATGATGTGTTCCTCCAACAAAATAACTTCACGGGTGAGATAAGTGTTACGAACGCAAGTTATTTCGCATAACCTCAAGGCCTCGATAAGAGATGGGGGTAGAAGGTGATAGTAAGGTTGAAGGATATCCTCTTCCTTCGCATCCTTTTCCCTGAAAGCAAATTGTCCTCCTTCTGGGTCCTGATTCTCCGCCTCCATCTTGCCCTTTGCTTCCTTGAATAACTCCTCCTTGACTTCCGTAACATCCACCCTCTTCAAATCAGCATCCTTTCCTTCATAAGGTTGGGGAAGATGGTTCTCCCCTACAGATTCCTGGGACGACATATTTTTGGATCTGCCAGAAAACAGCAAGAAACAAGAACAGAAGATATCTCGCGATGCGGTGGTCAAAACGATCTGAGAGAGATATATAGATTTTTTATCTAGCATAACAAGTAAACAGGAGGAAAACGAAGTTGGGAAGGTGCACCAGGGCCCCACACAACACCAGGGGGCGCGCCTAGCTGCTATGTGGGCACCTAGTGGACCCTCTCATCTTCCTTTTATTTTTGTATTTTTCTAAATCTTCCAAAACTGACAGAATATATTTTTGCGGAATTTCTGGAGTCCGTTTACTTACCGTATCACGTACCTATCCCTTTTTCAGTATTCTAGAGTGTTCCGAAAGGACTCCTTGATATGTTCCTCCAGTGTAATAGTATCAATAATATTAGTTTCAACATTAATGGGTGTACCTGAAATGTAGTGCTTGATCCTTTGTCCATTTACCACCTTCGGGTTGGTACCCGCGGCATTATTGATCTTTATGGCTCCGGAACGATAAACTTCTTCGATAATATATGGTCCTTCCCATTTGGAGAGAAGTTTACCTGCAAAGAACCTAAGACGAGAATTATATAATAAAACATATTCACCCACTTTGAATTCTCTCTTTTGGATCCTCTTGTCATGCCACCGTTTGACTTTTTCTTTAAACAACTTGGCATTATCATAAGCCTGGGTTCTTCATTCATCGAGAGAGCTGATATGTCTCCAACGTATCTATAATTTTTTATTGTTCCATGCTATTATATTATCTGTTTTGGATGTTTTATATGCATTAATATGCTATTTTATATTATTTTTGGGACTAACCTATTAACCCAGAGCCAAGTGCTGGTTTCTGTTTTTTCCTTGTTTTTGACCTTTTTCAGATAGGAATATCAAACGGAGTCCAAACGGAATAAAACTTTCGCGATGATCTTTCTTGGACCAGAAGAATCTAGAAGAACTTGGAGTGCAAGGCAGAAACCCTACGGGGAGTCCACAAGCCGTAGGGGCGCGCCCCCTGGCTTGTGGGCCCCACGTAGCCTTCCAGACCTCCCTCATTGGCCTATATATATCTTGATACCCTAAAACCATCAGAAGCGTCCACAAAAATACTTTTCCGCCGCCGCAAGCTTCTGTTTCTGTGAGATTCCATCTGGGGACCTTTTCCGGTACTCTGCCGGAGGGGGATTCGACCACGGAGGGCTTCTACATCAACACCATTGCCCCTCCGATGAAGCGTGAGTAGTTTACCACAGACCTACGGGTCCATAGCTAGTAGCTAGATGGCTTCTTCTCTCTCTATGATCTTCAATACCAAGTTCTTCACGATCTTCGTGGAGATCTATCCGATGTAATACTCTTTTGCGGTGTGTTTGTCGAGATCCGATGAATTGTGAGTTTATGATCAGATTATCTATGAATATTATTTGAATCTTCTCTGAATTCTTATATGCATGATTTCATATCTTAGGAAGTCTCTTCGAGTTATTGGTTTGGTTTGGCCAACTAGATTGGTAATTCTTGCAATGGGAGAAATGCTAGGTTTTGGGTTTAATCTTGCGGTGTCCTCACCCAGTGACAAAGTAGGGGTAGCGAGGCACGTATTGTATTGTTGCCATCGAGGATAAAATGATGGGGTTTATATCATATTCCTTGAGTTTATCCCTCTACATCATGTCATCTTACTTAAAGCGTTACTCTGTTCTTCATGAACTTAATACTCTAGATGCAGGCAGGAGTCGGTCGATGTGTGGAGTAATAGTAGTAGATGCAGGCAGGAGTCGGTCTACTTGTCACGGACGTGATGCCTATATGCATAATCATTGCCTTGGATATCGTCATAATTATTTACTATTCTATCAATTGCTTGACAGTAATTTGTTCACCCACCGTATTGTTTTCTTTCATGAGAGAAGCCTCTAGTGAAACCTATGGATCCCGGGTCTATTTTCCATATTATATTTTCAGATCTATAAACAAAAAATACCAAAAATACTTTTCTACAATTTATTTACTTTTAGTTTAATTATCGTTTTAGTAATCTTTTATATCTATCTCTATCAGATCTCACCTTTGCAAGTGACCGTGAAGGGATTGACAACCCCATTATCGCGTTGGGTGCAAGTGTTTGATTGTTTGTGTAGGTGCATAGATTGGGGACTTGCTTATACCTCCTACTGGATTGATACCTTGGTTCTCAAAAATTGAGGGAAATACTTATCTACTTTGCTGCATCACCCTTTCCTCTTCAAGGGAAAAACCAACGCAAGCTCAAGAAGTAGCAAGAAGAATTTCTGGCGCCGTTGCCGGGGAAGATATATGGCAAGCCAAGACAAGAACTCTTCATCAACACCAATTTCTGGATCATTGGCGGGGAGGTCTACATCAAGCTACCAAGTTCCCATCATAAACTCATCTCTTGCATTTACATTATTCGCCATTTGCCTCTCGTTTTCCTCTCCCCCACTTCTAAAACGAATTTCCAAAAAGATTTGCCTTTTTATTTGCCCTTCTTTCGTTTTCTTTTTGTTTGCTTGTGTGCTAGATTGCTTGCTTGTCACGATGTCTCAAGAGAATACTAAGTTGTGTGACATTGCTAATACTAATAATAATGATTTTATTAGTACTCCAATTGCTCCTGCCACTAGTGCGGAATCTTATGAAATTAATGCCTCTTTGCTAAATCTTGTTATGAAAGAACAGTTTTCCGGCCATCCTAGTGAAGATGCTGCATCCCATCTAAATACTTTCGTTGAATTGTGTGATATGCAAAAGAAAAGAGATGTGGATAACGATATTGTTAAAATAAAACTATTCCCGTTCTCACTTCGAGATCGAGCTAAAACTTGGTTTACATCTTTGCCTAGAAACAGTATTGATTCATGGGATAAGTGTAAAGATGCTTTTATTTCCAAGTACTTTCCGCCCGCTAAGATCATCTCCCTTAGGAACGATATAATGAATTTTAAACAACTTGATCATGAGCATGTTGCACAATCTTGTGAGAGGATGAAGTTGATGATTAGAAATTGCCCCGCGCATGGTTTGAGTTTATGGATGATTATACAATTTTATTATGCTGGATTGAACTTTGCATCTAGAAATCTTTTAGATTCTGCCGCAGGTGGTACTTTTATGGAAATTACATTAGGAGAAGCTACTAAACTCCTAGATAATATTATGGCAAACTATTCTCAATGGCATATCGAAAGATCTCCTACTAGTAAAAAGGTGCATGCAATTGAAGAAATAAATACTTTGAGTGAAAAGATGGATGAATTAATGAAATTGTTTGCTAGTAAGAGTGCTCCTATTGATCCCAATGATATGCCTTTGTCTTCTTTGATTGGAAATAATAATGAATCTACGGATGTGAATTTTGTTGGTAGGAACAATTTTGGTAATAACGCGTATAGAGGTAATTTCAACCCTAGGCCGTTTCCTAGTAATTCCTCTAATAATTATGGTAATTCCTACAACAATTCTTATGGAAATTATAATAAGATGCCCTCTGATCTTGAGAATAATACAAAAGAATTTATTAGTTCACAGAAAGCTTTTAATGCTATGGTTGAAGAAAAATTGCTCAAATTGATGATTTGGCTAGGAATGTTGATAGATTTTCGCTTGAGATTGATTCTTTGAAAGTTAGATCTATTCCTAAGCATGATATTAATGAGTCTTTAAAAGCTATAAGAATTTCTATTGATGAGTGTAAAGAAAGAACCGCTAGAATCCGTGCTAAGCGTGAATGGCTTGAAAAAGTATGTTCTCGTGATAATAATGATGAAGATCTTAAAGTTATTGATGTGACTCCTATTGAATCTTTGTTTTCCAATATTAATTTTGATAAAGATGGGACTGGAGATGAGTCTAGTTTAGTTAAAAGGCGTCCCAATGATTCGGAGTTTATAGATCTTAATGCTAAAATTGATAAAAGTGGGATTGAAGAGGTCAAAACTTTAAGTAGCAATGAACCCACTCCTTTGGATTTCAAGGACTTTAATTATGATAGCTGTTCTTTGATAGATTGTATTTCCTTGTTGCAATCCATGTTGAATTCTCCACATGCTTATAATCAAAATAAAGAGTTTACTAAACATATCGTTGATGCTATGATGAAATCTTATGAAGAAAAACTTGAGTTGGAAGTTTCTATACCTAGAAAACATTATGATGAGTGGGAACCTACTATTAAGATTAAAATTAAAGATTATGAGTGCCATGCTTTGTGTGATTTGGGTGCTAGTGTTTCCACGATTCCGAAATCTTTATGTGATGTGCTAGGTTTCCATGAATTTGATGATTGCTCTTTAAACTGGCATCTAGCGGATTCCACTATTAAAAACCTATGGGAAGGATTAATGATGTTCTTATTGTTGCAAATAGGAATTATGTGCCCGTAGATTTCATTGTTCTTGATATATATTGCAATCCTATTTGTCCTATTATTCTTGGTAGAGCTTTCCTTAGAACGATTGGTGCAATTATTGATATGAACGAAGGAAACATTAGATTTTAGTTTCCCTTAAGGAAGGGCATGGAACACTTTCCTAGAAAGAAAATTAAATTACCTTATGAATCTGTTATGAGAGCTACTTATGGATTGCATACCAAAGATGATAATACTTAGATCTATTGCCTTACGCCTAGCTAGGGGCGTTAAACAATAGGCTTGTTGGGAGGCAACCCAATTTTATTTTTATGTTTTATGTTTTAGTTTCTGTTATTTAAATAATTCCACATTATTACTTCTGTAGTAATTGTGTTTTGAGTGTTTTAATTAGTGTTTGTGCCAAGTAAGACCTTTGGGATGGTTTATTTGATCTTGCTGAAAAACAGAAACTTTGATGCCCAGTCTGGAATTTTTATAAATTCACAGAAACGTCAATTGGATCTGAATTTTTTACACAAGATTGATATGAAAATTATCTAGATTGTCCTAATTTTTCAGAATTTTTAGAGTTACAGAAGTATGCGAAGTATCCAGATTGCTACAGAGTGTTCTGTTTTTGACAGATTCTGTTTTGTTTGTGTTGTTTGCTTATTTTGATGCATCTATGGGTCGTATCGGGGGGGTATGAACCATGGAGAAGTTGGAATACAGTAGATATTACACCAATATAAATAAAGAATGAGTTCACAACAGTACCTAAAGTGGTTATCTATTTTTCTTATACTAATGGATCTCACTAGTTTTCTGTTGAGTTTTGTGTTGTGAAGTTTTCAAGTTTTGGGTAAAGATTTGGATGGACTATGTAATAAGGACTGGCAAGAGCCTAAGCTTGGGGATGCCCAAGGCACCCCAAGGTAATAGTCAAGGATACCAAAGAGCCTAAGCTTGGGGATGCCCCGGGAAGGCATCCCCTCTTTCGTCTTCAATCCATCGGTAAATTTACTTGAGGCTATATTTTTATTCACCACATGATATGTGTTTTGCTTGGAGTGTCTTGTATGATATGAGTCTTTGCTTTTTAGTTTGCCACAATCATCCTTGCTGCACACCTATTTTGAGAGGGACACGCATGAATCATGAATTTATTAGAATACTCTATGTGCTTCACTTATATCTTTTGATCTAGGCAATTTTTCTCTAGTGCTTCACTTATATCTTTTTAGAGCACGACAGTGGTTTATTTTATAGAAATTGAACTCTCTTGCTTCACTTATATTATTTTGAGAGTATCTAAACATCATGGTAATTGGCCTAGGTTATGAATTTAGCCCTAATATAATGGGCATCCAAGAGGGATATAATAAAAACTTTCATATAAAGTGCACTGAATACTATGAGAAGTTTGATTCTTTATGACTGTTTTGAGATATGAAGATGATGATATTAGAGTCATGCTAGTGAGTAATTATGGATTGGTAGAAATACTTGTGTTAGAGTTTGTGATTCCCGTAGCATGCACGTATGGTGAACCGTTATGTTAAGAAGTCGGAGCATGATTTATTTATTGATTGCCTGCCTTTGTGTGGAGGTCGGGATCGCGCGATGGTTAACTCCTACCAACCCTTCCCCTAGGAGCATGCGTCTAATGCTTTGTTTCGATAGCTAATAAAACTTTTGCAATAAGTATGTGAGTTCTTTATGACTAATGTTGAGTCCATGGATTATACGCACTCTCACCCTTCCGCCATTGCTAGCCTCTCTAGTACCGCGCAACTTTCGCCGGTGCATTAAACCCACCATATACCTTCCTCAAAACAGCCACCATACCTACCTATTATGGCATTTCCATAGCCATTCCGAGATATATTGCCATGCAACTTCCACCGTTCCGTTTATTATGACACGCTCCATCATTGTCATATTGCTTTGCATGATCGTAAGAAAGCTAGCATGTTTTCTTGACTACGCTAGATCGTTGCACATCCCGGTACACTGCCGGAGGCATTCATATAGAGTCATATTTTGCTCTAAGTGTCGAGTTGTAATTCTTGAGTTGTAAGTGAATAAAAGTGTGATGATCATCATTTATAGAGCATTGTCCCATGTGAGGAAAAGAGGCCAAGAGAAGCCCAAACAAAAAAAAAAGAGGCCAATGAAGCCCAAATTAAAAAAAAGAGGCCAAAGATGCCCACCAAAAAAAATAAAAAAATAAAAAAAAATGAGAGAAAAAGAGAGAAGGGACAATGCTACTATCTTTTTCCACACTTGTGCTTCAAAGTAGCACCATGATCTTCATTATAGAGAGTCTCCTATGTTGTCACTTTCATATACTAGTGGGAATTTTTCATTATAGAACTTGGCTTGTATATTCCAATGATGGGCGTCCTCAAAATTGCCCTAGGTCTTCATGAGCAAGCGAGTTGTATGCACACCCACTTAGTTTCCTTTTGAGCTTTCATAAACTTATAGCTCTAGTGCATCCGTTGCATGGCAATCCCTACTCACTCACATTGATATCTATTGTGGGCATCTCGATAGCCCGTTGATACGCCGAGTCGGTGTGAGACTATCTCCATCTTTTTGTCTTCTCCACAACCACCATATTCTATTCCACCCATAGTGCTATATCCATGGCTCACGCTCATGTATTGCGTGAGAGTTGAAAAAGTTTGAGAAAATTAAAGTGTGAAAACAATTGCTTGGCTGAAACCGGGGTTGTGCATGATTTAATAATTTTGTGTGGTGAAGATGGAGCATAACCAGACTATATGAATTTGTAGGGATAGCTTTCTTTGGCCATGTTATTTTGAAGAAGACATGATTGCTTTGTTAGTATGCTTGAAGTATTATTGTTTTTATGTCAATATTAAACTTTTGTTTTGAATCTTATGGATCTAAACATTCATGCCACAATAAAGAATATTACATGGATATATATGTTAGGTAGCATTCCACATCAAAAATTCTATTTTTATCATTTACCTACTCAAGGACGAGCAGGAATTAAGCTTGGGGATGCTCGATACGTCTCCAACATATCTATAATTTGGATTGTTCCATGCAATTATATTATCTATTTTGGATGTTTTATATGCATTAATATGCTATTTTATATTATTTTTGGGACTAACCTATTAACCTAGAGCCAAGTGCCAGTTTCTGTTTTTTCCTTGTTTTTGACATTTTTCAGATAGGAATATCAAACGGAGTCCAAACGGCATAAAACTTTCGTGATGATATTTCTTGGAAAAGAAGAATCCAGAAGAACTTGGAGTGCAAGGCAGAAACCCTACGGGGAGTCCACAAGCCGTTGGGGCGCGCCCTAGGGGGGGGGGGCGCCCCCTGGCTTGTGAGCCCCACGTAGCCTTCCAGACCTCCCTCCTTGGCCTATATA
>LR738711.1:961734664-961752211 GCA_902687465.1 Secale cereale
TAAACTGCTCGAGGCAGGGATCCGGGAATAATAAATGTGGATACTACGTTTGCGAGTTCATTCACCTGACGACCACTGAGACGGGCAGATTTTTGGAATAACTTGAAGTATGAAACAATATTCACAAATTTATTTTATTACCATCAATTGTGTTGAGTTTCATTCATTCATATATATATATATATATATATATATATATATATATATATATATATATATATATATATATATATATATATATATATATATATATTGACCCCCTTCTTTAAATTAGATCGAACGGAAGCGGGACGAACTCCTACCAAAGGCTCGCATACGAGCAATTCAAGAGGAATTGGCGGGATTCTTCCTTCAAGAGATCATAGCTAAAACCGGACAATTCCATCGAGAATTGGTAGTGAATGTTGGTAATTAGATATTAGGAATCGTAAGAGATGTTACATTGTATATATGCATGAACGTGTACTATACGTAGTAGCGTCGAATAGATATATGAAAACTTGTTGTTCGACCAAGCACAGAGAAAGAGAGGTCACTTCTCTCTATATTCATGACGATTTGTGTAATGGTTTCTTCATTGCTATATGTACTAGCTAGCGTCGAGTTGAATGGAAAACATAAAATAAAAACGAAAACCCTAAATGTAAAAGAATTAAATGGTAAACACAAAAAGAAGAGGAGGAAACACAATATGAAACCCGCCTCATTTAAAAATAAACAAAAACCCCAGCGTTTGCAGGTGCTGACGCGTGGCTGCATTTTAGTCCCGGTCGGTGTTACCAATCAGGACTAAAGGTCCTCCTACCTGGGCGCCCCACAATGACCACGTGGAGCTCCTTTAGTCCCAGTTCGTAACACAATCTGGACTAAAAGTGGGGGCCTTTAATCCCGATTGCTTAGTCCCGGTTGCAGAACCGGGACTAAAGGCTCTTAGGAACCGGGACTAATGGCCTATTTTCTACTAATGTAGATCCGTCTCATCCCCCTCTTCTCCATCATGGAGAGCCAACAGGAGATGACGGCTGCCTGGATTCAAGTCTGCTCGCGAGCTCCAATGGAAAAGCCCCATCGGCATAACGCCAATCCAGCACAAGGCCGAGAACCACCAAAACTACAGCTAGCCTAACTCTACTATATACAGGAGGATTCCAAGCACCTCTCCCAAGCCATCTCCGGCCGGCGACGCCGACTGAAGCGGCAGAGGATCGGGCTGGGCGGCCCTCCGCCTCGCTTTTTCTCCTCCGAGTCGCCCCTCTCAAACAGTGTCTGCGGATAACGATTCGCTTTTTTTAATTCTCTTTTCCCATTCACGCGCTGGCCCAAACTTATCTTGCTAAATTCTGTCCAAATCTCTACTATGATTCTTTTCATTATAAAAAAAAAAGACGCACGGAGTGGAGAGGAAACAAACGGGAGAGAAACATACGTATACGTATGTGTACCAAATCTGTCGCTTTGGATTCCCTAGCTTCTTTTGCTGTTTTCCGTCTGTATTCTAGCAGAGTCGCCATATTGTTTGGCTTTTCCACCGGGAAGAGCGCCAATTAATGGCCGCTGCCGCGTTACGCACATGTTTCCCACCCACGCGCACGCCAAGTCCGGCCCCGTTTCCCGTAAGAGCGTACGTATTTGTACCCTATATAAGGCTCGGCGTCGCCACTTCGCCCCCTATCTTCCCACTTCCCCGCCGGCGCCACACTCACCCCCATCAGCCATGTCGCAGACCTTTCCTCGGCGAGACCGAAGTAGACCACGCCTGATGAGGACATCACTTCCATCGTTACGCCCACTGTGGCTCCTTCATCAGTTGTTCCATCTGAACCTATGACTAGAGCGCGTGCGCGTCAAATAAATGGCCAGGTACTATCGCTCTTTTGTACTTATGATTTAACTAACACTCATGTTCCGATTTACTTGTACTTAGGAATAAAGGAGAGATCAGAGATGGAGCCAATGTGCACTCAGATCAAATGGAACAACGCTTCTTGCATGCATGTCACGTCCCATCCATGCATGCCCTCACGTGTACAGGACCAAGGGCACGAGGACCAAATGACTTGATTAGGATCAGCCACGATGCGGCAGGTGTTCCTCAGAATAATAACTCGGCCAGCGACGTTTCGATCGGCCTCTGCTGTCCCACCCGTGTACGACAGTTGCAGCAGTCCGGATGGCACACCGAACCGACTCGACCGAACGATCGATCTTTTAATAAATAGCTAGTCTTAAGTTAGGGTTTAGATTCGGGTTTTATTGTATCGTCTAGCCATTACTATAATTTACATCTACGAGACGTGTAGGACTACTGTTTTGTCAGATCCACAGTGAAACCCCATCTTGTTCATCTATTTCGTGTGCTCAATTTATCATCCGCAATTTCAGATTGCAATTCAGTTTTGTTCTTGCCGGTTCTTCGGTTGCTTGCAGGAATTCGAACCTCGTTGTTCAGGTTGATCGTGTCTACGGCAAGCTCAATAACCATCGGAGATTGGTTTAGCGATTGTCGAGGCGTATCGTCGGGTACGGTATAGCCGGATCGTCAAGGTCAAAATCCACCAAATCGATAGTTATCCCCACTCTCATCGAAAGATCAGGCCGCCGTCACATCAACGCCGAGAGAGACTTCTGGGAGAGGGCGTGGGACTACTCCGAGTGGGTGAAAGAGGACGCGCTCTATAAGGCTGACAGCCGTCGGCTCGGAGCATCTCCCCGCCGTCCTCCGCTACTTTGACCGGATGTTGGTGGCCGCCTTGGTGGAAATGGACGCCACGCTCACGCCGAAGCCTCTCCCTCTTGCGAGGTCACTTCCAAACGGAGGAAGAGCCCGTAATTCAAATTCCAGCAGAGAATCGTAGTTTAAATGGTTGTTCAAGTCCTAGTTGTAATGCATGTTAAAATCTAATCTAGTACGAAAAAACTTCCATTGTTGAGGAGGGGAAGGAAGACGTCATGTCGGCAATGATAAACGGGTTCCACATGCGAAAAGAATTATGCAGGCTACGTTATGTAGATTCTGAGTTTGCGCATCGCCTCGGCAGCCTCGCTTCATATGCATTATGGCGACTGCCCATATGCCGACTCTGCTAGAGCTGCTCTACTTTGGGCTTACGCTTCTTTTGGCGGAGCGGAGAAGAAAGAAATGGGGAGAGACCCTGCGACGACGAGTCCAAACAAAGAGATTAGCCAGCACCTTGTGCTTTTTGAATCTTTTTCATTCATTAGAAGAGAGAGGGAGTGAGAAGAAACGAAAGGTACAGACAGACTCGCTTTGGACTCCCCATGTGTTTGCTTTGCTGGTGCGGCTGTTTTTCCAATTTTTGTAGCTCCCTCCAAACTTATTTCTGAACCGACCTACCAATATCCTCCCTCCTTCCCTCGCACCGCCGTGCCCTGCTGCTTTCCCCACGCCACCGGGGTTTTACATGACACGATGACACCGCCCAACTCCAACTGCTACGCCTGACTTTTTGTGTGGACAAACAAACAAACAAACAAACGCAGCACCTACCTACCTATGTTTTTGACAAGGCTAAAAACATACTCTCTCTGTAGTGATCTAAACGTTCTTATATTTCTTTACGGAGGGAGTACTAACAGAATGGGGAGACGCCTGACTTTTGGGATCCCATGTTTTGTAGTAAAGTAGTGATCTAAACGGTTTTATATTTCTAGGCAGTAGTAGCAATTTATCCCCCAATTGGAAGGTGGGCGAGCTGATCGACACATAATCTTGGCTTCTTTTCACGGAGTGGAGTGGACAGGAAAGAAAGCTGATTAGCACCAAAGATGCCTCCAGTGTCGCGTGTCGCGCCCTCGTCCCCATCCCAAACATGCCCCGGCAGTAGGCAGGGGAGATGCTTGCTTTGCTAATAAAATCGTCCCAAATCAAGGAGGGACGGACGGCTCTGATTCATTCATCTTGTCTAATGAGTAGCTGCCTGCCCAACTCGAACCGCCACGACAGACAGACACGGCAGCTTGTGAGGAAAAAATCCTTTCTTTCTCGAGAAGAATTACTAACAAGATTAGAAACACACTAACGCAATGTGGAGACGCTTGACTTTTGGGCAGGCAAGCAAAGCGAGCGAAACTCACTCTCTTCTTAATCAATAAAAATGGCAAGTCTTTTGCCTCTTTTCAAAAAAAAAAAAAAGCGAGCGAATAAAGGTCGATTCTGTAGTAATAGTACTAGTAGTAATCGGCTTCATCATAATCACAGCACTAATCAACTTGCGGCGATACATGAATGGTGGCGTAAAAGCATTGATCCGAAAAGATTTTTACAGGGAGAAGCACTTTCGGTGCGCAATCTACACATCATCGATTCCTCCCCGCCAAGATGAGCTTTGCTACACCTACGTAAAACTACTTAAGAAACTTACGTAAGAGCTGATTTGGCCTAATTTGGTTGGAGCAGAAAAAAGGCCCGGCCCACCCCATGAAATTCAGGGGGGGAGATGATTGGTTTGGGAAGGAAAGAAACGTAAGTTTACGTAACAGGTCGCGTAGGTGTAGCATTTTTGCTCCAAGATAGATAGGGATAATGATGATCACAGCACCTACGTATGTCGTACTTTGCTTGCATAATTGCTAAACAAAACATATGAGATGGACACTATTAGTTAACTAGTAAGCGTGCGCGTGCAAATGCACGTCTCGACTAATATTACAAACATATGTGAGAACTAACGTACAAAGAAAGATACTTTGATTGAACTAATAATACAAGTATATTAGTGTTGATTTTCCAAAAAAATTGGACACTTACATTTTTTGGTCAAAACAAAAAATGGGCTGAAAATGTTATTTGATGGTATGTTTATTTATGTTTGGCAAAAATGTATGAAACTTTCCTGGAATGATAAGTATATTAGTGTTGATTTTACAAAATATATACTACCTCCGTTCCTAAATATAAGTCTTTTTAGAGATTCGAATATGGACGGAGGGAATACATATTTCTGGACACTTTCATTTTTGGTCAAAATTTGACAAAAAAAGGGGCCTGAAAATGAAATTTGAGGGTATTTTTAATTATGTTCAGCAAAAATGTCTGAAACTTACCCAGAATGATAATTATATTAGTTTTGATTTTATATAATTTTTTCAGATTGTTCTAGACACTTTCAGTTTTTGGTCAAAATTTGAAAACGTAACTTAAGGTTATTTTTAAATCTGTTTGCCAAAAACATATGAAACTTTTCAGAATAATCAGTAGTATATTGGACAAAAACAATTGGCATCATTTAGGTACCGTTAGGCCATCATGGGCACTCCATATGTTCAAAAACCAAAATAATTCCGAAAATCTGATAGAACTTATGAGGTCTCACATTACAGAATTCTCACACATAAATTTGGTCTCACGATCCATAAGTTTCACACATTACAAAGCAAAAGGCTCACAATCCATAAGTCTCACACATAAGCTCAATCCAATGCACAAATCAACTCTGAAATCCCATTCCATTTTGTTAAGCTTGCGTGCCACACCTCGTGCATGTCACTATGCATGCCTTAACATATGACACACCCTTCATGGCAACGACAATACACATACATGAAACTGTGCATCCAGCAAGCTCCTCGTATTCAACCTGCCGGAATTAAATTGAAAGAAAAGATCATTCATGAATATGCACAGGAATCTTGAGGACAATTTAGCATAAAAGTTGTAACCAAACATGTATATGTGCAAACATATGATAATCAAAATAATGTGCATCCGTCTCTCACTCTCGCCAAGCTTGTGGTCAGCCGCAATAGGCACTGATTCATGAACTGGAGATGAAGAAATCAAAAGAGATCACCTAGAGCTTAGGACCTTTGATGCGGATGTGGTAATGTGGTAATGCTCACTATATTCCCTCAAGCAGTCAATCGCCATCAAAAGACCTAAATTATGACTTGTTCCAAAGTTACATAAGATCAAACAACCCTATGATTCCTAATTAATGGTTTAAAATATGAGATATCATGTCAACCTAAACACAAATCCCATATAAACCGGTTAGTATAAAATAAGTAACATGAGTCAAAGCATACAATCTTGTTTGAGAAAAGGCACAAAAACATTCTGCATCAGTAAAACTTCATTCAGTTTTTTACCGAAAAAAATCTACAAATTAAAGGCCAAAATAGAGAAGAGAAGGTTCCAAACAGAGCATATAGGCAGATGGAGAAGCAACATTCGGTGCTTCAACACATTTCCTAGTAAGCTGGAAGAAGAAAATATTACAAACACCATCTATGTGCCAGTCAAATGTTCAACAATTACTATTGTGGAACACATAAATAGCAAAATTATTCAAAGCTGGTTTGAAAACACCAATGACACACTCACATTTTAAGGTCTTCATACTATGGAGTTATGTGTCTGCAAGGTGCATTCATAAATAATCACAGCATTTGGATGGCCACTAAACCTATGATTGCATATTGAATTCACATAATCGGTTATCGTCGGCCATGAGCGATCCAAAGCACTGAATAAACTACTATCAAAGGAGCATCTATGACATAAGGGATATTCTTTTGCAACAACAATGAGAAACCGAAGCAGTACATACCTTCAAAGTAAAAGGGCGAACTGAACTTGCAGAGTGTGAGTTCCAATCCATTCATAAAGCAAACAAATCATGAAAGGAAAATAGACCTCAAAAGACCACTATGAACAGCTTCACTCCAAACTGTGCTTATAAGACAGCTCGACAACTCCTCAATTAACTTAATTTACCACACACATAGAAATATCAGAACTCAAACTGAATAACTAAACTGAAATGTAATATGTAACATTCAGCTTTACCGTCCGAGGGGCTGTAAAGGGGCCTCCCGAAGGGCTGTCCGAGAGACCGTCCGAGGGGCTGTCCAGGAGCCTCCCGAAGGGCTATCCGAGGAGCTGACGAGGGAGTACATCCTCGCGGTTGGGAGGTTGTAAATCCTAGTTGCGGGGATCTGCACCGACGATCTTCATCGACTCTACTTCCGCTGCGCTACGAGTCGGTAATGATCAGATCAAAACCTTGTGTGCATCTCCATAGTGATCCTGGGCGTGTTCGTAGTGCGGAATTTTTTTGTTTTCTGTCACATTCCCCAACAGTGGCATCATGAGCCATGCTATGCGTAGATACATGTTATGATCTAGAATACATGAGATGTATGAGTATTGCATAATATAATTTTGTAGTATCTGAGATCTATTGCTGAAAATTATTTATGCGGGTAGCAGATAAAATCTATTACCTGATGTTCTTGTTGCTTCCCTTGAATTTGCATAGTCCTGATCTTGATGGCATGATAGATTCTTACAAAGTTCTGACAATCCGCGATCCTTCCATGCTGCTCCTGAGTATGCTGGTTGATAGATCAACGAAGTGCTAACAGTTCTTTGGGTTCTACCATAGTTAAAGAAAGATGGATGTTTCGCAGAATAAAGGGCAATGCAGATATGATATGCACGGGGTTCTTGCATATGACAAAGTTCAGTATGGGGATCGACATTTTTTATTTCGTGTTTCATACGCCCCGCAAAGTTAATCTAGCGACTTGAATAATCATACTTGATGATAAACATTGGTAGCTGCGGTTTAAGTCAAAACCGTACAAGCCACGTAAAATAAAATTTTGCATAAACCGATTAGAGGTGTCTAACTTGGTATTGCAGGATGGCATGTAATGTGGTATAGCAATTCTCATATTATTTGATTATGTATGAGATGACTATATGATGTAAAATTAATTAACATGATCTGCGTGTCATGATTCGGCATGATGGCTGGAGCCATATGATTGTCACTTTTAATGACCTGCGTGTCAATCTTATGTAATGCACTAAATTTATTAGCTATAGAGATAGCAATATTATCTGGTGCATCGACAAGGTGGTGGCAATCTTCGCGAAGGTGGACACCGACGCAAATGCCAGAGACGAAGAAAATAAAGACTTCTCTGTCAGAAAGGGCTATACCATATCATGCTATTATGAATTTCTTGAGATATTTATCCATTTTATTGCACCCTTTTGATAGCGCGGTAGTCGCTTTTATTAGGGTGACCTCTCACTTAAAAATATCAAGTAGTTAGTGTTCTCCCAAGTGTAGCACCGTCACAGCATCTATCCTTTCAGGGTGTGCCATGGATACGTGGGTATGAACAATTGGAGAAGTGTAAGGCGGGTGAGGTCAGACCTTGCAGCAAGATCACTTGGTTGTCTTGACGTTCATGACAGGATCGTCCTGAGCTCGGAACACACGCATCGAAAAATGAACAAGAGTCACATAGAGATGTGATCGGCAAGTTGGCCTACCGATTGAAATTCCCGTCATCAGTGATGCTTACATCAATGGCGTTGAATTACAATATGGGTCTTGAATCACTCAAAATCAATTATGAGAGATATTGATTTGAGTGGGAGCACTTTAGAATTAAATTGTTTAAATCAGTAGTGCAAATTAATTATGAACAAAGTCTAAGTGAAACTTGTGTTTACCGTTGTAGATCACATGGCTCGCAACACCACGTTCAACTTAGGCCCAATGTTAGAGAAAGAGAAGTTAGCTATAACTGGAAACAACTATGCGGACTGGGTCCATACCCTGAGGATTGTCCTCAGGAGTGCTAAGAAAGACTATGTGCTTGACACACCTCTTCCAGTTAAACCAGCGGCAACTGCCCCGGAAGATGATAGAAATATCTGGGCCACTAAGGATGATGACTGCAATGTAGTGCAGTGCCTCATGCTAGCTTGCATGAGTCCAGAGCTTCAAAAACATTTTGAATTCCACAAAGTCTGAGATATGATCTGGGAAATGGATGCTCTGTACAAGCAGAATGCACGGCCTGAACGTTACGATGTAACAAAGACCATGATGCAGTGCAAGATGGGTGAGGGAAGTTCAGTTGGCGAACACATGGTCAAATTGATTGGCTACGCTGAAAGGCTTAAAACCCTGGAATTTCCAATTCCACCAGTGCTCACGGTGGACATGTTGCTTGCTTCACAACCCCCATCTTACGACGGTTTTATCATGAACTACAACATGAATGGGATGGACAAGACACCGAATGAGATGCTCGCCATGCTGAAAACTACGGAAGGAGGACTGTGGAAAAATCACAAGCAAGTGTTGCTTGTGAATAAAACCGCCAGTTTCAAAAAGAAAGGCAAGTCCAAGAAGGGCAAGGGCGCCAGTAAGACCGGCTCCCAAAGCAACTCTAAGGGCGGAGCCAAGACTGAAACTGAGTGCTTCTACTACAAAGACACCGAACACTAGAAGAGGAACTGTAAGAAGTACCTGGCGGATAAAAAGAAAGGTATAACTGTTATACAAGTTAATGTCATTGACGTTTTGCTTGCTAGCGAAAATTCTAAGTCTTGGATATTTGATACCGGGTCAGTTACTCACATTTGCAACTCGATACAGGGGCTTCAGAGTGTGCTCAAGCTGACAAAGAATGAAGTCGTGATGCGCGTCGGGAACGGTGCTGGAATCACCGCTCAAGCCATTGGCATCATGCCTCTACGTCTCCCTTCAGGATTTATCTTAGAACTTGATAACTGTTATTTTGTTCTGGCATTGTGTAGAAACATTATCTCTGGATCATGTCTGATACACAATGGGTATTCCTACAAATCTGAGAACAATGTTTGTTCACTTTATTGTAAGGATATGTTTTATGGATTTGCACCCATTGTTGGGAGCCTTTTCATACTAAATCTTGAATGTGGTAATGATGTTTTTAACGTAAATGCTAAATGCCTTAAGAAGGCTGATACCACCACCACTTACTTGTGGCACTGTCTTCTTGGCCACATCGGAAAGAAACGCATGCAAAGACTCCATAAAGATGGAGTATTGCCATCTTTTGATTTTGAATCATTTGACACATGTGAAGCTTGCCTGATGGAAAAAATGACCAAGGCGCCGTTCATGGGTCATCCTGAACGGGCGGGTGAATTATTAGAAATAATACATACTGATGTATGTGGTCCGATGAGCATAGACGCACGGGGTGGGTATTTCTACTTTGTGACTTTTACTAATGATTTAAGTAGGTATGGATAAATCTACTTGATGAAGCATAAGTCAGAATTTTTTGAAAAGTTCAAAGAATTTCCGAATGAGGTAGAAAATCAAGGTAACAAAAGGATTAAGTTTCGCGGGGGCGAATATCTTAGTCATGAGTTCAACCAACATCTAAGTGACTGTGGAATCATTTCATAGCTTATGCCTCCCGGAAATCCACAACGAAACGGCGTGTCCGAGCGACGTGACCGAACCCTGTTAGACATGGTAAGGTCGATGATGTCTCTTACAGATCTGCCGATATCTTTTTGGGGTCACGCACTACAAACTGCCACTTATACATTAAACAGAGCACCGTCAAATTCTGTTAAGAGGACACTGCATGAGATATGGAATGGGAAGAAACCCAGTGTGTCGCATCTTAAAATTTGGGGTTGTGAAGCATACGTAAAGCGTTTACAGCCTAGGAAACTCAATCCCAAAGCAGACAAATGCTACTTTGTTGGTTATCCCAATGGAACAATTGGGTATTCCTTCTATCTTCCCTCCGAGCACAAAGTGTTTGTCGATAAAAGCGGAGTCTTTCTCAAGAAAGAGTTTCTCGCTAAAGAAGCAAGTGGGAGAACAGTACAGCTTGATGAGATTAGTGAATCATCGGCCACCGTTGATATGGCTAAGGAACCGGAAGAAATTCCGCAAATTATCCCTACAAGCAAGCCGGAAGTTGTCGCATGTGATGCGGAAACTCCAGACAAGTTTGTATTCGAACCGCCCAGATCAGGTTGGGCTATCGAGCCACTTGAATGGTTTCATAATGAAATCTTCATCCTTGAACTGAAACCCACGCAAAGCCAGGCTAGGCTTGGGCTACTACACATTGATGGAAGAATATCATACGGAAACCAACATTTAAAGAAAACTTTGTGTAAACCATGTTTGAAAGTTTCAAAAAAGTTCAAAAAAAATGTGGGGTGTTAAGAGGATGACGTTCTATTGTCATGTGAAATTTTAAGTTAAAACACATTACGAGATGCGAGCTATAAAAAAGACAAATTCAACAGTGAATAGTGATGTTACTGTTCGGCACTATTCAATGCAGATTTTGTTTCCACGGAATGTTGGTTTCCCTATGATATTTTCCCTACATTGATAAAAAGACAAATTCAACAGTGAATAGTGATGTTACTGTTCGGCACTATTCAATGCAGATTTTGTTTCCACGGAATGTTGGTTTCCCTATGATATTTTCCCTACATTGATTCAGCAAATCGAAAGCACCGGCCAGCAGCAAAGCTGAAGATCCCCCTAGGTCCCGGCGAAACTGAACCTCCTTAACTCTCCCGGGTCCCGGCAAACTGGCTACTAGCTAGCTAGGTCGAATCATACATATATTTCATCCAATTATACATGCGTCTCATCTCTCCATTCACAAATTAAAGCTGAAGATATTCATTTTTTGACTGGAGAAAGTGCAGTTTAATTATGAGTTACTGTGTTGTTTAATTCCTGAATGAATGTGACACTGGTCTGAGTGGTGCAAAGTGCACTATTTAATCTTAACGCACCATGCGTAAGTAGGTAATAAGTTAATTGGATACAGATTTGGCCAGATAGAACTAGAGAATATATTTTATACGAAATCATCTGACGATGAATACATACGTACAATTCATAGTATCGTGATAACTCCACGCGGTAACCACAGCTAAACTGAATTGCACTGACAAGCATTGCAACAAGGATCGATGGTGTCTAGAGACAGCTATGGCAAGAAGCTGCTCCCGTCCCTGTCAGCAGAAGCAGAAGGAGTCATGCCGTCGCCGTCGCAGGCCGCTCCGCACCTCTGGCACCGGCCCGGGTCTGCGAGGGTCGGCGCCGGCGGCGAGCAGGAGGAGGAGGAGTCAAGGATGGTGGCACGGCAGGAGGGGCAGGTGGCATGCGTCCAGAGCCAGGCGTCGACACAGCCTACGTGGAAGGCGTGGCCGCACCACGGCAGCACCCGGAGCTCCTCCCCGGCGGCCAGGTCGGCCAGGCAGATAGCGCACAGCTCCTGCTGGTGTGCAGCAGCGGTGGCGGTGACGGGAAGGGCGTCGATGGCCTTCTTCTTCAAGCCTCTAGGGGGAAGAGGCGAGGTGCTGCTGATACTATTGCCGGTGGAGGGTGGAGGGCGGCGGGCGCGGTGGCAGGCACAGCGCGCGACGAGGGCGAGGCACACGAGGGCGCAGAGGAGGGAGGCCAGGATGACCACCGTTTCCGGGTCGATGGAGATCATGGCCATCTGTGTCGAGGAAGTAGATGATAAGGGAGCTGGGATGGCGGCGGCGGCGTCGGTGGTGGCGTGTAGGAGGCTCGCCGGAGTTCGCATGGCCGGTGGTCGGCAGTTAGTGACGGACGGAGCAGTGATTGAAGTGCAGTTTTGCTTGATTGGCAACAAATGATCGAGTACTACTAGTTAGGTTTGCTCTGAGCTTATATACTCGACGCCCACACCACACGTGGTGGGTGTTGATTAGCTTTTTAATGATTATTCTTTTTATCATTCTTTATATATTCACGCACGTTAATAATGCTATTAATTAAGCATGGTACGAGCATGACAAAAATGCAACTATGGATCACTACAGGAATAACAGTCAAAGCCGAGTACCCAATATACTCGGCTAAGTGCGGGGAAATACTCGGCTAACTATAAGCCGAGTGTCACACTCGGCATCCAGGACTCGCTTACACCAGGTCGGCAACTGGGTGTAACCCGAGCGTATTTTGTCAGGTACTCGGCAACGTATAAGCCGAGTGTTTTCTCGAGGTGCTCGGCTTACAGAAAGCCGACTGCCTATGTGTCGGCATCTACTTCTACCAGCGGGTCCCAGGGACTGCCACGCGTTCACGGGTACGCCGAATGTCGCTTGGCCGCCAAATCTTTCTTGGTCTCAATCGTCATAGCACAAAGCTCCTCTTTGTAGGCGCCGACACTTCAACGGATATGCTAATCCGTTACCTCTTCGGTGTGGTTTCGAAGTTCCTCCGGATCCACTTCTCATTGCCAACTAGTTCCTTGTAGCAATAATGCAATGTGAATGCCTTGCCACCCCACCTTTTGTTGCGTTGCTTGTATAGCCCTTGGATGAGAGGCCCATACTTTGTGATTGGCACCCCACTCGATGGTGCATGGTTGACTTGATCAACACAACCGGACCATGGGTTGCATTGCTCTTGGATCACACTCCACCGGTGGGCAAGAGAGCCTTGAGTGCGGCGGGATTGGACGGTCACAGTGTTGCAATAGTAGTCTTCAATCCTAGTCCAAAACTCCTTCTTCGTTTGATCCGTACCAACCGAGGCACCAAGCGAGACATTCATCCAAGCAAAGCACAAAGCAATGTCCTCTTCTTGGCCGTAGTTCAATGTCCTTGCCCTCTTGGTGCTTGCTTGTGTCTCCACGGGATCATCAACCTCCTCCACTTCGGGATCATCCTCCTCCTCGATCTCTTGTTCTTGATCATACCTCGCACTATCGTAATCAGGATAGTCGACGCTGAGTATGTGTGATGCATCCAATTGAGACATGAAAGTTGCAACATCATGCTCCTCCACACTACAATCAACAACAACAAGCACGTCACACGATCATCGCCGCAAACCGTCACCAATGTCCTCCGCGAAAAACAAAAGCACAATTTTTTTACCTCTCGGGCATTTCGTCGAACACTTGGTGGCCATAGACCTTGACAATGGCTGCGACGGCCAAACGTGCCAGAGGAGGAGGTGATGGGATGGCCAGAGAAGGGCTATGAGGCACCGGATGGGGAGAAGGCGTGGGCATGGACGCCTTCTTCCTTTTCTTCGCCGCCTCTTCGGTGAGGGCCTTCCCGGCCGCCGTTGGCTTCCTCGCCCACTTGCCATCGGCTGGAGCAAGCAGAGGGTGACTGGTTGTCTTCGCGGCCGGCGCGGCCTTGCCACCGGCCTTTGTTGACGGCGTGGCGGACCGCACCATGGTCTTTGTCCCGAGCCGCTTCCTTGATGTGGGCGGCGGCGCGTTGGTCGACTCCGGCGGCCTTGCGCCGGCGGGAATGGCCGGCGGGGTTGCAGAGAAGTCTTGTGGTCCCATTCCCATCAGAATCGGAATCTCCGGTGGCTGCGGCGGCAACATTGTATGGCGGTGGCGGGAAGAGACGGTGCCGCAGGCGGGAGTTGGGTGGGGGAAAACTTTTCTTGAGAATTGTGTGCGGCCACTCAAAAATGAGAGAGTTGGCAAGGTTTTGGAACTTAACTCCTCAAAATTTTGAGGAGTTAGCCGGATAGGGGTTGGGCTAGGTGCGGTTGACTCCTCAAAAGAGAATATTTTGAGTTAAACCTTGATATCACTTGTTGCACAGCCCTGTGGATTTATGAACCAATGTCTCTGTCCCAGGTCATACATTAAGCTATCATAGCCACAACTCAAACCACAGACAGCTGCTCCCAGACTCAGATTGTGGTTGCCGAACTGTATTCTATTGAACTTATTATTTTATAACCCGCTGTGGAGAAATAGCCATCAAAGTAAAAAAAAAAAAAGTTAGTTAGATAAATAATAAAACAATAAAATATTGATTAGATAAACCGTATCATAATCCACTGCTGTGCCAAATGCATCCTGACCTTGTTTGGATTGAGTGTAATTTCTGAGTGCTCCCTGGATCCAAAATGATCTGATTAGCCTGATGTAACCCCGTCCTTATCTTTAAGTTATATATGCTCAGCCTCCTTGGGTGATGTACATCGGATACACCAGTGAAGCAATCGAGGCTTGCATTTTCCCTGGAGAAACAAAGTGCATCAGTACAAAACGGCCCAAGGTCAGTACGCACTATCTATTGTGTGATTCCATATGATAAACCGCACAATCTATTGGAGCAAAACATAAGACATTTCTAAAAAGGACATGGCCTAGAAATTAATAAAATACTACCTCTGTCCCATAATATAAGAACGTTTTTAACACTACACTAGTACAAAAAACGTTCTTATATTATGGGACGGAGGGAGTACAACCTAAGGGCACTACGCACTATCAATCCATTATGTGATTCCATATGATAAACCGCACAATTAAAGGGAATGTATGCTGATGAGAGCTGATGTAACTCATAGTCTAGAAATTCTAGTTTTCTCGCCGAAACAGTAGATGGGATATGGTAGGCGAGAAAAATTCAGACATGTCACACGGCTACGAGTTCTCACATAATGGTGCAACCCATGAACCCAACCAGGACGGAGCTGGCCCCGGGCACTCGAGGGCGTGGCATTTTTTTTAGCCATTACCTACATATATTTCTATATGGGCCCGGGGCTCAGCCCAGCACACGGCCCCGACCCAGCCCTAAATTTCCTAACGCACGCACGCAAGGATGCACCAGACCGATGCACGGGAGGCGACCAGCTCCTGCCAGTGCGCCGCCGGCCGCCGGCCACTTCTCCCCGCTCCTCGGCCGTCACCCCACTCCACGGCTTGCTCCCCGTCCGCCCCCCTGCTCGGCTGTCCGTCGCCGTTCCACTTCCGGCTGACCTCAATCGGGCCCCGGGCGCTGCTGCGCCCGCCCTGCTCGGCTACTCCGGCCTCTCCCCCACCTCTGCCTGCCACTCTATTTTTTTTTGAGAAACCTGCCACTCTATTTTGTTGGATCCTTAAGCATTGAGTTTAAATTCTAGATTATTGAGCAATTGAACTTCATTTTGTGTGTTTTCACATGAGGTATTTTTTAGGAATGTTATGAGGTATTTTTGGGATAGATATAAGTACCAAAGTGTTTCCATGTTGCCGGAAAAAAAATTGGCCAGGTGTTTGCTTCATTCCTGGCTCCGCCACTGAACCCAACCATGTCAGTCTAACAATTCTAGCTAGTTATCTCACCGGAACTGAAGATGGGATATAGTAGGTGATCAGCAGTCCAACCATGTCACACGGCTACGAGTTTTCTCACAGAGCGCGCGGTGCAACCCAACCATGCCATAGTCTAGCAGTTCTAGTTATCGCGTGAAAAGTTGAGGCGAAATATGGACATCGTTCATAATAATAATTCTTGAAAAAGCAAGGGACATAATATTTTAAACTACCCCTGTTCACCTCCTACTCTATTGTATCGTTATGTTTCTCCTATCCAAGTCCTTGTTCTCAGCAGAGTAAATTACGCAGGCCCACCACTTTTTTTTTTGCAAACCCTTAGTGTGTAGATGCCGCACGGTGATATTGTACTTTTTATTTGACTTATTTCTGAGACAAAATATACACGCAGACCTCTGAAAAAATAGTATTCGTGTATTCTGGAGAAAATTCGAATTGTGATTTAATATATAAATTAGTTATCAATCTTATATCGTGTTAATACAATTATTCAAATCATCCGCTATAAGATCCTTTATTTGCAAAATGCGCATTCAATATTCAAGCTAAATAGGAATAAATAAATGAATAATTGCGACAACATATTATATTAGCTTAGTCGACCAACACTGAACTTCTACCTCGTCTACAAGTAAAATAGGCCAATATATATAATTCTTGCCCTTTTTTGGGGCAGCATTTTTAACTTAACGTGAAGAGAAACCATCTAGAAACACAGTGTGGCAGAACACGCTGCAGTACAACAACGTTGATCGAATGGTCAATGCCGTTCAAATCTGCTACCTCCCGACCATTAGATGTAGCCGATCGAACAACCAATACTTAATTTATTGGTTCGCCATCTAGTAATAGTAGCTTGTACGTGGATGGCACGTCAAAACCACTATGTGGGAGTATGAGGATAATCAAAATTAAAACGATGTCCTGAAATGTGTTTATTTATTTATTTATTTCAAGAACGTGAAATGGCTCTATCATGGATCTCCAGAAGAGTGATATGTGGAAAAACTAAACTTTAGATGGAACGGTGAATGGAAGTTGGCTCGAGTATTGGTTAACTAGATGATACCCCGCGCGTTGCTGCGGGAATCGGTCGCAATATATTTTAATGAGATTTGATTGTGTGGAATATAAATATTTAGATTAATAACACGTGAACCAAAATTAAAAATATATACGACTTATTATATTTGATTATATATAGTTGTAAAATATTTGTTGAATATAAGTAGAATAATAGAATGAAAAAATATTTTCCCATGCATGGTTGCATGTGGTGGTGGGTCTTTTCTAATGCATGGTTGCATGTTGAGGTGGGCCTTATTCCATCCATAATTGTATGTTGATGTCGCATACTTGAATGTTGAGATAAATAAGTTAGTGGGGATCACTCTCTTAGGTATATATATGATATATGATTCGCATGTGGGAGCAAGGTTTGAAATTTCTGTAATATAATTTTTTTGGACCTCTTTGAAATATCCGAAAATTCCTTCGGATTTTGGTCTACCAAAATTTACTGAATTTTAATGAATTTTGAAATAATTTAAATTTTAGTTGAAATTAGTTTTAATCTAGCCTGAACTTTTGTTTGATGCACTATATTTTTTTTTAGGAATCACCCCCTCGCCGGGG
>LR738711.1:961752291-961781963 GCA_902687465.1 Secale cereale
GGGGGGGGGGGGGTGTTGGACGTGAAGATAGGTATACCCGCCACGAGGAGACAACAACCTTATCAGAAGGTTTTGAAAACTTGTGAGACCACAAGTCTAAATCGTCTATAATGAGCTTGAGTGTGCAGGCGCTGTGGCGGTCTTGAGCTTGAAATGTCTTGGCATTCCTGGCATCCCAAATTTTCCACAGGAAGAGTAGTAGGATTAGAGGCCACACCGAGGAGTCAAAAGTAGGCGGTAGTCGACAGTCCCACATGCCAGCCACGCAGGCTAGTTTGTCGATGCCAAGACATTGCCAAATTCTGTCGGAGTAGGGGCAGCTGAGGAAAATATGTTCAGTGTCTTCAAGGTGGAAGTCATATCTGGGGCAGCGTGAGTTGTTGGTGATGTTCTTGTGTGCTAGGTTGGCGTGGGAGTTGAGCCGATCTCTGAAGAAAAGCCAGGTGAAGGTTTTGACCTTGTTTGGCGCCCTTGACGACCAGATCTGCATGGCATTGACTTCCTCATCATCTTGTGACCGGAGCAACTCATAAGCAAGCTTGATGGAGAATGGCTTCCCACCAATGAGGAAATGCTGGTCCGGCTCCGCAGTCTGCATAAAATCCTGCAACAACGACAAAAGGGTGGCTAGCTCTTGCGAGGCAACAACGGAAAGGCGGTTTCTAAGGTTAGATTCTAAAAAGAACTACAAGATATTAGCCACACGAACAAGTTCGTTTGAGGAGTGGGAGAGTAAGTTTGAGAAAGCTTTTGAGAGAGGTGTTGGGAAAAGCCACGTGTCAAACAAGAAATAAGTAGAAGTTCCATTGTTGATGAGGACAAATGAAATCTATTGTAGGTTTATGGTTTTGCAAAGAAAAGAAGTGTTAGACTTTGGGGATACAAAAGCATTTGGGTGGAGTCTGGGAGTAGAGATTTGACAGCAGATTTCATAAGTAGGCACTGATTTTGCACATGCAGGTTTTTAGTTCTTAAACCACCATACTTTTTCGGTTTGCACACGTTTTTCCAAGCTATAAGTCATTAAGCGCCTGTACATGACTCCTCCACAGCCCAAAAGAAGGCATGGCGGAAGGCGTCAAGTGTTTTTATAATTTTTTTTGGGATAAGAAAAACAGACAAGAAATAGGTGGCGAGGGAGTCTATGAAAGCAGATCAAAGGATTAGCCGGGCGCCCTTAGATAATAGTTTTGCCCGCCAGCCGGCTAAGAACTTTCTGCATTTTTCAATTATCGGTAGAAAAGTATTCGGCGGTAGTGAGATAGATAATAGGGGCAGACCTAGGTAGATTTGCGGGACGGAGGTGGTTGGGCACTAGTATGTTGGCAATGGAGGTAGCTACGGAGTCTGTCACGTTCATTGGAACAAAGGTGGTCTTGGAGAAGTTGATTTGTAGCCCTGTGGCTAGCGCGAAGTCATTTAAGATTGCTTTGAGGCGTAGGGCAGCCATGGTTATTGCCTTGGCTATTATTAGGGTGTCATCGGCGTACTGCAAAGTTTTTGGTGGCAACTTAGTGAAGATTGTGGGGTGGAGATTTAGGGGGTCATCATTTTGGCGGATTAGCTGTTGTAGAAGGTCGGCGACGATGATGAACAGGTAGGGAGAGAGGGGGTCTCCCTGTCGAAGTCCATTTTTGCAGGTGATCCAGCTTCCAGGGACGCCATTTAACATAACTGCAGTTTTTCCGGTGGTCAGGATGTTGTTTATCCATGAGCGGTGTATTCTCAAGTGGTAGATTAATTTAAACCTGGGGCTGAGAGATATTGTGGCTGGCATCTACTGTAAACATGGGTCCCGGGTCGCACTTGCAACGGCCTAAAATTACACTGCTGTCTCCTCCGCTTCTTTTCTTTCAGACGTCAACCGAAACTATTACGCACTACTAGTGTATAGCTAGTCTAGGCTTAGGCTAGACTGATTCAGTAGAAAGGAAAGCACCGGCCAGGAGCAAAAGGGAATCGATCGGTCGATCAGATCACGGATGGAATGCATGATGGTTGTGAGTTGTGACTCGCTCGACACAAAGTTTTATTAGCTTGTGTACTATTTGTTGTTGATGGAATTCATCTGACAATTGAAATTGATACACCACCGTTGAATTAGAGAATATATATATTTTTTTCTATATATATATATATACACACACACACACGAAATAATCGACAACTAATCCATACAACTCGATCATAATGTAATAGTATGATAACTCTATGCACACTAGATTTCTTCCACCAAAGCTGAAAATCAGCTAGCACCAAACCGAATTACAGTAAGAGGCAACAAGCTAGCTAGCTAGGATTTTTGTTTACTACTGAGAGCCAGCTACGGCAAGAAGCCGCTCTCGTCCCCAACAGCAGAAGTAGGAGCAGAAGCGGATGCGTTGTCGTCGACGATGCAGGCCGCTCCGCACCTCTGGCACAGGCCCGGGGCCGGGAGCGGCGGCGCCGGTGGTGAGGAGGTTGAGGAGTCGAGTATGGTGGCGCGGCAGGAGGGGCAGGTGGCATGCGTGCGGAGCCAGGCATCGATGCAGCCGACGTGGAAGGAGTGGCCGCACGGCGGCAGCACCCGGAACTCCTCCCCAGCGGCCAGGTCGGCCAGGCAGATGGCGCACTGCTCCTCCTGGTGCCCTTCTTTCACTGCAGTGACGGGGAGCGCGTCGATGGCCTTCTTCATCAGGCCTCGGGAAGGAAGAGACGAGACGATGGTGATGCTGGTGGCCGAAGGTGAAAGCCGGCGGCAGGCACAGCGAGCGACAAGGGCGAGGCCTGCAAGGCAGACGAGGGCGCACAGGAGGGAGGCCAGGATGACCACCATGTCGGGGTCGATGGAGATCATGGCTGCCGGTGCCGACGAAGATGAGGAGGCAGCTGGGGTGGCGGCAGCGGTGGTGGTGCTAGAGTGGACAAGGCTCGCTGGAGTTCGCATGGTGATCGACGTACGGTCAGTGACGAAGCAGTGAGTGAAATGCAGTTGTTTGCTTGACAACAAGCGAGTACTACTAGCTGGTGTTGCTCTGTCTAATGGAGCTTATATAGTCGACGCCCACACCACACTTGGTGGGTGTTGATTAACTTTTGAGTAAATTCCATTATTTAGCTCCTATTTTGGGTTTTTTACAGCAACTATCCTATTTAAGGGATTTTTATCCACTTTACCCCATTTAATGACAGTTATGTCACATTTTACCCTTCTTAAATTTTGCGTGTTTTATGAAGAAGCAGTCTTCCGCCCCGCTTAATATATAAAGTACAAACCACAAGTATACGGCCGAACGAAACATCGAAGGTGAGGAAGCCCTCAAAGAAAGCATAACTTAGAAAATAACGGACAACATACATCGGTCAGGACACGTCGATGGGTTTTCCTTTGCAGCCGGTCTCCTCCATGTTCCCGCCCGTCAGCGCACCTGTCCAGTTTGCCCTCTGGTTCGGCTCCACAACTCGGTTGGCTATGGCGTACCACTCTCGCACACTCCTAGACGCTCTCACACATCTCTAGCCATTAGATCATCATGATTGTACACAAACAAATCAACATCAATAAATTTACATAGTTGTATCTAACTATTCTAATTGATGGATCCTCGTAGTTGTGTTTATAAGCATCATCCAACCATCAACTAGGTAAATCCTAATTATTAGGTGGGAATTTAATTATTTTCTGTTAGCTTCTTACTACAAGACGGTCATACGAAAGCAAAAAAATCAATGCAACACTTACCTTTTTTTTGGGGAAAAACTTTCGATCTATTCATCAACTATCATGACAGTACAAAGAACAACACAAGTAAGAAAAATTACAGCCAGGTTTGAAGACCACCTAGCGATGACTACAAGCACTGGAGTGAGCCGAAGGCGTGCCGCCGTCATCGCCCCTCCCTCACCGGAGCCAGGCAAACCTTATTGTAATAGATAGTCGAGAAGTCGTCATGCTAAGGCCTCAAAGGACGAGTGCATCAGAACAACAACCGTCGCTAATGAAGAGAAGATTAGATCTGAAGGATCCAACTTGACACCGCATGAACAAAGACGAACAAAGAATGTATCCAAATAGATCCATCAATAACCAGCACCGACTAAATCTCACGAGATTCGCTGGAGACATAACTGCACACGCCCTCTGACGACGCTAGATGCACCACTGGAATGCGGGCTGGGTGGGAAGGACCTTATTCTATCATCAGGGAGCCGCCGACGCCTCGTCTCTTTGGGCAGGACAGAAAGCCTAACCGAACTGAAAACTGTAACTACAAACAGAGCTAGAGCTCTCCCGCTGGCAAGGGCCGGGGTCCACCACGGCTCCATGGCCGTAAGGCCACCAGAGACGAGACAGACCGGCGGTGGGACTGATGGGAGACAGGGAAACCCTAACCACCTTGTCTCCCAAAGACACGAGGCGAAGGGGTATGACAATGCCATGTGCAGTCAGACAATGGTTTCTACTGAAACAATGCAACACTTACCTTAACAAGAGGATATGGGCTTGGGCAGCAGGCTTGATGGCTCAATCGTAGTGGCCTGACCAATGGCCATGTAGAGTCTAGATTGCTCAAAATTAATGGCCATTTACAAAATTACATGTACCTACTACCATAGGTTAGGTTAAGGCTTTCGCAGGCGGCGGAGATGACGGCTTGGCAAGGAAGCGCCATCGATGCTGGCGGGTTTAAACCAGCTGAACCATAACAGTCTAGTCGGAAGCCGAACCGGGCGGGTGTGTGTCACAACTTCCGCTAAATGAGATAATGGTGGCAACAATCCCTTAAATGGAGTAATAATTCCTGTAAAAAAAAATCCAAAGTAAGAATAAAAAATATATTTTACTCATAAATTTTTAATTAGTATTACTTTTATTGCTCTTTATATATGGACACACGTTAACAATGCTATTTAATAATATTCAATTATGGTACAACCATGATTAGAATGCAACTATGGGTGGATGATAGATGGATAAATAGTTGCTTCCACTTGAACACTGGCGCACGCGTGCAGGCCATCCACTTGATCATATCCTGCATATATAAAATTGATCTCCTTATATTGCACTTTTTTGACAAACTTTTGAGAGGTGCCGTTCTATGAGAAAATTATATAATAAAATACCAACGACCACTGCACGGGTACAACGTGTTCAAGTGTTAATCTCCTAGTCAGTTAGCTACTAAAAAAATCTCCTAGTCAGTTACATGTGGTTTGATTTGGCATATCGTTTTTTCTTGTTTTATCTCATTTAGTGGTAACCCTAGCTTGGTTATTCTTGCTTATTTGTTTTGGTGGGGTGTTATTCTTACTTATTAAATTTGCAAGATTGCCACATCAAATAGGAGTTTCACATAGGCTTGCATTTTAGTGAACCTCTTGTGTTGGCATTTTTTCACAAAATCAATGAATAATTAAAATTTGTTAATCATCTACTAATCTCCCATCTAGTTCACATCCTTGATCCTGCATAATTGCATCGATGTAGTTGCATCTGCCAAGACCATCATTCTTCAGAACTGACCATTCTCTGTCACCATTTCGTGCAACTGCAACAGATACATCAAACACAACAATAACAAAAGTAGTCGTTGTAACCTGCCGACTATGTAGGAGTTTTGCATATTGTCAATTTTTTACACCTTGCATCACCATATCTCCGACATGAGTAATACAGGGAATTTGGCGGCCCCATACCCCTAAATCCAAGGGTTGCAAATGGTGGAAGATGAACTTTGATACTTGTGTAAACGTTGTAAAGATATACGTCATCTTGCCTACCCACCATGGCAATCCAATCCCCATTAGCACCAAACCAATCATCTCAATTCACAAGTGGCATGAACATATCACATGGTTCTTTATCCAAAGGAAATAAGTTACAGTGGTAACCATCTTGCGAAGCATCAAATCCGAAAGCACCAAAATCGGGTCGTAAAACACAAGGAAGATTAACAGTTACTGAACCCTCCGATAGAACTGCCTGACGATATTCAGTGCAAGAACCACCGAATCGACATGTGCTAAACACATCACATCGAGAAATTACCGACTGGACAGAATCAAGAGGAATCGATTGAAATAACCGCATACTACTAGACTGCCCTTCCTTGATATTTTGAACCTTTTCTCTCTTCATGCCTCTCTTCACCACATCAACTTTCTTCTAGTAGCCGGAGGGGAATAGTGAATGCTGGTAGAGAAGAATCTGCGATTTCTTGTGTCCTTTGATGAAGGAGATCTACTCTACTTCTTTCTCTGTCAGATACAATGACGAGATAACCCTGAGTGCGGCTGCCAGATTTAACTTTAATGTGCTGCTTTCTCCACTCTCGCAAACCGCCTTAACTTATTTGTGTCGCTTCACATTTTCGTTTTATCCATAGCCATTTAATTTATTTTTTGACAACTAAGTTATGAAGGTTGTAACGTAATATCTCAACTGCAATTATCACACGTTCTAACATTTTTCCGAATCGCATTTACAAGATATTATGATGATTTTTCGAATCGCATGAAATACACAAAACAACTTATAATTTCGAAGGCACTTAGTAATAATTCAAAAAAAATAACCATCGAGAAACTATATATACTCGCTCTGTTCCAAAATAAGTGTTGCTGATTTAGTATAAACTTGTACTAACCTTCTACTAAATCAGCGAGAATTCTTTTCGGATAGAGGGAGTACTTGAAACTTCCATAGCCATGTGAATTTTTGATACTTTACTATTTACATACATTACATGTCTATATAATAGTCTATATTGTAATTAATTACTAAGTAAATATATACATTTTGGAACATTCTAAACTTTACTTTCTACACTCCATGATACTACTTTTCCATTTTTATAAACAAATTTGTGCACCTTTTTCAACATATGGATTAATAAATAAATAACCACTTTCCAGTCAAAATATTTGTTCTATGGTATTACAATTCATACTTAGATCTATATAGTTTGTATAATGGTGACAAACATTCTAGTGTAAGTTTCCGCCCTCAAATTGATACAACTTGCAAAGACCAATTAGTATGATGAAATTTCTTTCCGTATTAAGCCATACATATATACTCCCTGTGTGCCATAATATAAGATGTTATTACATTGAATATGTGAGTATATTGGATTTAATAACATCTTATGTTATGGGATAAAGGAAGTGCAAAATAATGTTGCATAACATCAAGCTTTCAATTAATCGTACACAGATAAAATCTATAGTACACAGATACAAACAATAGTTCACTTATGTATATTAAAACAGTAACACATCTTACAACAAACAGTAGCACTACACAGCACAAATAGTTTAATGTATATGAATACAATAAAGTAAAACCAATCTCGAGAAAATATCAACAGTTTGACCGGTAATGGTTGTACAACTCAAATCACTTTAAAAAATGGTATAGTTTTATTCTTGAATCGCCTCACACATGAGTTTCTCAAACATTGATATTTCATTTGTAGTAATGACACAGCCCCAGCAACACACAAACAATATCAAAACTCATCTTCATACAAAGGTATCAACGGCCATCTGCAAAGACCAAAAACCAAGTAAAACATCAAACTTAGAAATTCAATACATAAATGACTATCCATCAATATATGTACTTACCAGTACATATTGCTGCACTTCGTTTATCCTTGTTTCAAAACTTGTTCTTTTTCTCTGATGAATAGAATTTTGCTGACTTTGTTGAATGATTTTGTGCTGCATCAGTTTCTTATCATAGAAATGAAAATATTTCTGTGATTTTCTCTTGTCTTCATTATGACCAAGAACATTTACATGACCTGTTGACCTCTCTTTAATCGACAACAACATTTGCTCAGTACTATTGTTGCTTTTGGAATGAGATACATCATATTTAATCTGTGCTCGATGCCATTTTTTACAGTTTCCATCAAGTTTAAATTCTGGAGAAGGAGATAACCTCCTCAGTAGTCTCTACCTGTTATCTATTTTGTTTCCAATATTCTGACCTTGTGGTAATTTATGTGGTCTATTAGGCACTTTAGCTACATAATCTTCATTTCGTACATTTGTACGGTCCAGCTTATTATCCATAAATTGCCTTTTTTTGTGAATCAATCCCATTATCTTCATTCCCCTCAGCATTCAAAGCTTTCATTGCATCAATAACACATGCTATTGCTATCTGAATGTCTGATGAATCATCAAGTTGACTGTCGACTGAACATTTTTTTTCAACATGAAGGTCATGTTCACCAACTTGATCTGCAATAATTAGATGATCCATACTTTCAACAGATTGTTTTCCAATAGCAACCAAATCCTCAAAGTCATGATCATCATCACCAACACACTTATTTCCTCGTGGAGTCAGCTCTGGCACAACAATATTGTCATGTTCAATAACAGATTCATCTACTCCTTCATGCAATGTTTGCCGTGTAACATATTGAAGATTATTGCATACTTGCTTCTCACTAAATCCAATTCCATTGTGTTGGCTGCATTACCCTTCCAACATATATTTCAGACCATTAACAGTACCTGACTTGTAGCGACTTTGTATATTTGATTCATGAGGTCTCATGACATTTATATTTTGCCGCATGTTGGTGCTACGGTATGAATCTTCTTTGTCAGCATGAGTTTGATTGTTGTTTATTCTAATTTTTTTCTTTAGCATGCAGTTCTGGAGAAATCTTCTTCATATCAAAAGTCTTATTTTGCTTGTAAGATGTTGATGCCATTCCATTTGTTTGCCTTCTGACTCCTCTTAATCCTTTCACTTTGGAATCCAGTTTTCCATTCAATTGAATTTCTTTTCTGGTGGACTTATCAATGCCTGGTGCCTTTATCATTGGAAAAGATCCAGTTTGCTCACATTCTTCTTCTTGTTCTGTTTGTACAACAGAAAATTTTCCTTTCTTCAAAATTTGAAGAATAGTACTTTGAGGACTGTCTATCATTTTCTGGATAGACTTAAATCCATTTGTGACAACTTCACGATCATTGTGCATCTTTTCTTTGATCATTGTGATGATCTGCAACATACAATCAAAATTTCAGCAACTTAGTATAGTAAATACCACTATTGATTCACAAGTAGCACATACTAATATCAGATGATATACCTCCTTCTTAGAGTTGTCATCAGATATTCTAGACTTTCTTTTCAGCATCTTATCTTGTTCAAATTTAGTATTGAAATTTGTTTGGCACAGCTTTGCTATGTTTCGAGTTTCTGCTTCTAACTGATAATCCAAATCAACTGACCATGCATGTTCATAAACAGTTAGAGCAGATAGCTGTAACAACAGCGCAGCTTCCTCTCTGTATATAGTTTCCTCAATGCTCTTGATCTATATAATTATGATAACAGTGAGTTTCATTGAGATTCTAGATGAAAATAAAAATAACAATATACTTTATACGTGGAATAAGAAGCAGCATCATAATAGTTTAACCTTACCTTAAACTTATCGAAGTCCTTGTTAACCAACTGTCGCAAATGTTCAGTGCCAATATACTTGATATATGGAAAACTAATTGGAGTTACAATTTTTGGATCATCTACGAAGTCAATTAACAAAATCTACCAAAGACAAGAAAATTAAGTTAGATAAACAATTTATAGAGAGTGTAACTTATTGAACTTGAATAGTCCAAATACACAAAATCTTACACTGAGTACATGAAGACAACATTCAACTTGAACATTATCATCAATAAACTCTTGGTAATTCTTTATTCCAGCTAACAACCAGTCACCAATGAAATCACACCAATCTAGGTCCTTGATTTAGTCTTTAGTCGTATCAATCGATAGTAAGGATCGACTTACTAATGAATTTGATGCCGGTGCCAGATACAAAGACAGAATAACAATCAAAAACCAAAAGCAGATTGTTTTAGATTTTCCATTTTGAGAAAATGCACTCCATCTTGCTTGATCAGCATGTTCATGAACTTGGACTTTCATATGACAAGAAGGTAATCCAAGAATATGCTTGAGAAACAACTTAATTGGTATGCATTTTCCATCTATTTCCAAGCTTTTGTTTTTGCAGTTCACACGATTAACAAGCCAGTGCGTTAATTCTTTGTTCATGAAACACTCCTTCATTGATAGCATTGGCTGAAAGTCAATATGTTGCACAAACTGCTTCTACTCACTACTGAGGGCACCAGCAATCAATGGAATTCTCTCCGAAGAACACCTATACGAAATAGTGGCATCCTACATAATTGAACAGAGCCATTACTTTTTCTTACGTCAAGTTCACAACTGATATGCGATTATGTAATCTGGTGGAAAACCCATACCTTGTCTGACTCTGGATCAACATACTTGCTAAGAGTCAATTTTGAAGATGGACCTATGAGTTTTACAACCTTGTTCAAAATATTTTCAGTTTTCATCACATTTCTCTTTTGAGGAATTTGACCATATTCCTTAATTAGTAACTTGATAGGCATCTTAAGCATATCATGTCTTTCATATGCAGAGTCAGAATCAGAACTATAAGTCATTTCCAAAATCCTGATATTATCTGTATCGCACTGAAAACTGTAAGTTCCTGATAGAAGTACTTAAATTTTGAATTTTGAAATAAAGTGCATGGTTTCAGATCTCAAAATCCAAGAAAATACCAATTAGGTAGTCATCATATCTTACATAGTTCCGAATCCTTAAAAAAATAGTTCTATTGAAAGTACCATAATTATACACATATTAAACCTGACCATTAAAGTTATTCAAATTTGAACTCATTCTCCAGTAGTATGTTCGTATGTTGACAATACCAAAGAATGCATAGTCAAACCAATATCAACATTCCTGCTGATTACACTTTTAAATGTCCCAATTGAAGATAAATAAACTTATGTTGTTCCAAAATGGAATCATACCTACAAGCAAACTGTTTGAATTGTTCCTCCCCTAATCCTGCATGCCTTCACCTCTTCACCAAACTTCCTTATCCCAGTTTCTCTATGCTTACCACAACCGCAGAGAGTTATGAGTCAAATTTCCTGCCTGGAACAAGTATCTGGAGGTAAACCTATTTGGAAACAGTGCGGCAGAACAACAAAAAGAGCTGCCTAGGGTTGAATCTCTAGTTACCAGCCCATTGACCCAAGACGAAGAAGAATTTCCTGCTCTCTGATCTAGCTGTGTAGTTTTTTTTGATTCGGTGCCCAAGGGGAGCGCATGCTTTTTACGAGAAAGTGGGCTCCTTATTAATAAATATGTTATTTTGATGGGACCACGTTGCACAACCATACTATTTCCATAGATGTGGTCACTATCACCCTCTGTATGAAATGGACTTAAAACTTAGTTGCATCTCTTTAAACTTACTAAGTGGTCTCTGTTACAATTTTTCCCTACACAGTGTCTATTACATTATTATCATTTTAGAAATAGTAGAGCTACAATATTGTTTCCACAAAATATCTATGAATACAATCTATAGTGTTCTATGCTTCGTTTTGCCAATAGAAAATTATTTCTTTATATAACATGGACTATCATTCAGAACCAAAAAATTTATTATCCAGAACAAACAACATAAAAATCATGGGAAAGTCATTTCACGGCCATTTAAATAGATGTCAGTTGTGCCTTGTTCCCTTCTCACAATGCACCTCAAGTTCTTTTGCCTCAACCTTCTCCCAGAACTTCAATGGCGACAATCTACAAAACACCTGCGGTGGCAAAATCTCCAGGGATTCGAGATGCAGCTTCCCCTCCCAAGATCAAGGTTTGCAGTCTCAAACTTACATTAATTACTATTTGATGCTTTTACCAATAGATTTATATAAATCTGTCCTTCTGCAGGTTGTTCTTGAGCAAAAAATAAAGCTGAGTCCTCTCTTGATTGATGTTAGTGAAGTTTCTCACTCCACCGTGCTGGTCCATGACACTAAACTAGGAAAGCTAACCTTGGATTTAACCCAAGATTCGCTATGATAAAATTTTATACTGTTCACACATTAGGATTTCTTACTTTTTTCTACACTGATTTATTTTCATCTGCTCAACAGTTATTTATTAATGGACAGATGACAATGTCAGAAAAGTGTGAGGATACAGATGATGATGCAGATCCCATTGTTAGTGATAAACATAATTTCAACATTTCAGACCATCAGCTAGTTTATCCACAGTAGTACTAATATAAATTGTATCCTTCACTGTCCAGGTATTATTTGCAGTTCCAGATTTGTATGTTGAAGAAGGATATGCTGATTTCAGTCCGCAAAATATCAATACAAGCCCTAGTTACCATGGTGTTTTCGAGATTTTCAATGACGAAGAAGCATATGAAAGTTCCAGTGAGGAACCTATTCCAATCTGTAACTTATCAAGGAAGAGGAAGTTGGAACTTTGATGATCTCGACAGTGATGTTCTCTTAATAAAGTTAATATAATTCTACTATCCTTTGATTTTGAAATGTTTCTCAACACGCAAGTTCTAATAGATTGAACTTAGTACAATATTCCAGAACTTTTAGCTTATATTCAACTTTTCTTACGTTGCAATACATGTGCAATGTAGTAGGGATGACGAAATAGGTTACTAAAGAAGTATCATTTTGTTACAACTATGCGAATTCAGATATGTGATTCAGTAGATGTTTGTTTCCTTCAATTATATGGCTATTGTATGTTTTCACATCTTTTGTGCGAACATTGTAGTTCAATCAACAATGATGTAATTGACTGATCTTCTAATAAATATATAAGTTCTTCACATGATATTGAAGAATCTGTACTGATTCAATAGTTTCTCATCCTACAGATTGTTTTTTCAATATTTACTAATAATTACTTTATCGTATTACTAACATAACACTTGTAATATACATTCAGTTAGTGCTCATTAATATGACGATGACAAAATCAATTAATTCGTCAATTGTTCAAAGTCATTAATATGGATTACAATTCAAATATTGCGCCTAATATCATTGTAAGATACAACCATTACCTGTACTTAAAATTTCAATTACAAACTGATATGTGTAAACACGCAACACCATAATATTTATTATGAATACTAAATATTTTGTTCATACATAAGACATTGATCTACAATTTCTCCATCATTAGTTGAAGATGCAAAGCCAGCTTTCCTTTATTGCGGTCCAGTTTCATCAAATGTCATAACATTAGTGCTCATGAAATAGGAATTGTGTACTGCAAAAAAAGGTGCAATTCTATAAGTAGCAATAGAGATGATAAACAAATCAAAAATATACATTAACATGGCAACTCACCTTATTTAGTTTGTATTTTACTTCGATGCCATCAAAGTACATTGCTATAATCAGAGATGCAGTTTCTGAATCTTTGCTGTATTTGGCATTATTAAAAGCAATAGATTACTTTTGCAAATAAACATGAATAACATGATGTACCTCTGCAACGGTGCATGAGTTGGTTGATGAAATTTCTTTGACCACCCAAGATGACGAAAGCAACTCCAAGTACTGAAGAACTTTTCAATACAGTCAAACAATGTGCCGTGTAATATATCAGCACATGCTTCATGCTTTTCTTTCATGTATGATGTAGTACCATCTGCACATTGTGGATCTAATATGCTAATCAGTTTCTCCTTCATATCCCACACATAAGTTGACCATCCCTCGTGCATCGGCACAGCAATTATGAACTAAAATTAGTTTGCACAATGAGAAATATTCATTAGAGTTTAATAGATTAAACCACCATTTCATATGAACGGAACATATTAAAGAAAATACCATTCTTGCAGATGTAATGTCATAGTCCACATTCTTTTCAATAAACACATTTTGTACTGATTTCACCTTTGTTACATCAATTCTTAGCAAAAGTAAGTCTGCACGTTCTTTCGAATATTAGTTTGATAATAAACTTTTTTGATAATACTGATATATTGTAACAAGAATACTTACACCAAATTCTGGCTCAATGAAGAACCTTGTGCAATCCAGATCTGTCCATTTATAGTGTTTGCTATCCATTTGAGATATCCTTCGAATACATGAAGTGTATACCTCATGATCCATTGTGTTTGGGCAAACTAGTTGCCTTTCTATATCAGTTCCATAAACTTTTAGATACCTCAGTTGATAATGTTTTATCCATAAGCTGTAAGAACACTGATAGATAACATTAGCATTAATATTATAAAGTATGATATAATGAAGAAATATATTAACTTGCCTGTCAAATTCATCTTTCTCTGTTGCCACAATAGTTTGCTCGAGAGATTCTCGTTGTAATTTAGTTGGCAGGTTCGATAGCATAGTATCAATCATTATATTACATTTGAGTTGAACAGAATTAACTTGTCTCTGCATAATCTCATGGTCAGACAAATCACCAAAATAAACATGATGTGCTCGAGTGATCCCAATTTCTTTGTAATGTCGCTTAACCTTCTTGTACAAGTTTAAACCAAAATTGTAAACATTTGGGTCCATAGTTGACACACTTGATGTATCAGAATTGCCAGCATGATCCTGACCAATTTTGATACTTAGATTTTTACTTGGATCATACTTAGTAACTGACATCTCTGCATTTAAACCTGGAATATAACAATTACCTAAGATAATATCATTGTTGACGGAGCAACTAATAATTATAGCACAGAAGACTCTTACCATCTTTCACGCTTATCGTACTTTCCCGTTCGATAGTTTGTTCAATATTTGGTTGCAGATTGTCCATAAATTTCCTCTTAGAACCAGTTGCATTGTTACAAGTAGAACCTTCATCTGTATACTGAGCAAATAATTAATCACAATTATCAGACGAGACTCAAATCAACAAGTGATTGAACAAATATTACCTTCTGATCTTGCAACATTATTACTGACAACAGAAACTTGTTTCAAAATGCTTGGCTCATTCCCATTATCTGAGACAATGAAGTAAGATACATATCAACGAACAATAATGGTCAAAGGAAAGTATAATACATAATTCATTTATTTTGGTAATACCTATCGCTTTATTTGATCTTTCAAGGAAACATGGACTCAGACCTCTTTGAGTGCAACACATGCAAGTTTTGTTTAACAACAAGAACACTTTATTTATAAACTCAATATCTTCTCTAATTATATCATCCTTCTTCATATTCCATTCACGAATTCTTTTAGCATGCCTCAGTTCGAATTTTTGAGTTACAGAATGTCGCACCTTCAAATATAATATAAATTAGTGCAAAAAAATAACAACGTTCAACATTTCTAAACTATATAAATGAAAATTTACCATTTGTGGATAAGTATCTCTAATATGATCACTGAACTTTCCATTGGATATACATTGTGGATTTGATGAAGGTAAGCAAAACTGCACGTTCTTTCGAACAACTTCAGGTCTTTTGATATCCGCATTGTTCTTCTGACAAAATATGACCAACAGTTCCAACTGAGTGTGATTTCTGTGGAACCATTGTCCTTTCAGACTTTTCAATAAATAAACTGTGTGGCTTCTTCTCAGTGATGCTCCTCATATAACATACAAGTTTAGGTATTTCAGTCTACAAAGGAAGGTAAAATACAGATTCTTGATTAGTTGAAACAACATTTAATGCGAACAGGTATTTGAAAAACACAGTACATACCGTGCATGCATCATACATATCCAACGCAAATTTTTATAACCAATGGAAGTTAAATAACCTTTTACATACATATCAAAGTACATGTATCTTTCTTATCGATATAATAACCCATATTCAAAACACTTCCATTGTAGAACTATTTAGTAACTGTGTGATCCGAATTATTCTAAGGATATAAGACAGTACATGTGTTGTAAGTTTCACTTTCCTTAACTAACATAATTGCTTAAGTTCCACTCTCCCTAACTAGCATACTTGCCAACTTTCTAACTTTTATTATCGAGTACTTAAAATAAAGTCCTAGATTCGTCAACGACAAACGAGTGTGATTTTGTGTGCTTTTCTAAGACCGAGCGCGAAATTTTTCCTTACAAACAAGATAGGCTAAGCCAGAAATCTGAAGTCTTGAAACACCACGAACTAGTAGAATTGATATAAAAGAATAAAAGATCGATTAGGCAGCAACCATACACACAACTTTTTCTAAGAAAAACATTCGAAGAAGATCCAAGATACAACATTGACTAACCTGTGCTGGACAAGCTTATGGAATAAGTCTTCTAGTGTCAATCAGTCGAAGCCGTGTCTGAGCGATTCGCAAAGGAATAGCGTAGATCGGTTCTTGTCTACAGCAGTGCTGATAGAACACAACAGTTCTAAGAAGAGAAGCAGAGGGTGCTTGAACAACACACAGGAAAAGAGAAGAACACACTGAACGCATCCGTGACAGAGATAACCTTTTAGTAGCGACTTGTAACAGGAATTGTTCACCGAAATATCTGTACCTCCGATAACGGATCCAGAGAAACAAGTATTATACTTTACCTTTACCATGTTATTACAGATATATAGAAACTGATATACGAAGCCGAATACAAGAAATACAGAGATAGATGTGCAAATCTTGGCGCAGATCGGCGGCCCACAATCCACGCGCCCCCGCACCTGTGTGCCACAAATCCCCTTCCGCAGATTACCCCCTGAATATGGATTAAAAATTGCCTATTGTATTTTATGCCAAAGATACATCAGTCTGGCCCAAAAATGAGGTGGCACAACACATGTAGCTAGCTAGGACGAAATTACATAGCGTCATCTTATATATTTTGTCCATATCTTCATGCACTATTAGTGTGGCTCCCGAGCCCTAAAATCTCCACTTGAACCATAGTCACCATTTCTTCTGTGTTTGCTTGCATCTTGACGTTTGATCATGCTAATGTGCTCGCCCTTATTTTCCATGCTAGGTCTGTCAACATTTCCGAGCAATACAAAAACATGTAATATAGGCATCATCATATTATCATGAACATTAGAAATGGTTCCTAAAAACAAAGTACCTGATAATTGCATTGTTTCCTGCAAGTTCTAGTGATTGCTCCTTGTACTTCTGGTCATCCGTCATCGCGGTCATGGTTGCGGTAGACCCGGGCATCGTCGACGAGTACCGGGCGGTGCTTGATCCATGCACAGCGCCCGCATCATCCGACACGAGCGTTGGCAGTTCCGCATCAGCAAGGAGGAGCTTAACCGCATGTTTGACGCGCTGGAGGCACAGGGCGACGATGCGCCGAGTCAACACAGCGACGATGTCAACCAGGCACACGTCGGCAGCTCCGCCTTGTTCGCTCCGGCCCACAACGACAAGGAGGCCAGACCAACCGGCTCGATCGTCGACCTCACCTCCACCAGTGACGTCTGCGGCCAGGTGGACTCCGACGAGGAGTAGATTTAGGTTGTTTTAGGTGTTTTTATTTAGGTCCTTTTACTATGTAAAAACAATTCCGAAAATCAATGCAAAATCCAATGTCCGTGGACATTTGCTGCCTCTGGTTGGATGGCCTCCGCTCCTATCTCTGTCCACAAACACGTCCGGACATGTCTGCAGACATGTCGTCCGTTATGGTGATCCGCGTTGGTGTTGCTCTAAGATCATTCAGATTAATGTGGGATTTTCTATCATATTTCCCTATTTTTGACTCGTATTTTTTTACTGAATTTTTTGACTCATATTTACTTTTAGTATATAATAGATAGAAGATGACAGTGTAGGTCCAAAATAAATCTGTGTTTTCTTTTCTCTAAAAAACATACAAAAGAAATGAAATGAAACAGGTGGGCAAGCAAACCAGCCCTTGTGAGTAGTGATATAAACAAATCTCTTCTCGGAATATCTACTAGTAGTTGTGATTGATCATTCTGACTGACTGCAGCTTGCTTTATTTTTGAACTAACTACAAATGCTGTGTTTGAAATGTTTTGCTTAACAAGAAAGCAAGCAAGCAATTTGCTAGCTACTGGTAGTAAACCACGAAGGATGGAAGGAAACAACAAAAGAGTTTTTTTTCCCGCGTCTCATCTTTTTTGCCAGCTCCATCCCATCGCATCCCATGCATACACATATGCTTTATGCATCACTCCTCCACTACTCTTACGTGGCCTGGCCACCAAGGAAGGATTCCAGTGATAGAAAACTCCTCCAGCTACGTACGTACCGTGTTTCTTTGGTGCAATGCAACGCAAGCGGCTTTGGTCTACTTTCCTTTCCTTTCCTTCATTCCCACTACCAAGTCCTAACTAATGCGACACTGCACTGCTAGCTCTCTGATTACCGTTAGCCCAACCCAATCTTTCTGCCGGCCGCCGGAATGAGCTCGCGGAAGAACCTTGGTGTCCGAGTAATGGAGGAGGAGAAGGAGCGATGTGTATGAGATATTTTTCTGGGAGGCTTACTCCCTTTTTCGCTACTCACACATTGAGCGTTCCATTGATATTTGTATGTGCAGTACAGAGCAATAGAAAATAACTATCTACTCCTAGACTTGACTACTCTCTCTGACGCAGCAGAGAGTGTCACTATTCCTACTGCTACATATGTCTTGCGTCAAGACTTTCTTGGACACGACGTGTGAAACGAGCCACCCCATGTGCGCCGCACATGGGGCCTAACGTGGGCTTTGTTCCCGGGAACCTCCTTCCCGAGATCCCTTGTCGGGGCTGCCCTTGCCGGGAGACTGGGTTGAACCCAACATTCTCCCCCTCGACCCTGTGGCCACGGTTGGACATCGACGATCGCGATCTTGTCGCACAGTTCCTGGAACCAAACACGACCAAGAGCCTTTGTCAGGATGTCGGCCTTCTGCTCACCAGTCCTGATGACTCTATGTTCACCGTGCCCTTCTTGACGCAGTCACGTATGAAATGATAGTGAAGATCAATGTGCTTGCTATGGTCATGCAATACTGGATTCTTGCAGAGAGAGATCGTCGACTTGTTGTCGACGAAGATGAGCGCAAGAGCGGTGTCTTGATTCAGCATCTCGCCGAGAAGGCGAACCAGCCAGATTCCCTGGCATGCTGTCATTGCCGCCGCGATGTACTCCGCTTCGCACAAAGACGCGGCCACCACCTTCTGCCTCACGGATTGCCAGCTGACGGGACTACTCCTGAGAAGGAACAGCACACCCGAGGTGCTTTTTCGGGAGTCCACATCACCAAGGTGGTCGGAGTCACTGTAGCCGACCAAGCTCTCGCCGTCACCATGACGATACACGCATCCATCCGTGAGCGTACCAGCGATGTACCGGAGTAGGTGCTTGACGGCAGCGAGGTGATCGCTTGCCGGGGCTTCCATGAACCTGCTCAGGTACCCAACAACAAACGCGATGTCTGGTCAGGTGTGCACAAGGTACCTAAGGCTCCCGATGACGCTGCGGTAGAAAGTAGCATCCACCGCCTTCTCGGGGCTTTCTTTGCTGAGCTTCAGCCGTGCCTCCATTAGAGCGTGCACAGCATGGCAGTCCTCCATGCTTGCTCGCTCAAGCATTTTGGCGGCATATGCCGCCTGCGTGATCGTCGTGCGACCATGCTCCTGGTTCACCTCCAGCCCAAGGTAGTACCGGAGCAGCTCGAGGTCACTCATGCTGAAGAGACGATGCATCTCTTCCTTGAAGCGATTAACCTCATTGGGCTCTGCCCCGGCAATGACCAGATCATCGACGTAGATGCCGACGATGAGCAGCGTGCTCGCGGTGCCATGTGAGTACATGCCGTGCTCAGAAGCGTTGCATGAGAACCCAATGGATGCGAGGTTTGCATCGAGCTTGGCATTCCACGCCCTTGGGGCTTGCCGGGGACCGTACAGGGCCTTGTGCAGCCGGTACACACCATGCTCTTAGTTCTCGGCAATGAACCCTGGTGGCTGGGAGACGTATACCTCCTCGTTGAGGTCGCTGTTGAGGAATGCCGACTTGTCATCCATGTGGTATACCACCCACCCACGGTGAGCAGCCATGGCAAGGATGAGCCGTACGGACTCCAGCTTTGCACCAGAGCGAAGACTTCCTCGAAGTCCACCCCCTCGAGCTGCACTTACCCCTTTACGATGAGGCGCGCCTTGTGCTTGATAATGGTGCCGTGCTCGTCCTTCTTCACTTTGGACACCCATGTGAGCCCAATGGCTCGGTGCCCTACAGGCAGTGTGGTGAGTGTCCAAGTGGTGTTGTTGTTGATCGATGCCAGCTCGTCCAGCATCTAGCGACGCCAGCAATCCTCTTGCTCGGCCTCCGCGAACGTGGTCAGCTCCTCCACGACCATCAGATGCAGAACGTCTTCGTCATCAACGTCCTCGTTCTTAGGCTGCTGCATTGTCGCAGGTTCGCCGAGAAGATCCCCTACGTGTCGGAACCTGTGTGGGGCGCCAACGCTGTTGGTGGCATCGAACAGTTCCGACCTTGCCATTGGCGGGGTTGCGAACTGCCTCCCTTGAACCACCTCACTTGACGGCGTTGGTGTTGCCGGGGTGGTAGTTCCTGATGTCACACTTCTCGGGAACTCCTTTCCCGGGGTTGACTTGTCGAACGTCGCACTGCCCGGGAACTCCCTTCCTATGGTCGATGTGTCAGATGTCACGCTTGTCGGGGTCGCACTTCCCCCGCTTCCCGGGATCGTCCTTCCTGGGATGCTGGAGTACATTGGATACTCCACGACGAAGGAGCTGCTTGCCGGGGCCTCCCCCAGTGCCTCCCAACTCCAGCGCGCATCCTCATCAAAGATGATGTCACAGGAGACGTGTGCACATTTAGTGACGGGGTCGTACATCCTGTATGCCTTGGTGCTAGTCTCGTAGCCCATGAACACCATTGGGGTGCTCCTGTCGTCCAGCTTCTTTAGCTGTGGGTGCACCGTCTTGACATGCCTGATGCGGCCAAAAGTGCGAAGGAAGCGCACGTCGGGCTTCCTCTCATACCACGCCTCATAGGGCATCTTGCCATCGATGCTTCTTGTGAAGGAGCAGTTGAGGATGAAGATGGTGAGCACGGCCTCCCCCCAATACGTGCTTGGCACCTGCTTTGCCTTGAGCATGCAGCGTGCCATCCCAAGCGTCGTCTGGTTCCTCCGCTTGATGATGCCGTTCTGCTACGGTGAGTAGAGGGCCATGAGATGACGCTGAACCCCTTTGTCGTCGCAGTGCTTGTAGAACATGGCCGACGTGAATTCGCCGCCACGGTCTGTGCGCAACACGTGCAACTTGTGGCCACACTCGACCTCCGATGTCGCCTGCTACTTAACGATGGCTCGCTCTGCCTCATCCTTCAAGGCAAGGAGCAGCACCCACATGAACCTGCTGTAATTATCGACGAGCAACAGGATGTAGTGACACCCTCCTGGCATTGCCGGGGTGATTGGGCCGTAGAGGTCCCCGTGAACCAGTTCCAGGGGTTTCTACACCCGGTAACGAGCCTTCTCGGGAAAGGGCAGGTGCCGCTGCGTCCCAACAAGGCACGCATCGCACAGCTCATCGGCGTGCACGATGTCTGGCAGCCCAAGAACGAGATCGCCACACGCCATCTTCCGCAGCCCGTCAAAGTGTTGGTGTCCTAGCCGGACCTGCCAATGCCAAGCGTTGGAGACATGGCCCACGGCAAGGCACACAGGATGCATGGGTCGAAAGAAGAGCTTGTAGAGGTGATTCGGTGAGCGGGTTACCTCGATGAGCAGCCTCTTCTGATGATCGCATATGGTGAGCACACCGCAGCGGATACCGATGTCGAACCGTAGGTGAACCGCACCTTCCCGGAGATCAAGCGGTCTAGCTCCGTGAATGCGTCGACCGAACCAGTCATGTGGTTTGTGGCGCCGGTGTCTAGGAACCAACCCTCATCCTCCTTGCCACCTGCAAGCTTGGGTGTGGTCATGGCTCTCTCCTCGTTGAGGAAGACGAAGCCGCACGCACATGTTGTTGACGGGAGGCCCTCTCCCGCCAACGTGATTGACCCCGAGCACCTTGTTGTCGGGGTGTGGGTGACTTGAGTCGTCGTTCGCTCCTGCACGGAGTCGGTGGTTACCAAAATCATGGTAGGAGCATGGTCCACCAGATGCGCCGTTGCTGTGCCAACTTGCATGGGCTTGTCGGGTCTTGAGGTTATCGGGGACGCCGATGCCAGGCCAAGTTGCCCGGGCTTCTCCATCATCCCAGTGGACGTGGTTGCCGGGGTGTGGCTCCCCACACCCGGGCCTTCATCGCCTCCCAGTCAACAGGCCCCGAGAACGTCGTTGAGGGGGTGAGGCCTGTCACTGAAGGGATGGTTCCGGTGGACGGGCTCCGTGCCTCTGGCATGAATTGGGTAGTCGTTGGGGCCATGGTCTCGGGAGAAGCTGGGCTCTCCTGCACGGACTTGATCCTTGCCAGCATCATTGCTGGTCCACCGTCCACGATAGCCTGGACGAGGTTTGCCGTTGCAGCGGCTGCCTTGTCGGCTATCCTTGTATGGCAAACCCGGGTCCAGTGACCTGACTTGCTGCAGTAGTGGCACTTGTTCCGGTCATCACTACTGCCGGAACTTCGTGCTCGTCCGCCTTGCTACTGGGGCTGGCCTGGCTTGCACCCGCGGTTGCCGCGGCTGCTCTGGGTCCTGCCTCTTCCTCTGCCGCAAGCTCTGCTTCCTGTGGAGGTGCCTCCCCCACTGCCGGAAGAGTCGTCGTGGCCGCGCTATTGCAGGCACACATTCCACTGCTCCTTCGTGAGCAGGAACTGGCCACCAACGCGTTCTTCAGCGTCGTCGCTGTGCTCCTCGACTACCTTGAGCCTGCCCACCAGCTCCTCGATCGTCATGGTGGAGAGGTCCACCAAGCTCTCAATGGACCAGGCTAGTTGCTTGTACTGCCTGGGGATGACACGGAGGAACTTCAGGAGCATCCTCTTGTCATCGCTGAGCGTTGCGAGGTCGTTGACGAGGCCCTGCAGTTGCGAGGTCGTTGTTCACCGGCCTTGAACCAGATCTCCTCATACTGGAGGTGCAAGGTCCGAGCCTTTGTCTCCCATACGCGCTCTACGCCGATGCGTAGAACCTTGATGGTGTAGGAGATGGGAGATGAAGCATACCCGTTCGCTGGCGCGGGGCTGAGGCACCCTGACAGAGTAGGGTTGCCATCCCCAGTGACCAGGATAGAGCGAGTCAGAGCGCACTACGATGCTGGCAGGTACCCAGCCTCAGAAAGTTGGCCAAGATGCTCCTGCATCACCATCATGGTCCTCCACCGCCGCCTCATCTGAGAGGCCATCGAGGGTTCCACCGCCATCTTCTTGCCAGTCTTGGGCGGTTTTCCCGCCTGGGCATGGCTCCCCTCTCCGGCCATGACCTAGAAGGTGAAGAGGGACGGAGGTCTGTGGGCTCAAGTGCGTGAAGAAGCATTTGGGCACAGGAGCTCAAGGAGGAGGATGAAGATTAGGGAGGAATGAGAGCATAAACCGGGCTCCTCCTTGCCTCTGGCCTTAAATAGGCATGGTAATACGCGAAGCGGCGGCAGGATAACCGTGCTGCGCGGTAGTAATTCCCACACTTCCCTATGCGATGTGCGCGGGAATCGAGGGGGTGGTTGATTAATTACCGTATCAAGGCGCGCGACCACTTTTTTTATAAGACGTAACAATAGTGGGGCCCTTACCCACGTCTGTATGTTATATTGACCGTCGAGACGTAAGCACCTTGCAGCCACGTGGGCTGATGGATGGGGTCGGTTTGAGCCAATAGTGTTAGACCAGACCATCATAACACGCCGAGCACAGGAATACTTCGCGGCTAAGGAACTACTGCGCGGGAAGATTTCCGACATCCGGAGCAACACAGAAATGATGAAGAGCTTAGCGAAAACCGAGGCGAGCATAAAACACCTCGGATACAGTTAAACAGTCAAGGAATGGAATATGGAAGGATTCATTGAACCAGTTTTCAAGACCGACGACCGAAGAACGAAGAACAACTCAGAACATCCGAGGAGCGTCTCTGACTTGAAGACCGGTTCAGGGGCTACTGACGGTGTCCCGGACTAGGGGTCACTCACCATGTCACCTCCCGGTCAGGTGGGCCGGGCCGAGGACCCCCATGTCGGTTCACCAATGGGCCACGTCGAGGCAGCCCATAGTGTATAAAAGAAAGGCTCCCGAAGACTTGACGCATACTCCAAGGCATTAGAAGTCCACTATGACACGTTCTCCTTGTACGTAACCAACTAGGTTGTAATCCTAGACCCCCCGGTACCTATATAAACCGAGGGGCAAGGCACGTAGACGACACACAACGATCTCGTGGTAGATCACCTGTAATTTGTACTCCATCCCAAATCAATACAACACAAGTAGGATGTAGGGTTTTATCTCTTAGGATAGCCCGAACCTGGGTAAAAACCCGTGCCCCTGTTACCATCGTGTCAAAACTACTACCTCAGGACCCCCTACCCGAGATCTGCCGGAATCAACTCCGTCGACATCTCCCTAACCTCCCCTGCCCAAATTTTGATGCCCTCCTCGAGCTGATCCAGCGGCACCTCCGTCACCTTGTGAAGGGCAACATGCATGATCTTCATCTCTTTCTCCAGAGATTTGACTTCTTCCTTGATGCCCTTATATAGCTTGTACTAGTTGAGGAGTTCACCAAGCTTGGGGATAAGGGAGCCCATGGCCTCTGTTACGAGATCCATGAGTCTCTCTCTGTCTCTGTTTGTCCCTCTGTGTTGTTTGATTGACAGGTTCGAAGTGACTGCATGGAAGGTTGCCTTTTAGAGAGCCCAACCACACTGTTTCTACAAATTACACATATACTATATAGCTAGTTGGAAGCACATATTCAACAAGTGGTGTGATGTATAGTATGACGTACACAAAAAGATAATCAGTTTATCCCGACTAATTGTCATGCACAAAGAGGCGATTCTCTTCACATATTCTTGATGTGAATTCAATCTAGCCCACAAAAACCTCTATTTGTATTTTGGATTCTGTTTTTACATAGAACTCTGCAAACTGTATAAACTCTGATCCATTAATTGAATCCAGACCATGTTTTAGGTCCGGCGGTCCAAGTGCTTGCTTGTTGAAATGCCATCGCGAGCACCCCTTACTATGATTAATTATACACCACCCTTTGAATACAAATATTTAGGGTTCAATATATTTAGCTAGACAGTCATCGTCATACTCGCCGGAGATATGGTTGGCTAGTGTAGTTAATTATGCATGCTTGTTGGATGCCGTTGAGTGGGTGTATTTAGATGATCATCATACAACTTTGCTACAATTTTATAAACATCGACGTACAGTTTGGAACCAATTGTAGCACAATTTAACGGCGCGTCGCTTTACCTTTTTGAGACTTAAGATATGATCATTTTAGAGAGAAGTCCATATTTCAACCTCGAACTGTCATGATTGTCTAATTTACAACTCCAAACTTCAAAACCGTCTAATTTACAACCCTAAACTCTAAAAACCGGACAACTTTCAAACCTCCTCTCCTCAAACAAGTTTTCTGGTATGTTTTGACTGATTTTCACTTGTTGACCGCCTAGTCAGTGCCTAGTCAGCGCCACATCACCAGCCCTTTAACCTAGCCCCTCTCTCTTTCTCTCTCTCTCTCTGTGTTCATTTCCCACCCCCGACCGCATCAGACCCAGCTGACGTCGCCGCCCCCTCGTATGCCATCACCCCCACCCTGAGCCGCCGCCACCACGTCCGAGGCCGACGACCGGCGGCGCCGCGAGACGCCCTGCCGCCACTGGATCCCTCTCTCTTCTCTCCCCCCCCACCTGAGGCCCAGGGCAGCCGATGCCACCCCCTACAGCCAGCCGGCACCTCGTACGATGCCGGCGACCGGCGAAAGGAGGTGCCCCATCACCGCCATGAGGTACATCTCCTGCCCTTCCTCGTCCCTCAGTTTTCGGTGAAGAATTGCAGCAGCAGCAAAGGAAGTGGCCGGGCAAGGGAGGAAGATGGCCGCTATTGTGCCACGCCGCCGCCCTCCAGTCGCCGGTGGCGTAGGTGGTATCGACGCATCGGGTCAGGTGCAGGGGTGGGTTGGGGGAAAGGGCGGGGTGGAGGAGCATCTGGTCGCAAGGGGGAGAAGGGGCGGCGTCTGGCAGCGCTGCCGGTCGCCGGCGTCGGACGTGATGATGGCGGGTCAGATTGGGGTGGTGGCGTACGAGGGGGCAGCGGCGACTGGGTCTGATGCGGGCCGGGGGTGGGAAACGAACAGAGAGAGGGAGAGGGACTAGGTTAAAGGGCTGGTGATGTGGATGGTGGCGTGGCCCTGACTAGGCACTGACTAGGCGATCAACAAGTCAAAACCAGTCAAAGCAGACCAGAAAACTGGTTTGAGGGAGGAGGATTTAAAGTTGTCTGGTTTTCGGAGTTTGGGGTTGTAAATTAGACGGTTTTGAAGTTTGGGGTTGTAAGTTAGACAATCGTGAGAGCTCAAGATTGAAATATGGACTTCTCTCATCATTTTATAACCACAAACTGGAACCATCGCATGTAGTGCCAACTCGATGTGCAGCTCACAAGGACAACTAACCATATACTTTTTCACATTGCATTGGTATTATCTGCTTATAATACAGGGAGCATAATTTATTTATTTTGAAAAAGCGCACGATTTTATTTATTTGAAATAACAGTTACATCGTTTATGAGGAGGGGTACGATTTCATCCAAAGGCTCCTCAAACCAATCAAAAGTCACAGAAAATCTAGCCAACCTAGCAAGCTCATCAGCAACCTCATTTGCTTCTTTATTACAATGTTCCAAACTAGACAAAAGAAAATCACAAGCCATATAACAACAATCGTCAAAAACTGCCGCCGCCGCTCCCGTCGATCGTCCTCCATTCTTCATAGTGTCAATGACCTCCAAGTTATCAGAGTTAATAACGAGTCGATTGCACCGCGCCCTTTGCGAAAGGGACTGACCGAATTTGAGCGCCAAAGCTTCCGCCGTGAGAATGTCTGCACACCAATCTATTCTCCAATTTCCCATTGCAATGAATTTTCCCTTATCGTCCCTCAGGACCGCCCCAGCCGAACCCTTAAGGAGGTAATGATCAAAAAAGGCATCAACATGGAGCTTCACAAAACCGACAGGAGGGCGGATTCACCCCCCCCCCCCTTCATAGAAGCATTTGGAGAGGAAGCACTAACAAAATTAGTCGTGAGAGCACGAATCCCCATAGAAATCTGGGTAACATCTTGAATTTTCTCCTTATGCACCAGTTTACACCTTTCCCACCACAAGTACCAAGCCGTAATGGCAATCATCTCACACGTATTCTAACTCCCCAAGATAGATAAATCCTGATCTGGCATATGTACTAGGAATTCCATAACAGCCTCACCAGCACAATCAACTTCACAAGCTCTATCAATAATTTCGTCCAACCCCAGCCTTCTCCAAACCTCCTTTGCTTTTTGCCATTGAAATAACAGATTTTTTGCATCTTCAAGACCAGAGGAGCAAGACGGACAAAGGGGTCAAACTTTCATATGTCTATTGGCAAGCGTAACACGACACGGAAGAGTTCCATGCAACGTCCACCAAATAAAAAAATTAACCTTTGCCAGGGAAGATAATTTCCAAATTTTGCACCAAATGGGATTAAAATTTGTTTGACCCATTCCATTAGTACGTCGAAGTTTCTCCCCATGTTGGTGACCCCATTCGACGAAATAAGTAGAGCGAACAGAAAAAATCCCATTCTTCGTATAACTCCAGGCAATGAAATTTGACATGTCATGCCGAGGAAGAGGGACAGCAAGGACTCGTTGAGCATCTATCGGCCACAACATTTGTCTGGCCATTCGTCCCAACTGTTAGACACGGGATCAATGAAATCCGACACATTTGACAGCAAATGACTCCCTTTAGGGGTGATAACTTTTCTGTTAGCACAGTTTGGAATCCAAGCATCTTCCCAAATATCAATACACTGACCATTGCCAACTCACCATATATAACCATTTTTTAGCGAATTTACTCCCGCCATAATACTTTTCCAAGTAAAAGATGATCCTTTTTTTTACTTTGCATTCAGTAAATCTCCACTAGGATAATACTTTGCTCTCAGAACCGTGGCACATAAAGAATCTGGGCTCTCAAGAAGACGCCAAGCCTGTTTAGACAACATTGCCAAATTAAAACAGTGAATATCATGAAAACCCATACCTCTTTGATTTTTTGGGACACACATCTTCCACCAAGCCATCCAATGCATCCTTCCCTGGTTTTCATCATCTCCCCACCAAAAATGCGACATCGCATCAATAATTCTTTTACAATTTTTTTTATGAATTTTAAAGACAGACATATCATAGGTAGGAATAGCATGGATAACAACCTTGAGAAGAATTTCCTTGCCTCCCATGGATAATAACTTTTCTTTCCAACCGCTAATATTCATAACAATATGATCGACTAAATATTGGAAACAGTCGGTCTTATCCTAACCCACATTGGCTGGCAAACCCAAATATTTGTCATTGAGAGCCTCAGTCATGATCTCCAACATGGAACAGATTTGGTCCCTGATATCCACTCATGTATACGGGTCTAAAAAATATCCTAGATTTACCAACGCTCACCATTTTCCCCAAGGCGGCACAATACAAATCCAGAATAGATTTCAGAGACTCCGCATTGTGAAGATTAGCTTTGATGAGAATCAACGAGTCATCAGCAGTAAGGAGATTGGTAATAGGAGGGGCATCCCTACAAATCTTCACTCGAGAAATATTTCCGCTTTCCTCCACATGCGCCAAAAGAGTAGTTAGGCCCTCCGTACATAATAAGAAAAGATAAGGGGATAACGGATCCCCTGTCTTAAACCTCTCATAGGCTTGAAACTTTCACTTTCTTCCTCATTTATCCTGGCCCTATATTCGACAATGGAGACACATTGTATAATAAGATTGACCCATCTCTCCTGAAAACCAAGTTTCAGCATAATTCCCTTCAGAAAAGGCCACTCAACCCGGTGATAAGCTTTATGCATTTCAAGTTTGATAGCATATAAACCCTCTTTATGCATAAATATTTATAGATCGATTATATGTGGTGTAGAGGATGCACACCATACATTCATCTGGCCCACTGGCCTAGCACAGATATACAATTTCGTACAGATCCACCGCACACTACCCTAGGAAATTGGCAACCAACGCTAGCATATATAATGCATGTGTTGTGGATCTTGTCTCCCAGATTGTGAAAGTTGTATCGTACACAGTTGCACCGTGTAACCATCTAGGATAGCTGAGTATGAGAGACGGTTAGTTTCTGAAGACTGTCTAAGATTGATTTTTAAATTTAAGAAGACAACATTGCGGAGCACTAGAATGGCCGCGCAATTGTTGGCAGAGCCATGCTGTAATAACCCATACATAACCTTAGCCGCCATGTGATGTTTCTTTGGTGATGCGGCTCAACGCCGTCCGTGAAGTCATTTTGCTAAAGTGGTGGCGGCGCCTCCCTTACTGGCACCACCAACCGCCACAAGAGGGGGGTTACCAAGATGTCATCAGTGGTGGACGGCGAGGAGGACACCTAAGGTGAAAACTGGAGTAAATTGCAAATAACCACCACAATTGCGAAACCTAAATAAAAAAACCACCGGGTTTTTTTGCAAAAAAACATCCGGTATACCAAGATGGCATCGGTGGTGGACGGCGAGGAGGACACCTAAGGTGAAAACTAGAGTAAATTACAAGGAACCACCACAATTGCGAACACTAAATAAAAAAAACACCGGTT
>LR738711.1:961782045-961836909 GCA_902687465.1 Secale cereale
TTTTTTTTGCAAAAAACATCCGGTATACCAAGATGGCATCAGTGGTGGACGGCGAGTAGGAGACCTAAGGTGAAAACTAGAGTAAATTACAAATAACCACCACAATTGACGAACCCTAAATAAAAAAAAACACAGTTTTCCTCTTCTTTTTTTTGCAAAAAACATCCATTATAGCGTAACAGTTTTTCGAAAAACACTGATCATCACTAAACGCGCGCTAGACCATTTCTGACGGGTGGGGGCCGCTGTAAGTGATGACGTGGCAACCAAAACTCACACCGTTTGGCGTATGGCCCACCCGTCATCCTCTCCCCATGCCCTTTTTCTGCTCCCTCCAAGCCGCTCGAAGCCACCATGTCTCGGCCACGACGAGCCAGGAGATGTCGCTCGATTTCCCGCCGCCGCCTTGCCTCGCCATGGTGCACGGTACATGCGCCCAAAACCAGCAACCCACCGTGCCTCCTCCCGTACTGCAGCTGTCGGCTCCTCCCCGGCGGCGAGGTCACGGCTCCTGGTCGAGCATGGCCCGACGGTCAGCGTGTCGAGTGCTCCCTGCACAGAGAACGCGAGCGGCGCCCAGAGCACGTGACGGCGAGCTCGATCAAGCGGGAGAGGAGGACGGGGAGCTCGTCGGCGACAATGCGACGGCGAGCTTTTCGGCGACCCGGCGCTGGCTGACTTCCTCTGCGAAGGATGGGGGAACGAGGAGGCACGGGCGTCGTCACGGGGCCTGCTGTCGTTGCAGCTTCCGCGACCTCGCGCCCTTCGGCGAGCAACGGCCAGCAGGGACGATGAGGGCGATGGTGGCGCGCTCGACGCTTGTTCGTGGCGAGCGGCAACGAAGCCCCGGCCACCCGCGTCGTCGGCATTACTCCATAGCGGCGGCATCGGGACGACAGACGGCGCCTCCGTGTGGCGTGGCCCAGGGACCTTTACCGAGTCGGAGTAGCTGGGCCGGCCGCTAGGTGCAGCTTCACGGCGCCAATGGAGGCCGCGCCGAGCTGACGCATGACGTCCGGCTAGAACGTGTGCGCAGGAGTAGTCATCGATGTAGTCATCCTTGGTCACCTTCTTGGTGTAGGGAGGCGTCGAAGGCGAGCTCTGGTTCACCATGGCGTGTGCACACCAGGTGCTCGACCAAACGCCAGAGCGGGCCATGGAGGCGAGCACCAAGGGGAGCGTCGTGGAGGACGGCGAGGTCGACGGGCCTTGAGCACGCCGGTTCGGAGCAGGGCATAGGGGAGTAGAGCTCATGCCCAGGTTGGGGGAAGCAAGACCGAGGCGACCGAATCGGTGAAGTTTCTGCCGCCGGCCGGCGAGGCTTCACGAGGTGCAGGAGAGCCCCACGAGCACTCCTTGGTGGTCGGTGACCATGTTTGAGCCGCCGCGCTACGTCGCCTGTGAAGTCCTTACTTTCTTTTTAACAGTCCAGTCAAACGCCGTTGAAATTTGGTGCCACATCATCCTAAAGTCGGGACCCACCAGTCAGATGCAGCGTCAACGGGTGCTTATTTGAGCAATCACTGTTTTTTGGGAAAAAAAATACTGAATGCTGGATGTTTTTTGGAAAAAAAAAGAAAATGAAAACCGGTGGTTTTTTTATTTAGGGTCCGCAATTGTGGTGGTTATTTGCAATTTACTTGTGAAAACTAGGTCTTCGGTCCAAGGAGGGTGGGGGTTCTCGGTTGAGGGCATAAAATCCTGTTGGTTTAAATTACAAAAATCATCTCGAATAACTTAATTATCATCCGAGGCTTTCAAGAAAACTGACGTGGGTGTACTGTCTCAGATAATGTTATCGACAATGGTTTTGTTGAACTGTCTCGAATGACGGTCTATCATGTAAGTTATGTACTGCCGATGGTGTATTATCTTATATACAATGAAGGGTAAGTAATGTGAGTACTAGTTAGGTAGCTGTCCTTGTCTTGATCTTATCATGTTCTTCAAACGACAATCTTTTCTATGACTTGGTGGCTAGATTTGGGTCTGTAGATGACCAAGTGTGCATGGAGATAATCTAACAAAAAAACATATATAGAAGTTTTATCTCTAGGTACAATTTTTGGGAACAGGTCACCTGGACTTGCTAGCCATACACTCCAGCAATGCTCAATCAGACGCAATGCTGAGAATGGGATCTCGGCACAGAAGGTCGCATAGTACAAACCAGAAGATGACGCGCGCTTTGCCGCGCAGTTTTTCTATCATTTGTTCATGTCTATGTGTTTCATAATGTGCTCTTCTTCTTCTTCTTCTTCCTTCTTTTCATGTGATTCTATTGGATCAAGTTTCGAAAAGATAGATGTATCATGAAGATATATCATGATCAATGCACATTACACCATGCCCATGAAAAGTAAAGTATCCAAAGGAAATAAGTTCTGAATTTATAACATGTTATCCAAGAACATATACCCATTTAAAAACGGTTTGGTCGTTACATTTCTTACAAAAGTTCAAACTATGACAGATACGGAGGAATGATTTACACCATGGTGCAAGCTCCAACTTACAACTGTACTCCGTACATTTATATAAGTAAACTATCACAACTTCTCCACTTCAGAAGACTTTGATAGAGGCAGTTAAATACATGTACGACTTCCGATTCTAATTTACTCTACAAACCGTCATTGTTTGAGAGAAGAATTGGCAGAGATAAAATCAACCTCATCCATTACAATTACATGGGCATAATATGCAAATCAAAGTCATGTCGCCTTATACCTATGTCCAAGGATAGTTCATCTCAAACTACAGGTTCCAGTTAATAGATTGTGAGCTTCCATCATAAGATGTAGTTTCAAACTATTTATGAGAACTCTCCCTAGAAACTGACAATAGGTCAATAGCCGATAACAGAAGGTCTAAGAAATTTAGCACTTAGAAAAGATGAACCAAATATATAGCACCTTCTCCTGATGCTCACATGGAATCTCATGGCTACAATTTTAATGATGGCATGTTTACTGATTTGTGCATGAAGTACCAAAAGCACACACACAAGAAACATGCAATCATATTACCGCACAGTATGCCTCTTTATATTGGGTGCATCACTTTAGGAAATAACCAATTGAATTTTGTGAGTTAGAGCAATATTTTTTAGATGCTAAATGAAATATTTATAAAATAGTGGATGTAGTGGCAGGACTTATAATCCAACCTAATTATACTCCCTTGGCAAAAAAAACTTAATTGTACTCTCATCATAATAGTACCTTTACTAAACCAATGAATAAGCAATATAGTGACTTAACTGGAGCGGCAATTCTAGAATGTAGATGCAACTTGTACTGCTACCTGGTTTTATTATTATCATGATTTTCCAAGCAACACCGAGTCAATCTTGAGTTCATAGGTACTTTGGATAGTACACAATTTCTCTGGGATCAGTTTTGTGTAAGTTCAGTGTACTTTGTACAGACAAATGGCTACATAAAAGTTGAGTATAAGAAAATAGTGAACACCAAATTGTAACGGATACAAAAACTGGGCCGTCTTTAAGACCAGAATAGCATTTTGCTTTAATAGCAGTTTCGTAGCGGGTGATAGAGTAGGCATATGATATGGATAATTATATTTAAGTTGGCATGGCATCCAAATACTAAAAAACTGGAAAGGAATGGAGATCGAGATGGGCAACACAAGAAAAGGCTTACCTTACTTTCTAGTTAGGTGATACATACATGTTTGTTTTGCTGAAGTTCAAGTGTCTTACCAGAAGAATGGAAAACAACTATTGTCCGATTTACTGTGGTGAGAGAACTAAACCTGTGATAGTTACTATCCATACCAAGCAAGGAAAAAGGTAACATCAGCAACTCGATAAGCAAAGATACTGAAGAATTGACAACAACTCGACCTTTTTTATTTCAATAAGATGCTAGTTCTGTCGATGGAAGTTTTCACAAGAGTCAATTACACTGGTGGTGCTAGAACTTGGCGTAAACGGTCACTTTGATGCTAGAAGTTGTGGTGTACATTCAAGTGATGCAAAAACTTGGCTTTAACGTGCAAATACAGTGCTTATCTCGTTTCTATACGGAACCGGCGCTGACGAGGCGCATTGAGCCCGCTGTCAGCCACTGGACGGTGCATGTGGCTTGATTTTTTTGAAAACACCCTCAAATTATTATTTTCACAAAAAGACCCAGTTCACGTGGAAGAGGTGACATATTTTTTTTACCTCTATGAGAAGTGGGTCCCGCATGTCATGTGAGAGTGCAAATTAAACAGAACATATAAAATGTGCGCGGCAAGGAAGTATGTAAATCATAATCTCAGTAATATATATATATATATATATATATATATATATATATATATATATATATATATATATATATATATATGAAATGTAGAACATGTTTGTATAACTTAAATAATGCTTTTTTGAAATTACAATTCTATTTTTTTTGTTATACAAACATTTCAATAACTACACACATGTTTGTATAGTTTAATATATTACAACTAAAACTATTCATAATTTAAAATTTGAATTGTTCATATCAATATTCATTCATATAATTTAATATAAACCGCGAGTTTATAATATTATGTATTATTTAATTTTTTTATTTAATGAACATTTTATATCTCATTAAATGTCCTTATTAAGTAAATATTTTTTATATAATACACAGATGTATTCTAAATAATTTATAATAATAATCATTTGTATATATAATATTTATATCAAAAAAAATATCTGAACATAATTTTTATTAATTACTCCCTCCATCCCATAATATAAGAACTCGACATGCGCCCAGGTAAAGTACATATAGCATTGTTATCCAAAGTAAACAAATAGAGCGTGATGGTCGAGTAGTTATCTTGAATTTTACCTAGTTGTTGGTCATGGGTTCAATTCCTAGCTGTATGCCACCTCTCCACGTAACACGGTTTTTTCTGTGAAAAAATATATATATTGAGGGTGTTTTAAAAAAATCAAACCACAAGCCCCTTCGCCCGGTCCCGTGGCTGACAGCGGACCCCATGCGCCTAGTCAGCGCTGGTATTTGCACGTTAAAGCCAAGTTTTTGCACCACTTCAATGTACGTCACAACTTCTAGCACCAAAGTGACCGTTTGCGTCAAGTTCTAGCACCACCTATGTAATTGACTCTTTTCACAATTACAGTGCAAGGAACATAGAAAATTATTTTGCCCACAAATTGGAAATAGCATGCACATCACTGAGTGCCTTTCCAGGCAACAGCACACCATTTGTAGTAACAACCAATGAATCCAAACTACTAAATGCAATCAGGAGCCTCCAGCAGAATTCTTGGCGGTGTGTAATGACATGAAAAAGAAATGCAATTTTAGTATCAGCTAGTTTAATGGTGCTTGCTGCAGTATAATGTTGAGAAATTTTCATGCATTTCAAAAGAAATATCTACAAATATTACATATTAATAATAATATTTGCATGTAATCTGTCTGCTCTGCAGCAAAATAATTCGTTGGCTTGTTAAGTCATCGTAGTAGATATATAGAGAAGTAGTCATATTTGCAGAAGAAAAGGTGGATGGATGAAGTTCGGAATCAGTCCATGGTATCTTCTCAAGCTACAATCTACTCCCTCCGTTCCTAAATATTTGTCTTTCTAGAGATTTCAACAAGTGACTACATACGAAGCCAAATGAGTGAATCTACACTCTAAAATATGTCTACATACATCTGTATATTGTAACCATTTCAAATGTCTAGAAAGACAAATATTTGGGAACGGAGGGAGTAGTGTGCACTGAACATGGATGGCAAACCGTCTAACCTGCACCTAATTAGGCACACGAAAATAATAATTAATCAGAATCCTAGTCCGCTGCCTGGACAGACTCTAGGAGCGCTCAAACAATCAAAGAAAGGCAAATCAAGTTTATTTTTTTTTGAGGGAAAAGGCAAATCAAGTTAATTAGGCTGCAATACCATAAAAGGAGAAAACGATCTGACACCAAACGGAGCCTCAATCTTCCGCATCTGGCTGTCAATCCCTCAATCATCTCACTTTCAATCTCTCCCATCTCTCTTTCAATCTCTCAACACCCAACATAGATCAATCAGGCGCCTGCCCAACCCCAGCACGCGCGTCCGCCGCCCAGCTCCAACGTGCTGCTGTGGCTCCCGCACGACCATCGCGCCGGTTTTTACATCACCGCCCTGCCCTTCAACCGCGCTCCCGCCGGACAACCCAGTCGCCACCCACCAGTCATCCGCCGGCCGTGGCGCATCCAACGGCGGTCAAGCTGGCCCCCGCCACCGCATTCACCAATTTCTTTGCCTCTAGTGATCCCCTCTCTCTCGCGGCCGTCTCTGACGCACACCTCTCTTTCCCCACATAGTACAGAGCACTCTAGAACAGACAGCCACACACGTCACAGGGAATGGGCCACATGTTGGGAAGGAAGGATAATAGTGTGGGGCCCGCGTCCTCCAAAGCCCACGACGAACCAGGGAGCTTCCCTTCAAGGGAGCTTAGAGTTTGTAAGGATTCAACTCTTATTGAGTGAGTATTGTCTCGTCATTCTACTAAATTTCTATTGTTTTCCATCTCTAATCACAGTGTGGTCTCCCTCTGTTCCACAAATGGTAGCACTTTAGCTTTGGAAATATTTGTTGCCTCATTAGACAAAATGCTCCAAAAGTGTAGATACTGTTGATTATTACCAAAACGGATTATCAATGTTGACCCATAGCTTCTCTGTTGCCGCCATTCTGCATTGCATACCTAGCTCCTCACTGCAACTGCATAACCAAAGGTACCTTAGTGAATGTGGGAGGCCCATGTCTGGCAGCCTTGTGATGCTCTGACAATGATTGATAGATAACGTCTGGAGGGAGGTCAGCATATGAAGGTTTGCAGGAAGTGACAAGAGATCCGTGCAACATGAGAATTCAAGTTTTTGGAGTGAGGTTAGAAGCTGTAACGCTGTCTCTTGTTCCTCTGTTAAGCTCACCAAGCCCCGAGACCTGAACTGTAGGAGTGTTAGAGATGTGAGCTGTTTGCAGAAGGGGGTGGAAAGGACAGATGCGTCATCAATCTCAAGAGTTTTCAGTCCAGACCAGATCCCAGAGGCCCCTTGCTGGTGTGACACAAGCTCCAAACAGGATCCTAGGCCAGGGGAGTTAAATACTTTCAAGGATGTCAAGTCTCTACAGAACTGGAGGCCCTCGATCGACGCAAGTGAGCTGCAGTGTCCAATTTCCAACTCTTTCAGTGCCGTGCAGTATGCCAGCTGTAGAGACGTCAATTCTGGACTTTCCTGTATTGCAATCTTGGTCAAATTTCTACAGAACTGGAGGCCCTCGATTGACGCAAGTGAGCTGCAGTGTCCAATTTCCAACTCTTTCAGTGCCGTGCAGCATCCCAGCTGTAGAGACATCAATTCTGGATTTTCCTGTATTGCAATCTTGGTCATGGCAGGAAGGCAGGACAGAAGACGGGACTGGACCCTATCTGTGAGCTTCTGGATCTTAAGTTCTTCAAGTGACGAAGGAAACAGCTGAATTTGATTGCCGCACTGTTCTTGCTCCTGCAGTTTGAGATCCCATGCACAAGACAGCTCGGGATTCAGATCGATATCCAAGCTACGAAGGGAGGTTAGGAACTGCATGCCCTCCAGTACAGCCAGCTGGACACACTCCGTGATTCCCAGCTGCTTTAGGGCCGTACAGGAATGCAGCCGTACAGACTTCAAACATGGGCCATTACTTAGCCTTAACTTTTTGAGGTGGAGAAGGCCTTGAGGAGTGAAGGACTGTACGTTTTCTGTGAGAGGACCGATACAGAGGTCTTCAAGTGATGGTGGGAGTAATACAACTTCCACGGTACCATCATCATTCGTTTCACCCACCAACGATGAGACCAGCTTGGGGCAGCTCTGAAGCACTAGCTCTGTAAGTGAGGTGAATCCTGCAAAGTCTCTCTTACCCCCACAGAACTCCAGATCCATGATGTTCTGAATCCATAACCTCTTGAGAGAACAGAGGAGATTATAAGGCAGTTTCAATTCCTGTTCATCTTGGGTTGAGGTCATCACTGCTGAACCCAAACTGCTGGTCCCTTCCGTTTCTCTAGGTTGACTGATTGATAGAAACTTTATCTGTGGACAGCCAGCTAATCGCAACTCCTCAAGGGACTGCGAATGTGAAAGCATTTGTGTAAGCCACCTCCCTGTTATGCCGCATTTTATAATCCAGAGTTTTTTGAGAGATGGGAGAACAAGGCTGCTTGCAGACCTACTATTTCCCCGGAGAACCTCTGACATAATGCTTGACATGGTTAGATTAGGGCAGTCGTATATACTTAAAGATTCTAAAGCGATGAGCTGGCTAAAAGCTTCACTTGGAAGAGAGACCAAATTTGAACCACTTATATTTAAATTTGTTATGCCCCTAAGGTTATGGAAGGCCAGGATACTGTCATCCAGCACACACAACTCGTTAGATTTGATAGTGACCTGTCCCGAGTTCATACTCATTGTTGGAAGTGTAGGAACTCCCCTGATGGACAACTCAGAAATTAGACCAGAAGGCGGAAGAGGATGTGACACCATCAAACAAGGGCAATCATCGATGGTGAGTCTACGGAGATTCGATGTCCATTCCTTTTGATCTCCTTGGGAAGGTAAAAATTGCAGAGGTGGAGAAGTCGTTAGACTGCTGCAAAATTCCAGGATTGGCATTTTAGTCAACACCAACTTCTCCAGAGAAGGAACTGACACTCTGAGAACATGCAGGTCCATCAACTCCAACTCCTTGAGCGCCCTCATTTCTCTTAGTGGAAGGATTGGCCAGTTGCTGCAACATCATACATCAATGTAAGTGTCCAAGAATTTGCAAATGTCTTGAACAGGAAAAATTAGAGAGAAGAAAATTACTTCATTATACGAGGACACTGCCCAATGGAGAGTTTGCCGAGAGACGTAAACCATGACTTCTGCTCTGCGTCGAAAGAAGAGTAACTCTGGAAAAAAGTGAACTCATTCAGTTGAGGGAAGTTCTTGATCATCAAAACCCTTAGACTGGAAGTCAATTCCATTCCATAAGAACCAATACATTTTTCCAATTTTGGCATATCGATCAAGGTCAACTCTTCCAAGGAAGGAACTGAGATTTCCATCAGATTCAACATCCTGATCAATGTTAGCTTCCTAAGGGAAGGCATTTCAGTAGATTGAAGAATTTTCCATTCCCTGCAGTTCTCTAGATGAAGTATCTGCAGTGAGGTAACTGAGAGAGTACTGGAAAGCCAGGTTGGGGAGGTAGCACCACCATATCCGGTTATTTCTAGAGTTTTGAGATCCTGATGTGGTTGGAGACCTTCAAGCACATCCTTTGCTGCCTCTGGTTGAAGGCTCGTTCTGTTATCCTCCCATAACAAGGACAATGTTTCTAGATACTCTTTGTCTAACAGCCTGGCTCCCCTCGCCTCTTCTTTAGTCTTCACATTTTGAAGTTGAGAAATTTCAAGTTGTACAAGCTCATCCATGGACTGAAGTTGACTTATCTCAAAACTGCCAACATTTTGAACCTTCAATCTTAGTTCCTGAAGAGACGTCATGTTGCCAACACAAGCTATTGCATGATGCACTTTCTCATGAGAAATAAGATGGCGCAAATTAACAAGATTATGCATATCGGTAGGCACAGCAAGATTGCCTGAAATACCCACATTCAATACTTGAAGGTGATAAAATCTTGTCAATGCTTCAGGAAATGCAATGTTGTTGTAGACTCCATATGACGATAAATTCGTGGTGACAACACAAACATATTCAAGATAGCGAGGGTGGCATGGATTTAACAAACTGTTTATAGAGCTGATGTCAGCACCTGTCACATAGATTCTTAGGAACCGTAAACATTTTGCCTCCTTGCATAAAGTACGTATGGACCCTAATAAATTTTTGCTGCTCCACCCAAATAACATCAAGGTCCGCAACTTTTGCAAAGGCCCAACCTTCTGAAATATTTTGTCAAACTTCTCATTAGGAAAACTGCCACATTCATCTTTATCAAAAGCAGTAGTTATGATTGACAAATGGCGAACACTTGATCGAATTGCCACAGGTTTCAATCCATGTACAGTAGCACACTCATTTGATGAAACCGTCCCTGCCAATTCAGGCATTAGATCATGCATAACATAGCATGAGCCATCCTTTTGGAAGAAGCCCAAATCCACTAATCTATCCAAATATTTCTGCCCTGCTTCCTGCAATCTCATCGTAGGGTCTTCGCACTGCACAAAACTTTGTGATATCCAAGCATAGACCAAAATTTCCCCTTTAAATCGGTAATCCTCTGGAAACAAAGAGCAGTAAGAGAAACAACGCTGAAGGTGGACTGGAAGATAATCATAACTGAGCTTCAAGATGGGTAAAATATCATCAGCATCTTCAAGAGATTGCCATTTGTCCCGAACTGTCGTCCAATGCTGATAGCTAACATCTGTGTTCAGAAGTGCACCAACACTTCGTGCAGCCAGTGGGCAGCCTTTTAGTGCTTTAGCAATCTCTTTCCCAATAGATTGCAAACTAGTACAGCCCTCGTAGTTCTCATCACCAAATACACATGCTCTGAAGAAAAGCCAGAACTCCTTATCATCGAGACTATTCACTTTGACCTCAACCATTGTTCCTATCATTTTTGCAACTGATTTCCTTCTTGTTGTTGCTAAAATCATGCAGCCAGTTGCTTGATTACTTTTCAAAGGAGCCAAGAAATTAATCCACCCACTCCTGTTTTTGTCTTCCCATATATCGTCCAATACAAGCAGAAATCTTTTGTTTCTGATATTCTTCAAAAGGATGTTCTGCAGTATATCGGGATTGCTTATATTTTCATACTCATGTCTATCTTCACATACATGCTCTAGGATCTCACGTGTTAGCCTCACTTCACTGAAGTCAGTGGACACACAAACCCACATTCGCAGATCAAAAAGACCTATAATTCTTTCATCACGGTATACAAATCTGGCAAGCGTCGTCTTCCCAATACCACCAATGGTGCCGACTAATGGCAAAACATTGAGATCACTAGATTTCCTATTTATCAGCATAAGTTCTATTATCTTGTCTCTCTCTGCATCCCTTCCGTACACCTTAGATTCAATTGGAACAGAAGTTGTCATGCGAGGATTCCTGGCAGTATTCTGACTCCCACTTGATGTTGCAATGGGGCATGAGGTATCAACCTGAAGAACTCTCTGCACAGAATTTCCAATAGTGTACAATTTATCCACTATTACATTGATCCTCTTAGAAATGTCATGTTTAATCTCCAAAGGCAGCATGGTGCTATAAGGCCTTTCGTCCGCCCCTTTAGTCCCGGTTTGATTACGGCCCGGGACTAATGTGACCATTAGTCCCGGTTCCAACGGCTAGGAGCGGTCGAGAGCACGGGCATCATTAGTCCCGGTTCATTTTGTACCTATAGTCCCGGTTTGTGATACAAACCGGGACTAAAGGGGTGGTGGCAGGCTGGTAGCAGGCTGGGGCCCCACGAGCCCCTTTAGTCCCGGTTTGAATCACAAACCGGGACTAGAGGTGGACCTTTAGTCCCGGTTTGTATAACCAACCGGGACTAAAGACGTCCCTATATAAACTCTTCGTCCAGCCCGAGCCCATTCTCTCTGTTTTCCCCTTTTTTTCTCCTCTGTTCTTCCCCTTGCTCGAGCTCATCCTCCATTTTTTGCCAAAAATTTGTCAAGATTTGAAGGCACCCCATTTATCCAAGTGTTCACAAAGGTTAGCAACTTTGTCCTTTCATCTCTCTTTGCTAGATTAGCTCGTGCAATGCTCTATAAGTATAGTGATTTGTGGGTTTTAGTTTGGGAGTAATTATGTGGGAGTTTATTTGATTTATATGCAATTTGAGCTCAAATTAACTTCTTAGTTTGCATATATGTAGGTGTGGTTTACTTAGTGCCTTCCCGTCCCTGTCCTAACCACTGTCGATCGCCCGCACCGTCCCGTCGCCGGCACCACCTTGGTGAGCCTCTTGTTCTTATCCTTTTTTATAAAAAAAAATCATGTTTGTATGATTTAAATAGTTACTTGTATAATTTTCTTACCTGTATGGTTATTTGTTATACATAGTGGCATGGTTTTGATATCCGTCCCCGTCGGCCCTCGTCCGGTTTATGAGTCGGATGTGGTATATATATTCTCTTTTATAACTATTTGTTGCATTTCGCGTTTATGGCAATTATGCCCATCAAGTTGATATAGATATTTTTTTAGGAGGTATGTGAATCGGAAATTACAACCAACCCTCTTGTCGAGAAGTTAAATTTAGTTAAAAAAGAAAATGAGTATTTGAAAGAAAAATTGAAAAGAATTAAAGAAGAAAAGATGAAATTGGAGTTGTATGTTGCCGATGTCGTCGATGATCACAAGATCAAGATGGATGCAATGCGCTTGAAGATTAGAGAGATTAGAAAATATGCCGTTAATAAAGAGGCTTGGTATCACTATGCTGTTGGATCAATTGTTATCTTAGTTGCGATCTTGATCGCATTTGTTGTTGCATTGAAATGCTTTAGCTAGAGAGTTTGTATGTTGTTTTATGAGAATAAGTGTGTATGAACTTTATGTATGAACTTGTATTAATTTGGTCTTTTCGGTGTTGTGTAATGAAGATGAGCCGGCAATGGATGTACGATGACCGACGCTCTCCCCAGTTCATTGATGGCGTGCATACTTTTCTGCGTGCGGCTGAGACAAACAAGCGGGATGATGGTTTTATGTGTTGTCCATGTGCTATCTGTAAGAATGATAACAATTCCTCTAGCTCAAGAGTCATTCACGTCCACCTGTTTACGTTCGGTTTCATGTCCGGCTATAACTGTTGGACCAAGCACGGAGAAAGAGGGGTTCTAATGGAAGAGAATGAAGAAGAAGAGGATGATGACAGCTATCCCGTGTTCCCTGAATACGATGGTACTACAATGGGGGAAGAAGCTGAAGAAGAGGCATCAGATGAGCCCGCGGATGATCTTGGTCGGGCCATTGCTGATGCAAAGAGAAACTGCGCAAATGAAAAGGAGAAGTTGAAGTTGCAGCACATGTTAGAGGATCACAAGAAATTGTTGTACCCAAATTGCGAAGATGACAAGAAAAAGCTCGGTACCACACTGGAATTGCTGCAATGGAAGGCAGATAATGGTGTAACTGACAAGGAATTTCTGCCCTCTAGGATTGCTGCAATGGAGTTGCTGAAAATGTTAAAGAAGATGCTTCCAAAGGACAACGAATTGCCCGACAGTACGTACGAAGCAAAGAAGGCTGTCTGCCCTCTAGGATTAGAGGTGCAGAAGATACATGCATGCCCTAATGACTGCATCCTCTACCGCGGTGAGGAGTACGAGAATTTGAATGCATGCCCGGTATGCGGTGCGTTGCGCTATAAAATCAGCCACGATGACCCTGGTGATGTTGAGGGCAAGCGCCCCAGGAAGAGGATTCCTGCGAAGGTGATGTGGTATGCTCCTATAATACCACGGTTGAAACGTTTGTTCCAAAACAAAGAGCATGCCAAGTTGATGCGATGGCACAAAGAAGACCGTAAGAAAGACGGGAAGTTGAGAGTACCCGCTGACGGGTCACAGTGAAGAAAAATAGAGAGAAACTGGCGGGACTTTGCAGATGACGCAAGGAACGTATGATTTGGTTTATGTGCAGATGGCATTAATCCTTTTGGGGAGCAGAGCAGCAATCATAGCACCTGGCCTGTGACTCTATGTATCTATAACCTTCCTCCTTGGTTGTGCATGAAGCAGAAGTTTATTATAATGCCAGTGCTCATCCAAGGCCCCAAGCAACCCGGCAACGACATTGATGTGTACCTAAGGCCATTAGTTGAAGAACTTTTACAGCTGTGGGACAAAAAAGGTGTACGTGTGTGGGATGAGCACAAACAGCAGGAATTTGACCTACGAGCGTTGCAGTATGACCGTATTCGGGGGGATAGTTGTCATCATCCTCTTCTTCTTCGTTGTCTTCCATCATAACCCCTCTTTCTTCATGCTTGGTCCAAACATTATAGTGTGGCATGAAAGCCTTCTCAAGCAGGTGGACGTGAAGAGTTTTCGACGAAGGGTAAGACTTCGTATTCCCACAGCCAGTACATGGACAACACATAAAACCATTCTACTTGGTTGCCTCAGCCACTTCGAGAAAATTATGCAGGCCGTCAATGTAGTCGAAGGTGCATCGGTCACCGTACATCCATTGTCGGTTCATCTGCCGTCAATGAAACAAATAGTTATAAAAAATAATATACCACATCCGAATCATAGACCGGACGAGAGCCGACGGGGGCGGATACCAAAACCATGGCACTATATAATAACAAACAATAATAAAAGTAAGAAAATTATACAAGTAGCTATATAATTCATACAACAAGTAAGAATTTTTTTTCTTTTAAAAAGAAGATAATAACAAGAGGCTCACCACGGTGGTGTCGGCGACGAGAACGGCACGGACGATCGACGGCGGTGAGGGCGGGGACGGGAACTGGACGGACCGCCAAACCTAGACAAATCTTGAGGAAAATGGAGTTTGGAGGTCGAGCTTGGAGAGGAGAAAGTTTAAGTGTGGCTCGGTCATTTCATCGAACACCTCATGTGCATGCATAGAAGGGAGAACAGAGCAGCGCATGCACACCTCCCACACGGCCAAAAAACGAAGAAGAGGGTGGGCAAGGGCGTATATATAGGCATCTTTTTTGTCCCGGTTGATGACCAGAACCGGGACAGAAGACTGACCTTTAGTCCCGGTTCCAGCAACCAACCAGGACTAAAGGTGCTGCGCCAGGAGAGAGGCCCATTGGTCCCGGTTCGTGACTGGAACCGGGACCAATGGCCCCCGAGGCCCGGCCGGCGCCCTGGCCTCACGAACCGGGACTGATGCAACCTTTTGTCCCGATTCGTAAGAGAACTGGGATTAATGCCCAAATCTGGCCTGGACCAAAGCCCTGTTTTCTACTAGTGTCAGTGTGTATGCTACCTCTGTATCGATCGAGTATTAAAAGCAGGTTGTCTTGCAGGCCACCGGATGTTATGTCCCATGGGATGTTACCACCAGTACTTACGTCGTGCCTGGCCCGCGAGCGCCCGCGGTCGTCGCCCGTTGCTTCATGCCGAGTGCAGCTTGGCCAGCTGATGATGGTAGCCGCTTGGGAACACTACGCCTTGCAAATTTTCAACAGTCAGCGTAATCCAATTTGTGGCTAAGGAGAAGGATACGTTTATGCCTGTGGCCGTGCAGTGCGGGGAACTGCTGAGAACCATCCGATTAATCCCCGGGCCAGCTTGAAGGCCAGAGTACGTACCAATTGACGGGTCTAGTCACAAATTGTACAGATTTTCCACACCTACGTCGTCCACCCGAAAGACATGCGAGCGTGCCGTTCACGTACGTCCACAGTGCGTGTTTAGGCGGTTTGTGCCGAGACTTGTACTTGTACCCTAGTGAGTGCGGGCCCAAATGAGAGGACTGGGCTGTTTAACTGTGCCTCTCATGGAAGCACACCCTTCTGGCGGAAGCAAATCTGTGCTTCAACAAGAAACACAACTGTGCCTCTCGTGGAAGCACAGGCTGTGTTTTTTTTTTCAAGAAGCATACATGTGCTTTGCCAAAAAAAGAAAAAAAAACCCGAAAACACGTGCAGAAAAGAAAAAAAAACCGTGCCCCCGCTGGTGCACCAGGGCGCGACATGTGGCGGCAACTGGACGCACCATGTGGCGTGCCAGTGCGCTCCCGCGGTGCCCGCTGCAAGCACCCCGCAAGGGTGCTCGTCAGCTAGTTTGTCTCATAAATAAATAAATAAATAAAATGGATTACATAGTGCGCATTGGGGGGACTGGACAGGTTTGCTCCAGCCCACTGGACCTAGGGCCGCCTCTGCTCCTTATCTTCGGTTCTGCCGCCACCGGTGCCAGGGATAATACGAGGAAAGAAGTTCATTTTTCACCTCAAATGTGGCCTGATGGACGAATATCCTCCTATGTCCTATTTGGTATGATTTTAACACAAAAATCTTCAAAACCAGATAAATGTCACCCCTAAGCGGTTTTGTTGTTGATTTTAGGCAGTTCCGGTTTGAGCTTGTGACGTGGCTTGTAGGTAGAGAGATTAAAGGGCCGCGCCGTGTCGAATCTCCTGGTCGTTTCGTCTCCATTGGTCGTTTCGCCCCTTCTCTCCAGCCGGCGTCGCCGCCGTGGGCAGGCAAATCACAAGATACAAACTGCTTTCATACATGGAGCAGGCTCAATAGAGTGTTGCTCGGCTTCTGACGCCGCTGTCAAGGCACAAGGTCACCACCAACAGCAACGAGTCCAGCTGCACGAGGCTGCCGTCCTTGAGCGCGCCGCCATGGCTGGCCTCATGGGCCTCCTCCGCCAGTCCGGAGACATCGCATAGTACATTACTCCTCTTCTTACTTTTGGCTATCTGTACGTTTGAGCAAACCTGCTTCCTGCAGTAGGACGTCGCCATTGCTTCAAGCATTGGTACGTACACCTGCAGCAATTCAGAGACGTTCATTCCTCCCTGAGCTATGCGCCATGGCGATTAGGGTTTTTCGGGACTAGGGTTTTAACTTCTGGAGATGGTGGGGGCTGAAGGGCCAAGAGGATGGGGGATTTGGACGAGGAGGTAGACTAGGGACGAGGAAGAAAGCAAGGGTTGAGGATTTTGACGGCGGTGACAGCTACGGCATCGTCCCCGTCGCCACCCGCTATGGCAGCAACCTCGCTAATGGAGAAGAAGGAATGGAGCGACTGGAGAAGGAATCGAGCGGCTGGTCTGGTCCAGTGCAACCAAGAAAAAAGCGGTCCGATGCGATGTCAAAAGTGTCATTCCTAATCATCTTCTAAAACCGCGTAAAATCTAACAAGTCTCAGTAACAAAACCACTTAAGGGAATGATTTATTTCGGGGTCAAAATCGTACCAACTTGGAGTTCAGGGGTTGAAAATGGACTTCTTTCTAATATGAGTGTTACCGTGAACGGAGGATCCCTTGGAAGCTACCGTTCTATCATCAAGGAGATTAAGGAGGCATCACTAGCCCTCTTTTCTTGTAATTTCGTTCACGAGCTTAGAAATTGCAATTACGAAGCTCACAATATTGCAATGTTTGCTTTATCTTTAGAGACGGCCACCATGTCTGGTTAGGCCTTGCCTATTATCCTACCTCAGTGCATGCATACATTGTATCCCCCTTTGCCTCTTCTGTCATAGGCACTATACTTTTCCAAAAAAAAAGTATTGGTATCGTGTTTTGTATTTTTTTTCCTTCAGTAATGCTTGCTCAATCTTACAGTAAGAGGGATGATGTACTACCGACAAGCTTTGGTGCTTCAGTCTTGTCTTGATATGGCCAAAGAGGATGGTATTTCTATGCGACCGAGCCTGTTTCCTGGTTGTGATTCGGAACGCAATATGATGTACTCCCTCCGTTCCTAAATATAAGTCTTTTAAGAGATTGCACTATGGACTACATACAAAACAAAATGAGTGAATCTACACTCTAAAATATGTCTATATACATCCGTATGTAGTCTATAGTGAAATCTCTTAAAAGACTTATATTTAGGAACGGAGGGAGTATTAACTAATTTGTCTGTTTTCCACAGATCTTATGGAAGGCTTCAGGGCTGCAGATATACTATCTGAGGAATCGCACTTATTGACTCAGTCCAAAGCTGTAGCCGACATGAAGTTTACATACGTTGTATCATGCCGGTCATACGGTATCCAGAAACGTTCTGGTGATCAACGTGCACAGGATATTCTGAGACTGATGACAACGTAAGTCTTTATTCAAGATTAAAGTTGTATAGAGGGTATTGCGATAAAAGTTCCTTGTCGATCATTCCGTTTAGACTTTATCACTTCATTTTCTTGAATATGTTGGATGTCTGATTCCTTTCTCTGACACGTCACAACTAGAATAGATCTCTTTGCAAACTGTTACACAGCAAAATGGATTATGATCTGTAGTTTAACCGTAGAAAGTTGTGTTAGGTCGTGGGATTGTTCTAGCCTCTTAGGATACAACTATTACTACATTTGGCAGTTTTTATATTTTTTGCCATTCTCCATGAGTGTGCACAAAAAAGTTTTTCAGCCGCTGTATTAGATCACTGGGTTCTAATCTAGTTTGGACATACTGCCTCTGTTTTCATGACATCACATTAAATATTTTTCACTGTTACTTTATCTGTTTTGATCATTGCAATACATTCTATGCATGTCATCAATGATTGAAAAGGAATGTTTTTTTGGCAGTTATCCATCACTTCGGGTTGCCTATATTGATGAAGTTGAGGAGACAAGCAAAGATAGGAGCAAGAAGATAGAGAAGGTTTACTACTCAGCATTGGTGAAGGCGGCAGTAACTAAGCCTGATGACCCTGGTCAAAAACTCGATCAGGTACTGTGAAATGGTTTTAATTCAGTGTTGATTATGTCTGATATATAATCTAATTGTATAAATATGTTTTAGCCATTAGTTGCCTGCAAAACTTGTTTGTCTTTAGTGGATAATCTGTCGATCTGTGATGCTTAATACAGAATTGCATCCAAACAAAGTTAGTTTTTCTACTTTTGGGTCCTGGAGCTGAATTTCATAGCAGATGTCGCATGGGGTATGTAACTACCTATATATGTTAGGCAGCTGGAAATGCATTAATGGGATCAATCATGGGGCAATGTTGTGAAAAAAGAATGTGGCAGGCGGAAGAAATGATCCACAGAAATCGAGCTTTTCTGTTTTAATTTCTATCTTATTTGATTATTATTCTTCAAGCATGCATAGAGGCACAGTAATCATCCCTACTTGGCACAGGTGCATTTCGTGATCTCATAAGTGCCGATTTGATATAAACTTACTTACCTTGTGTCATTTTGTTGTGTAGGACATATACAGGATAAAACTTCCAGGCAATGCAATGTTGGGTGAAGGGAAACCAGAAAATCAGAACCATGCAATAATTTTTACCCGAGGCGAAGGCCTACAAACCATTGACATGAATCAGGTATGTGTCATTTGTGCTTCTTGTGCTGCTAGGATATTTGGGCCATTTAGTTATGTTGTGATGCCATGACAGGAGCATTATATGGAGGAGACATTGAAAATGAGAAACCTGCTGCAAGAGTTTCTGAAGAAACATGATGGTGTGAGGTATCCATCAATACTTGGTTTAAGAGAACATATATTCACTGGCAGGTAATGTTGTTTCTAGCTACCTCTTCACCCTTAAATTTGTGATTAATGTGCGACTTCGTACAGTGTTGCTATTTACTTGGATAAATTACTCTGTTATGATTGCTTTTGCAGTGTTTCTTCGCTTGCGTGGTTCATGTCAAACCAAGAGACAAGTTTTGTGACTATTGGACAGCGTGTACTTGCCAATCCTTTAAGGTAAATCATGTTGACTGAATCACAATGTAGTTCATCTCATTTGTGGGCTTACTACGTTCAGTTACTCACTTTCTATATGTTTCTTTCTACAACTTGTCGTTAATTCTGCAAGTACCAACTTATTGTTGATTATTTCAATTTAGTACTCCTTTTTTGTTCATTCGGTTGAGTTGTCTTCTTGATTTTGTTTAAAGAATGCCCCTTTATGATTTATTTTCCTGGACATTCTCACGTGCAGGGTTTGTTTTCACTATGGGCATCCTGATATCTTTGATCGACTTTTCCATCTCACAAGGGGTGGTGTAAGCAAAGCATCTAAGATTATCAATCTTAGTGAGGACATATTTGCTGGTATGTGGTCTACTCTTTGCAGTCGTTGTGTGTGGTTCCTGGAAATGTTATGCTAATACCTGTCTCGTTGTGACAGGATTCAATTCAACACTGCGTGAAGGAAACGTTACACATCACGAATACATGCAAGTTGGCAAGGGAAGAGATGTTGGTCTCAATCAGATTTCACTATTTGAAGCGAAAATAGCATATGGTAATGGCGAGCAGACACTGAGCCGTGACATCTACCGACTTGGGCATCGCTTTGATTTCTTCAGAATGTTGTCCTGCTACTATACCACTATCGGCTTCTACTTCAGCACAATGGTACCGTCTTTCTTTGCCCTGCTGGACTTTCCAACCTTCTGTGTTGGCTGGTTAATCCTAACTAACCTCTGTATCTTTTCTGTTCTTTTTCCAGATTACGGTATGGACCGTATATGTATTTCTCTATGGGCGTCTGTATCTAGTCCTCAGTGGCCTCGATGAAGGACTAGCCACTGGAAGAAGGTTCATACACAACGACCCTCTCCAGGTCGCTCTCGCCTCGCAGTTGTTTGTGCAGCTTGGCTTCTTGATGGCGCTCCCTATGGCTATGATGATGGAGATCGGTCTAGAGAGAGGGTTCAGGACCGCGTTGAGCGACTTTGTGCTCATGCAGCTTCAGTTAGCGTCCGTCTTCTTCACATTCTCCCTCGGAACCAAGACTCACTACTACGGAAAGACGCTGCTCCATGGAGGAGCCGAGTATAGAGGCACCGGACGTGGATTCGTGGTGTTCCATGCCAAATTCGTCGAGAACTATCGACTGTACTCGCGGAGCCATTTCGTCAAGGGCATCGAGCTGATGATCTTGCTTATCGTGTTTGAGATCTTCGGGCAGTCGTACCGAGGAGCTATCGCGTACATCTTCATCACCTTCTCCATGTGGTTTATGCTTGTCACCTGGCTCTTTGCGCCCTTCCTATTCAACCCTTCCGGGTTCGAGTGGCAGAAGATTGTGGATGACTGGACTGATTGGCATAAGTGGATTAGCAACCGCGGGGGTATCGGAGTTTCGCCGGAGAAAAGTTGGGAGTCATGGTGGGAGAAAGAGCACGAGCCCCTTAAATATTCTGGGAAGCGTGGCACTGTTCTTGAGATAGTGCTTGCGGTGCGCTTCTTTATCTACCAGTATGGGCTTGTTTATCATCTGAACATAACCAAACACACGAAGAGCGTGCTGGTAAGTTGCTGATATCCCATTCCGATGCCTATCTATCTCTCTCTCTCTGTGTTGTACAGTCTCGCTGTGTTAGTAAGTCTAATAAACACTGTTTTTCCAGGTCTATTGCTTGTCATGGGTTGTCATCTTCTTCATATTGCTGGTGATGAAGGCAAGTCTTTTTAATTAGTTGCGATGAGACATTAGGGGTCATTGCTTGAGTGCTACAACAGACCTCTTGTGCTAACTTGGCTGTTTACCAACTCTGTTTATGCATGCAGGCTGTGTCGGTTGGTAGGAAGAAGTTCAGCGCGGAGTTCCAGCTCGTGTTCCGGCTGCTCAAGGGGCTCATATTCATCGTGTTCATCTCCACCATCGTGATCTTGATCGTGATTCCCCACATGACGATCCAGGACATATTCGTGTGTATCCTTGCCTTCATGCCGACAGGATGGGGTCTGCTACTGGTAATTTTCTTTCCTGTATCCTGCCTGCTATGAAGTGATTCAAACAAACACAGTACTAACGTGTGGTGTGGTGGTTTGATTGATTGCAGGTGGCGCAGGCAATCAAGCCGGCGATCGTGGGTCTGCAGCTGTGGGGGTCGATCCGGGCGCTGGCGCGTGGCTACGAGATCATCATGGGGCTGCTGCTCTTCACTCCGATCGCGTTCCTGGCGTGGTTCCCGTTCGTGTCGGAGTTCCAGACACGGATGCTCTTCAATCAGGCCTTCAGCAGGGGGCTGCAGATCTCGAGGATCCTGGGCGGGCACAAGAAAGACCGGGCGGCGCGGAGCAAGGACGATGCGTAGATAGATTGCTGTAGTAGCTAGTAAGGTAGATAGACAATGGTGGCGATGGCATGCTGGATGGCTGTAGCGGTTGTGGTTTGTCACTGTGTAGCAGCAACCCTGGTTGTTTTGTATGCGATGATGGATTGGAGGAGTTTGTACTTACTTTGTAGTATGTAGGATGGGATTGATTGCTTGCTGTAGAGTATGTTCCTGGCTGCACTGCATACATATATGTAGTATGTAGTATGGTTTGTAGTAGTAATTGGAAGGGAAGGAAATACCTACCTACTCCAGTAGAGGGAGGTAGCTTAACTGATCTGACGTTGGTGACAATTAATTATAACTGCCTCCCTGCCTGCTCCAGTCCAGTTACTTTGGGTTGCTACAGTGAGTCCAGAGGAAGCAAGCTTGTGTAGTTTCTCCATGTCAAAAAAGAAGATTGTAATTTTTTGGCTTGTGTGTTTTCTTCTCTAAGTAGAATATATTGTTGAACTCTTTCTTTCCCTCTCGCAAGGCGATTAGGGCGAAGCCTTCCTCCCCTCGATCTCTGCCGATGAGCCTGTGGATTCGCCTCCCCTCTACCTACTGCTTCGGCGGCCGGTGGTGGGGAAGAGAATTTCGGTGCCTTGGCTTCAGATATGTTAGAATTTTAGTCCTCGCAAGGGCATCGTTTGGGTGAATGGTGGTGCTTCATCTTCGAGTCGGTCTTTTGGGCTTTGATCCTCCTCAAGTTCGTTCGTCGGATTCCCGGCGCCTCCTCGGGGCGGCGAGATTAGGGTTTCTCACCGTGCATATGCGACGACAAGATTAGGTGTCAAGTTCTTCAGATCGATTCAATGGTTCAATGGCGACGATTGCGACTCTGAGGCGCAGGTTCTTACGGGCACGTACACGAAGACTTCCCGGCTATCATCGACAAGATCAGGCAAGCTCTGGTATGGGAGCGGTGGCAGCGGCGCATCGGCGGCTCGTTCTGGCGTTGGATGTGGTCGTTCTATGGTCTAGGGACCTCGATGTAAATTTTATTATGTTTGGGGTGCTTTGTACTTTTGATGAACATTTACAATAGATGCGTGTCCTTTTATTTTGAGAGAAGTGCATATTCCAACCTCAAACTCTTGCCATAGTTTAATGTACAACCATAAACTATGAAACCGGCTAAGAATCAACCCCGAACTCAGAAAACCGGTGAAGAATCAACCCTGAACTGAGAAAGCCGGCCAAGATTCAACCCTCCCCTCGCCACACCCTGGTTTTGACCCAGTTGACCGGGTTTGACCCGTTGACCATCCCGTCAACAAGCCACGTCTTTTCTGCCCAATTTTTTTACAAATTTTGTAAAAAAATCAAAGTTTCCAAGAAAATTAAAAAAAATAGTAAAATCAGGAAAACAATACTTAGCATTCTGGGAAAGTTTCAGAAAATTTTGCTTAAAATAATGAAAACTACCGTCAAATTTCATTTTCTGGCCAAATTTTGTCAAACTTTCAAACTTTCCAGAAAATTTCCAAAAAATTCTGTAAAATCAAGGAAAAAATACTAAGCATTCTGGAAAAGTTTCAATTTTTTTGCTTAAAATAATGAAAATTACCCTTAAATTCCATTTTCTATCATAATTTTGTCAAAATTCAAAGTTTTCAAAAAAATTGAAAAAATTTCTGAAACTTTCCCAGAATACTTAGTATTGATTTCTTGATTTTACAGATTTTTTTAAATTTTCTAAAAACTTTGAATTTTAACAAAATTTGGAAAAAATTGTGCAGAAAAAGAAATTTGACGGTAATTTTCATTATTTTAAGCAAAAAAATCTGAAACTTTCCAAGAATGCTTAGTATTCTTTTCTTGAATTTACAAGAATTTTTGACAAAATTGGCAAAAAATGAAATTTGACGGGAATTTTCACTATTTTAAGCAAAAAATTCTGAAACTTTCCCATAATGCTAAGTATTGTTTGCTTGATTTTACAGAAAATTTTCGGGAAACTTCGATTTTCTGACAAAATTGGCAAAAAAAGTGTGCGGAAAATGAAATTTGATGGTAATTTTCACTATTTTAAGCAAAAAATTCTTAAACTTTCCCAGAATGCTAAGTATTGTTTGCTTGGTTTTACTGAATTTTTAATTTTTTCTAGAAACTTTGAATTTTTGACAAAATTTGGCAAAAAATTGCGCTGACGTGACTTGCTGAGTGGATATGCTGACTGGATGGTCAACAGGTCAAACCCGGTCAACTGGGTCAAAACAAGGGTGTGGGGAGGGGAGGGTTGAATCGTGGCCAGTTTTCAGAGTTCGGGGTTGATTCTTAGCCGGTTTCATAGTTCACGACTGTATATTAAACAAGGGCAAGAGTTTGAGGTTGAAATATGCATTTCTCTCTCTCAAAAAAAAAATGCTCAAACTACTCAGCCACAACAAAGTCCAAACTAAGCTAATAATAAACCAAGAAATAAGTTATTACCGCTTTGATGATAGCCTGCAAAAGGAGATATTTTTAACCTACCTACCCCCACCCCCGCCCACTCGTTCGTTCAAACCAAAACCAAAGCCCCCTCATTTCCTTCCTTACCTGTCTACGTGACAACAATGAGAGAGCGAGAGAGGTGGCGCTCGGCGGTTGCTTCACGACGATACTAGCGGCGCTCTGTCAGACTTCGTCGGGCTCATGCGGTGCCGCTGGATGGTGCTGGGCGGCGAGCGTCAGGGATGGATCAGGCAGGGAGAGAGGGAGATTGTGCTGACATATGGGACCATAAAAAACAATATTTTATTTTTGTTTATTAGTTCATACTAGGATGACATGTCAGCCTTGACTAGTCCAACCGATGCCACATTACAATAAAACCACCTCCATCGTGTCTATTTTTTTTGAACTGATATCCATCTTGTCTGGGGGGGTAAAGTAAATGGTTTGGAGAGTTTGAGGTTGTGTCTTAACCGGTTTTGAAGTTTAGGGTTGTAAATTAAACTAGGGCGTAAGTTCAGGGTTGAAATATGCACTTCTCTCAATGTGAGACAACTCAGATCGTACCCGTGCCTGACTGCCATGATTGGACTGTTGATCGCCATCTTTTCAGTTCCGGTGAGATGACTAGTATTCAGTTAGGCTGCCACGGTTGGGCTGCACTGCTATGTGTGAGAACTGAGAACTCGTAGCGGCCGTGTGAGATGTGACAAACATGGTTGAATGATCGTTTCTCGCCTACCGTCATGATTCCATGTGCCGTTTTGGTTTTGGTGATCCTTGGAGACAGACAAAATTACTAGACTGAGACATGGTTGGGTTAATTGCATATTGCTATGTGATTTTTCTATTTATGTGCAACTCATATATAGCTGTGTGAAATGGTTGAATATGCTGTTTGCAATTTGGTGCTAGCTACCGATTAATTTCAATGGTGTCTCATGGGCGGCTACTCTGCATTTTAATTTTGTATCCATACCATATGTATATCTTCACTTGCTCACATGAGTGCTTGCTGCTTCGACGTCCAGCAGGAGCTGCAGCAGGCGGAGACGAAGTAGCCGGGGACTGATCGATCGCCTGCCCATGCCCATGCTTCGCCCTTTCGCGTGCGCGATAACAATTGCTAGACGACTATGATTATGCTGACTTGCGTAGCCATCTGCCGACGCTGTTGGGCTGTTTTTGGCCTACCATATCCCATCAAGACATAGACATGGTTGGAGTTGGACTGTTGAATGTTGATCGCCATCTCTGGTTCATGTGAGATGACTTGTTGCATGCCCCTTACAAACATGGTTGGACTGTCGATCGCCCTGTTCTGTGTGACATGGTTGAATCATTTCTCGCCTACCATATTCCATGTACCGTTTTGAGACAGCTAGAATCACTAGATTGCGACATGGTTGGGTACTTGGGTTAATTGCATCGCTATGTGATTTTTCTTCTTTATGTGCACCCATGGCAGTGTGAAATGGTTGGATATGTTGCCTGCAGTTTGCTGCTAGCTAGCTTTATTCATTATTTGTTCAGTAAAAGAAGGGTAGTTTTGCTAGCTGTTTGGTTTCAGTTTATTTTGAAACTACTAATGGTGAGAGAAAAGGAACAGAAAAACACGACATTCATCTTAATTGTGCCTCGCCTACCATCATGATTCCAGGTACCGTTTCTTCGACATGGTTGTTGGGTTAATTGCATCGTATGTGATTTTTCTTCTTTATGTGCAACTCGTGGCGGTGTGAAATGATTGGATATGGTGTGGGCAGTTTGGTACTAGCTAGCTTTGTTCATATGCTTTTATTTGTTCAGTACAAGAACGGTAGTTAGTTTGGCAAGCTGCTTGGTTTTGGTTTATTTTGCACCGCCAGATGAATGAAACTACTACTGGTGAGGAAAAAGGAACATAAAAACATGGCATTCATCTTAATTAGGAGGCATATATAATCTAGGGATGTCCAACCCGTACGTACAATTGCTCAACGCAGCCTTAATTGTCCTCTCAAAGTATATTCACTATCAGTGTCATCGATCAGCTCTTTTTCGCCACAATCATGCATGACCTCACATTGTAGATAGATAGATATATAGATATATAGATATGCATTCCCGTTAATTGTCGTGCGGTTTATCACTATGGAACCACATAATAGATAGTGCTAACTGACCATAGGTTATATTTTATGAAAGAATTCTCTAGGCCATGTCCATTTCGAAAATGGCTTATGTTCTCCTTCAATGCTGCGTTGATATATACCTCGTTTTGTATCGATATATGCACTCTGTTTCTCCAGGAAAAATGCAAGCCTCGACTGCGTCACTGGTGTTGGGAATTATCCGATATACATTACCTGAGAAGGCCGATCAGCATGCATATATGCCTTCAAGATAAGGGTGGATAATCTTTTTGGAGCAAAAATCATCTTGGATCGAGTGTAATTCTTGTGTGTTAGATACCAGGGAGCGCAGAAAAATTACACTCCACCCAAACAGGGACACAGACTGCGTTTGGCACTAATTTTTGGTTATGCAGTCATCTAACCTCTTGTGATCTTCTATAGAAGGAACAAATTTGAAGAAAAACTGAGAGAGTGCAGATGCCCAGAGTGGTGATTGTGGATGCTTAGATAAGAAGTTAACTATTGGTGCCGACGATGAGAAGAATTGTAGGATGAAGTTAACTCCTTTTCAACGCGAAGAAAAGATAGTGCTTTTGTTGTACTAACGGTATTCTGAAGCGGGGCTTCTATTTTTTTTTGACACTTAATAGCCCCCTTTATTCATTAATAATAAGAGCGCATCATTGACAAGTAAAGGGTGTTAGCACTAATCTTGATATGTTGTATCTGCATTTTAGTTTGATTTTATCCATGCATATAGCTAGTTAGGTTCTAGCGAGTTGTAGGAAGTGAAACTTCATTTGGGCGTACAAGAGGCGAGGTGCCGAGCTGGCCGTGCGACGCGGCCGGTGTGGAAGGTGAGATGCCATGGAGCTGTGTGATGCAGCAACGCCGTGTGAAGCGGTGTGGTACGTGAGACCAGTGGAGGCTGACCAGCAGCAACAAGTGTGGCCGAGTGATTCGGTCAAGTCATTGTTTGTTATAGCTAGCTAGCTTCGTGGGTGGAGTGGATTAGTTTGCATGCATGCATAAGTTGTTAGCCGGTTGTGCACTCCTAGAGAGATTCTAGGAGGAGATAAGGTCATGGAGATAAGTTAGCTGAGTAGTGCTCGTGCGTGGTGTTAGTGGCCGGGCACGCACCCACGTCCCAGCCCACGTCGAGCGCCCGTCCCGTCCGCTCTGCCCGCGCCCCCTCCGACATGCACGCACACGTCTGGGCGCGGCGAGCCCACGATGGACCAGCTCAACGCGCACACCCCCGCTCGCCAACGGCCACCCTACACCACGAACGCCGCCACGGACGCACGAACGCCCGAATCTTTCTTCTCTTTGCAATGTCTACATGATGCTCACACCGATCAGCGACTCAATACACAAAGGCGAAGTGCCTTTATACGCACAGACGCGCGGCGCCCTGGCCACCTCGCGCACTCGCGCACGTCCGTCCCCACGCCCCGGCCCGCGCGCACGACGCGCTCAAACACGATCGACGTGGCCGGGGTGCAGTACGACTCCGCCCTCTCCTCCCGGTATTGACGCTAACAAACTAGCTAGCCAACGCACTAACTAATCCATGCACACACACGGTGACATCCATGCACACACACGCTACACATACACGCACACGGCTTATGCTAACATTCACCCCCTAAGCCGTGACTGTGCCGCCCATCCCGACATACAGGACACCGGCCTCTCGTCGACTGCCACGGAGAACGCCCTTCTTCATCTCCGGCGACACACGCCGCAGCTTCTCTTCCTGGCGCACCAACGGCCTTGATTCCCTCGAGCTCAAACTCGACTCCGGGCACTGCCATTACAACGTACACGGGGGTTTTATACCCAGGGACGCGTCGGGCACGCACCCACGTCCCAGCCCACGTCGAGCGCCCGTCCCGTCCGCTCTGCCCGCGCCCCCTCCGACATGCACGCACACGTCTGGGCGCGGCGAGCACACGATGGACCAGCTCAACGCGCACACCCCCGCTCGCCAACGGCCACCCTACACCACGGTCCCGCCACGCCTGACACGCCCGGCGCGCGCCCATACACGCGCCTGACGCATCCGACACGACCGCCGCGGCTCTGTGCCACGCGCCTCCACCGTTGTCGCGCCGAGCCGCCACGACGCGCTCGCCGTGCCGTCGTCGTCGTTGAAGCCGCCACCACGCAGGTCCTCCACGGCCTCCTCACCGTGCCGCCGCAGCCACCGCGGCCTCCTCGCCGCGCCGCGAACCTCCATAGGCCGACACACGGCCCGGAGCATCGCGCAGCCGCCGACGAACGCCGCCACCGCCGGCACGCCTCCGGCAAGAAGAACGACGCCCAAGATGAACCAGCTCATGATACCAATTGTTGTTGCCAAACAGCAACCCTAGCTACCTCTCCCTCTCAACTCACTCGCTCGAACAAGAAAGAAGAAAGGAGATGAACACAGTGGACACAAGTTTTTCCGGCCGGCGCACGAACGCCGCCATGGACGCACGAACGCCCGAATCTTTCTTCTCTTTGCAATGTCTACATGGTGCTCACACCGATCAGCGACTCAATACACAAAGGCGAAGTGCCTTTATACGCACAGACGCGCGGCGCCCTGGCCACCTCGCGCACTCGCGCACGTCCGTCCCCACGCCCCGGCCCGCGCGCACGACGCGCTCAAACACGATCGACGCGGCCGGGGTGCAGTACGACTCCGCCCTCTCCTCCCGGTATTGACGCTAACAAACTAGCTAGCCAACGCACTAACTAATCCATGCACACACACGGTGACATCCATGCACACACACGCTACACATACACGCACACGGCTTATGCTAACAAAGGGGTTATAGCATGGGGGCATCACCCATCCAAACACTAGGGCTAGAAAACCTAGCCAATCTAGCTAATTCAAGTGCTACTGCATTTGCTTTGCGGGGACAGTGCTCAAAAGTAACATATGCAAATTCGGTCGACATATCATAACAATCGTCGAATACAACAGCCGCCACGCCAAAGTTACCACCCTCGCTCATAGTGTTGATTACGTCGAGGTTATCAAAGTTGAAAAGAACCCTATTGCAACCAATGGATAGGGTCAAATTGAGGCCATACCGTTGTGCCATGGCTTATGCTGTCAGGATGTCGACGCAATACTCGATCTTGTTATTTCCTGCTGCGAGCAAACTTCCCTTGCTATCTCTCACCACCGCTCCCTAGCAATGTTTTAAATAGCGGGCTATTGAAAATAGCGGAGGGCTCTCCAAATCAGCTATAGCGGGTTATAGCGGAGCTATAGCGGGTTATAGCGGGCTATTTGTGAAGACGACAATTTAGCGGCACCCTGCTGAAAAGGCTATATAGCGGGCTATAGCGGAGCTATAGCCAGCTATTTAAAACTATGCTCCCTAGAGGGAGTCCGCGTCAAACGTTGCGCCAATGTTTAGCTTGACATAAGCACGTAGTGGCTTAGACCAGCCCTCTCTCTTCATCTTAGTTTTCGGTGAATGAGACTGCAAAAAGTTAGCTGCAAGTACTCGGGTAGCCATACTAACTTGCAAAGGAGTATGAACTTGCTCTCCATGCACCATTTCCTGCCTTTCCAACCACAAGTACCATGTCCCTGTCGCTATCGTCTCGTGAAATTTGCTCTGGCCCAGAACCGAAACCTCCTCATCAGGAATAGACAGTAGATGTTGAAGCACAGCTTCTCCAGCATAGTTGAGCGAACATGCCCTAGCAATGACATCGTCGATTCCCAGCAGTTTTGAAACTTCCTTGGCTTTGGCACATTAAAAAAACGTATGCTTGGTATTCTCTGCACCTTGATTGCAAGAAGGACATTGAGGAGGGACCTTTATATATCTATCTGCAAGGTTGGCACGACAGGGTAATGCACCATGTAGCATTCTCCATAAATAGATCTTTACCTTTGCAGGACAATGCATTTTCCACAATGTGTCCCAAATCGGATTGGTAGTAGTAGCACCCATACCATTGTCCTCTCTAGCTTATGACCAAACTGATGATTTGTAGCGACCCGACCCAATACGGTCAAGTCTCTGTGTATCTGTACCATCCCAAGATCATGCTGGCACACACAGTACATCAATTTATATATCAAAGTTCAATCACACCTGGTTTATTACATCGAAATCTCATATAGAGTCTTTATTACAAAAATATAATAAATTAGCTGAAGGCCAACTCATGAGATCGATACTGCGGAAGACGTAGAAGATAGCGAGTCCATCCGACTCCAAGTGCATATCGCCAAGCGTAGAACGTTGCCTCACTCCTGGTCGGAATAAACCTCTGCAACATGAGACGTTGCAGCCGTGTAGGTCAGCATTTTGAATATGCCGGCAAAGTCACATGAGAAAAATACAGATGAAGTATCTATGCTACATGCATATATGGCTGGTGGGGCTCAAGTATACTTTTGCGAAAAGCTGATTTTTCCCTACAACAAAGGAGTCAAATGAAAAAAATTACTACAAAGGTTGGTTGTTAATGAGATGGTTCCGCCAACCAAATCTCATATCCCAAAATTATTAATAAAGCCACTCATTTATTTTAATTGTGTCGAGAGTTCCTGATAGTTTCAATCCCAGAGGCTCAACTTGTCCATAACCGGGGACACGGCTAATCAATTTGGTTTTGACTCTACAGAGTTTTGTGCACTTTACCCACAAGAATCGTTCCCTCCTTTTATGCCCTCGCACTGCCGGGTGTTTGAGGACGGGACGAACAAAACATGATCTTCCGAAGAGTTCCCCTGACCCATGTCCGGTGCCCATCCAACCCTACCGTTCGTCTACATCTGCTAGCACTGTCCCGGCCAAGGTCACAACTAAGGTCAATCAAGCCAGAGCCCATATTGACTTGTGGCTGCACAGGTAAGCTTCCGGTAGTGAAGTATCCATCCGTCTCTTCGAGCCTGGGTGAAGCTTTCCGCAAGATGTCATGGCGCTTCTCCATGCATCCCGGGGTAAACCACTGGAATCCCCAGGGTGCCCGTCAGTCCCTCCTCCACCCAGTGGTACATTGCATCATGAAGTCTTGAAGTCTTGAGTCTTGAGGTCTTGATCATAATTAACTCTCACAACCCCCATCAAAATTCTCTCAACCAACCCCATCTACTAAAGCGTAGCAAATAAAGTTTTATCGCAACCCGGGCATTGGTGTCAAGGGGATGGGGTTCTCCTACCTCATGATACTACTTGCAAGATCAACATTAACAATGTAACCTACTAGCATGCATGGTGGAAGGGTGGTATCTAATGCAAATAAAACATAGGTAAAAACAATGATCAAAGTGACTTGCCTTCCTAAAGATCTTGAAACTCTAATGACTCGTAAAAACAGGCTTTGCACTCCGGATGATCTAACAAAACAAACAAGTTACACACAATAAGAAATTCATCCTAATAATAATAAAACAGCAAGTATAACTAATAATAAAACAATCAAAGAAAACAAAGGCAAAAACCAAAGAAAACTCCAAATCACACAAAGAGAACTATAGTGCTAAACTACACCACAACAATTAGCTTTCTGTCCTAAATAAAGTTTTTAACAGAAAGAAAAACTAATACAACTAATTTAACAGAAAGTAATTAGCTAAATTATTTACTAGCAAAAAAGAAAGTAATTAAAAGGCTATTCTAATACTAAAGTTATTAGGAACTAAGTTATAGCACTAATATATCTAAAACAAAATTTTAATTACTTAGAAAAATATTAGTTTGATAACTTATCAGAAAGTTTTATTAAAACTTTCTAAGTGGCAAAAATAATTACTTTAAAAATAAAAGAAACTAATTAATTGTACTACTAAACATGCAATTACTAGTTCTGTTTTAAAACTACCATAAACAGAATTAAAAATATACTAAAAAATAGTTTTCTAAGTTTTATAGTTAAACAAAACTACAACTAAACAGGAGCAAAAAGAATCAATTTAAAACCTATTTTAAAACTCAAGATATGGCCAAAATAGTGATTCAAACAAATTTGAGCAAATTCAAATTTAAAAAATTTCAAACATGTCCAAACTTTGCATCTACAGAAACTTTATAAAATTATTGATCTAATGCAAAAAGAATCACTCAAAAACATTAAATAACCTAAAAGATCTATGCAAAACAAAATCGAAACAAATCTGAAATTTGCAACAGATACTAAAAAAAAGAAAAAAAAACTACGGGACGGCTAAGCGCTACGTGGCCGAGCCTGATTGGCTAGGGGTGTGTGCGACAGAAGCTAACGTGCGGACACCCGATCTATAACAGAAAACGATTCACGGCCAAAATAAAAAAAATGAGATCTAATCTAGGGCGTGGATTACAGATCCAACGCTGGAGGGAAGGTCCAAGGCTCACAGCGGTGGCGACGAACTCCGGCGAGGGCTCCGGCTTCGGTGCTTGATGGCAACGGTGCTCCGGTGGGTCTCCGGCGACAGCGAAGGCAGCGGACGAGGGCGGCAGTGAGATTGGTGGTAGTGGCAGGGGTCGGGGAGAGGTGTAGGCGGCGGAGCGAGCTCGAGGGTGGCGGCGGCAGAGGCGAGCTCCGGTGAGGATGGTGTGGTGAGAGGAGGGCGTCGGGGAGAGGGGTCATGGGTGGAATCGAGCGAGGGGAGCTCGCTTATATAGGGGGGGCCTGGCTTGGGGCAGGGGGCTCGCCAGAATGGCAGGGAGCGCGAGGGGATCCAATGCCGCGGCAGCGCCGGCGAGGGAAGGAAGGGAATCGGGAGAGGGAGGATGGTGACCGCAGCGCGCTACGGTCAGTCGGGTGGGACCGGGCATCAGTGAGAGAGAGGGAGCGGGATCTGGATCGGGCGGCCGGATCCTTAGGGATTCGGCTCGCGCGTGCGCTGCTGGGCCGAATCTCATAGTGAGCCTGCGCTGGGATTTCCTAATAAAGGAAAATTTATTTCCTAATTCAATTAAAAGAAAAAATAAAAGCAGGAAAATAAAAATATCCTATAGAGAAAATATATACCAAAATGATCAGGAGAAAATATCCTAAAACATGAACTATTTTCCGGGGCAAAATAAAAACTTAAAAAAACATTTTTTTGAAAATTCAAATAAAAGGCAAATTTGACTTTCAAATATTTTGGCATTATTTCTTCTGACTTTTTGGTTTGTCATGCTACCTCCTCTCATACTTTTTGATCAAAGTATTTTGTCAGAGAATTTTGAATATAATTCAAATGCCATTTTGAAGTGAAGTCAATTTTGAATGGAAAAAATCCAAATTCCACTCAAATTTCAATCAAGATGCATAGATGGTTAGCTATAATTGTAAAACATTCCAAATTGAAAATTTGGGGTGTTACATGATTCCACTATGCGTGGTTGGCGGTTTTGACGAAAAACCACGAGTTTTTGTTAAACTCCATGCTATAAAATCTGGGTAAAATATGTCATTTCATGTGTTGGTAGAGGAATTTCCAGTATCCTTCACGCTTCAACCGTCCAAAACTTCTGGCATACAAGATGTTGATCCCATAGTACTGTTGCAGGGTTGATAAGGTCACAAATTTAGTTAACAATTGATCCCCATGCCTAGTAATCACCATTCTATTTGGAGATTGCGGAATCCAAGTATCTCTCCAAATTTTTATATTCTGCCCGTCATCAGCTCTCCGCACACGGCCATGTTTAATTGTGTTAACTCCTGCCGTAATACTCTGCCAAGTATAAGACGATTTTAATCTTTAGAGTAGCATTGAGAAAATCTCCATCAGGAAAGTATTTGGCTCTCAAAATGGGAGCACGCAAGAAATCATGATTATCAATTAACCGTCAGGCTTATTTCGCAAGAATACCCCCAGACCTCCCAGAAGGCGGTAGAATATGCCATTCGTAATCATTACCACATGAAAAATGGTTAAGATCACGTGTTGGGAAGTCACGCTTACCACACTCAGAAATGGCCACAAAGTCCAAAGTATGATCCCTAACACAATCGGAAATATGTTTATATTTAGTCAAGTCACCAAGACCTCTGCTATTCCAAAACATTCCTCTCATGATGAACCTTTTTTTATGTTTGGAGACATTTGCCTTCTTAGTTGGACGTCCCTTTTTGTTACCTGAATTAGACTTGTTCTTACGTACTGACGCGACGAGCTCACATAGCATAGTGTCACGCGCGGTATCTTCCAAGTCTACTTCAGTTGTGTCTTTAATCAGGTGGGAGAGGAGCTTGCCTTCATGGTTGGCATCAGACTCCTCATCCTCCTCATCTGACACTAAGGGGTCCACAAATATAGGCGATTTAGGAGCAACCGTAAGCCGGTCGAACTCCACTTGCTTATGAGCCTTAACAGAAAAGTCTACCGCTTTTTCATTTCGTCCTAATGAGATACCAAGACTAGCAATATTTGAAGAAACTTTGGCTTTATCAAAAGACAGAAAAGATTTGCGAGCAGAAGTACCTTCAAAGTCGAGGTTACGAGAGGCCGTTCTGCGCATGGCCTTCCGCATGGAGTCCTTGTCAGTAGCTGAAGCGCCGTCAGCACTAACGAGGTGGCGGCCGCTGCGTCTGAGAGGTGTTAGTGTGGACTCCGCAGCAGCAAGTGTCCCGGAGACCCTGAAAGGCGGTGTAGATGGGTCCGACGAAGATGTCGAAGACCGTGTGGGCTGCATCTCGCCCTCCTCCGCCTCGATCGCCCCAGTAGTCGACGCCCCTCCAGGCGAGCATGGCGCAGACGACAGCGCCCGGAGCTCCGCCATCGCCAGATCGTGATCAGCCCGCACAGCTGGGGAGAAGATCACTCCCCGTCGAGAAGGAGACTGCTGTCCGGCCGAAGTAAGCGGCGGTACATCCACCGCAGCGCCCTCCGATGATGTGCTCCTCTCCTGTGGTGGAAGCGACTCATCGCCTCGAAGCCGCACCGTCGGTAAAGCCGTAGAAGGTGCCGACAGAAGAGCCGACTCAGAATCATATGCCGACGTGGAAATGTTCCTTGGCGCCAAGTGCGCTGAAGCCGTGGTCGGTTCACCCAACGGCGGAGATCCCTGAGTAGTCTGCAACCCAGGCATAGGAGAAGTACGCCGATGTGGGTTCGGCGGTGTAACAGCAATAAATTTCCCCGTCGCCGAAGGCCCAGAAGGAGCACCAGAAGGAGCAAGGGTGGCTATGGCAATCTGCATAGGTACCACTCCACCGGTGGTCGTAGTAGCCGACGTGGTGTTAGACGAGGACGACGCTTTCGGTCTCTTGCTTGTATCATTAGCCCTCGTAGTGTCCTCTCTGTCAAGTCCCTTGTCGCTCTCAGGATCATCGTCGTGCTCCTAGATGCGAGGCATGAAGTTAGCATCAACACGGAAATCTGATTCTTCCAAACTATAGCGAAACTCATAACCCTTCTTCTGAACAACCACATCCGACGAGAGGGAATTAATAGTGCTCCTCTTAAAAGCATTGAGGTTAAGCACACCCACCTGTATTCGAACAATACCTCTGCGGCGCAAACAAAGTAGGTCCACATCGATAGTGGCGCCAATGACAGAACCAACTGCCCAAAGACCCAAGAAGTGTCGAAGCGCATGAGGTACCCCATGAACATGCACCCAAGTAGGAATCAACTCGAAATGGTGCGGTATCTCCTCTGAGTGCCAAGCCTTGAACTCCAAAGTGACATTGTGCAATTTGATGAAAACCGTAAACCCAGTTACTCTCAGGAGCACCTCATCACTGGGGAACGACATGAGAAAAGCATTATGTCCATGAGGAATAGCCTTCCAGGTCCACTGATGCTGATATTGCGCAATCTTGGCAACCTCAGCCTCAACAATACTGGAAGTGATAGAGCCACCAGACATCGTGACTAGTGCCGTTGGAGAAATCTGTGGAGCAAGATCTTCCCTGCAGACATTGTCAGGCATCTGAAAGAAGGCCATGTTCTCAGTACCATAGCCACAAAGCATCGCCGCCGGCTTCGGCATCTTAAGTGCAGGGCACCGACGCAAGGTCATCGGATGGTTCGACTTGTTACATATGAAACAATATTGCTGTGTCTCGCAATCTTCAGCCTGATGTCCCGCAGACTGGCATTTGGTGCACCACAACTTTTTAGGCGCTGTACCCACACCGTCAGACCCTGTTGATTGCATCGGAAGTTGATGCTGAATCGGTACCATCTGACCTTGGACTGCTGTCATGGAAGTTGCAGGAACGAGAGCCGGTGTCCCCTGCAGCCCTTGGGAAGACAGAGCGGTGGTGGCGACAGCGATTGTAGGAGCCACCCCCGACTGGTATTTGGGGCGTCCTCCCTTGCCACCCTTCGGCTTACGAGGGCGTGCATTCGCTGCCCGCTCAACGGCCGCTTTGTACGCCGGCCCAGCGTTGAAAGCAATCTGCTACATGCCAACTGGAGGTCCTTGTTGCTGTTGCAGAGGTGTACCAGGCGGTTGATAAGAGAACACCACGGGCTGCTACTGCTGCACATATCCTGTCGGAGGTTGAAAGAACAGCTGCTGCTGGTAACCGGGTGCAAACTGCTGCGGAAAATTCATGTGATATAGTTGCTGTTGTTGCACCGGCGCCTGATAGGGAGCCTGAAGCGAAGGCGTCACCATATTCCCCGCCGGTGCCATCGGCTGCGTCGGCAGGACCAGAGGGAACACACCAGGAGCAAAGCCCGGTGCACCACCAGACGAAGAGACATCAGGTGGCTGAGAAGTGGTGGGGTTCGGCCGGCTGTGGTGGCCAGAGCTGGGACCGGTCGACGCGGTCGCTTCACCACGCGTCATAGCCAGAGAGCGCACGACGACCGCGAAAGAACGAGAGAGATTAGGGTTTCCCCCTTGCCTATTCCTATTCCACAAATGCCAAAGCCAACGGTTGAGATTAACCATACGTAATGGACGTCTAGGATCAGTCATACCAGGATTAGGATCTGGCCCCGGCGTGAGAACCGGATCAGGCGATCGAGACTTAGTTGTCGAGGATCCCTTCCCACGCGCCTGAAGCGGTGATGGCATCGGTGACCTGCGCTGCGATGAGGCCGCCACCGCACCAAGGCCGGCAGGCATCATGACATCGCCCATCATACGAGGAGGAGACACTCTAGGAGGTGGAATGGGTCCGATCCAGGGCTTAAAAAATCCTAGACGACACCGGCACCCCAACAGCCCCTCGTCCATCCTTTGCCGACGCCATGGATGAACTCGCAGGCCCAATCGACATGTTCTCCACGTCCTTCTCCTCACTACGCACATGAGCACATGCCCGTCTAGATGAGGGTTGCTCCCACACCCTTGACGCTGGAGTCGGGTAGCCGATGTCCGCCCAAAACTCTGTAGAAAGAGAAGTTGCGACTTTCTACCTTAATTGATACTCTCGATAAAATCGCGGAGGCGAGGCCCCTTTCTGCCATGGAGATTGAGCAAAAAAGTCATCTCAATGAGCAGCTAGCCCGTCTCCTACGCGAGGAGGAAATTAAATGGTACCAAAGGTGTAAGACGGACTCGCTTGTCCTAGGTGATGATAATACGAAATACTTTCAAATGTTGGCGAATGGCAGACATAGAAAGAAACGTATCTTCGCTCTAGATCAGGACGAGGGTCGGATCGAGGGGGACGCCTCACTAAAGAACTTCATTACTAAGTATTACAAAGAACTTTTTGGTCCATCAGCGGATACAACTCTCGAGATGGATGAGTCTATTTGTCATGACATTCATCAAGTTTCAGCTGCGGAAAATGATTTCCTAACCTCTCCATTCTCTGAGGAGGAAATTCGGACTGCGGTGTCTCAGATGGAACATAACAAGTCTCCGGGTCCGGATGGTTTTCCGGCGGAGTTCTATCAAAGTTTTTGGGAAATGATAAAATCAGACTTGGTTCAGTTGTTTAATGAACTACATGCTCACAAACTTGACATCTCCCGTTTAAATTTTGGGGAAATTATTCTTCTACCTAAGACGAAAGATGGTAGTCGGATTCAACAATATAGACCGATTTGCTTACTAAACGTAAGCTTTAAAATCTTCACCAAGGTTGCGACTAACCGGCTGAACGGGGTGGCAGACCATGTAGTCAAACCCACCCAAACAGCTTTCATGCAAGGACGGAACATATTGGATGGTGTTGCTGTTCTACATGAAACAGTCCACGAGCTTCATCATAAAAAGTTGAATGGAGTCATATTTAAAATTGACTTCGAAAAAACTTATGACAAAGTGAAATGGCCCTTTCTGTTGCAAACATTACGCATGAAGGGGTTTTCCGATACATGGTGTCGATGGGTAGAGAGTTTCGTGTCCGGAGGTAGTGTGGCCATCAAGGTAAATGATGATGTGGGCAACTACTTTCAAACTAGGAAGGGGCTTCGTCAATGGGACCCCGCATCCCCTATTTTGTTCAAAATCATGGCTGATATGCTAGCTACCCTTGTTGAGAGGGCCAAGATAGCCGGTCAAGTCACCGGTGTCATTCCTCATTTGGTAGAGGGAGGTCTATCTATTTTACAATATGCGGATGATACCATTCTGTTTTTGGATCATGATTTAGAAAAATCCAGAAACCTTAAATTGTTGTTATGTGCTTTTGAGGAACTCTCTGGACTCAAAATTAATTGTCATAAGAGTGAACTCTTCTGCTTCAGCGAGGCCGCAGAAGTAGCACAAGACTATTCCGTAATCTTTGGCTGTCAACTCGGACAATTTCCGATTCGTTACCTGGGTATTCCCATCCATTATCAGCGCTTGACTATTGCTGAATGGAAGGATGTAGAAGTGAGACTGGAGAAACGCCTCGCCAGTTGGAAGGCCAAACTCTTGTCCTATGGGGGTCGATTAATTTTGATCAACTCGGTCCTCACCAATATGGTTCTTTACATGCTATCATTCTTCCATCTACCAAAAGGAGTGCTTCAGCATCTAGATTACTTTAGATCAAGATTTTTTTGGCAGAGTGATAATGAAACCAAGAAATATCGTCTGGCTAGGTGGAACGTATTATGTCATCCTAAAAGCCAAGGGGGTCTTGGAATCCAGGACCTTGAGATTAAAAAACATTGCACTTCTCAGCAAATGGGTGTATAAACTACTCACTGAGAATGGTGTTTGGCAGGAAATCATTCGTAATAAATACGTGGGTTCCAAAGCAATATCCCAAGTGTACTGGAAACCTGGTGATTCTCATTTCTGGAGTGGGGTGATGAAAGCTAAAGAATTCTTTTTCCAATTTGGAACGTTCTCGGTCAGGGACGGCTCCCAAATCCGTTTCTGGGAAGATACCTGGTTGGGGACCAATTCCTTAAGTGTGCAATACCCAAGCTTGTACCGGATAGTTAGACATAAGTTTGTCACTATCAAACAAGTTTTGGGTCAGGAAAATCCGGATATTTCTTTTCGTAGGGATCTTATAGGACCTCGTTTGGCAGCATGGAATGAATTGCTCATCCGTCTGGGGGCCATCCAGCTGTCGGAGGAACCGGATATCTTTAGATGGAGATTGCATCAGAATGGCAAGTTTTCGGTCAAGTCCATGTATGATGCACTGGTCCATAACGAGGTTCCGATAGATAACAGGAAATTGTGGAAGCTAAAAATCCCTCTAAAAGTGAAGATATTCCTATGGTTTCTCAATAGAGGGGTGATCTTAACTAGGGATAATTTGGCACGACGAAACTGGCAAGGGTGCAAAAAATGTGTTTTCTGCCATCATGATGAGTCCATTAAACACCTATTTTTTGAATGCAAGTTTGCGCGGTCTGTATGGGCCATTGTCCAAATAGCTTCGAATCTTTATCCCCCACGTAGTGGACGGAATATGTTCGGCAATTGGTTGAGGGGAATAGATAAACAATTTTCTGCACACATTCTTGTGGGGGCGGCCGCCTTATGTTGGGCTCTGTGGCTCACCAGGAATGACATTGTTTTTAACCATAAATGTGTTTCATCTCCTATGCAGGTTATTCATATATGTTCGCGATGGCTCCGTATGTGGTCTATCCTGCAGAGGTCGGAGGACAGGGACCTTTTTATGATGGCGTCTACTCAGCTGGAGCGTTCAGCCAGGGAGGTTTTCTACCCCCATGGATGGCGGTGTGATCTTCGGATAGGATAGGTCACATCATAGGCTGGCTTTATTATGAGTTTGTCGTAGTGGCTGTTTGAGCCTTCTCTTTTTCCTTTTTTGACGTTTTGGACTTGTTGGCTGTGTGCATCTTGTTATGCAGAGGCCGGGCGTTCTATGATGCGATTGTATCAACTCGATATTTCAATTCAATGAAAAGCCCTTTATCAAAAAAAGGCTTATTTCGCAAGCAAATCAAGAATAAAACAGTGTAGGTCACGAAATCCCATCCCTCCTTTCTTCTTTGGCACACACATTTCCCACCAGGCGAACCAATGCATTCTTTCATGGTTAGCATCATCTCCCCACCAAAACTGTGTCATCGCGTCAACGATTCCTTTCAAGAGTTTTTATTAGTAATTTCAAAGATCAACATTGCATATGATGGTACAACTTATGCAACTGATTTTAGTAGAATCTCCTTATCGCGTGAGGATAGGCATCTTTCCTTCCAGCCATTCATTCTCTAGATTAGACGTTCAACCAAATACTGGAAGTAGTCACTTTTATCCAACCCTATCGTCGCTGGGAGGCCTAGGTATTTGTCATTTAAGGCCTCTGTCATAATATTCAACGTAGAACAAACTTGTGCCTTCATGTTAACATCAGTGTTGATATTAAAAAAGACAGTTGATCGGTTAACACTCGCCAACTATCTAGAGGCCAAGAAATAAGCATCCATGATTGACTTCAAACATTCAACATTCTAGGAGTTGGCTTTCCACAAGATCAACGAATAATTACGAGCACTTTTCGCACGAGTAAACAATCTCGGCAGTCCCTTCGTACAGAGCAAAAAAAGATAGGGGGAGAGCCCCCCCCCCCCCCCAAGCCCTCTTGTTGGTTTGAAGCTTTTAGGGTTCTTCATAGTTGAATTGTACCCTATACCCCACTGATGTCACACACATCATGTGACGCCCCTGCTCGACCATGCACTAATCATACACACAAATGTGCACGCTCGAGATCAGAGACTCACGGGAAGATATCACAACACAACTCTAAACTGAAATTAACATAAATCTTCATATTACAAACCAGGGGTCACGAGGACCCGAATACATAAGTCATACACACAAATAATATCTGGGTACAGACATAGTTAGTCAAGTTTGCCTTAAGAAGGCTAGCACAAACAACGACACTAGATCGAAAAGGCGAAGGCCTCCTGCCTAGGGCCTCCGAACTACTCCTGGTCGGCTAGCTCAACCCAGTAGTACGTGCCTCCGGGACTCTCCTAGTAGTAAGCTCCTGCGGTGGTGTCTGGCTCCGGGACTCCATCGTCCGATCGCATCAAGCGGGTATGGGGAAAAAAGTAGCAAAGCAACCGTGAGTACTCATCCAAAGTACTCGCAAGACTTACATCAAAACTATGCAAAGTATGCATTGGTATCAAAGGAATGGGGCTATATCTTTGGACTAAACTGCAGAATGCTAGAATAGAGGGGGAGAAGCCTAGCCTATCGAAGACTAGCATCTTGAAGCAATCTTGCAGCATCAGAAGAGAGTAGAACACAGTAGCATATAATAGTGGTTATATAATAGCAACGCCCTGAGATCCTTCCTCAACTCCCAATGAGAAAGAGATCCCGAGAGTAGTATTAATAGTTTAATATTGAATCAGCATCAGTTTGTAGTTGTAGTGGATCAGGATACAACTCCGAGCGTCTTGTTACCGTGGACACGACTATTCGAATAGATCACTTCCCTGCAGGGGTGCACTACTGTTACCCAACACTCTCGATTACATCTAGCCGGACACACTTGCTGGGTGATGCCCGGCCTCGGGTAATCGACACGACGCAGTCCTACCTAGGCTCAGCAGAGAGGTCAACACATCGGTCTAAATCCTAAGTGCGAAGGGGTCTTGGGCCCATCGCCCTCTGCACTCCAACACGTTGCGAGACTGGCCGGGGCCCAGGCGCGACACTGTATACACAAGTGACGTAACCAGTCTACCCCAGCAATCAGCCCGCATCTCTGAACGGTGACATCTGAAGAGATTTTGGGAGAAGCAATGACGTAGAGGGCCCCATAAACCATTATCCCACGTGGTGGTAGTGCTTATAAGGCCAGCGGCCTACTCAGATCAAATACCCAAATCCGTTAGGCATATTTAGTAACTCGCAGAGGTGATCAGGATTCCGGTCGCTCCAACTTGGAAACACACGGATCACGAACAGGGACCAGGCCCACCTCTCTCCTAGGTGGTATCCACCTGCCCTGTCATTCCGTGACAATATCGCTCACAGGTACCCCTTGGGGCCGATCCGACTTTATCATATGACAGTAGTAAGGTCAAAATACCCGTGTGTCCAAAGCATCGAGATGGAACCCGAGGAATCACCCTCGATGGATTCCCACTAGAGGTATCAGTCAAGGTGAACCCGGAGGAATCACCCTCGATGGATTCACACAAGAGGAGTTGCACGACAGAAGCTATATCGGAGGTGATGAAAGAGGAATCACCCTCGGTAACCCACAACCGGATAGCTATTCTACAGAGGCATCATCGGAAGTGAGATAAGAGGTATCACCCTCAGCACTCGGTGATAGCTCTGCAGAGTCGAACAACTTAGTGGGAATGTGCGGTGATGTGTTGGTCTCTGTCCGTCGATCATACTGATCGAGTCATCGATGGAAAAGCGTAGCAACAAGGACAAGGGTGTGGGGCCATAGGTGTATCACTAACCAACCTATACTAAGCATATAGGATAACAGGTAAAGTATCAACAACAGGTTACAAATCCAGGCTATGCATCAGAATAGGAACTATCGGAACAGTAGCACGGGCAATTCTAATGCCAGAATAAGAGGGAAAGAATAGGCGATATCTGGATGATCAAGGGGGTTTGCTTGCTTGGAAGCTCTGCTGAGAGGGGCTGGTCGTCTGAAGGCTGCTTGCTGGAGCGTAGTCGTACTCAGCTGTGTCGGCGGCGGTCTCGGCGTCTATCGGGAGAGAAGGAGGGGGAAGAAACAATAAATTCACGGTAATAATGCAACAGTGATGCATGACATGCCTAAATGATATGCAGAGGTGATATATTGCCTATCTAATTGTTTTAGATAATTTAGGAATTTATTTGGATTTATTTTATCAAGGTCATGCACTATTCATTTATCGAAAACAGGCAAAAAGCTCCATGCTCACCTAGATAGGAGTGATGGTCAAGCATTTTGATCACATATTCGGAATCGTCATATTTTTCTGATCATTTTTCATATATAAATTATTTTCATCCGAGTTACGGTTTAATTAATATGATTTTTCAAAGTTTTAATCATTTTTTGGAATTTCTGAAATTATTTATTTTGAATTATCCAAAACAGTGGCCAATGATGTCAGCATGACATCAGCGGTCAAACCCGGCTGACCAGAGTCAAACCTGACCAGTGGGTCCCACTGGTTAGTGACTCACTTAATTAAACAGAGGTTAATTTAACTAACTAACCTAATTAGCTAGTGGGACCCCTATGTCAGTGTCTAATTAAATTACCAGGTTAACTTTTAAATTCAAATTAGTTTAATTACACGCGGGGCCCACAAGTCAGTGTCACTGAGCTGCCCAGTCAGCACAGTTGACTAGTCAACCCAGTCAACGGGGCCAATGGGGCCCAGCGGTCAGTGGCACAGGGGGCCCCACATGTCGGGCCACGTCGGAGTCATCAGCGCCGTCACCGGAGTTGCTCCGGCGACCAAATTTTGCGGTGGCGCGCACGGGAGGTGCTCGGGTTTCATCCACAGAGTGCCAAATCGAGCGGGGAAGGGTGCGTTCGAACATGCCGTCGACGGCGCGTCGAACGGTGGCGGTGGCGTCGTCTGGGGTGGCCTATAACGACGACGGCGAGCTGCTCGGCAGACGCCAGAATCGGGCGATGGCGGATCCGGCGACGTACGGCACGGCAAGCGGTGTGGCAGGGCGCGTTGGAGTCCTACGAGCTCCAGGAGCTCGACTCTGAGCTCGTACGGGTGTGACGGCAACTACGGCTACGACGGCGAGCTCATCGGTGGTGGCGGGTTTGGGCATGGCAAATGCGGCGAGCTACGACGCGGAGCGGGGCAGGAAAGAGGGGAGATCGATGCAGTTGCTCACCTTGAGCCTGCAGGTGTGCTCAAGCGGGCTCGGGAAGGATCAGCGGCGGTGAATCGACGATAGAAATGATGGTGACCGAAGATGAAGAAGACGAGTTAGGGCGGCGATGCAGGGATCCTCGACTCACGTGTGTGGACGGGGATGAAGTAGTCGACGAAGGCGAGTCTAGTGGACGGGTCGAAGAGGCGGACGGAGCGCGATGGCCGTGAGCTTCACGGCGGTGCAGACATGGCGGCGTCGGCGAGCTCAAATGCGAGCAAGGGAAAGAGCGAGGAGGATTCTGAGGGGGCTAGGGTTTGCGGGGGAGGGAGAGGCGCTCGGGGATGCCCTTATCCACTCGAGGGAGCCGCTGGATGGCCGACAGCGCATCCATCGGCGCTTGGGTGCGCGCGCGCGCTGACAGCTGCCGGAGGAGGGAGACGACCTGTGCAGTTGGGCTAGGCTGCACTGTGCTACTCAAAGCCCAGTTGCACAGTGAGGTTTTACCGATTTTCTTTTTCATTTTCTGTTTTCTATTTTCATTTCTGTTTTGTAAAATGTTTGGCTACAATTTGGCTTTTGTAAAATAGGTGATTTAGCTCAATAATTACAGTGCAATATTAACTACTACCAGAAATTGGTTTGGAGATAATATGATTTCATTTGATTTCTAATTAATTAATTTGGCAATTAAAAGTGTTGTATTCGTACTGTTAGAAGTGTTAGTGCTCATTTTTAAGTTGATGGTGATGTTGTTTTTCTTAACATAATTAGTTATGGATTATTTGCTATTTAATGAATATTATAGTTTTCAAATTTGAACAACTTTTTATTTAAATTTAAATTTGACTTTCAATTTGAAATGGAATTTGAAATGAGATATGATTTAAATGATGATCAAGCACTGTTGATCATGATGACTTGGCATATCAAAAGGGTGATCACTGTAGCTATTACATGGAGATGTTACAATTCTCCTCCTCTAAAAGAAATTCTCGTCCCGAGAATTAGGAGGCAGACTGAAAGAAAACGGGGTATTCTTCACGAAGACGATCATCACGTTCCCAAGTGGCTTCATCTTCAGAATGATTCGACCACTGAACTTTAAGGAACTTGACTGCCTTCTGACGGGTCCGTCGTTCAGCTTGATCAAGAATGCGGATCGGGTACTCTTGATAAGAAAGATCATATCGCAATTCAAGCATTTCATGATCCACTGCTCGGATAGGATCCTTTAGGCAGCGACGAAGTTGTGACACATGAAAGACATCATGCACTTGAGAAAGATTCGGTGGCAATTCCAATTGGTATGCCACTTCTCCACGTCTTGCGAGAATACGGAACGGGCCAATGTAGCGAGGAGCTAACTTGCCCATAATCCTAAAACGATGAGTGCCCTTCATCGGAGTGACACGAAGGTATGCTTGCTCGCCAGGTTGATAAACCATTACCTGGTGTTTGCGATCATAATTGCTCTTCTGACAAGGCTGAGCAGTTTTCAAATGTTCACGAACAATGCGGACTTGTTCTTTAGCTTGTTGAATAATGTCCAGACCAAAGAGTGATCGTTCCCCAGTTTCTGACCAATTCAGAGGGGTTCGGCACTTACGTCCATAGAGAACTTCAAAGGGTGCCATCTTCAAACTAGCCTGATAGCTATTGTTGTAAGAGAATTCAGCATACGGGAGAGATTCCTCCCATTTCTTACCAAATGAGATGACACAAGCTCGAAGCATGTCTTCAAGCACTTGGTTAACTCGTTCAACTTGACCCTGAGACTGGGGGTGAAAGGCGGTGCTGAAGGACAGGTGAGTTCCCATAGCTTCTTGGAAACTTTCCCAGAATCTGGAGGTAAAGAGGCTGCCATGATCTGAACTGATCTCTAACGGAACACCATGGAGTGACACAATTCTGGAAACATACAAATCTGCTAACTGACTAGCAGTGATCGTCTCCTTGACTGGCAGAAAGTGAGCCACCTTAGAGAATCGGTCAATGAAGACAAAGATAGCATCATGACCCTTCTGAGATCTAGGAAAACCAGTAATGAAGTCCATTTCGACTTTGTCCCATTTCCATTCAGGAATAGCAAGTGGTTGCAGAGTTCCAGCGGGCCTTTGACATTCTGCTTTGATGTGACAGCAAACGTCACACTCGGCAACATATCGAGCAATGTCTCGCTTCATATTAGGCCACCAGAATCTCTATCGAATATCTTGGTACATCTTTGTGCTACCAGGGTGAATTGACAGAGGCGTGTCATGTGCTTCTTTCATAACCTGCGGGGTTACATCGTGGTTGTGAGTTGCAGGGACCACTAAGCGGCCTTTGAAGTACAAGGTGCCTTGGTTATCCAGGGAGAAGTCTAAGGGCTTTCCTTATGCAATATCACGCTTAATCTTATGGACTTCGGAGTCATACTTCTGCATGTTTCTGATGGTACGCTCGAGTTCTGGTTCAACAACCAAGGTATTGAGATGACCCTGTGGAACAATGTGAAGGTTCAACTTGCGAAGTTCTTCATAGAGAAGGGGTTGCGCTTGCTGAACCGTGAGGTTGTTGCAATAAGACTTGTGGCTCAAAGCATCGGCCATTACATTAGCCTTGCCAGGGGTATAAGAAATATCCATGTCATAGTCGGCTATTGTCTCGAGACATCTTTGTTGACGGAGGTTCAAATCTGGTTGAGTATACAGATATTTTAGGCTTTGGTGGTCCGTGTATATCTCGCAATGATTACCGAGAAGGTAATGTCGCCACAGCTTCAGAGGATAAATAACTGCTGCTAACTCGAGATCATGAGTTGGATACTTATCTTCGTGAGGACGCAACTGACGAGAGCCATAAGCAATCACTTTGCGGTCTTGCATTAGGACACATCCTAATCCTTGACGCGATGCGTCACAATATATCACAAAGTCCTTGCGAGTATCTGGGGGTGCTAGCACTGGGGCAGATGTCAACCTGTCCTTGAGTGTCTGAAAACTTTCTTGGCACTTTTCCGTCCACTCAAACTTCTTGCCTTTGTGAAGGAAATTGGTTAGTGGCTTAGCAATTTTGGAGAAGTTCTCGACGAAACGGCGGCAATAGCTGGCGAGACCGAGAAAACTTCTGACTTGCTTGACATTCTTTGGAGGAGTTCAGTCAAGAATAGCCTGAACTCGTTCTGGGTTAACAGCAATGCCATCCTTGGAAATCACATGTCCAAGATAAGTCACCTCAGATAACCAGAATTCACACTTAGAGTATTTGGCATACAGCTGGTGTTCTTGGAGTTTCTCCAATACAAGCCGAAGATGTTCGATTTGTTCTTCTTCTTTTTTGGAATATATAAGGATATCATCCAAATAAACCATGACGAATTTGTTGGGGTAGTCCATGAAGATATAGTTCATCAATCGAGAGAAAGTTGCTAGAGCATTAGTTAATCCAAAGGACACAGTGTACTCGTATGATCCATAACGAGTAACGAAAGCGGTCTTTGGAATATCCTCTTTACGAACTCGGATCTGATGGTAACCCAACCTTAAGTCGAGTTTAGAGAACACGGAGGATCCAGCAAGCTGATCATAAAGATCGTTGATCTGGGGAAGTGGATACTTATTCTTGATTGTAGCTTGGTTAATAGGCCGATAGTCCTGGACCAATCGATTAGATCCATCCTTCTTCTTAACGAAGAGAGAAGGTGCTCCTCAGGCAGAGCAACTTGGATGAATGAATCCTTTACGAAGAGACTTGTGGATTTCTTCCTTAAGCTCGAGAAGTTCATGCGGAGGCATTTTGTATGGACGCTTCGCAATAGGGGTAGTGCCAGGTTTTAGGTCGATGACGAACTCGACAGCTCTAACTGGGGGTATTCCTGGAAGTTCTTCTGGAAAGACGTCCGGAAAATCATGAACGGCTGGAACGTTCTCAATTCCCTCAAGAGGTGAAGCGTTCAAAGCATTCAGAGCATATATCTGAGCTTTCGCATTCCGGGTAATGCAGGCGGTGTAGTTCACTATCTCGTCGGAGGGGTGAAGGAGTTGGACGACTTTGGTGGCACAATTGATCGAAGCAATGTGAGCTTTCAACCAATCCATTCCCAGAATGAGGTCTATCGTGGAAGACTTCAGAACAACGGGGAAAGCAAGGAATTCTAATCCTTCAATTTCGACGGTGACGTTACGTGCCATCATATCAGCATGACAATGTGCCCCGGGAGTTTTAACGACTAATGGAGTATGCATCATTTCATATTGTATGCCATGCGTGAATGCAAATGCTCCAGAGATGAATGAATGTGATGCTCCTGAATCAAATAAAACAGAAGCGGGTACTGAGTTAACGAGAAGAGTACCCATCACAGTAGCAGGTTGATCCTGAACTTCTTCAATATCAATGTTGTAAGCATGTCCACGACCATAAGCAGAAGACCCAGTATTATAGTTGCGGGTCTGATTGTTGCCACGACCATTGCCACGGCCATTACGAGGAAGTGCCAACTGATTCTGATTCTGGTGGCAGTCCTTGGCAAGGTGACCTGGGCGGCGACACTTGAAACACAGACCATCTTTAGGACGAAGAGGGGCATTGGGTGGAGCAGCTTGAGCTCTGGGCTGCCTCGGTGGTGGAGGAGGCAGACGAGGTGCCGCATAGGAGGGCCATGGCGCAGGGGCAGTTGGACGATACATGCTGGTGGGAATCCAGATTTTACGCCTTTGTCCTGAGCTCGAAGATGAGCCAACATCACGGTGGCGCTTCTGTGACTCCATATGCTCAATCTAGGCGGTCTCAACCTGGATGGCCTTGTTCACCAGGGTGGCGAAGTCGGGGAAATCATGAACAACAAGTGCAAGCTTGAGGTCTGGGTGGAGCCCATTATAGAATTTCTCCTTCCTACGGGCATCAGTTGGAATGTCTTCTTCGACATAGCGGGACAGGTTAAGGAACTCCCGCTAATAAGCTTCGACAGTCTTATTGCCCTGAGTGAGGTTGCGAAACTCTGTCTTCTTCTGGTCCATGATTCCCTGAGGAATGTATCGGGCATGGAAAGCTGCCTGAAACTCTATCCAGGTAACGACTGTCCCAGCAGGTAGAGTTTGCTTGTGGGTGGACCACCATTGAGTAGCGGGGCCCTTCAAGAAGTAGGGCGCGAAGGTGACAAGGTTGGCAGGGGCGACATCGACAGATTCCATCTCATGGGTGATGTTGCGAAGCCAGTCATCAGCATCCAGTGGCTGTTCAGAGTTGCGAAAAACAGTGGGGTTGAGACGCACAAACTCCTACAGAGTTATTGAAGCAGGGTGCTGATTCTGAGCATTCTGGTGCAGAAACTGAGCCATGATTCTAGTCATGAACACATAGTTTAACTCAAACTGTTGCATCATAGCTGCCATATAGTCTGGTGGTGGTGGGTTTTCGGGAGCACGGCCATGACCACGACCACGGGCACCTGGCCTAACAATCCTGCTAAATTTCTACAGGGGGTAGTTTAGCAAAAGCAACTGTAAGTGTTTAGAGACAAACATGATGTAACACGACAATGAATAAGTGCAATAGATTCATAATAGTAGTCAATAAAGACATACAGATCCATTCACAGAGTTGGTTACATGCGGATAGCATAACTTTGTAAAATTAAACAGCTAGACATGCTAGGCGACGCGCAGGCACACGGTGAGGAATACACAACGGGACATAGCAAAGGCAATATCAACGTCGGAGAAAACCACTGAAACGGGGTAACTGCAGGTGGAGACGATGAGTGCTCATGGCAGAAAAGTCCTGCTCTCCGTGGGCAGTCTGATGCAGAACCCGGTCTCGAACTGGAAGAAGAGGTCCGCGTACGGGTGTGTGACCTCCAACAGCAGGCCAATCGATACCTGAAGGCATCTGAGTCCTACGTAGGTAAAGAATGTACTCTGGATGTATCCCTACATGAACAGCTGGCATCAACTGTGTCATAGCATGTGCAAGGAGCAAACAACTCGACGGCAAGAGCCCGGGTAGTGCGATCCAAAGCTGCATTGTGCTGTATCAAGATCTGCGAGTCATATCGACATGGCATGTAAGGAGGGTGGATAGTAGTGTTGTACCCAGTCTCATCTCCCGCAGGGGCATACAGAATGTAACAAAACTCTGAGTCGTCCAAGCGACTATGCTCGCCACGAAGACGTGCGGCAGCAGAGTGGGCAACGTCATGGACTGCCATGTCAATCGTCACGCCGATACTGTGAAAAGCATGCAACTCTGTGTCAGAGTCATCCCGCTGATCAAAGATACGAACATCGGCATGGTTCTGGTTGAACTCGCGGTAATCCCGGTTCGTAAGGGCATTTAGTATCGGTTCAACAACCGGCACTAAAGGGTTGGGACTAAAGCCCCCCCCCCCCTTTAGTCCCGGTTCATCACGGCCCGGGACCAAAGGCCCACCACGTGGCACGAGCCCGCGCCGGGGGCTGGGGGGCCTTTAGTCCCGGTTGGTGTTACCAATAGGGACTAAAAGGTATAGGGGTTTAGGGGGGGTGAATGCTTTATTTTTCCTTTTAATTTTGTGTTTTCCATTTAATTCTTTTTCATTTCTTTTTTTTATTTCAAACATATTTTACGCTACTACATACATATTGTACACGTCATGCATATATAAATAGAATTTCTCGTAGAACCAATCATATATATATCATAGAATTTCTCGTACAACCATATGCATGCGTGCATGCATACACATATATATACAATTTGGTACATATATACAATTTCTCCTACAATTTGTAGATAATTACATGCAGGCGTTAGGTGTAATGGTATTCTCCTTTGGGATGTATGACCTGGTCAACCAAAAATCCCGCAATTTCCTCTTGAAGTGCTCGTATGCGGTCCGTTGGTAGGAGCTTATCCCGCATCTCCGTCAGCTTTAAAGAAGGAGATCAAGATGAATATATTAGTTGTGTGTATATATATTAGATCATGATAAAAAAATTGTGGATAGTGTTCTGGCAAACGTACCCAAAGTTGTCTTTCAGATTTGCTCCTTTCGGACGTCATCATGCGAATGTGCTCACAAACGTAGTATGCACATAAATTATTCCCCTGCGCCTGGCTCATGCACTTTACGAGAATAGAATTCAATCAGATAATAATTAATCAAGCATGATAATGGTATTGAAACTAGAATTAAAGAGATGCGTGGATGTAGCTAGCTAGTACTACTTAATTACATACCCTGGGTCGCACCCATTTTAGCTCTTTTTTCCATTGGCCTGGGACCTGTTTGATGAAGCTTTCCCAAACTCTGCCCGGCAAAGAAAATGAATAAAGGAGTTATTAATTAGTTGATATCAGGAAATGAACTAAAGAGACTGACATAGTGCGATAATGATTGAAATTACCTGTCGACCATCCCCTTCATGATTAAGTAATCTTTAGGGTCTTTAAATAGTGAGTCCAGTACTCTAACTTTTCCCTCGTCAACTTCAATGATTAGCAGGATCCAGTGGAAATTGCATGCGCACACGTTTGTATAATTAAGCGGGCATGTGCATATAAAACTCATCAACTACACTTATTAACATCTAGCTAGTAAGCAAAATAGAATTTGTAGTACAAGACAGTAACACTCACCCGAAGTTGTAAGGAAATAAGATTTCTGGTTGGCTATTTAGTTGCTTCAAAAACTGTAGCAACATCTTCTCTGTCTCTTTTGGGTGACGTGTCCACACCTCTTCATCAATGGTATTTGGGTCAATGAACCCAATGCCATAGCGTCCATCTCTTTTCATTTCATAAATCTTCATTCTGCATAATACCACAGAAAAGAATACAGTGAGGATAATTACAGGCAATGAACGAGCACAGCTAGAGACTTAAATTACAGAAAGAAATCACTTACAGACAATGGCAACTGACGAGAGATTTGTCGAGTGTGTCTTGATTGAATAACTGAAAAATTTCTTGAAACTTAACCCACAAGTCTTTTGCATGGAAGTAATGCTCTTCCTTGACTTTCACCATGAGGGATTCTAGCCCCTTCTTGACTTCTATCAGGTACCAGTCATGCAAATTGCGCATTCTCATTGATAGACTCTTGACATCCCTGACCAGATCTTGGCCGGGGATATATTTCCATGCTACTTCATGATCTTGAATCTTGGGGAGATACTCGATGCCAAGGAGTTGTTCAACAGTGCAACCGGCCTCTTTAGCCATCTGTCTATGAGCGTCGGTTATTTCCGGCAGATTGGCGGTACTCACATGTGATTGTTGTACGATGAGCGGGGGGGGGTCGATTGCACTGCCTGTTCTCCCAGCTGGGGAACAGTTCTCCCGCATTTACTACTACGTGCTTGGCTCGAGCTCGACTCCTGAACTTTTTGTGCCTCATATAACTTCTTAATAATACGGTCATAGTCTGAGGCCGTCCTCTTCATAGCCGGTTGAGCATTATCAATAAAGTGTTTTATGACTTCATCAGGTATTTTCTCCTTCGGCGTGGGCTGTTTCCGTGCAAAATGGGCCTTCAGTTGGGCAGCCACTTCGGCGTCGAGTTCCTCGTTAGTCATATAGTAAGGCAACTTCTTTTTGGCAGGAGGAGCTTTCTTGCTTGGTGCTCCCTTCTGCTTTGGAGAAGGCTGACGCACTCGAGATCGATATGGCGGACTCGTGTTGATGGGCTCCGTCTCGGGGTGGGGTGGTGGAGAGGGCTGACGCGGTGGCAGACTAGCACCGCGCTGCGTCTCGGGCAGGGTTGGAGTCAGCTGACGCGGTGGCGGACTTGGAGGACTAGCACCGCGCTGCATCTCGGGCAGGGTTGGAGTCAGCTGACGCGGTGGCGGACTTGGAGGAGGAGCTTGCTGACGTGGCGGACTTGGAGGAGGAGTCGGTGGCCTTGGAAAGACGATGCAATCCTTTCTCCATAGAATGATACGATGTATGGCCTCTCCCAGTGTGCACTCCACGTCACCTCCAGGAATGTCAAGCTCTAGCTCGTCATATCCTGACATCACTTCATCAACCCCGACACGAGCATAGCCAGCTGGAATTGGATTGCAATGGAAGTTTGCTTTAGGGGGATTTGTTAAAGCATAGCCGTCCGCCACCTTCATGGATATGTTCTTGACTTTCATGTGTAGATCACAAGTTGTCGTATCTTTGATATCATCCACAGGGTATCTATCCAGTAGTGCTTCATCGGCCGGGGTGGAACCCACGCTGCTTTTTGGCATAGATGGGACGGTTGTATCCAATGCTGGATCTGCTTGCTGTTGCCGCTGAGATGCCCTTTCCTGGCTAAGTGAGTCGATCTGCTCCTGCTGCCTGTAGAAAGCGTGTTCCAACTCCGCGTGCTTTTTCTACTAGTTGAAGGCGGTCTGCTTCCTGCTTCCTCTGCTCCTCCTCCTGCTTCCTCGTTCTCGCACGGCTTCTGTAAGTGGCGTTCCAATCCGCAAACCCCTCAAACCATGGAACAACGCCTTTGCCTCGTGTTCGTCCCGGGTGTTCAGGATTCTTCAGGGCGCGCGTAAGCTCATCATTCACTCTATCGGGCTTGTACTTCCCCGTTCGAGCATATTCTATTGCAACAAGTATTTCGTCGGTGGCTTCTTTAAGACTTGCCCACTCCGTAACCAGCCCTGTCTCTGGGTACAACTTCCCCCCATGCCCATAAAACCAAGTCCGGCACCTGGGGGGCCAATTCAATGTAACTAGAGTGACCCCTGCATTAATCATCTGTTCCTCAGCGAGATCCCACTTTGGCCGGGCGACCTGGTAGCCACCTGGCCCCAGAGTATGGTGCCACTTTTTTTCCGCAGCATTAATCTTGTTTATTCTCGACCGTTCCTTAGCTAATTCCGATTCCTTGAACTGCACGAAAGCGTCCCAGTGATCTTTTGCCTTCTCCAGTGTTCCCCTGAATGCTGGAGTCTTCTTTCTGTCTGCTTCATACTTGGCCCATATTCTTTTCTTGTGGTTGTTGAATGCTATTGCCATCTTCTTAAGAGCACTCTTCTTGACTTCCTCCCGTTGTTCATCTGTCAAATTATCTGGTAGGGTGAAATGTGCCATGAGCGATTCACAAAGCAGATCTTTTGCTCTTTCATCGACAAAAGTAACTCCTCGATCTCCCTTTGCTGGCTTATTCCATTCTTGAACGGAGATCGGGATTTGGTCCCTGATAATAACTCCGCATTGACGAATCGATTTGTCCACATTCTTTTTAGGAGCAAGCGGTTCGCCATTTTCTTTGATGGCATCGATGTTGTACTTTATGCCAGCCTGCAACCTTCTAGTCGGGCCTCGTACTGCCCTGCTTGTAGAAGATTTGCTTGATCCGGAGGGCTAATTAAAAGAAGAAAGATCGATTCGTTAATATATATATATATA
>LR738711.1:961836919-961876558 GCA_902687465.1 Secale cereale
ATATATACACACAAATCAATTAAAACATGTAATGATCACCAGAGGGCTTATATATATATATATACCTCGCCGGTCTTTGTTATTTGAAGAACATTTCCTTTGTCATCATTGTTGTGGCCTTTGTCTCTTCGTTCGTCTTCATCAAATATTAATACTCCCTCACCGGAATTGTTCAGATATTGCGAGCCGTCATCTTCGGGTTCATTCTCATCTGGGATCGGGGAGCGTATCATGACGAACATGGTCTCTTCTCCGTCTCTGCCGGTATTGTCCATAACTTATATTAACTAATCCAGAAGAAAGACAAAATAATTTAGTATTCAAATTAGAATGCAATCAATAAGGAAAAACTGAATCTTAGTAGATAATATGCATCTTGAATAATATCACTAATACATGTCGAATAATCCAGATAATATGCATCATCGAATATAATCTCGAATACATCATCTCGAATATTATCGAATATAATCTCGAATACATCTCGAGTATTAATTATCACTAATACATCTCGAATATTATCATATAACATCACTAGCTAATATAGATCAAATATTATCGAAGAATCTAGTTCACTCGCGGTTGCTGAGGGGCGGGCGGTGGACACCCAAAGAGAAGGAACCATCGCAGGATCATAGCTCAGGTCAGATCCTCGAAGAACCTGCCAGGTATTGGAGAACCTGATGTCCAATGCAATCATGTAGCGACGGACATGCTCGTCCTCCTTCCTGACACGGCGACGTACCACCTACGGCGGGACCGGCTGCCTCCGCACCGAATGTGGCCCACGCGAACGCCACCAAAGAAGCTCCGGGTCGACGACGGGAGCCCGGTTCCTCACCAAGCTGCACGCCCCGGAAGGTAACACCTCCCAGAGCCAGCCATGCGGAGCCCAGTCCCGGACATGGCGCCTCTGAAACAGGACGTCGTCGCGAACGAGTCGATGACGAGGATGCGGGCCGGTCATCGTAGACGTCGAGAACAAATTCTATGCAAATTTAACATTTTTTAAATGCTTGATTGTGATTTTTGTAATTCTTTTTCACTTGATTTTGCAAATACATGACAAACTTTCGCAAATACAACATTAAGATATATATTAACATTAAAATATTATTAATACATGGTCAACTTTTTTCGATGCAACTTTTTCCTATGCAACTTTTTTCTATAAGTATAAAAAATAAAAAACAGAAAATATATGCAAATTCCACCGTTCATCTACAATTAATATATATATACATACATTGTATAAAAAACTAGTGAAAAAAACTAAAACATACATACATATAGTGAAAAAATAATCATCTAAAACATCTAAAACATACATACATATATACCTATATACATACATTGTATACTAATTAATAATAATCTAAAGCATGCATGCATATCTAGTGAAAAAAAAAATCGCCGGAGGGCCGGGGCAGCGCGAGCTCACAGTGGGCGAGGTCGAGGCCGGCAGGCGCGGGCGGCGTGGGTGGCGCGTCGAGGGCCTCGACCGTCGCCGGCCTCGACCTCGCCCAAACATGCATGCATATCTAGTGAAAAAAAATCGCCGGAGGGCCGGGGCGGCGTGAGCTCATAGTGGGCGAGTTCGAGGCCGGCGACGGTCGAGGCCGGCGGGCGCGGGTGGCGCGTCGGGGGCGGCGATCGACAGCAGCGTCGGGGCAGGTGGGCGCGGTCGGTGTGGGCGGCGCGTGTCGGGGGCGACGTCGGATCGGAGAGGAGAGGCGCGGCGGCGTCGGCGACGACGAGGACAGGCTCGGGGCAGCCTGGCGGCGTCGTCGGCGCGGGCAGAGGCACGGGCGACGGCGGCAGCCTGGCGGCGTTGGTTCGGCGCGTCGATGGGAATGGAGTGAAAATTCGCAAGTGTTGTATATATAGGAGGCACCTTTAGTCCCGGTTGGAGCCACCAATGGCGACTAAAGGGGGGGTCTTTAGTCGCGGTTGGTGGCTCCAACCGTGACTAAAGCCGGGTCTTTAGTCGCGGTTGGAGCCACCAACCGGGACTAAAGACCTGTTCCTGGCACGGCGCACTGCGGTGGATGTTTAGTCCCACCTCACCCAGCGAAGGGCGTCCGCACTGCTTTATAAGCCCCGGCGCGGTAGCTCTGTCGAGCTCCTCTCTAAGCAGGCCTTTATGGGCCTATTGAACCCGTGCTTCCCCGTGGGGCTTACTGGGCCGTGCGGGCCTACATCCTAGCCCAACTAGAGGTTGGGTTTCTACTCGTATGTAGGCCGTGGCGGCCCAGTAGGCGGACTTTTTTTAATTTTTTTTTTGTTTTCTGCTTTATTTATTTTCTTTTGTTTCTGAGTTGTTTTTTGCTTTATTTAGAGTTTCTGAGTGAATTATTTGAAATTTGTGTGAATCACTAGTTTGTGAATAACTTTACTTTAAAAATAGATGAGTTTTCGTCCGAAAGCCTGATACTTCGAAAGAGATTGTCCATTTTGTACACGAAGTGCATCCAGTTTTTGCCGTAACCCTCTCAACTTTTTAGCACATGCTATGTGGGTGAAATGATGATACCATGCCAACTTTCAACCTTTCAGAGTTCATTTGTAGTGCTTTTCAATTTCAGGATCATTTAGCTCAAAAAAAATCAGTAAATGCATGCAAAATAGCAAATGAAGTCAGAAAGGGTTGAAAATTGATGACGTGACTTTGAATGGTGCATACTGAATGCACAAAAAGTCTAGAGTTGAAATAAGTTTAAAAAAATGAAATTCCTTTGTAACAGATGAGTTTTCGTCCGAAAGCCTTATACTTCGAAAGAGATTGTCCATTTTGTACACGAAGTGCATCCAGTTTTTGCCGTAACCCTCTCAACTTTTTAGCACATGCTATGTGGGTGAAATGATGATACCATGCCAACTTTCAACCTTTTTAGAGTTCATTTGTAGTGCTTTTCAATTTCAGGGTCATTTAGCTCAAAAAAATCAGTAAATGCATGAAAAATAGCAAATGAAGTCAGAAAGGGTTGAAAATTGATGACGTGGCTTTGAATGGTGCAGACTGAATGCACAAAAAAGTCTGGAGTTGAAATAAGTTAAAAAAAAAATGAAATGCCTTTATAACAGATGAGTTTTCGTCCGAAAGCCTGATACTTCGAAAGAGATTGTCCATTTTGTCCATGAAGTGCATCCAGTTTTTGGCATAACATTCTCAACTTTTTAGCACATGCTATGTGCGTGAAATGATGATACCATGCCAACTTTCAACTGTTTCAGAGTTTATTTGTGGTGCTTTTCAATTTCAGGGTCATTTAGCTCAAAAAAATCAGTAAACGCATGAAAAATAGCAAATGAAGTCAGAAAGGGTTGAAAATTGATGACGTGACTTTGAATGGTACATACTGAACGCACAAAAAGTCTGGAGTTGAAATAAGTTTAAAAAATGAAATGCCTTTGTAACAGATGAGTTTTCGTCCGAAAGCCTGATACTTCGAAAGAGATTATCCATTTTGTACACGAAGTGCATCCAGTTTTTGCCGTAACCCTCTCAACTTTTTAGCACATGCTATGTGGGTGAAATGATGATACCATGCCAACTTTCAACCTGTAACACCCCTGTTGTAATAAGCACTATGATCATCTATTAATTATGCCAAGTCATCTTCATTTGCATTGCTTGATCATAGTGGCTAAACAACTCAACTCAAATTCTTCTCTAAATTGCATTCAAATTCAAAGTGCAAAATGAAGATGCTCAAAAATTGCTGAAAAAATGTTCACCTTTTAGCAAATATTCCAAAAGAAATGTTGTTAAGAAAAACAACATCACCATCAACTTATATTTGGGTTAGTGCATTTATAACAGTGCCAAAACAGGACTTTAAATGCCATTTCAATTTTGAAAAATCCAAATAAATTCAAATTTTGCCCAAACATTTTGTGCCACAGCAGAATATTCCAATGTAATTGTGTGACCAAGTTTCACATTTTTGCAAAAGTGTTTTGGCAGCTCAAATAATGCAAAACTGTGCTGTAAAAATAAAACAGAAAAAAGAAAAAGAAAAAGGCCTAACTACTGCTGGGGACTGGGCCTAAGTGCACAGTGCACCGACCCAGCCCACCAGTCCCTCTTCTCCCTCCTCACTCTCTCTCCCTCGCGCTGTCAGCGCGCGCCTGGCCGCAGCTCGCCGCTCCAGCGAAATGGCGACAGCGCGACGCCCACCGACGCGAGAGGATAAGGCCGAGGCCTCCACCATCTCCCCTAGTCGCCTCGCCATTCACCCCCCATTTCCCCAGCGCTCACCCCGTCTCTTTTCCTCACTGGCCGATCGCCACCGCCGCCGCACCTTCATCGTTCCCATGGCCACAGGCACCGCCTCATCGCCTCCCCTTGTCTATCGGCTCCGCCGTCGACTGCTGCGTTGGCCAGTGTCACTTGGCGGAGCCAGGAACCTCTGCACCAAGCCCCACGACCTCGTCTTCAACCTCGGGCCACCGGCGATCCCCTTCTTCTCCGGTGAGCTCTGCTGCTCCTAAGCCGTCAAGGATCTGTCGTGATCGCTCATTGAGCTCCACCCCTTCCTCTCCCACCTCTCTGCGCTACTTATCGCTGCCCGTAGCCGCCACGCCATGTTTGGCCAAACGGAGCTCCACCGCCGTTGGCCTTGCCATCGCTGTGGCCGCTGTCGAGCTCGCTTGAGCTCGCAGTCGTGCTCGCCGTCACGGTAGGAGTCGAACACGCTAGCTGCCATTGCTTGCCGTGCCCGGAGTCGCCGTTTCCATGCTCACCCGAACGCCGCCGCCACCATAGCTCGTCGCCGCTGTTGTTTCCGGCCACCTCCGACCCGTAGACCACCCGCGTTGGACGCGACTCTACTCACTTGTTCGAACGCAAGCAAAACCACGCGAACCGGTACCCCATAGCGTGTTTCCGACGCACTCCGGTGATCGGCCGCCGTGTTTCTGGTCGCCGGTGCTGCTCCGGCTCCGCCCGCCGACGTGGACGCTTGGGGCCCACCTCTGTGAGGCTGCCAGCGGGCCCCAGCGCCTCGGTTGACCACGTTGACCTGGTTAACAATGGTTCTTGTTCACCCTGAGTCTATGACATGTGGGCCCCCTTCATTAATTAACCTAATTAGATTTTAAAACTAATCTGTTTGTTAACTTAGACACTGACATCTGGGGCCCACCTCTTAAGTAAACTCTGTTTAGTTTTAAATAAAGTCTGTTAAGTCTCAGAAGCTGACAGGTGGGACCCACTGGTCAGGTTTGACCTGGTCAGCCGCCCTGGTGACTGCTGATGTCACTATGATGTCATGCTGACGCAATAAACCTTTTCTGTTATTTAAAATAATTCCAGAAATTGCTAAAATCTTCAGAAATTCATATCTTTTAAACCGTAGCTCAGATCGAAAAACTTTATATATGAAAAATGATCAGAAAAACGAGACAAATTTGAATGTGTGGTCAAAATGATTGACCATAACACCTAACTACCTGAACATGGAACCTTCCCCTCCGGTTCAGTGTACCGATATCGATCTAAACACCAGGAAAATATCCCAGATATTTTCCCGCCTCGTCTGCGACATATAGCAATGCACTAGGTCACCTCCAATGCTGCATACCACCATGCCATGCATCTGTGTTGCATTCATCTACTTTTATTTACTGTTTCTTCCCCCTCTTCTATTCGATACCCCCGAGACCGACGCCACTCAGGAGTTCGACGACCCTGCTGATGACCCCTCTCTTGCCGCAGAGCTTCCAGGTAAGCAACCCCCCTTGAACATGCCGATATCACCTATTCCTTCTCCCTCTTGCTTGCATAAGAATATGCTGCTACTACTGCTTATCCTATTCTGATGCATAGCCTGTTTTTGTAAACTGTTATTGATACCTGCCTGTATTCCAAACTGCTTATTATAGACTGGATGGAAGTCATCTGTGACCCCTTCATTGTTGTAGTTAGCCCACTTAGTATCTGTGTCCCGATCAATGTGATCGATAGATTGGATTCTGCACATCACCTCACACCCCCTAACCTGCTCGACTCCGCAGAATTAATATCGAGTGACGAGGGTGATACCTCCGAACTCACTTCCGATGTTGTCTCTGTATAATAGCTAGTCAGTCGTGGGTTACCGAGGGTGATTCCTTTTGCCCACCTCCGACAAAACTTACGTTGTGCCCCGCAAGTGTGAATGCCACCGAGGGTGATTCTTCCGGTTTCACCTTAACGGGATTGCCAAGTGGGAATCCATCGAGGGTGATTCCTCGGATTCCCCCTTGACATGGTAAACACACGGATGCCTTTTACCTTACTGTTGATACTGATTACTGGTTAAAAGATGGGTCGGCCCTGAGGGGTACCCGCACGAGCATGTGATGCGAATAATGTGGAGTCGGGTTGACCTGGAGGGTGCCCGCGAGATAATTACGAGGCGTGGCCTGGCATTCTTAGCCCTTGCTGCAAGTCCTCGAGATGGGGCGATTGGGTCACATCGATCGTGAGTCTCTGCTCGTTACCGCGCGCTAACAATTCACTAACAATTTGGATATTTGATCCGAGTGGGCCTTTGGCCCGATAGCACTAACCATCACGCGGGTATAAATATGGGTACTCTGCGTCGTATGCTTCAGCCGAAGCTTTCTAGACGTCAGCGAACAGCGGCGCACGCCTAGTTGGACTAGCGCCTGCGCTTGTATTAAGGGGGCCAGGTCTGCTCTTGGCCGTGAACGTAATGTGCAGGAGTTCCCGGGTCGAAGGCCCAAGACCCCTGGGGGCATAGGTTAGTCCGGCGTGCTGACCTCTCTATTGAGTTTTTGGTCGGGCTGCGGTGTGTTGTTTAGCCGAGGCCGGAAAGGACCCAGAAAGTGTGTCCGGTCGGAGTTAAGCGATCGTGGTGGGTAAGTTGGTGCACCCCTGCAGGGAAGAAAACATCTATTGATAGCCGGATCCTCGGTAACGGACACTCGGAGTTGTATCCCGGTCGATACAACTAGAACTGGTTACTTGTGATGAGAAATGGATAGTATGGCTCTGGGATCGCTTTCTCGCAGGGAGTCGAGGAAGGATCTCTAGGCGAGATTGATAATACCACTACTACTTTACATTATGTTAATCTGCACTCTTCTAATGCTGCAAGACCGATGAAGATGCTAGTCTTGGATAGGACTAGGCCTTCTCTCTATTCTGGCATTTCTGCAGTCAAGTCCACTATCGGTGTCAAAACCGGCGGATCTCGGGTGGGGGGTCCCGAGCTGTAGGTCTAAGGATCAATGGTAATAGGAGACGACGGGACGCAGTATTTACCCAAGTTCGGGCCCTCTTAATGGAGGTAATACCCTATGTCCTGCTTGATTGTATTCGATGTAGATGATGGTTACAAGAGTTGATCTACCTCGAGATCGTAATGGCTAAACCCTAACTGGTATGCCTATGGTAGTTCTGATGATCCCTACAGACTAAACCCTCCAGCTTATATACACACCAGAGGGGCCTACGGTTGTACATAGTCGGTTACAGAGGAACAATCATAATCGGACACCTAGAGGGACTCCTTCCCAGATACGAGGTAATCTCCAGCTTTGTCTTCTCAATGGCCCAATAGCCCAGCCCACCTTAGCTAGGCCAAACACCTGAGGACCCCTTAGTCCAGGACTCCCTCAGTAGCCCTCGAACTAGCCTTCAAATGACGATGTAGTATCTGGCTCTCGTATTGTCTTCGATTTTGCAAGGCGAGTTCCTCCCTGTTGATTACAATCCGGCATGTCTTCCATGTCTTATAATTTTAACCGCCAATCGCTTTGATTTCCACGTGTTGAATGAAGGCGAACAGCCCACCACTTCCTTTTGCAAAAAAGGCCCTCCCCCATTAGATGGGGATTATGTTTATATAAACAGGGGCGAACCTTAATAGGTCCCAAAAACTAGATCGAGAGAACCAGAATGCCCAAAAAGCTTTCAAACAATGACCAGCGTCCCAGGTTCCTCCTCGCGCCCCCATGGCCCTCAAGCAGGCGATTGGGCCAGCTGTTCCATCTCCCACCTCCATCTGAATCGGCTTCAGACGGAGGGATATCTTCCGCCCACGGATCTAATCTCCGTACGTGCGGGTTTGACTTCTGTCTGTGGCGAAGCTTTGGCTGAAAGCTTTCCCAACCCCAACAAGGAGGAAAGGGTCTGCTTCATGTCATTCCTCCTAAGAGGCTTAGGATTCCCCATTCACCCTTTCCTCAGAGGTTTGCTAGAGTTCTATGGGATCCAGCTTCACAATCTCACCCCCGGCTCGATCCTGCATATTTCAGGATTTGTCGCTCTTTGCGAGCTTTTCCTAGGCTGCGAGGCTCACTTTGAACTGTGGAGGAAATTCTTCTGCCTCGTCCCGTGTTCCCAGGGTGGTTCAATATTCGAAGTGGGCAGAGCCGAAGTATGGCGCATAGCCGGGACGGGATATCCCGTAGGGACCCTGAAGAAGGAATCCACAGAGTGGTCTTCGGAATGGTTTTATATTGAAGATGTCCCCTTACCGGACCCAGTTCGGCAATGCCTTCCCGAATTCCCCAATGCTCCTTTGAAGAAACGCTTTAACTGGCGTCCCTGGAGCCCCAAGCAGGAGGACAGTGCAGAAGTAAGGGGGCTAGTTGCCAAGGTTAGGGTACTGGCCAGCTCCAAGCTTTCAATTATTGAAGTTATGGCCATCGCCATAAAGCGATGCATCCAGCCTCTCCAGTCGAGGGGACACCCCTTGTGGTGCTACAATGGGATGGACGATTCATCCCGTTACAAGCGTCAAGGCCCTGATGACCAAGCCGCACTAGCGACCATACTAGCCGAACTCTATAAAGGCGAAGAGGAAGAATTTGCCCGCCTGAACTGCCGAGAAGGCTTTTCCATGTACAGCCCCATTGAATGGGTAAGTACTGTCTTAATAGCATAGTTCAGCTCATCATTCGGGAATACTAACCACAATTTTCGGGGCATCTTCGAGCAGGTTTGGAGAAAGTTGATTGAAAATGTCCACTGCCCTTCCCCTCAACCCGAAGACACTGCTCGTAATGAAGATCCGGGCTTTCACGATGATCCGGACATATCCATCGATTTTATCGACGGAGTTTTTTACCAGGCGAGCCTTGACAGCTCAGAGGTGGCCATCGTAGCTGATCACCCCGGGCTCCTCCCCTCCTCTACTGTAAGTACTCCGAAGGCGCCCTCTAAAAGGGGGCACCATCCTCGCGATTCTCCTAGTGTGCTGACTCGTACTCCGAAGGGTCGGCATTCCTCACGCCGCACACCAGCAGGGGTGGCTCCTAAGAAATCCGCACCCACGCAAGATGAAACTTCCAAGCGGAAGGAAACTGGAAGTGCCATCGCACACCCTCCCTCAACAAAGAGGTATAAACTTGTTAATTTGCGTTGGGTCGGACATCAAGGTTTTAACCACCTCCTTTCGTCTATATACAGAAGGAGTATTCGGCAGACCGTATCCGGAACCGGACTCGTCGACTAAGATCAGAACTGATGCTAGCGCTACCTCGAGCCATCCACCCTAAGGAGATTCTGACAATGTCTCCGTTACCAATTCTGAAGTAGAAAGTGTGATGAATCATCGGCGACTAAAAGAGGCCATACGCAATCCGGCCTTTTCAGATCAAGAATTTAATGCCTTCAGTTCTGTAGATGCATATATTCGAGCTACACGAGATGGTCTCGAAGGAATGGCTCGCTTGCTGTCAAAGGATATGCAGGTATAATTTGTATGAATTATTACATATAGGCTGTCTCCCAGTAGTCCTCGAGACTTAAAGTGGTCGGGACGACCGATTTAAGGATCTTTCACCCATGCAGGTCCTGAAGGACAAGAATAAGGCAATGTCACATGAGCTGGAGAAGAGCCAAATACAGCTAGACGCTACCATCGCTGAGCTGGAAGGGGTGAAGAAATTCACCAGGGAAGCTCATGGTAAAAACAGAAAGTTATATTTTGATGATGTTTCCACCGTTCGTTTAACACCGAACTTTGCTTTTAGCAGAGGAGTCCATAGGGCAACTACAAAATGAGTTGAACTCCTCTAGAAAGGCTCAGGATCATGCCGAAGCGCAAGAGGCGGCCGGTCGCCGAATACTTGCTCAGACTGTAGACCAAAAGAACAAACTGGAAGCGGAAAGAGATCAACAAGCCGAAGAGATAAAGAGCTTAAAAGCTCAGCTATCCGATGCCTTAAAAGAAAACCAAAAGTTGAAAGGCAGTATATTCGGTATGGCCTGTAATCCTCTGTTGAAGGAGACACTCACTTTCCCATAGTTCAGAGTGCTAATACTTCTATTGTAGGTCTACTCACCGGGCGTCATGAAGAGGAAGTGTCCGGCTTCCGTGGCGACTTGATAAAAGAGTTATCCATAGTGCACGAGTGAGCCCGGAAAGCTATGAAGAGTATGGTCAAGGCTTTATGGCCAACCGACACACCTCCGGAGAGCATGGCTGACCTAGCCAACCTATTCAAGGGAGCTCGGCGACGCTTCGAACTCTGGAAGACTTCGGCCTATCGTGAAGGTGCATGCGAGGCGTGGGTAATGGTAAAGACACGCTATACCCAACTCGAGCCAAATCATATGGCGCGAGTCGGACCTGTGGGTCCAGACGGGAAAGAAATTTCGTTGAAACTGGTGTACGATCAGTTGATGCTTGCTGCGAAGTACTCGCAGGAAGACTGTGCGCTAGAAAGCCTCATCGATGGCATAGAGAAAGAATAGTCATTTGATTCTATGTATCTATGTACTTTATCATCAAACTTATCTCCTACCGAGCTGTTGTGATATTTGTCATGGCCGAGCTTCGGCTTCGACCTCCATAACCAGAAGTTTGGAGTGTTTCCGCACTACATGACCTAAGTTAGATAGGTTTTGGAAAAAAGGCAATCCGGTCATATGGCTTGAACAGACAAAATGTGTTCGGGGAGTTATGTTATATTACTGTTTAATGTAAGAAACATCTTTCAAAGAAAATAGTTCCGATAAGGGTTCCTTTCCTTGAGTCGGCATGTTTAATCATGCATAAAAAGCTAATTGTCCGTGTAAAGATGGTTTTAAGGGCAGCCATTCCTTTGATTGCAATATGTAGAGTACGGAAGTCGTCTTCATTGCCGACCAGTTATATTCTTAAGAATGCTAGCCTTCGGCTTCACCCATCTGAGGTACATATCCGGCTGACCCGGTTGTATCAATCGCAGAGGTGCTCCCTTTACATCCTAGCCAAACAATCAGGAACGTAGGGTTTAAACACAGGAGCGAGGCAACCCAGCTTGGCCAAAACTTAAGTCATAGTGGTGCATATAGTGGCGAAAATATACAAGACGAATTTCCTATGGCTGTATAATATCCTAATCAGAATATAATGTCTGGCTTCGTAAAAGAAGCCCCCAGGTACAACTGGATAGTACATTTAATGATGTGTTCCTAAACAGTTCTATCATAGTTCGGCAAATATGAACATAACCTGGGATGTTACTACCTTCAAATGAGAGGTATATAAAAAGAAAGGGAAAAATAGAATTAAAAGGGAAGAAGATTGAGAGGAACCTAGCGACAGAAGAAACGTGAGGAGAAGCGCTGCCTGATTATCCATAGAACCGTCGAAGCTGAGCTACGTTCCATGGGTTTGGCTTGAGGCGGTTGTCCGCTGCGTCACGAAGGCGATATGCTCCCCCAATTAACACTTCGTCGATTATGAAGGGGCCTTCCCACTTTGGTTTGAGCTTGTCCTTCTTCTTCTCGGGGAGACGCAAAACGAGATCACCAATGTTGTATGTTTTGGCTCGCACTTCTCGGCTCTGGTATCGCCGAGCTTGCTATTGGTAGAAAGCAGAACGGGCTCGTGCTATGTCGCATTCCTCCTCAAGGGCGTCTAAGTCATCCTGCCGGTCTAGATCGGCCTCTCGTTCTTCGTACATGCGCACTCGAGGTGAGTCATGAATGATATCGCAAGGCAAAACAGCCTCTGCGCCGTACACCATGAAAAAATGTGTGTATCCGGTTGATCGATTGGGGGTGGTCCGAAGCCCCCAGAGTACAGAATACAGCTCTTCGACCTAGTGTTTATCAGACTCCTTTAAGGAGCGCACTAGCCATGGTTTAATACAACTCATTATCAGGCTGTTGTCTCGCTCTACCTGCCCGTTTGTTTGGGGGTGATAGACGGATGCGTAGTCGAGCTTAATGCCCATACTGGCGCACCAATCCTTGACATCATCAGCTGTAAATTTTGAACCATTGTCTGTAATTATGCCATGGGGGACACCATAATGGTGTACCACGCCGGATATAAAATCGATAACTGGCCTGGATTCAGCCATTTTCACTAACTTGGCCTCAATCCATTTAGTGAATTTATCAACCATAACCAGTAGGTATTTCTTCTTATGGCTTCCCCCTTTAAGGGGTCCTACCATGTCTAGCCCCCAGACCGTGAAGGGCCAGGTTATAGTTATAGTCCGGAGAGCAGTGGGGGGCAAGTGGCTTTGATTAGCAAAAAGCTGGCATCCTACACAACGTTGAACTAGTGTTTGTGCGTCCGCCCGGGCTGTTGGCCAGAAGAACCCTGCTCGGAAGGCCTTACTTACAAGGGCTTGAGCCGCCGCGTGGTGTCCGCCCATGCCAACATGTATCTCGGCTAAAAGCTGCCTCCCTTCTTCCTCGGATATGCATCTTTGAAGGACATCGGTAGTACTTTTCTTGTATAGTTCACCTTCGTGAATCTTATAGGCTTTAGAATGCCGAACTATGCGTCGTGCCTTGTTTTGGTCATCTGGGAGTTCCTGCCTGTGGAAATAGGCCAGGAATAGTTTGGTCCATGGAGTGATAACAGCCATGATTTCGTGAGCCGAAGTGATCTTCTCAATATCTGAACCCCCAATGACTTCGTCATCTGGTTCGACTTCTGGGGTTGTGACCGGGACCGGACTGATATCCTTGCTTTCGTCATGCCACACTACGGATGGCTTGAAGAGCCTTTCAATGAAAGTGTTGTGCGGGACGGGCTTGCGTTTGGCGCCCATACGGGCGAGGATGTCTGCCGCCTAGTTGCTGTCACGAGCTATGTGGTGAAACTCGAGCCCCTCGAACCGAGCTGATATTTTTATTACGGCGTTCCTATAGGCTGCCATTTTGGGGTCCTTGGCGTCAAACTCGCCATTTACATGGGAGATCGCGAGGTTGGAGTCCCCACGTACCTCTAGGCGTTGTACCCCCATGGAAACTGCCATGCGGAGGCCATGTAACAGTGCTTCATATTCGGCCGCGTTATTGGAGTCCGTATACATAATTTGTAGAACGTAACGAACTGTGTCCCGCGTGGGGGATGTCAAGATAATGCCAGCCCCTAGTCCGGCCAGCATTTTAGAGCCGTCGAAATACATCATCGAGTTTGAGTATGTACTGTATTCCTTTGGGAGCTAGGCTTCTGTCCATTCCGATATGAAGTCAGCCAGCACCTGAGATTTAATAGCTCGGCGTGGTTTGTAAGTGATTTAAAATGGAAGGAGCTCTATTGCCCATTTGGCTATGCGACCAGTGGCGTCCCTATTGTTGATAATATCATTGAGTGGTACTTCTGATGCCACTGTGATTGAGCACTCTTGGAAGTAGTGCCGAAGTTTTTGGGATGCCATGAAGACCGCGTAGGCTATCTTTTGATAGTGAGGATATCGGGATTTGCATGGTGTAAGGACCTCCGATACATAATAGACTGGTTTTTGAATAGGGAATTTATGCCCCCCCTCTTCTCTTTCCACGACAAGGACTGCACTCACCGCTTGGGGAGTTGCTGATATGTAAAGTAACATTGGCTCGCCAAAACTTGGGGCGGCTAAGATTGGGTTGCCAGTCAGTAATGTCTTGATATCCTCCAATCCAGCCATGGCCGCATCCGTCCATTGGAAGTTATTGGTGCGTTTAAGCAGCCTGTAAAGTGGCAATGCTTTTTCTCCCAATCTGGAGATGAAACGGCTTAATGCTGCCACGCACCATGCTAATTTCTGGACGTGTTTTAGCTCTGTTGGTATTGCCAATTGTGACAAGGCTCGGATTTTTAGCCGGATTCACTTCTATTCCACGATGGGAGACAATGAATCCGAGTAGCTTTCCAGCAGGTACACCGAAGACGCATTTTTCTGGATTGAGCCATATGTCGTATGTTCAGAGATTATCGAACGTTAAGCGGAGGTCATCCACTAATGATGCGACGTGTTTGGTCTTAATGGCCATGTCGTCTACGTATGCTTCAACTATTTTTCCAGATAGGTTTGAATCATGCGCTGGTAAGTGGCACCAGCATTCTTTAACCCGAAGGGCAAGGTGTTGAAGCAAAAAGGCCCATAGGGTGTGATGAATGCGGTTGCAGCCTGGTCGGATTCCTTCATTTTAATCTGGTGGTATCTGGAGTAGGCATCGAGGAAGCACAATGCGTCGTGCCCCACGGTTGCGTCTATGATTTGGTCTATGCGGGGCATCGGAAAGGGGTCCTTAGGGCAGGCTTTGTTAAGGTCTTTAAAGTCAATGCACAGCCGCCAGGATTTGTCCTTCTTCGGCACCATGACCAGGTTGGCTAACCATTCTGGGTATTTGATTTCCCTGATGAATCCTGCTTCGAGGAGTTTTGCGAATTCCTCCCCCATTGCTTGACATTTGGGTTCAGAGAATCGCCGAAGTGACTGCTTGACTGGCTTGAAGCCTTTGATTATGTTGAGGCTGTGCTCGGCCAGCTTACGTGGGATTCCTGGCATGTCCGAGGGATGCCAGGCGAATATGTCCCAATTTTCCCGTAGGAATACGCACAAGGCGACGTCGACTGTTGGGTCCAGCTGTGCCCTGATGGATGCAGTTTTGTTCAGATCCGTCGGGTGTACTTGAAATTTGACTACTTCGTCTGCTGGTTTGAAGGAAGTGGATTTAGATCTTTTATCGAGGATCACGTCGTCCTTGTCCATTGTTGTCCGGAGCGTGGATAGCTCTTCGGCTGCAAGGGATTTGGACAATGCTTTGAGAGCCAGGGACGCCGTTTTGTTTTGGCCCGGAGTGCTCTGTGTGGATCACTTGTGATTGTAATCACCCCATTGGGTCCCGGCATTTTGAGTTTCATGTATCCGTAGTGGGGTATTGCCTGGAAGTGTACGAAAGTGTCATGTCCTAAAAGGGCGTGGTATCCGCTGCTAAAGGGCACAATGTGAAAGAGCAACTCTTCGGACCTGTAGTTTTCGGGTGTGCCGAAAACTACGTCAAGCGTAAGTCGCCCTGAGCAGCGTGCCTCTCGACCTGGGATTATTCCATGGAAGGTGGTGTAAGTTTGCTCGATGTGGGATTTATCGACCTGCATTTTTTCGAGCGTATCCTCATAGATGAGGTTTAGTCCACTGCTGCCGTCCATGAGCACTTTGGAAAGTCGACAACTGTCCACTATGGGATCGAGGACCAATGCAGCGGGTGCTCGGACTGAGCGAGCCCTTGGTTCGTCTTCAGTGTTGAAGGTTATCGCCGTGTCATTTCATGGGCTCATTGCTGTTACTTGGTGGACTTCGGCGAGCTCTCGAAGTACTCTTTTGCGCCGATTGTTTGAAGATAAAGTTTTGAAGACGGCCAGGACGTCAAGATGTTCGTTCATAGGTGACTGTCTTCCAGAAGGTGGTGCGGTGAGGATGGACTCGCCGCTTTTAGCTACCTGCCTTAATACCCAACAAGCGCGAAGGCTGTGGGTTGGCTCTGTATTTAGCAATGCCGAATGTATCGGGCATGGCTTGTCAAGGAGTTCGTCAAGAACTGTCCTGTGTCCTTTAAAGGGCTTATTCTTTTTACCAATGGGTTCATATTCGGGTGCCCTGTAAGGGTGTGTCCGCTTTATCCGTAATGTGGGTGGCTTCTCCATATGTGCGGGCTCCATGTGGGTTCTTTGGGCTTTCCATGTGCTTTCCATCGCACAGTACTTGCGCACCAAGTCTGATAATTCAGTGAAACTTTGGATGTGACATCGAGCGCGGGCATTCAAGATTCCCTCGTCGTTGCAATTGTGATGAAAAACCGAGATGATGTTTTGGTCGCAGCAATCCTTGATCCTGTTTTTAACAAGGAGGAATCGAGCCCAAAAGTGATGGACTGTTTCACGAGGTCCTTGCCGTATATACATTAAGTCACATATGTCAGGTGGGTCGGAGTTGCTTGGAGAGTATGCATTGTGGTGGGTGGGTGGGAAATTTTTTGATCCTACATCCAGTCTTGTGTCCAGCGCTTCGGGCGACGATAAGGTGTCTGGAGCCGGGAGTTCGGCCCCAGAAGTGTCCGGGCGCTCATCGGGTGTTACGACCCACCCTAAATCCGGAATAGGTGTCGTTCCCTCCGAAGAAAGAGGCTCGGACTCCGGGAGTTCAGAAATCCGAAACATAGTTGGTCTCCAGCCCGGGAGATGCAAGGTTCTCGGTCTGCTCTTCGACGACTGCTACGAGGTGAGTGACCGGTGGGGAGTTAATCTCCCTTTGATCAAGTTTAAGCCCAATCCGATCATAGGTCGTCATGAGTCCCAGGGTTGCGATGCGATCTAGCAAACTGTTCAATAATGCGGTGTCTGCCGGATCCATCTTTTCTGTGTATTCGGGGCTGATGCTCGGACGATGCCCGGCGATCGTTGAGATCGCTGCCGGGCTCGGAGCTTTGGGATCTGACCCCAGAGTCACTTTGATGTTTGGTCAAGAACGCTGATCCGGTCTGGTTGAAACCATATCAGGCGTCAAGGACGCATACCGGACCATCGACCGAGGTCTGGTGCTCGAGAGTGGAAACCTCAGCTTGGTTAGGATAGCCAGCCGAGTCGATGCTTATGACAAAGCTGCCAATCCAAAGGGTTTGTTCTGAAATTAGACCTCCTTCGGAGGTGACTTTGTCACTGAAATTTGCGTGAGCCATCGATCCTACTGGCGAACTTACAGCGGAACTCTCAATGAAAGCACCAATGTCGGTGTCAAAACCGGCGGATCTCGGGTAGGGGGTCCTGAGCTGTAGGTCTAAGGATCAATGGTAACTGGAGACGAAGGGATGCAGTATTTACCCAGGTTCGGGCCCTTTTAATGGAGGTAATACCCTACGTCCTGCTTGATTGTATTCGATGTAGATGATGGTTACAAGAGTTGATCTACCTCAAGATCGTAATGGCTAAACCCTAACTGGTATGCCTATGGTAGTTCTGATGATCCCTACAGACTAAACCCTCCAGGTTATATACACACCGGAGGGGCCTAGGGTTGTACATAGTCGATTACAGAGGAACAATCATAACCGGACACCTAGTGGGACTCCTTCCCGGATACGAGGTGATCTCCAGCTTCGTCTTCTCAATGGCCTAATAACCCGACCCACCTTAGCTAGGCCGAACACCTGAGGACCCCTTAGTCCAGGACTCCCTCATCCACATATATAGCCCTTCTTTGAAAATGTTGCATACTTAGAATAGATCTGATGTAAGTCTTGTTGAGTACTCACGGTTGCTTTTCTTTCCTTTTTCCCTATACCCACTTGATATAACTAGATGACCGAGCCCCGGAGCCAGCTGCCCCTGCTGATGATGGTGGCTACTACTACTACCCTGCCAGCGAGTACTACTACGAGGAGCCTTCTGACGACCAGGAGTAGTTTCGGAGGTACCCAGGCAGAAGGCCTGCGCCTTTCGATCTAGATTTTATTTTGTCATGCCTTTTAAAGGCTTATCCGTTTAACTTATAACTGTACTCAGTTATCTAATGCTTCCGCTGATACTTGTATGCCATCGAGCTTTTGTATTCGAGCCCTCGAGGCCCTGGCTTGTAATATAAAGCTTGTATGACTTATTTATGTTTTAGAGTTGTGTTGTGATTCCTTCAAGTGAGTCCTTAGGCTTCATCATGTGCATTTGCGTGTATGGTTAGTGCACAATTAAGCCGGGGGCGTCATAAGTTGGTATTAGAGCCGACTGCCTGTAGGATCCCCCTTTCCAACTCCTTGGCCGAAGTTGAGTCTAGTAGTCCAAAACAGTTTTACTAATCGGGCTGTGAGGCTTATGGCCCCACGTCGCCATTGGGTGGTATTAGGATCTTTTATTTCTCGTCCTTACTCTAGGACTCTTAACTCTCTTCTATTCGGGTTAAAATTTTACTAACTCTGACATTAGGATCTCGTAATCACTTTCACCCGGAGAGCTGGATTATCTGCAATCGATTCTTTGCAAATTGCACTAAAGATTTTACACACTATTATATGATTCTTGAACTCTGCTTTTTCAGATGATACCCGCAGTACAGATCGTTCGTTAGACTATGGCAGAGGATACGCCTGGGTTCTCGGCCATTCTGGTCGATCTCTTGACCAGGTCGGGTTATCGCTGGTATCCTCAGTACATGGTTTATGAGGACTACCACGAGTTCAACCAGCAGCAGTACCACGCCAAGATGATTATTCTTGATGGATCGGATCGCCCCATCACTGAGTTGCACAACTTCCTGGGTTTTGGAGTGACTGTTGAGATGGCAGTCCATGAGGCTGCCTATGTTGCGATCACCCATCTCCGCAGACAGTACCCCCGCCTGGAGGATACTGGGTTCAGATACACCCCGTATGCCCTAGCTGGTGATGACACTTGGTTCTATGCTGCTATCTGCACTCCCTACGTAAGTCACCGATATGATCCACAGTTCCTGGTTTGGTACCTTGAGGCGATGGATCATACCACTCGGGCTCTTACTGTTGAGTTGTACACCACTTGTCTTCGTCTCTACGATGCTCTGAGGCAGCTGATGCCAGCAGTTGGCGTAGGGATACATCCCGAGCGCGTTCTCTTTCCGAGCAGGACAGAGATGCCACCTGGTGTTGATTGGCCTGATGTTGGAGGTACTACCCCTGCACGTGGACCTCTCATTCCAGAGCATGATCGGCGCCCGCATGAGAGTATCCATTGACACCAGGACTACTATCTTGAGATCAGGGCTTATACCATCGACACCGACAGCTTCCTGGCTATAGAGGTTTTCCCTGACGTTGATGTAGCATATCGTTATGTCGCGTTGTTGTATCTCTCCACCGCGTGCCTGCGTGCCGCCTAGTTGTCTTAGCCTACCTTTCTGCCATTGTAATGTTGTTCTGTAACCGAACCTATGTATGGATCTGTATGTCATGTTGTTTATGATGTTTTATATATTGCACTTCCTTTCTGTCGTGCATGATTACTTCATGAATGATTTCATACATTGTCTATGCTTGTCGCTAAACTACCCCTGTTGAATTAGCAGGATGGGTGACAATAATCCACCACCGCCTGACTATATGGCTGCTATGATGCAACAATTTGAAGTGCATCGTAAGTTCATACAAGCAGTGATAAACTAGTTGCCGCAACCCAATGCCAACAACCAGTAGCCTGCCGCTATCACCTTGCAAGAGTTTTTGCAGCTCAACCCCACTGTTTTTTGCAACACAGTCAACCCACTGGATGCTGATGACTGGCTTCGTGACATCTCCTACGAGATGGAGTCTGCTGCTATGGCCCATGCCAGCTATGTCACATTTGCATCTTACTTCTTGAAGGGTCCCACAGCCCAATGGTGGGACACCCACAGACAAACGCTAGCAGTCGGAGCAATCGTCACTTGGGCAGAGTTTAAGGCTGCCTTCCATGCCCGGTACATTCCTCAGGGAGTTATCAACCGGAAGAAGACGGAGTTCCGTAACCTCGTTCAAGGTAACAAGACCGTGGAAGCTTATCAGCGGGAGTTCCTGGAATTGTCCCGCTATGCTGAGGAAGACATCACCACAGATGCTCGTAGGCAAGAGAAGTTCCGTGATGGACTCCACCCGGACATTCAGCTAGCCCTGCTCGTCCAGGATTTTCCCGACTTCGCCACCTTGGTGAATAAGGCTATTATGGTCGAGACTGGGCTGAAGAAGCAAAGGGACGCCGTCAAACGCACCCGTGAAGTGGGCTCATTTTCGGGCTCGCCTTCTCAGAAACATCGCATATGGATTCCACAGAGCATGTACCGTCCAAACGCTCTAGTGTACCAGCCTTCGTATGCTGCACCGCATCTGCCTCCTCCACCTCCAAGGTAGTTCAGGCCTGTAGCTCCAGCACCTCGAGCTCCTGTACCACGTCCAGACAGTGGACTCTGCTTCAAGTGTGGCCATCCGGGTCACCGTGCCAGAGACTGCCCACATCGTCAGAGTTAGTTGGTGCTACCTCCTGCTGGCCATAGAAATGGCCGTGGAATTGTTCAGTAGCGCAACAATAATACCAGACCTTCTTATGGTCGTGGTCAGTCTTATCACGTCAACATGGCTAAAGCTCAAGATCAACCAGAAACCGTGATGGGCACACTACTTGTTAATTCAGTACCCGCATCTGTTTTATTTGATTCAGGAGCATCGCATTCATTCATGTCAGATCATTTTGCACTCATGCATGAAGTTAAATGCGAAACACTGCACAATTCTATAATGGTAAACACTCCTGTGGGTCAGTGCCAAGCCTCCTTATTCAGCCCCGCTGTCGTAATAACTATCGAAGGATTGGAGTTCCATGCATCTCCCATTATCCTGAGCTTCTCTAAGATTGATCTTATTTTGGGAATGGATTTGTTGAAGGCTCACTCCGCCTCAATCAATTGTGACACTAATGTTGTGCACTTTCTGCACCCATCAGATGAGCTAGTAAATTACCGTGCTCAAATAATTCAAAATTCTGAGGCTCAAGTCTATGCTCTAAATGCGTTGAACACTTCTCTACTTGAGGGGATCAAAAACATTCCAGTCGTATGTGACTTCCCGGATGTTTTTCCAGAAGAACTTCCAGGAATACCCCCTGTGCGAGCCATCGAGTTTGTTATCGACTTGAAGCTAGGCACTACTCCAATTGCGAAGCGTCCTTACAAGATGCCACCGCATGAGCTCCTCAAGCTTAAGGAGGAAATCGATAAATCACTCAGCAAAGGCTTCATTCGTCCTAGTCCCTCTGCCTGGGGAGCACCATCTCTCTTTGTCAAGAAGAAAGATGGTACGAATAGGTTGGTCCAAGATTATCGTCCTATCAACCAGGCAACCATTCAGAATAAATATCCGCTCCCTCAGATCAATGATTTATATGATCAGCTTGCTGGATCATCGGTGTTTTCTAAACTCGACTTGAGGTTGGGTTATCACCAGATTCGTGTCCGCGAAGAGGATATTCCGAAGACCGCATTTGTTACTCGCTATGGCTCTTATGAGTACACTGTTATGTCATTCGATCTGACTAATGCTCCAGCTACGTTCTCCCGACTAATGAATTATATATTCATGGATTACCTCGACAAATTCATTGTGGTATATCTGGATGATGTTCTGGTATATTTGAAGAACAAGGAAGAACACGCTGAACATCTTCGCCTTGTTCTGGAAAAGCTTTGAGAGCATCAGTTGTATGCCAAATTTTCCAAATGTGAATTCCGGCTTTCTGAAGTAACCTACCTTGGTCACATGATTTCCAAGGATGGTATTGCTGTTAACCCAGAGCGGGTTCAGGCTATTCTTGACTGGACTCCTCCGAAGAATGTCAAGCAAGTTAGAAGTTTTCTCGGCCTTGCAAGTTATTGTCGTTGATTTGTCGAGAACTTTTCCAAGATTGCCAAGCCTCTGACTAATCTGCTTCACAAAGGCGTTAAGTTTGAGTGGACAGACAAGTGTCAGGAGAGCTTCCAGACCCTCAAGGACAAGCTTACCTCTGCTACAGTGCTTGCTCCTCCAGATTCTCGCAAGGACTTTGTTATCTATTGTGATGCCTCTCGTCAAGGATTGGGCTGTGTCCTAATGCAAGAGCGAAGAGTAATTGCTTATGCCTCGCGACAATTGTGTCCACATGAAGAAAACTATCCAGTGCATGATCTTGAACTTGCTACAGTGATCTATGCATTGAAGCTGTGGCGGCACTACCTTCTCGGTAACCGATGTGAGATATATACTGATCATCCAAGCTTGAAGTATTTATTTACTCAGCCGAATCTTAATCTCCGTCAACAGCGATGGTTGGAAACAATTACGGACTATGATTGTGGTATTTCTTATACCCCTGGCAAGGCTAATGTGATGGCTGATGCCTTGAGCCACAAGTCCTATTGCAACAACCTTATGGTGAAGCGAGCTCAGCCTTGTCTTTATGAAGAAATGCGCAAGCTGAATCTGTGTATCGTCCCACAGGGTTCTCTTAATGACCTGGTGATACAGCCAGATCTTGAGAAGGCTGTTAAGAGAGCGCAAGCCAAAGATGCTGAAATTGATCTGATGAAGAAAGATCTTCACCTCACGAAGTACAGGGATTTCTCGCTGTCTGAAGATGGAACCTTGTATTTCAGAGACCGCATTGTGGTACCTCGCTTCGAGCTTATGACTGATAAGGTCATGAAGGAGGCACATGATACACCGTTGTCTATTCATCTGGGTAGTACCAAGATGTATCGTGATCTCCGTCAAAGGTACTGGTGTTCCAAAATGAAGCAGGACATTGCTCGATATGCTGCTGAATGTGACGTTTGCCATTGCGTTAAAGCAGAACATCAGAAGCCTACTGGAATTCTGCAACCGCTCCCTATTCCTTTCTGGAAATGGGATAAGGTTCAGATGGATTTCATTACCAGCCTTCCCAAGTCGCAGAAGGGTCACGATGCTATTCTTGTCGTCGTCGATCAACTCTCCAAGGTTGCACACTTTCTGCCTGTCAAGGAGACTATCACTGCTAGTCAGTTAGCAGAATTGTATATCTCCAGAATTGTTTCACTCCACGGTATTCTGAAGGAGATCAGTTCAGACCGTGGCGGCCTTTTCACTTCTAAGTTCTGGAAAAGTTTCCAAGAAGCTGTGGGAACTCATATTACCTGGAGTTCAGCTTATCACCCCCAGTCCCATGGCCAAGTAGAACGAGTCAATCAAGTTCTTGAACATATGCTGTGAGCGTGTGCTATCTCATTCAACAAGAAGTGGGAAGAATCTCTTCCGTATGATGAATTCTCTTATAACAACAGCTATCAAGCCAGCTTGAAGATGGCCCCATTCGAAGTGTTGTATGGGCGTAAGTGTCGAACCCCTCTGAATTGGTCAGAAACTGGGGAACGACCACTCGTGGGTCCAGATATTATTCAACACGCCGAAGAGCAAGTTCGTATTGTTCATGAAAATCTCAAGGCAGCTCAGGACTGCCAGAAGAGCAACTATGATCGCAAACGATGGGGTTTGACTTATCAACCTGGTGATCAAGCTTATCTATGTGTCACCCCTATGAAGGGCACACACTGCTTCGGAATCAAGGGCAAGTTAGCTCCACGCTACATTGGTCCCTTTCGCATTGCTGCTAGACATGGTCAGGTGGCATATAAACTGGAGTTGCCGCCACAATTCTCTCATATCCACGACGTCTTCCATGTGTCGCAACTTCGCCGTTGCTTCAAGGAATCTCCGCACCGCGCAGTGGATCATGAGACGCTCAAATTGCAAGATGACTTATCTTATAAGGAGCATCCTATCTGCATTCTTGATCAAGCTGAACGTCGGACCCGTCAAAAGACGGCCAAGTTCCTCAAGGTGCAGTGGTCGAATCATACTGAAGATGAAGCCACTTGGGAACACGAGGATAATCTTCCAGCGGAATACCCCGACCACTTTCCTTCTACCTCCTGAATTCTCGGGACGAGAATTTATTTTAGAGGAGGAGAATTGTAACACCCCGGTTGTAATAAGCATTGTGATCATCTGTTAATTATGCCAAGTCATCTTCATTTGCATTGCTTGATCATAGTGGCAAAACAACTCAACTCAAATTCTTCTCTAAATTCCATTCAAATTCAAAGTGCAAAATGAAGATGCTCAAAAATTGCTGGAAAAATGTTCACCTTTTAGCAAATATTCCAAAAGAAATGTTGTTAAGGAAAACAACATCACCATCAACTTATATTTGGGTTAGTGCATTTATAACAGTGCCAAAACAGCACTTTAAATGCCATTTCAATTTTGAAAAATCCAAATAAATTCAAATCTTGCCCAAACTTTTTGTGGCACAGCAGAATATTCCAATGTAATTGTGTGACCAAGTTTCACATTTTTGCAAAAGTGTTTTGGCAACTCAAATAATGCAAAACTGTGCTGTAAAAATAAAACAAAAAACAAAAAAATAAAAAGGCCTAACTGCTGCTTGGGACTGGGCCTAAGTGCACAGTGCACCAGCCCAGCCCACCAGGCCCTCTTCTCCCTCCTCACTCTCTCTCCCTCGTGCTGTCAGCGTGTGCTTGGCCGCATCTCGTCGCTCCAGCAAAACGGCGACAACGCGACGCCCACCGACGCGAGAGGATAAGGCCGAGGCCTCCTCCATCTCCCTGGTCGCCTCGCCATTCACCCCCTTTCCCCAGCGCTCGCCCCCTCTCTTTTCCTCACTGGCCGAGTGCCACCGCCGGCAGGCCTCCGTCATTCCCGTGGCCACAGCCACCACCTCGTCGCCTCCCCGTGTCTATCGGCTCCGCCATCGACTGCTGCATCGGCCAGTGTCACTTGGCGGAGCCAGGAACCTCGGCACCAAGCCCCACGACCTCGTCTTCAACCTCGGGCCGCCGACGATCCCCTTCTTCTCCAGCTAGCTCTGCTGCTCCTAAGCCATCAAGGATCTATCGTGATCGCTCGGTGAGCTCCACCCCTTCCTCTCCCACCTCTCTGCGCTACTTATCGCTGCCTGTAGCCGCCGTGCCATGTTTGGCTAAACGGAGTTCCGCCGCCGTTGGCCTTGCCTTCGCTGTGGCCGCTGTCGAGCTCGCTTGAGCTCGCAGTCATGAGGTCATGGTAGGAGTCGAATGCCCTAGCTACCGTTGCTTGCCGTGCCCGGAGTCGCCATTTCCATGCTAACCCGAACGCCGCCGCCGCCATAGCTCATCGCCGCCGTCGTTTCCGGCCACCTCCGGCCCGGAGACCACCCGCGTTGGACGCGGCTCTGCTCACTCGTTTGAACGCAAGCAAAACCGCACGAAACGGTGCCCCGTAGCGCGTTTCCGATGCACTCCAGCGATCGGCTGCCACGTTTCTGGTCACCGGTGCTGCTCTGGCGCCGCCCGCCGACGTGGACGCGTGGGGCCCACCTCTGTGAGGCTGCCAGCGGGCCCCAGCGCCTCGGTTGACCACGTTGACCTAGTCAACTATAGTTACTGTTCACCCTGAATCTATGACATGTGGGCCCCCTTCGTTAATTAAGCTAATTAGATTTTAATACTAATCTATTAGTTAACTTAGACACTGACATCTGGGGCCCACCCCTTAATTAAACTCTCTTTAGTTTTAAATAAAGTCTGTTAAGTCTCAGAGGCTGACAGATGGGACCCACTGGTCAGGTTTGACCTGGTCAGCCGCCTTGGTGGCTGCTGATGTCACTATGACGTCATGCTGACGCAATAAATCTTTTTTGTTATTTAAAATAATTCCAGAAATTGCTAAAATCTTCAGAAATTCATATCTTTTAAACCGTAGCTCAGATCGAAAAATTTTATATATGAAAAATGATCAGAAAAATGAGATGAATTCGAATGTGTGGTCAAAATGCTTGACCATCACTCCTAACTACCTGAACATGGAACCTTCCCCTCCGGTTCAGTGTACCGATATCGATCTAAATGCCGGGAAAATATCCTAGATATTTTCCCGCCTCGTCTGCGACATATACCAATGCACTAGGTCACCTCCAACGCTGCATACCACCATGCCATGCATCTGTGTTGCATTTATCTGCTTTTATTTACTGTTTCTTCCCCGTCTTCTATTTGATAGCCCCTGAGACCGACGCCACTCAGGAGTTTGATGACCCTGCTGACGACACCTCTCTTGCCGCATAGCTTCCAGGCAAGCAACCCCCCTTGAATATGCCGATATTGCCTATTCCTTCTCCCTCTTGCTTGCATTAGAATATGCTGCTGCTATTGCTTATCCTATTCTGATGCATAGCCTGTTTTTATAAACTGTTATTGATACCTGCCTGTATTCCAAACTGCTTTGTATAGGCTGGATGGGAGTCATCTGTGACCCCTTCATTGTTGTAGTTGCCCCGCTTAGTATCTATGTCCCGATCAATGTGATCGACAGATTGGATTCTGCACATCACCTCACACCCCCTAACCTGCTCGACTCCGCAGAGTTAATATCGAGTGACGAGGGTGATACCTCTGAACTCACTTCCGATGTTGTCTCTGTATAATAGCTAGTCAGTCATGGGTCACCGAGGGTGATTCCTCTTTCCCACCTCCGACAAAGCTTACGTCGTGCCCCGCAAGTGTGAATGCCGCCGAGGGTGATTCCTCCGGTTTCACCTTAACGGGATTGCCGAGTGGGAATCCATCGAGGGTGATTCCTCGGATTCCCCCTTGATGTGGTAAACACACGGATGCCTTTTACCTTACTGTTGATACTGATTACTAGTTAAAAGACGGGTCGGCCCTGAGGGGTACCCACGCGAGCATGTGATGCGAATAATGTGGAGTCGGGTTGACCTAGAGGGTGCACGTGAGATAATTACGAGGCGTGTCCGGGCATTCTTAGCCCTTGCTGCAAGTCCTTGAGACGGGGTGACGGGGTCACGTCGATCATGAGTCTCTACTTGTTACCGCGCGCGACCAATTCACTAACGATTTGGATATTTCATCCGAGTGGGCCTTTGGCCCGATAGCACTAACCATCACACGGGAATAAATATGGGTACTCTGCGTTGTATGCTTCAGCCGAAGCTTTCTAGACATCAGCGAAGAGTGGTGCGCGCCGAGTTGGACTGGGAACGCCCGCGCTTGTATTAAGGGGGCTAGGTTCATCTTCTCTCGGCCATGAACGTAACGTGCAGGAGTTCCCGGGGTGAAGGCCCAAGACCCCTGGGGGCATAGGTTAGTCCGGCGTGCTGACCTCTCTGTTGAGTTTTTGGTCGGGCTACGGCGTGTTGTTTAGCCGAGGCCGGGCAGGACCCCGAAAGTGTGTTCGGCCGGAGTTAAGCAAGCGTGGTGGGTAAGTTGGTGCACCCCTGCAGGGAAGAAAACATCTATCGATAGCCCGATCCTCGGTAACGGACACTCGGAGTTGTATCCAGGTCGATACAACTAGAATTGGTTACTTGTGATGAGAAATGGATAGTATGGCTCTGGGATCGCTTTCTCGCAGGGAGTCGAGGAAGGATTTCTGGGCGAGGTTGATAATACTACTACTACTTTACATTATGTTAATTTGCACTCTTCTAATGCTGCAAGACCGATGAAGATCCTAGTCTTCGATAGGACTAGGCCTTCTCTCTATTCTGGCTTTTCTGCAGTCAAGTCCACATATATAGCCCTTCTTTCAAAATGTTGCATACTTAGAATAGATCTGATGTAAGTCTTGTTGAGTACTTTGGATGAGTACTCACAGTTGCTTTGCTTTCCTTTTTCTATATACCCGCTTGATATAACCAGATGACAGAGCCCCGGAGCCAGCTGCCCCTGCTGACGATGGTGGCTACCACTATTACCCTGCCGACGAGTACTATTACGACGAGCCTTCCGACGACCAGGAGTAGTTTCGGAGGTACCCAGGCAGAAGGCCTGCGCCTTTCGATCTAGATTTTATTTTGCCCCGCCTTTTAAAGGCTTATCTGTTTAACTTATAACTGTACTCAGTTAGCTAATGCTTCCGCTGATACTTGTATGCCATCGAGCTTTTGTATTCAAGCCCTCGAGGCCCTGGCTTGTAATATAAAGCTTGTATGACTTATTTATGTTTTAGAGTTGTGTTGTGATTCCTTCAATTGAGTCCTTAGGCTTGATCATGTGCATTTGCGTGTATAGTTAGTGCACGATTAAGCCGGGGCGTCACACAACCTTTTCAGAGTTCATTCGTAGTGCTTTTCAATTTCAAGGTCATTTAGCTCAAAAAAATCAGTAAATGCATGAAAAATAGCAAATGAAGTCAGAAAGGGTTGAAAATTGATGACGTGGCTTTGAATGGTGCATACTAAACGCACAAAAAGTCTGGAGTTGAAATAAGTTTAAAAAAATGAAATGCCTTTGTAACAGATGAGTTTTCGTCCGAAAGCCTGATACTTCGAAAGAGATTGTCCATTTTGTACACGAAGTGCATCCATTTTTTGCCGTAACCCTCTCAACTTTTTAGCACATGCTATGTGGGTGAAATGATGATACCATGCCAACTTTCATCCTTTTCAGAGTTCATTTGTAGTGCTTTTCAATTTCAGTGTCATTTAGCTCAAAAAAAATCAGTAAATGGATAAAAATAGAAAATGAAGTCAGAAAGGGTTGAAAATTGATGACGTGGCTTTCAATGGTGCATACTGAACGCACAAAAAGTCTGGAGTTGAAATAAGTTTTAAAAAAATGAAATGCCTTTGTAACAGATGAGTTTTCGTTCGAAAGCCTGATACTTCGAAAGAGATTGTCCATTGTGTACATGAAGTGCATCGAGTTTTTGCCGTAACCCTCTCAACTTTTTAGCACATGCTATGTGGGTGAAATGATGATACCATGCCAACTTTCAACCTTTTCAGAGTTCATTTGTAGTGCTTTTCAATTTCAGGGTCATTTAGCTCAAAAAAATCAGTAAATGCATGAAAAATAGCAAATGAAGTCAGAAATGGTTAAAAATTGATGACGTGGCTTTGAATGGTGCATACTAAATGCACAAAAAGTCTGGAGTTGAAATAAGTTTAAAAAAAATGAGTTTTCGTCCGAAAGCCTGATACTTCGAAAGAGATACTCCGAAAGCCTAAAATGATGATACCATGCCAACTTAAAGATATATTTCTTGGCCTTTCAAATGCCAAAACACATATATACCCTAATTATTACAAAGATTCCATCTGGTTTGTCCGTAGTGGGACTTTCGAGATAAGTCCGAAAACTCACTAGAGAAGAAAGTGATGACGGTGAAGCCGGTCACATCCCAGAGTTGGATCTTTGGGTATAAAACTTTTCCTTCGCGTGTGTCCCTTTGCGCCGTGACCATGGACAATCTTCATCATTTAACAGGATGCTTGGGTCAGTCTTCACTATGAAGGGAGGAATTTCATGAAATTTTTCATAATCTTCTGACATGTCTGTCTTGTCCACTCCCACGATATTTCTTTTCCCTGAAAGAACTATGTGGCGCTTTGGCTCATCGTATGATGTATTCGCTTCCTTATCTTTTCTTTTTTTCGGCTTCGTAGACATGTCCTTCACATAGAAAACTTGCGCCACATCATTGGCTAGGACGAATGGTTTGTCTGCGTACCCAAGATTATTGAGATCCACTGTTGTCATTTCGTACTGTGGATCTTCCTTTACGCCACCTCCTAACAGATTGACCCATTTGCAGTGAAACAAAGGGACCTTCAATTCACGTCCATAGTCAAGTTCCCATATCTCTCTATGTAACCATAATATGTGTCCTTTGGCCTATTGGTGTTTGCTGCATCAAAGTGGACACCACTGTTTTGGTTGGTGCTCTTTTTATCTTGGGCGATCATGTAAAATGTATTTCCATTTATCTCGTACCCTTTGAAAGTCAATATAGTCGAAGATGGTAACTTGGACAACAACTAGAGATCATCTGCAACAGTGTCGTCATGCATGAGACGTGTCTGCAACCAACCGCCGAAAGTCCCCGTGTGTTCACGTGTAATCCAGTCGTCAGACTGCTCTAGGTGTTTGGAGCGTAGAATATTCTTGTGTTCGTCGATATACGGAGCCACCAAGCTGGAATTTTGTAGAACTGTGTAGTGTGCTTGCGCCCAAGAATGCCCGTCCTGGCATATTACTGAATTCTTTCCTAGCGTGCCTTTTTCACCAAATCTGCCCTCATGCCGCGATTCGGGAACACTAATCAGCTTAATGTCAGGAATAAAGTCAACACAAAACTCAATGACCTCCTCTGTTTCATGGCCCTTGGAGATGCTTCCTTCTGGCCTAGCACGGTTATGAACATATTTCTTTAAGACTCCCATGAACCTGTCAAAGGGGAACATATTTTGTAGATATACAGGACCCAAAATGGCAATCTCTTCGACTAGGTGAACTAGGACGTGCGTCATGATATTGAAGAAGGATGGTGGAAACACCAACTCGAAACTGACAAGACATTGCACCAAATCATTTTGTAACCTTGGTAGGATTTCTAGATCGATTACCTTCTGAGAGATTGCATTGAGAAATGATAGCTTCACAATGGCTAATCGAACGTTGTCTGGTAGAAGCCCCCTCAATGCAACCGGAAGCAGTTGCGTCATAATCACGTGGCAGTCATGGGACTTTAGGTTCTGGAACTTTTTCTCTGCCATATTTATTATTCCCTTTATATTCGACGAGAAGCCAGACGGGACCTTCATACTGAGCAGGCATTGAAAGAAGATTTCCTTCTCTTATTTGGTAAGAGCGTAGCTAGTAGGACCCTGATACTGCTTTGGATGCATGCCGTCTTTTTCGTGCATACGTTGATGGTCCTCCCATGCCTTCGGTGTATCTTTTGTCTTCCCATACACGCCCAAGAAGCCTAGCAGGTTCACGGAAAGATTCTTCGTCACATGCATCACGTCGATTGTAGAGCAGACCTCTAGTTCTTTCCAATATGGTAGGTCCCAAAATATAGATTTCTTCTTCCACATGGGTGCGTGTCCGTCAGCGTCATTCGGAACAGATTGTCCGCCAGGACCCTTTCCAAAGATTACTTTTAAATCCTTGACCATATCAAGTATATCATGACCAGTACGGTGGCGAGGCTTCTTCCGGTGATCTGCCTCACCTTTGAAATGCTTGCCTTTCTTTCTTAAGACATGATTGATCAAAAGAAATCGACGATGTCCCAGGTACACATTCTTCTTACATTTATCCAAATATATACTGTCGGTATCATATAAACAGTGCGTGCATGCGTGGTATCCCTTGTTTGTCTGTCCTGAAAGGTTATTAAGAGCAGGCCAATCATTGATGGTTACAAACAGCAACGCTCGCAGGTCAAATTCCTACTGTTTGTGCTCATCCCATACACGTACACCTTCTATACTCCATAGCTCCAAAAGTTCTTCAACTAATGGCCTTAGGTACACATCAATGTCATTGTCGGGTTGCTTGGGGCCTTGGATGAGCACTGGCATCATAATGAACTTCCGCTTCATGCACAACCAAGGAGGAAGGCTATAGATACATAGACTCACAGGCCATGTGCTACGATTGCTGCTCTGCTCCCCAAAAGGATTAATGCCATCTGCACTTAAACCAAACCATACGTTCCATGCATCATCTGCAAAGTCCTTCCACTTTCTCTCGATTTTTCTCCACTGCGATCCGTCAGCGGGTACTCTCAACTTCCCGTCTTTCTTACGGTCTTCTTCGTGCCATCTCATCAACTTGGCATGCTCTTTGTTTTGGAACAAACATTTCAACCGTGGTATTATAGGAGCATACCACATCACCTTGGCAGGAATCTTCTTCCTGGGGCGCTCGCCCTCAACATCACCAGGGTAATCGTGGCTGATCTTATAGCGCAATGCACCGCATACCGGGCATGCATTCAAATCCTTGTACTCACAGTGGTAGAGGATGCAGTCATTAGGGCATGCATGTATCTTTTGCACCTCTAATCCTAGAGGGCAGACAGTCTTCTTTGCTTTGTACGTACTATCGGGCAATTCATTGTCCTTTGGAAGTGTCTTCTTTAACATTATCAGCAACTTTTCAAATCCCTTGTCAGATACACCATTCTCTGCCTTCCATTGCAGCAATTCCAGTGTGGTACCTAGCCTTTTCTTGTCATCTTCGCAATTTGGGTACAACAATTTCTTGTGATCCTCTAACATGCGCTGCAACTTCAGCTTCTCCTTTTCACTTGCGCAGTTTCTCTTTGCATCGGCAATGGCCCGACCAAGATCATCAGCGGGCTCATCTGATGCCTCTTCTTTAGCTTCTTCCCCCATTGCTGGCTTAGCTTCTTCCCCCATTGTTGTACCATCGTATTCAGGGAACCCATGGCCAGGATAGCTGTCATCATCCTCTTCTTCTTCATTCTCTTCCATTAGGACCCCTCTTTCTCCATGATTGGTCCAACAGTTATAGCCGGACATGAAACCGTACGTAAACAGGTGGACGTGAATGGTTCTTGAGTTAGAGTAATTGTGATCATTCTTACAGGCAGCACATGGACAACACATAAAACCATCCGCCCGCTTGTTTGCCTCAGCCGCAACCAGAAAAGTACGCATGCCATTAATGAACTGGGGAGAGCATCGGTCATCGTACATCCATTGCTGGCTCATCTTCATTACACAACATCGAAAATACCAAATTAATACAAGTTCATACACACTTATTCTCATAAAACAACATACAAACTCTCTAGCTAAAGCATTTAAATGCAACAACAAATGCGATCAAGATCGCAACTAAGGTAACAATTGATCCAATAGCATAGTGATACCAAGCCTCTTGATTAACGGCATATTTTTGAAATTTCCTAATCTTCAAGCGCATTGCATCCATCTTGATCTTGTGATCATCGACGACATCAGCAACATACAACTCCAGTTTCATCTTCTCTTCTTCAATTCTTTTCAATTTTTCTTTCAAATACTCATTTTCTTTTTCAACTAAATTTAACTTCTCGACAAGAATATCTATGTCGGTTGCAATTTTCGGTTCACATACCTCCTAGATAAAAATATCTATGTCAACTTGATGGGCATAATTGTCATAAACACGAAATCCAACAAATAGTTATAAAAGAGAGTATATACCACATCCGAATCATAAACCGGACGAGGGCCGACGGGGACGGATATCAAAACCATGCCACTATGTATAACAAACAACCATATAGGTAAGAAAACTATACAAGTAACTATCTAAATCACACAAACATGATTTTTTTATAAAAAGGAAAAGAACAAGAGGCTCACCAAGGTGGTGCCCCCGACGAGACGACGCGGGCGATCGACGGTGGTTAGTATGGGGACGGGAAGGCACTAAGTAAACCACACCTACACGTGCAAATTAAGAAGTTAATTTGAGCTCAAATTGCATATAAATCAAATAAACTACCACATATAATTACTCCGAAACTAAAACCCACAAATCATGTACTATACTTATAGAGCATTGCAAGAGCTAATCTAGCAATGAGAGAAGAAAGGACAAATTTGCTAACCTTTGTGAACACTTGGATAGATGGGGTGCCTTCAAATCTTGACAAATTTTGGCAAAAATGGAGGTGATCTCGAGCAAGAGGGGAAGAAAATAGAGTGAAGGGGAAAAACAGAGAGCTTCGGCTCGGGCTGGACGAAGCACTATATATAGTGATCCTTTAGTCCCCGTTGGTTACACAAACCGGGACTAAAGGTGCACCTCTAGTACCGGTTCGTGACATGAACCGGTACTAAATGTGCTAGTGGGGGCCCATGCCTGACACAAGCCTGCCACCACCCCTTTAGTCCCGATTCCTGTCACGAACCGGGACTAAAAGCATGCCACGAACCGGTACTAATGCTGCATGTCCCCTAGCCATTGGAACCGGGACTAATGGTCACATTAGTACCGGGCCAAAACCAAACCGGGACTAAAGCAGGAAACCTAAGGCCTGTTTTCTACTAGTGTGGGCCTGCCATGGGCCTTTCTCGACCGACTATCGGACTGGGTATTCTTTGTCGTCCAACTTTTCGTTGGCCCTGGCATTAGCCTTCCCCGACCGACTGTTGGACGGGGTTGGTGTTGCCAACTAACATTCATTAGCCCTCCCATAGCTGGCATTCGTATTACCAACATAATATCAAGGTACATATTTCATAACAGTAACGTGCATGCATGTCCTCCAACAATATTAAACCAGAACCAAACAATAATAACACACGTTAATTAATTTTCACATATAAATAGTTCATATGTTATGAACATAATGACCATCCAAATTTCCCATAAACTAATGTAACTAATTAAATAGAGGAAACATTATGGTTCATTGTCTGAGATACAATGTAGGTTTACAAAATGAGAGGTAAAATACATCTCCAACGATTCAGTCACCATTACACAAAATATCCCGTTGACGCGAACCACCGGCTTCATGGTTCCTCGTCCTCTTGCATGTCTTTCCTACAAAAGGTGAAGAAGTTGAGATTGCATTCATACATTCATAAAGAAAATGGCACCATAAAAATTTGTATAAAGCATATCATTGACAACAACTATTACTTCACAAGGCAACTGAATTGGTGCATATACAACAATAGTTACTCTACAAGAAACTAACTCCCCAGTTTCTTGTTCCCTAATTTCAAAATCAAATCGACTATCAAAAGATGCGTATTCACTGCACCAATTTTGGCTGGAACTATTACTCTTTGGGCACGGATTTTCAAATTTAATGTGCTACGTTTAGCCAATCCAATACTTTCAGGATTTTCATTTGTGAAAAGAAATATTTCCTGTTTATAGACATTTCCTGAAAATTTGTATGAAATTGAGGGGATGTGATTTTTAGCCCTCAAGAAAAGAAAGAGATTGTGGGTTCCAATTATACGAGGATATTAGTTTCAGCAATTTAAGTTTTCGCTGACCTTTTTGCAGACACCGCAGGCTGTTCGGATTTTGCAAGGAGTAAGGAGGGAAACTACAGTTCCATCCATTCATTGAAACATCATACTGCCGAGATTAGTATTTACCATTTAGGTTGATCTTGCTTTTGCTAAGCAGATCTCACATGCTTGAGGTTGAGTTTATTTTCCTGTCTTCAGAACTATGATTAAGCATAGCGGGTACTCTTGTTACATGCATATTCATTATTCCGTTCTATGGTATTTTCTTTGTGTCATATAGATTCGACAACATTTAGAGAAATGATAATCATGGCAAAGTGTTTGATTTTTCTGTTCTGATTTACTTCTCAAGCATCCGCAACTACGAAAGAAGAATTAAGACAAAGTCTAACCATAGCATTAAGCATGTGGATCCAAATCAGCCCCTTACGGAATAGCGCATAAACTGGGGTTTAAGCTTCTGTCACTCTAGCAACCCATCATCTAATTACTACTCCACAATGAGTTCCCTTAGGCCCATGAATGGTGAAGTGTCATGTAGTCGACGTTCACATGACACCACTAAGAGAATCACAACATACATATCATCAAATTATCGAACGAATACCGGATTCACATGATTACTTATGGCAAAACTTCTCCCATGTCCTCAAGAACAAAAGTAACTACTCACACATCATCATCATGTTCATGATCAGATAGGAAATAAATGACATGCAAGATCTGAACATTTAGTAATTCACCAAGTAAATCCACTAGCATCAACTACGGTAAGTAATCAACACTACTAGCAACACACGAGTACCAATCCAATGTTTTGACACAAAGATTGAATACAAGAGATGAACTAGGGATTGAGATGAGATGGTGTTGTGGTTGATGATGATGAAGATTGGTCCTCCCACGATGAGAGGGTTGTTGGTGATGACGTAGGCTTCAATTTCCCCCTCCCGGAGGGAAGTGTCCCCGGCAGGATCTGCCCGCCGGAGAGCCAAATTGCTCCTGCTCTAGTTCCGCCTCGTGGCGGAGGCGTCTCGTTCCGAAAGTCTCCCCATAATTATTTTAGGGTAAAATAACTTATATACCAGAAGGAGGGGGCCAGACATGGGCCAGGGCCTCCACACAGCATCAGGGCGCGCCCCAGGGGGGCGCGCCCTGGTGCTGTGTGGGCACCTGGCTTGCTTCCTCCCGTGGATCTTTGGCCCAGTATTTTTTATATATTCTAAAATAATTCTCCGTGAAATTTCAGCCCATTTGGAGATGTGTAGAATATGTATCTCTGTTGTAGCTTTTTCAGGCCCTGAATTCCAGCTGTCGGTATTCTCCCTCTTTGTGTAAACCTTGCATATTAAGAGAGAAAAGGCATTAGAAATACTCCATTAAGTGTTATATTGATCGAAAACTTTATAAATAGCAGCAATAAAACATGATGCAAAATGGACGTATCAACTCCCCCAAGCTTAGACCTCGCTTGTCCTCAAGCGGAAACCGAAATCGAAAAACATGCCCACATGCTTAGAGAGAGAGGTGTCTATAAAAACAAAATACGGACATGGAAGCATCATGGACAATATCATAGCAGCAACAAGCATTATCATAGACTTCATATGAATGAGTAACAATTCACCACATTGCTGAAGTATGAACCAAAAGTATTACCTCTTATATTCTCTGACTATAAGAGGCCTGAGGTGGAGGGGTAGATTCTGTCTGGATGTTGATTTTGGACCAGTTTGCCAGAAACTTAATCCATGCAATTGTCACAGGATTTGCTCTGATGACCAGCACGTTACTGAATGTGACTTTTCACCTGTGCCTGACGATGCTGTCGCATGACAAAATTGCTGTGTTGTGGATTACTAAGATGTCCTTGTTTTCGCGAGGGCATGTGTCCCACAACTTGTTGCAGTTTCAAATTGTACCTAGACGTGCATCATGGATCATTTTGAGGAAACATGTTCGAGCCATATGTAATATGTTCGAACAAACATTGGAATATACGCGCTGAAACATGCTTCTGATCGTTTGCATTCATATGTTTTGCTGAGGCTTAATTATCATAACCGAAGAGTTTAGACTTAGTCCATAGATGCTTTTTCTCACACCAGACTTATGTTTGTTTAACATTTTCAAAAGGTTTAACATTTGGGTAGAAAAATCTTGGGGCTAGCTCCACATGGAAACTTGCTTCAGATCAGTCTACGTAAGACGTCCAGGTCCTGTGGAAAATTTGAAAGAACGGAGCTAATTTTCTTCTGCTAAAAATAATTGGATGCATGAACATGAACGAGAGCTAGCGCGCACCGCTCCGCGATCATCGGACAAAATAACACGTCGGTCTCCAAACCACTGACTTGTGCAGAGAAACCGGCGGCTTGATGATCTCTGCCTACTAGTAGTTAGGCCCGGCAGCCCCACACGATTTTCCAGAGTTTTTGGTTTCCTACATATCGTCCAGATGAATCCTTTTTTCCACAGATTTTTCCATGGACTGACCGCCTACTAGTCTATGGATCCTTCTTCCACAGATTTTTCCATGGACTTTTCTTTTTTCCACAGATCTTAGCACGAGGTGTACTCAACCTGCAGCTGTACATACGTGACTGCCCTAGCTGACAAGTTTAACCGAGCTTAAATCTTCGTATCTTAACCAGCTTGGCGGCCCTTGCACTAGAACGAGGGCATCTAGATGGACCATATTGATTGTAAATGACAAATTCTAACCACCAATGCAACACGGCAACGAAAGCAAAACTTAGACAAGCTAGCAAGCGCTATACAACTCTGCTAGATTTAATTTCCTCGCAATGCGTCAGATTGGCCGGTTGCCGTTTTGAGCATGCTGCCTAACTTTATCCGCTGACCAGTCGTTTGTGAACAATGAAACTTCTTCACTAGTATGATATTTTCGCCAAAAAAGTAGAGTAGTAGCTGTGATTTCTCTTACTTTTTGCTGGTGTCCTGCTGTGCTGCGGACGTAACTTCATTGTTATTATTATGAAGAAGAAGGAAGAGTTGTTCTTGCAAGTTCCAACAACTTGATATGTGGTGCATGGAACTACACGTACGTACGTGTTTTCCATCCTGATCTGTGTGAAAGATAAATCGATGCGATTGCGAAGTGGCTCATGGACAGACTCGAGTCTCCCTGTTGATTGATGATGAATGCGTGGAAATTTCCAAGTCACACGAATTGACTCAAGGACACCATCCTTGACTTTATCCCAGTTGTCCTTCCATCCCGGAGTCCCGGCCATCTATAAATACCCATGCCCCTTCGTCCCTAGCACATGCATCAATCATCCCGCACTACTACCAAACCACGTGTAGACGACACAGAAGCAAAGCAACTTGAAATGGCTTCGTCCCACCTGGCAGCAGCTGCCTCCATGGTCCTCTTCCTCGCCGTGTTCGCTGCCAGCACGAACGCGGCGACGTTCAACATCAAGAACAACTGCCCCTACACGGTGTGGCCGGCGGCCACCCCGATCGGCGGCGGTCGGCAGCTCAACACCGGCGAGACGTGGACCCTCGACGTCCCCGCGAACACGCCCTCCGGCAGGGTGTGGGGCCGCACGGGCTGCAACTTCAACGGCAACTCCGGGAGCTGCCAGACTGCCGACTGCGGCGGCGCGCTGTCGTGCACGCTGTCCGGGCAGCCGCCGCTGACCCTGGCCGAGTTCACCATCGGCAACGGCCAGGACTTTTACGACATCTCTGTCATCGACGGCTTCAACGTGCCGTTGTCATTCTCCTGCAGCAACGGGCCCAACCTGGTGTGCCAGGCCGACAAGTGCCCCGACGCCTACCTCTTCCCGACCGATGACACCAAGAACCACGCCTGTAACGGCAACAACAACAGCTACCAGGTTACCTTCTGCCCATGAGGAAGAAGGTATCATCGTAGCTAGTAGCGGACGATACCACCACCAGCATAATACGCGTACATACAATGAGTGTGGAGAATAAAGTTTGTTACATAAGATGAATATAAGACGATGTCGTGAAAATAAGGCTGTCCGTGCGTGCAGTGTACGCATTTATACTATATAGCTTATAATTTAATTTATGTACCAGAGCCCTCAAATTAAATATGTTCTATGGTTATCAAACACTACTCCATACATGTTCCTCGATTAGTTTTCCTTTTTTACAAGGGGCGTGTTAATGTCGCTACTGTGAGCACGCGACCCCTCCGGCGAAGGGCCATGTGCCCTTTCGCCCCCCACTCCCGGCGCTACGCCTCCGCGCATCTTCCGCAGCCCCCTCGCCTCCAGCCCACGGCTTCGGTGGCGCCCCCTGCCTCGCTAACACCGGGCGCTTCCGCCACCGTCGGCGATAACTGCCAACCGACAACGTGGTGGCGTCCTCGCGCCGCCACGTCGTACCGCCCGCCCCGCCGCCGCCGCGCTCTGCGCGCCATCGGCTCTCCGCTGCCGCCGCGCAATCTGATTCTCTTCCCAAGTTTCGCGCTTGCGTTATATCGTCTGACCGGCCGTTGGAAGTGTTTCCATTTTTACAAAGTGTCCCTCGACTGAATCAGCCGCCAAATGTTCTCGGTCAAATCTACGTTCGTATTTTCATTATCATATATAGAAAAAAATGCTACATATGTAATTATTTTCTGTACGTACGTTTTTGCACGCATGCATGCTGCCCTACGTTGACGACGGCTTCTATCCAATGCTAGAGTAAATTGATTTATTCGTATCCTGGTTGGGTGCGAAGCTGACAACGTATTGCTTCATGCATCACTTACTATGTTAGGCCGATCGAGTAAAAACTCTGCTTGCATGCCTCCGTTTTATCGCTAGTGCTACTTTGTAGAAGAAGATAAAGGTACTGCTCCGTCAGCTTCAAACGGCCTCCTCAACGCAGTCAAGCTACAGCGCGCGAAATGAAAATTAAGTTGTTGGTTGTGGATCGGACAGCTATATCATTCGAATCAGTGATAATATTATTAATATAAACAAAATAAGTACTAATAATATTGAATTTCAATGAAAATAAAATAAGTAATAATATTATTTTATTCATTTTTTTTGCCATTTATTCATTTAATAGTACATAATTAATATCTTTAAATCTGTAA
>LR738711.1:961885937-961900924 GCA_902687465.1 Secale cereale
GAAACTTGTGATATCATTAGCATAAGAAAATAAACCCCTTCTACTCATAAGGTACTGTAGCAAACTTGGGTTCCATTTAATTTGATGTTATGTTACTATATTCTTACTTCACCATGGCTCGCACCCCCCGATACTAACCATAGATTCATCAAAATAAGCAAACAACACAATAAAAACAGAATCTGTCAAAAACAGAACAGTCTGTAGCAATCTGGGTGTTTCGAATACTTATGCTATCCTAAAAATTCTGAAAAAATTATGACAATTACGGCAATTTGTATATCAATCAGCAGAAAAAAGAATCAACTCATTCTCACGTTCTGGACAGGAGAATTAAATAATTTGGTGAGCGCAAAGTTTCTGTCTTTTTCAGCATGATCAAACAACTATCACCACAACCAATCATAAAGGTTCTACTTGGCACAAACACTAATTAAAACATAAAAAACACAATCATAACAGTAGCATAATAAAGTAAACACAACTAAACATAAAGTAAAAATCAAAAATAAATTTATTCATTGGGTTGCCTCCCAACAAGCGCTATCGTTTAACGCCCTTAGCTAGGCGTAAGGAGATAGTTTTTAGGTATTGTCATCTTTAGTGCACCCATTATCATCACTAGGAAGTTCCTTACTTTTATCAATAATAACATTCCTAGGCAAGTAATAAATATAATCATTAGTCATAATGGGCTTTTTCAAAATATCAAGATAAGTAGGGTGAACACTCAACATCTTAAGATCTTCATCTTTCTTACTAGAAGATTCACCATTCTTTTTAGGGACATAGATAAACTTGGTAGCCTTAGTAGGAGCAATATTTGGAGTGTTTTGAACAGCGGCAAAAGCGGAACCCAAGTTAGTAATAACATCCTCTAGTTTGCTAATTCTAGCAGAATCATGATCAAGTTTTTCGTTGACTATGGGTTCCTTCTCCTTAAGATTTTTCAAAGTCATTCCTACCTTGGACCCATATTGAGTAATATGATTATGGATCTTTCTATCCAAATTTTCAATAAGTTCTACCGAAGCACTTTATTTTCTATAATATCAAGCCTTTGCATAACGTGTTCCAAAGTTAAAGAAGTTCCATTAACCATGAGTGGGGGTGAACCTACCAAGTTTGTTATAGCACTATAAGAATCAATGGTATGGCTACCCAAGAAATTTCCACCTACAATGGTATCAAGAACATATCTATACCAAGGAGAAACACCCACCTAAAAGTTTCGAAGAAGAACGGTAGTAGATTGCTTACGAGTAGATCTATTTTGAGCATTGCAAATTCTATACCAAGCATCTTTTAAAGTTTCTCCCTCATTTTGTTTGAAATTAAGAATCTCACTCTCGGGAGTAATAATGATAGCAATTGGACTAGCCATGGTAACCAAGCAAGCAAAGTAGCACACAAGCAAGCAAACAAAGACAAGCGAAAGAAAGGCGAACAGAAAAAGGCAAATAAAGAAGGCAAATATTTTTTTGTAAATTTTGTTTTAGAAGTGGGGGAGAGGAAAACGAGAGGCAAATGGCAAATAATGTAAATGCAAGAGATGAGTTTGCGATAGGTACTTGGTAGATAAGCTTCACTTGAATACTCCCCGGCAACGGCGCGAGAAATTCTTCCTGCTACTTCTTGTAGTTGCGTTGGTTTTTCCCTTGAAGAGGAAAGGGTGATGCAGCAAAGTAGAGGTAAGTATTTCCCTCAGTTAAGAACCAAGGTTATCAATCCAGTAGGAGTACCAAGATAAATCGTCAAGGCACCTGCACAAAACACAAACAACTTGCACCCAACGCGATAAGGGGTTGTCAATCCCTTCTCGGAAAAGAGCAAATGTAAGATGTGATAGATAAATGATAAAGTAAAGTAAATTAAAGTAAATATGCAGCAAGGTATTTTTGGTATTTTTGTATTTAAGATAGCAAGTATGATGATGGTAAATAGACCCGGGGGCCATAGTGTTCACTAGAGGCTTCTCTCATGATAGCAAGTATTACGGTGGGTGAACGAATTACTGTCGAGCAATTGATAGAGTTGCGCATAGTCATGACGATATCTAAGGCAATGATCATACATATAGGCATCACGTCCGAGACAAATAGACCGATACTGTCTGCATCTACTACTATTACTCCACACCTCGACCGCTATCCAGCATGCATCTAAGTGTATTAAGTTCATAACAAACAGAGTAACGCCTTAAGCAAGATGACATGATGTAGATGAGATAAACCCATCTTGTTATCCTTGATGGCAACAACACATTACGTGCCTCGCTACCCCTACTTTGTCACTGGGTGAGGACACCGCAACGGTATGAACCCAAAACCAAGCACTTCTCCCATTGCAAGAATTATAGATCTAGTTGGCCAAATTAAACCCATAACTCGAAGAGACTTACAAGGATACGAAATCATGCATAAAAGAGTTCAGAGAAGACTCAAATAATATTCATAGATAATCTGATCATAAATCCACAATTCATCGGATCTCGACAAACACACCGCAAAGAAGATTACATCGAATAGATCTCCATGAAGATCATGGAGAACTTTGTATTGAAGATCCAAGAGAGAGAAGAAGCCATCTAGCTACTAGCTATGGACCCGAAGGTCTGTGGTAAACTACTCACAACTCATCGGAGAGGCAATGGTGTTGATGAAGAAGCCCTCCATGATCGATGCCCCCTCCGGCGGGACGCCGGCAAAGGCCCCAAGATGGGATCTCGCGGAAACAGAAGCTTGCGGCGGTGGAAAAGTATTTTCGTGGCTCTCTCTTGTGGTTATGGGATTTATTGGGATTTATAGGCAGAAGAAATAGGGCAGAGGTGGCCAGGGGGGCCCACAAGCCTGCCGGGCGCCCCCCCCCCTAGGGCGCGCCTGGGGGGCTTGTGGCCTCCTGGTGTGCCTCCTTGCGTGGTTCTCAAGTCTTCTGGGGCCTTTCTGTTATGGAAAAAATCATCCCGCAGGTTTTATTCCGTTTGGACTCCGTTTAATATTCTTATCTGCAAAAGGTCAAAAACACGGAAAAAACAGAAACTGACACTGGGCACTGAGTTAATAGGTTAGTCCCAAAAATGATATAAAATGATACATTACTGTATATAAAACATCCCAAGTTGATAATATAATAGCATGGCATCATCAAAAATTATAGATACGTTGGAGACGTATCAATGCCCGTCCTGAACCGCGACTAAAGGTCACATTAGTGCCGGTTCAAAACCAGACCGGGACTAATGCTTTGGACAAAAGGTCTGTTTTCTACTAGTGCTAATAGGCTAATACAATCAGCCATCTACAAAACTCAACCCAAAATCAAAATTATTAATGCCTCAAAATATGCTGCTAATACAATCTGCTCACTGTACTCATGCCTCAAAATCTGCTGCACTCATATGCTGACCAGAGAATGAAATCTGGAGTGGGAGAAGAGGAATCAACACCGTGGATGAAGGGATGGCGGGGGGAGCTGCTACAGGCCATCCTTCCGCTGGATCCTGAGGAGGGGTGGCGGGAGGAGCTGCTGCTGGATCCTGAGGACGGGGCGCCGGCGAGCGCTGCTGGATCCTGAGGAGAGGTGGCGGGGGAGCTGCTGCTGGATCCTGAGGACGGGACGCCGGCGAGCGCTGCTTAATCCTGAGGACGGGGCGCCGGCGAGCACTGCTGGAGATGAGGACGGGGCGAGCAGTGCTGGATCCTGAGGAGGGGTGACGTGGGGGAGCTGCTCTGGCCGTCCTGCTCCTGGGCGCCGCCGTGTGGAAGCCACGGACGAGGACAGGGCGCCGCCGAGCGGTGCGGGAAACAAGGACGGCGCGCCGCCGAGCGGTGCTGGAGACGAGTACGGGGTGAGGCCGAGGGGACGAGAGGACGAGCGAGAGAACGGCCGGGCGAGCTAGCTCCGGCCACCGGCGGAGACCATGGTGGTGGCGGCGGGGTCAATCGCAGGGAGTGGCGGCGGGGGGCGCCCAAACCCTATTGCTATCGAGGGATTTGTCCCGCGCTGCTCTGTGGCTCGCGGGGTGGAAGAGAGCTTTTTTTCGATTTCAGACAGATGGATCCCATCAGTATATCGGTGAAAATCGGTCTCACAGCCGATAAATCGGTGTGACAACCGATAAATCGGTCAGACCAATAAACCTGAGTGGTATGCATTTATCTTATCGGTAGGACCCCGATAAGCGATATATCGGCCGATATATCAGAATATCGGCCGATATTTGTAACAGTGCTTACAACAACAGTTACCAAGAGAGTCTGAAGATGGAACCTTTTGAGATGTTGTTTGGACGAAGGTGCAGGACACCATTGTTTTGTAATGAGACTGGAGAAGGCCAAGTTTTTGGAACCGATGTTCTACAAGAGGCAGAAAGACAAGTTCGGTTAGTGAGAGAGAATCTGAAGATTGCCCAGTCTAGACAGAAGTCGAATGCAGACAATCGACGCCGAGACTTAAGCTTTGAAGTGGGAGACTTCGTGTATCTCAAGGTTTCACCTATGAGAGGAATGCGTCGTTTCAAGGCTCGAGGCAAGCTCGCACTGAGATTCATTGGACCTTTCAAGATCCTCGAGAAGAGAGGTGAAGTTGCCTATCAGCTAGAATTGCCACCGCAGTTGTCAGATGTGCACCCTGTCTTCCATGTGTCTCGACTGAAGAAGTGTTTGCGAGTGCCAGAAGAGCAAATTCCAATGGAGGACATGAATACCAGTGAAGACCTTACCTATCAAGAGTACCTAGTAAAGATTTTGGAGACGTCTGAGAGAGTTACCCGAAACAGGAAGATCAAAATGTGCAAAATGCAATGGTGTCACCACACTGAAGCGGAAGCCACGTGGGAAAGAGAAGATGAGTTAAAGGCGGAGTTCCCCGACTTCTTTTTCGAGCCGTCCGAATCTCGGGACGAGATTCTTTAAGGGGGGTAGATTTGTAACACCCCGATTTTCAAAATTTGGGTAATTTAAAACATTTAATAAAATTCGCCAAATTCAAAATATGTTTGTTGCATTCATGCTGGCACATTTATTTTTGTTTGAATTGTGTGAATTAGAATTGCTTAGAAATTCGTTTGCAAACATTTAGTTTGAATTTTAGAAATCAAAACCAAACCATCCGATCTAGATCCAACGGCCTAGATTAGTCTAGATTTTAATTTTTTCGAATTAAATTAATAAAACCTAAAATCTTTTCCGATAATAGATTAATAAATCTGTAAATTAATTTTAATTGTTTTCTAAATTCTTTTTCAATACAAAAAAAATTCAAAATAATCTAGAAAATTCCAGTTTATGTAATTTTGCAATAAAACATCTCTGTTTAATTTTAATTAAATAAAATCCCTGGAATTTTACAGAAAACCCCATGAACTTTTCAATAATTATGTTTTAGTCATTGAAATTTTACAATTAAGCCCCTAATTAACTTCTTATAATTACAATTAGGTCCCTGCCCAAACATAATTAATTGCAAATAGGTCCATAACCTTAAAACCCTCATAACTTTTTCATACGAGCTCCGTTTTTAGTGATTCTTTCGCTCACGTGATCGTAGCAACGTGTAGAATCTTTTAGGACTGTTTGTTTAGTCTTTAGCCACTGTTTGGTGTACTGTTTTGATTTATTGGTTGTTTTGTTTGTACCGACATTCGTAATTAGGAGCTTCGCCGCCCGAGGAGTTTCCGGACCTTCAAGACCAAGAGTTTGAGCAGCAGCAACTTGTGGGAAGAGGCAAATGTCCTTGATCATATTGTACCTACTTCTTATTCTATATTCTTACACATTTACTTTTCCGCAATGCATTAATTTGATACCTATGTTTACCCTTCCACATAATTCATTGTTAACCCTAGCTTTGGATAATTTGGTCAAATGCTCGCGTAGTCTTGCTTGGCTCTGCTGTCATAGTAATGATAGGTCTTTAAAACTTGAGAACCCCATTGGTGGACTTCGCCAACATGTTGATAAGTTAATGGGTTGAGTGAGAACGTGAGACGCTGGGGTTTGAGCAAGGTTTGATTGGTGGGGAAGGTTGCTACCTTCACGCTTCGTGGAAAATGCTCGAACCAGCTAAGGGCCGGTTCTAGAGAGTAGACACCCCAGGACAAGATGTGCCACCACGTGTCTGGTATGGAACAGCTTGCTGAGTAATTTGAAAGACTTTAGCGATTTTGTCTTGTCGGATGTGTGGGACTGGTATAGCGATACCTACGAGACCACAAGGTGCAAGAGGGGCCATGTGTATAGCTATACATATGGGAAACCTTAGCAATTGCGAAAGGGGCCTGCGGATATAGCGATATCCTACAGGGGAAACCTATTGCAAAGCAGGACAAATGAACTAGGGTTGACCTTTGTAAAGGCATGTAGTGATCTCTGGGCCATGCACCGAACGAAGTACAAGTAATGGCAAAAAGGAGGTTTCTTTAGTCGCTTTAGCGGGCGATGAAATCACTACGCGTGGGGACAGGGCACTAACATCTGCAGAGTGTACAACTGTCATGACAGCCGTGCTTACGGTTACAAGCGGTCTGGGATCCTCACTGGATTAGTGGATAGAATTGGAATTGTGGTTTAGCCGGAAGAATATTTTTGGTCAAGTTGTGAGGCAACAATAACAATGATTCGTGTGGTTGCGACCCACGGTCAATCCCCTTTTTAATGAACTAATTTTGGGAATGGGAACAATTAGCTCACCTAGAAAACTACTCCCTCTGTTTGTTTTTTACCCGCACCTAAGGCCTTGCGCATAGACCAAGGAAAAAACTGTCTAAGGCAGAAATGTAGAAAAACGCTTCAGCCTTAGGCTGGTCGTAATGGCGAGTATCATATACTAGTATCATGCATATGATATTAGTGTATGATACTACATCCGTAGTGCATAGTATCATAAGTTAGTATCATAGCTAACTTTATTTATTGCCATGCATGACACATAGTAGAACACCATTTAATATGAAACGGTATCATGATATGATACTCAACCCTCTCTTTCTTCATTTAATTCTATGCCACCTCATCAAATTTGTCTAGTTGGCATGCATGATACTACCTATGATACTACCATTACGACCAGCCTTATACGCAGGTAAAAAATAAACAGAGGGAGTAGGATGCTAATAAATGAATGAGTCATAAGTGTAGGATGCTTTTGCATTTGTTAACCCCTTTAAAGCTTATATTCCTTTTATTATACCTTTACATGTCATTTATTTCCCCCACTTGCTGAGTACCAACCATAACTGTACTCATACTTGCTTTTCCCCACATTATGCTCAAAACCGCTGCTCAGAAGATGAAGCTGAAGATGAGTTATACTACGAGGAGTTCTAGGCGCGTTGACCCCCGGTCGATTTACCTGTGGAGTTGGAGTCTGTCCCCTGCCGTTTCACCATTCCGCTGTTGTTTCGTCGAGAGTTCGTTTAGTCTTTAAAAGACATTTATTCGTGTAATAAAGATACTATTGTGACATTGGTACTCTGAAATGCTATTATTCTGGCCGTATGTGTGAAACTTGTTCCTGGGCACACATGCGATGAACACTTGATTTAATCCTCAAAATCGGGTGTGACACACAGCTGCCTAAGACAATTGCTGATGTTGGCGAGTACCCCACTCACTGTAATGAACAGCAATCTCCACATATTACCAAGGAAAATGATGCCCTGTTTGCTTTAAGACATGAGCAGGATGGAAGAGACTCTAAGAGGCCTAAGCTGGAGGGGTAGATTCTGTCTGGATGTTGATTTTGGACCAGTTTGCCAGAAACTTAATCCATGCAATTGTCACAGGATTTGCTCTGATGACCAGCACGTTACTGAATGTGACTTTTCACCTGTGCCTGACGATGCTGTCGCATGACAAAATTGCTGTGTTGTGGATTACTAAGATGTCCTTGTTTTCGCGAGGGCATGTGTCCCACAACTTGTTGCAGTTTCAAATTGTACCTAGACGTGCATCATGGATCATTTTGAGGAAACATGTTCGAGCCATATGTAATATGTTCGAACAAACATTGGAATATACGCGCTGAAACATGCTTCTGATCGTTTGCGTTCATATGTTTTGCTGAGGCTTAATTATCATAACCGAAGAGTTTAGACTTACTCCATAGATGCTTTTTCTCACACCAGACTTATGTTTGTTTAACATTTTCAAAAGGTTTAACATTTGGGTAGAAAAATCTTGGGGCTAGCTCCACATGGAAACTTGCTTCAGATCAGTCTACGTAAGACGTCCAGGTCCTGTGGAAAATTTGAAAGAACGGAGCTAATTTTCTTCTGCTAAAAATAATTGGATGCATGAACATGAACGAGAGCTAGCGCGCACCGCTCCGCGATCATCGGACAAAATAACACGTCGGTCTCCAAACCACTGACTTGTGCAGAGAAACCGGCGGCTTGATGATCTCTGCCTACTAGTAGTTAGGCCCGGCAGCCCCACACGATTTTCCAGAGTTTTTGGTTTCCTACATATCGTCCAGATGAATCCTTTTTTCCACAGATTTTTCCATGGACTGACCGCCTACTAGTCTATGGATCCTTCTTCCACAGATTTTTCCATGGACTTTTCTTTTTTCCACAGATCTTAGCACGAGGTGTACTCAACCTGCAGCTGTACATACGTGACTGCCCTAGCTGACAAGTTTAACCGAGCTTAAATCTTCGTATCTTAACCAGCTTGGCGGCCCTTGCACTAGAACGAGGGCATCTAGATGGACCATATTGATTGTAAATGACAAATTCTAACCACCAATGCAACACGGCAACGAAAGCAAAACTTAGACAAGCTAGCAAGCGCTATACAACTCTGCTAGATTTAATTTCCTCGCAATGCGTCAGATTGGCCGGTTGCCGTTTTGAGCATGCTGCCTAACTTTATCCGCTGACCAGTCGTTTGTGAACAATGAAACTTCTTCACTAGTATGATATTTTCGCCAAAAAAGTAGAGTAGTAGCTGTGATTTCTCTTACTTTTTGCTGGTGTCCTGCTGTGCTGCGGACGTAACTTCATTGTTATTATTATGAAGAAGAAGGAAGAGTTGTTCTTGCAAGTTCCAACAACTTGATATGTGGTGCATGGAACTACACGTACGTACGTGTTTTCCATCCTGATCTGTGTGAAAGATAAATCGATGCGATTGCGAAGTGGCTCATGGACAGACTCGAGTCTCCCTGTTGATTGATGATGAATGCGTGGAAATTTCCAAGTCACACGAATTGACTCAAGGACACCATCCTTGACTTTATCCCAGTTGTCCTTCCATCCCGGAGTCCCGGCCATCTATAAATACCAAAGTTTCAAATCGCGGGCTAAGGCATTTAGCGGCTGGCTCTGTGCCAACGCTACAGCCGCTATCGCCGGCTATAGCGGCCGCTAAGCCATTTCGCGGCTACAGTACCAGTGCATGTATATCATACATCTATACTAATATATGTGCATGTTTTTCTCAGAAAACAGGGTATTTTCAGTAGAAAACAGATGATTCTGAAGATAAATTCGAAGATAACAAGTATAGAAGAGATCTGCAGCAGTTCAACAGATCAGTAGAAATATAAATTCAAGACTGCATCAAGCATAACATCAGCAGTTCGGCACTTAAGTTCAGTAACAACAGCAACATGTCCATAGTCCATTACATGCATCACAAAGTCTTCAGAATTAATTTGTCAAAAGCACACAGGAAAGGATAGAATCATGAGCGCCAAAGCAAACTTCATAGAGAAACCGACAAGCTCACATGTCAGAACCAGAACTCATGTCTGTGTCCTCGTCATCGTCACTTTCTGAAGCAGAGGAAGCAGAGAGCAGATCTTCTTGAGGAGTAACAGGGATCATCTTCTTCTTCTTCTTACCATAGACACCCCTCTTCCTTTTAAGTGGATTAATAGCAGAAGTTCCTGGTCCAGCATGCGAGCTTGCATATGGAATTTCTTGATCTTGATCTTCACCTTCAACTTGTTCTTCATCACCATTTGTCACCACACCAGTGATCCATTCATTCTCATCATCTTCTAAGATATCTACCACCAGCTTCTCAATGGGGTCCTTGCGTTTGTTTAGTTTCTTGTCCTTCAGTTTGGAGTTGAACTTGATGAAAACAAGGTCACTCATCTTGTCATGCAACAGCCTGCTGCGTCTCTTTGTGTGAACCTACGAAATGAACAAATGAAGAGTGTGAACAAATACCATGAATCCAATATCAAGATCTCAAGGGCTGCAGCAAGCATAACATCACCAGATAAATAGAAGAAGTATAATAGAGGTCATCAGAAGTTCAATAGATAAATATGAATTCACTCTCAAGGTCTACAGCAAGCATAACATCACAAGTTCTGCACTTAAGTTCATAGAGAATGAACAATGCATTTAAGTGGAAAGAAGAACAATAAACTTACTAGATCAAATACACTCCAGTTCCTCTCACAAGCAGAGGAACTACATGTCAAACCAAGAATCCTTGCAGCCAAGATCCTTAGTTTTGGAGCACTTGTCCCATGGTTCATCCACCATTTAGCTTCAACATAAAACAAGTGGGACATGTTAGAAAAATTTGGGCAGGATAAGAAAATAAGAAACAGCAATTAGGCGATCAATTACCTGGATCAAACTTTTTGTTTTTCCTTTGACGTACAGCAATCTCCCTTCCAAAAGATCCTATCCCCTCTTGATAGTGGTCAATCTCATCGATTATTTCTTCTTGCATGATAGGATCTTCAACCATCTTTGAAATACAAGTTATCAGCCCTTCTTTGAAACTACCATCGATCTCAATATCAAGCTTGTTTGGATAATAATAGAATGGGTTCAAGTAGTATCCAGCCATATGCAATGCAGTCTTCAACTTGTTGTCCCATCTCTTGTCAATGATGTCCCACACTTCCAGAAAGCGAGACTTGTCATTGTCAAACCTCATGGAGATCTCTTTCTTTGCATCCAACATACAACCATGAAGAAAACCCATTGCCGGAACATCGCTATCCATCCTTCTCAAAAGATTTGCCATTGGCTCAAAGAAATTGACAGCGGTATCTACCGCTTTCCAAAAAGTTTCAGAGCGAACGATTTTAGCTGCGTTCTTCCCCTTTGCCTTTTTTAGGTGGTCCATTTCATTGAGTTCATCGGACCTGAACAACTTTTGTAGCTCTTTTTTGTTGTCCTGCAAGCTCTTCAAGTTCAAATATGCTGTTGCAAACCTAGTAATACCAGAGCGGACTAGGTCTTTTCCAAGAAATTTTCTCATCAATGCCAAAACTCTTGTATGCGCATAAAGGAACACAGTCACAGCCTTTCCTTTGGCAATGGTTTGCTCGATTATAGGTAGCTTCCCTATGTCCTCCAACATCAAATCAATTGTGTGGGCTGCACAACCATTCCAAAATAGGGAGGGACGCTTCACTTTCATCATCCCTGCTGCTGCTATATTGACTGAGGCATTATCCGTTACAACTTGGACTACATTCTTCTCCCCAATTTCTTCTATGCATCTATCAACAAGCTCAAATATCATCTTGCCATCTTTTCTCACATCTGAACAGTCCATGGAATCAACAAATACAACACCATATGCACTATGAACTACCAAATTCATCACTCCCCTTCCTCTTTTGTCTGTCCATGCATCTGTCATGACGGTACATCCAGTGAGCTTCCATGCTTCTTTATGTCCAGCAAATCCTTCCTCAACTTTCTTCTTGCTCCTCTGCAAGTAAGGGCCACCCATTTCATAAGGAGTGGGGCCTTTCATGTCTGTCCCGAACGCTCCAACCGCTTCAAGCATAAGTTCAAAGCTTGGAAGCAGGACTGCATTGTGGGCAATTCCGGCTTCATAGAAGAACTGACAAACATACTCACAAGCACGAACCCGCCTCTCTTCCCTTCTTTGAGTGGACAGCTTGGTTTGCAACTTTGTAGAAAAGCCTTCCCCCTTCCTAGCAGCCACAACCTCTTCTGTTGACTTGGTGCAAAACTTATCCATAGAACCATATGTGTTTCCCTTACTCCTTCGTTTCCCCGATAATATAAGCAAACCACCCCCACTACCACCGCCCAAGATGTCATCTTCATCAACAGCCCTAGCATCATTTCCATCCAAAGTGACATCACTTCTGCGTATTGCTGAATCCCTGGCCTTCTTTTCCTTTGCTTCATCTTTCCTTGAGATCAGCTCCCTCATCTCTTGCTTCACATCAGCCGGAACTTGTTGGCACAAAACGACATTTTGATACTTGACATTTGCAAGGTGGTACTTCATTCGAGTAATACCACCAATGTAAACACCATGGCAGAAGTTGCATTCCACAGAGGCCTTCTTGGTCATGTCCGGAATCGTGCAATGCTTCCATGCTGGGTCATATGAGTTCACTGGAGGTACATGAGGTGATGGTATTATCGGTGAAGTGCTTGACCCAGCCAAGCCTACAAAATCCAAATAGACATATGTAGACATTAGATGTGAAATGAATTACTGAGAGCATTCTACATACAGTAAATTAAAGCAAGAAATCATGGCATTCTTGTCATGTCCAGAATCGGACACAGTACACTACAAAGCACCTCAATTTTACACTCACATGACAAAATAATAAAAACTCTCTCATTCTATTTACACAGGTTACAGAAGTAGCCAAACAGACAACACAATCTTTATTCTTTACACAAGTTCTTGAGCTGTGACTTATTCACTTAACACAAGCAAATTAAAGCACCAGATCAGGGCATCACAAACCATCATCTAAAGAACATTTTGAGTGGCAGATCTGAATATTCTACCAGTGAGCTATGTTGAAAACCTAAGCTACAATCTAAACCTACAACTACAAGTCTACAATTCAATCCCAAGAGCCTTTTATGTGCTTCTGTTGAATCAACAAACAAATAAGTTATGCAATATTCTACCGATGAGCAATGGAATCGGAATCAGCAAACAAATCTGAATACCAGACCCTACAATCTGAATGAACAAACAAGTCTGAATATTCTACAAATGAACTGTGGAATCGGAGGACTCCTGTACCTCCTGGCGATGTGCTTGCCCCGGTTGCTGGAACCGTGTGAGAGTGAGACTGAGATGTCATCGTGGTCGTAGAGGCGGCGTCGTGCAGAGGCCCCTTGTCGCCGGTCACCTTTCCACCTCCCCGCAACCGAATCTGGCTTCGAACGAAGCAGCAGTCGGCGCTGCTGGGAAGAACAGCGCAGCCGCCGCAAACTTTTTAGTGGGAGGGAGAGAAGGGAATGGGGGGGACACGAGCTAGGTTTTCTGGAGGTGGTGTTATATACCATCACGAAAATTGGGTTGTTTCTAGTCCGTTTGGGGCCTTTGGGCCCTTGTGTTTTAGTCGTTCGGCCCATGCCCGCGATTTTGCAGCTACAGCGAAGTCATATAGCGCTGTTTTCGCGGGCGATCGCGCGGTTAGCGGCAGATCGCTGTTTTCACGGGATTGCCTCGCGGGGAGGGCTCCAGCAGGCGATAGCGCAGCGATCGCGCTGTTTTTGCGCGCGATTTGAAACTTTAGGTAATTTTGCAATAAAACCCCTCTATTTAATTTTAATTAAATAAAAGCCCTGGAATTTTACAGAAAACCCCATGAACTTTTTAATAATTATGTTTTAGTCATTGAAATTTTACAGTTAAGCCCCTAATTAACTTCTTATAATTACAATTAGGTCCCTGCCCAAACTTAATTAATTGCAAATAGGTCCATAACCTTAAAACCCTCATAACTTTTTCATACGAGCTCCGTTTTTTGTGATTCTTTCGCTCACGTGATCGTAGCAACGTGTAGAATCTTTTAGGACTGTTTGTTTAGTCTTTAGCCACTGTTTGGTGTACTGTTTTGATTTATTGGTTGTTTTGTTTGTACCGACATTCGTAATTAGGAGCTTCGCCGCCCGAGGAGTTTCTGGACCTTCAAGACCAAGAGTTTGAGCAGCAGCAACTTGTGGGAAGAGGCAAATGTCCTTGATCATATTGTACCTACTTCTTATTCTATATTCTTACACATTTACTTTTCCGCAATGCATTAATTTGATACCTATGTTTACCCTTCCACATAATTCATTGTTAACCCTAGCTTTGGATAATTTGGTCAAATGCTCGCGTAGTCTTGCTTGGCTCTGCTATCATAGTAATGATAGGTCTTTAAAACTTGAGAACCCCATTGGTGGACTTCACCAACATGTTGATAAGTTAATGGGTTGAGTGAGAACGTGAGACGCTGGGGTTTGAGCAAGGTTTGATTGGTGGGGAAGGTTGCTACCTTCACGCTTCGTGGAAATGCTCGAACCAGCTAAGGGCCGGTTCTAGAGAGTAGACACCCCAGGACAACATGTGCCACCACGTGTCTTGTAAGGAACAGCTTGCTGAGTAATTTGGAAGACTTTAGCGATTTTGTCTTGTCGGATGTGTGGGACTGGTATAGCGATACCTACGAGACCACAAGGTGCAAGAGGGGCCATGTGTATAGCTATACATATGGGAAACCTTAGCAATTGTGAAAGGGGCCTGCGGATATAGCGATATCCTACAGGGGAAACCTATGGCAAAGCAGGACAAATGAACTAGGGTTGACCTTTGTAAAGGCATGTAGTGATCTCTGGGCCATGCACCAAACGAAGTACAAGTAATGGCAAAAAGGAGGTTTCTTTAGTCGCTTTAGCGGGCGATGAAATCACTACGCGTGTGGACAGGGCACTAACAGCTGCAGAGTGTACAACTGTCATGACAGCCGTGCTTACGGTTACAAGCGGTCTGGGATCCTCACTGGATTAGTGGATAGAATTGGAATTGTGGTTTAGCCGGAAGAATATTTTTGGTCAAGTTGTGAGGCAACAATAACAATGATTCGTGTGGTTGCGACCCACGGTCAATCCCCTTTTTAATGAACTAATTTTGGGAATGGGAACAATTAGCTCACCTAGAAAACTACTCCCTCTGTTTGTTTTTTACCCGCACCTAAGGCCTTGCGCATAGACCAAGGAAAAAACTGTCTAAGGC
>LR738711.1:961902301-961941987 GCA_902687465.1 Secale cereale
GGGGGGGGGGCTTTAGTCCCGGTTTGTATCTCCCCTTTAGTCCCGGTTGGTATCCTTTAGTCCCGGTTGGTGGGGGGGCCTTTAGTACCGGTTGGTGATACCAACCGGGACTAAAGGGGAGGCCTTTAGTCCCGGTTGGTGATACAAACCGGGACTAAACGGGCTCGTGGGGGCCCCAGCTAACACCAGCCTGCCACCACCCCTTTAGTCCCGGTTCGTGTTACGAACCGGGACTAAAGGTCCGGAACAAACCGCGACTAATGATGCCCGTCCTGAACCGCGACTAAAGGTCACATTAGTGCCGGTTCAAAACCAGACCGGGACTAATGCTTTGGACAAAAGGTATGTTTTCTACTAGTGCTAATAGGCTAATACAATCAGCCATCTACAAAACTCAACCCAAAATAAAAATTATTAATGCCTCAAAATATGCTGCTAATACAATCTGCTCACTGTACTCATGCCTCAAAATCTGCTGCACTCATATGCTGACCAGAGAATGAAATCTGGAGTGGGAGAAGAGGAATCAACACCGTGGATGAAGGGATGGCGGGGGGAGCTGCTACAGGCCGTCCTTCTGCTGGATCCTGAGGAGGGGTGGCGGGAGGAGCTGCTGCTGGATCCTGAGGACGGGGCGCCGGCGAGCGCTGCTGGATCCTGAAGAAAGGTGGCGGGGGAGCTGCTGCTGGATCCTGAGGACGGGACGCCGGCGAGCGCTGCTTAATCCTGAGGACGGGGCGCCGGCGAGCGCTGCTGGAGATGAGGACGGGGCGAGAAGTGCTGGATCCTGAGGAGGGGCGACGTGGGGGAGCTGCTCCGGCCGTCCTGCTCCTCGGCGCCGCCGTGTGGAAGCCACGGACGAGGACAGGGCGCCGCCGAGCGGTGCAAGAGACGAGGACGGCGCGCCGCCGAGCGGTGCTGGAGACGAGTACGGGGTGAGGCCAAGGGGACGAGAGGACGAGCGAGAGAACGGCCGGGCGAGCTAGCTCCGGCCACCGGCGGAGACCATGGTGGTGGCGGCGGGGTCAATCGTAGGGAGCGGCGGAGGGGGGCGCCCAAACCCTATTGCTATCGAGGGATTTGTCCCGCGCTGCTCTGTGGCTCGCGGGGTGGAAGAGAGCTTTTTTTCGATTTCAGACAGATGGATCCCATCAGTATATCGATGAAAATCGGTCTCACAGCCGATAAATCGGTACAACCGATAAATCGGTCAGACCGATAAACCTGAGCGGTATGCATTTATCTTAACGGTAGGACCCCGATAAGCGATATATCGGAATATCGGCCGATATTTGTAACAGTGCTTATAACAACAGTTACCAAGAGAGTCTGAAGATGGAACCTTTTGAGATGTTGTTTGGACGAAGGTGCAGGACACCATTGTTTTGTAATGAGACTGGAGAAGGCCAAGTTTTTGGACCCGATGTTCTACAAGAGGCAGAAAGACAAGTTCGGTTAGTGAGAGAGAATCTGAAGATTGCCCAGTCTAGACAGAAGTCGAATGCAGACAATCGACGCCGAGACTTAAGCTTTGAAGTGGGAGACTTCGTGTATCTCAAGGTTTCACCTATGAGAGGAATGCGTCGTTTCAAGGCTCGGGGCAAGCTCGCACCGAGATTCATTGGACCTTTCAAGATCCTCGAGAAGAGAGGTGAAGCTGCCTATCAGCTAGAATTGCCACCGCAGTTGTCAGATGTGCACCCTGTCTTCCATGTGTCTCAACTGAAGAAGTGTTTGCGAGTGCCAGAAGAGCAAATTCCAATGGAGGACATGAATACCAGTGAAGACCTTACCTATCAAGAGTACCTAGTAAAGATTTTGGAGACGTCTGAGAGAGTTACCCGAAACAGGAAGATCAAAATGTGCAAAGTGCAATGGTGTCACCACACTGAAGCGGAAGCCACGTGGGAAAGAGAAGATGAGTTAAAGGCGGAGTTCCCCGACTTCTTTTTCGAGCCGTCCGAATCTTGGGACGAGATTCTTTAAGGGGGGTAGATTTGTAACACCCCGATTTTCAAAATTTGGGTAATTTAAAACATTTACTAAAATTTGCCAAATTCAAAATAAGTTTGTTGCATTCATGCTGGCACATTTATTTTTGTTTGAATTGTGTGAATTAGAATCGCTTAGAAATTCGTTTGCAAACATTTAGTTTGAATTTTAGAAATCAAAACCAAACCATCTGATCTAGATCCAACGGCCTAGATTAGTCTAGATTTTAATTTTTCCGAATAAATTAATAAAACCTAAAATCTTTTCCGATAATAGATTAATAAATCTGTAAATTAATTTTAATTGTTTTCTAAATTCTTTTTCAGTAAAAAAAAATTCAAAATAATCTAGAAAATTGCAGTTTAGGTAATTTTGCAATAAAACCCCTCTATTTAATTTTAATTAAATAAAAGCCCTGGAATTTTACAGAAAACCCCATGAACTTTTTAATAATTATGTTTTAGTCATTGAAATTTTACAGTTAAGCCCCTAATTAACTTCTTATAATTACAATTAGGTCCCTGCCCAAACTTAATTAATTGCAAATAGGTCCATAACCTTAAAACCCTCATAACTTTTTCATACGAGCTCCGTTTTTAGTGATTCTTTCGCTCACGTGATCGTAGCAACGTGTAGAATCTTTTAGGACTGTTTGTTTAGTCTTTAGCCACTGTTTGGTGTACTGTTTTGATTTATTGGTTGTTTTGTTTGTACCGACATTCGTAATTAGGAGCTTCGCCGCCCGAGGAGTTTCTGGACCTTCAAGACCAAGAGTTTGAGCAGCAGCAACTTGTGGGAAGAGGCAAATGTCCTTGATCATATTGTACCTACTTCTTATTCTATATTCTTACACATTTACTTTTCCGCAATGCATTAATTTGATACCTATGTTTACCCTTCCACATAATTCATTGTTAACCCTAGCTTTGGATAATTTGGTCAAATGCTCGCGTAGTCTTGCTTGGCTATGCTATCATAGTAATGATAGGTCTTTAAAACTTGAGAACCCCATTGGTGGACTTCACCAACATGTTGATAAGTTAATGGGTTGAGTGAGAACGTGAGACGCTGGGGTTTGAGCAAGGTTTGATTGGTGGGGAAGGTTGCTACCTTCACGCTTCGTGGAAATGCTCGAACCAGCTAAGGGCCGGTTCTAGAGAGTAGACACCCCAGGACAACATGTGCCACCACGTGTCTTGTAAGGAACAGCTTGCTGAGTAATTTGGAAGACTTTAGCGATTTTGTCTTGTCGGATGTGTGGGACTGGTATAGCGATACCTACGAGACCACAAGGTGCAAGAGGGGCCATGTGTATAGCTATACATATGGGAAACCTTAGCAATTGTGAAAGGGGCCTGCGGATATAGCGATATCCTACAGGGGAAACCTATGGCAAAGCAGGACAAATGAACTAGGGTTGACCTTTGTAAAGGCATGTAGTGATCTCTGGGCCATGCACCAAACGAAGTACAAGTAATGGCAAAAAGGAGGTTTCTTTAGTCGCTTTAGCGGGCGATGAAATCACTACGCGTGTGGACAGGGCACTAACAGCTGCAGAGTGTACAACTGTCATGACAGCCGTGCTTACGGTTACAAGCGGTCTGGGATCCTCACTGGATTAGTGGATAGAATTGGAATTGTGGTTTAGCCGGAAGAATATTTTTGGTCAAGTTGTGAGGCAACAATAACAATGATTCGTGTGGTTGCGACCCACGGTCAATCCCCTTTTTAATGAACTAATTTTGGGAATGGGAACAATTAGCTCACCTAGAAAACTACTCCCTCTGTTTGTTTTTTACCCGCACCTAAGGCCTTGCGCATAGACCAAGGAAAAAACTGTCTAAGGCCTTGACCCTTGAATTTTTCTCTTAATCACCACACTAATCAATTCTACAAGAATATATCACATCGGGCCCCAGCCGGCAACCAATCAATGTACGTGCGTTCCTTTTTTTCCTATGCTAATTAAGGCTGCATGCCACACAGTGTGTTATTCGTCAGTGGCTTTAATCGTCACAGGCACCGAGGAACTCAACCACAGTGCGCGGCAGAAATGTAGAAAAACTCTTCAGCCTTATACGCAGGTAAAAAACAAACAGAGGGAGTAGGATGCTAATAAATGAATGAGTCATAAGTGTAGGATGCTTTTGCATTTGTTAATCCCTTTAAAGCTTATATTCCTTTTATTATACCTTACATGTCATTTATTTCCCCCACTTGCTGAGTACCAACCATAACTGTACTCATACTTGCTTTTCCCCACATTATGCTCAAAACCGCTGCTCAGAAGATGAAGCTGAAGATGAGTTATACTACGAGGAGTTCTAGGCGCGTTGACCCCCGGTCGATTTACCTGTGGAGTTGGAGTCTGTCCACTGCCGTTTCACCATTCCGCTGTTGTTTCGTCGAGAGTTCGTTTAGTCTTTAAAAGACATTTATTCGTGTAATAAAGATACTATTGTGACATTGGTACTCTGAAATGCTATTATTCTGGCCGTATGTGTGAAACTTGTTCCTGGGCACACATGCGATGAACACTTGATTTAATCCTCAAAATCGGGTGTGACACACAGCTGCCTAAGACAATTGCTGATGTTGGCGAGTACCCCACTCACTGTAATGAACAGCAATCTCCACATATTACCAAGGAAAATGATGCCATGTTTGCTTTAAGACATGAGCAGGATGGAAGAGACTCTAAGAGGCCTAAGCTGGAGGGGTAGATTCTGTCTGGATGTTGATTTTGGACCAGTTTGCCAGAAACTTAATCCATGCAATTGTCACAGGATTTGCTCTGATGACCAGCACGTTACTGAATGTGACTTTTCACCTGTGCCTGACGATGCTGTCGCATGACAAAATTGCTGTGTTGTGGATTACTAAGATGTCCTTGTTTTCGCGAGGGCATGTGTCCCACAACTTGTTGCAGTTTCAAATTGTACCTAGACGTGCATCATGGATCATTTTGAGGAAACATGTTCGAGCCATATGTAATATGTTCGAACAAACATTGGAATATACGCGCTGAAACATGCTTCTGATCGTTTGCGTTCATATGTTTTGTTGAGGCTTAATTATCATAACCGAAGAGTTTAGACTTAGTCCATAGATGCTTTTTCTCACACCAGACTTATGTTTGTTTAACATTTTCAAAAGGTTTAACATTTGGGTAGAAAAATCTTGGGGCTAGCTCCACATGGAAACTTGCTTCAGATCAGTCTACGTAAGACGTCCAGGTCCTGTGGAAAATTTGAAAGAACGGAGCTAATTTTCTTCTGCTAAAAATAATTGGATGCATGAACATGAACGAGAGCTAGCGCGCACCGCTCCGCGATCATCGGACAAAATAACACGTCGGTCTCCAAACCACTGACTTGTGCAGAGAAACCGGCGGCTTGATGATCTCTGCCTACTAGTAGTTAGGCCCGGCAGCCCCACACGATTTTCCAGAGTTTTTGGTTTCCTACATATCGTCCAGATGAATCCTTTTTTCCACAGATTTTTCCATGGACTGACCGCCTACTAGTCTATGGATCCTTCTTCCACAGATTTTTCCATGGACTTTTCTTTTTTCCACAGATCTTAGCACGAGGTGTACTCAACCTGCAGCTGTACATACGTGACTGCCCTAGCTGACAAGTTTAACCGAGCTTAAATCTTCGTATCTTAACCAGCTTGGCGGCCCTTGCACTAGAACGAGGGCATCTAGATGGACCATATTGATTGTAAATGACAAATTCTAACCACCAATGCAACACGGCAACGAAAGCAAAACTTAGACAAGCTAGCAAGCGCTATACAACTCTGCTAGATTTAATTTCCTCGCAATGCGTCAGATTGGCCGGTTGCCGTTTTGAGCATGCTGCCTAACTTTATCCGCTGACCAGTCGTTTGTGAACAATGAAACTTCTTCACTAGTATGATATTTTCGCCAAAAAAGTAGAGTAGTAGCTGTGATTTCTCTTACTTTTTGCTGGTGTCCTGCTGTGCTGCGGACGTAACTTCATTGTTATTATTATGAAGAAGAAGGAAGAGTTGTTCTTGCAAGTTCCAACAACTTGATATGTGGTGCATGGAACTACACGTACGTACGTGTTTTCCATCCTGATCTGTGTGAAAGATAAATCGATGCGATTGCGAAGTGGCTCATGGACAGACTCGAGTCTCCCTGTTGATTGATGATGAATGCGTGGAAATTTCCAAGTCACACGAATTGACTCAAGGACACCATCCTTGACTTTATCCCAGTTGTCCTTCCATCCCGGAGTCCCGGCCATCTATAAATACCCATGCCCCTTCGTCCCTAGCACATGCATCAATCATCCCGCACTACTACCAAACCACGTGTAGACGACACAGAAGCAAAGCAACTTGAAATGGCTTCGTCCCACCTGGCAGCAGCTGCCTCCATGGTCCTCTTCCTCGCCGTGTTCGCTGCCAGCACGAACGCGGCGACGTTCAACATCAAGAACAACTGCCCCTACACGGTGTGGCCGGCGGCCACCCCGATCGGCGGCGGTCGGCAGCTCAACACCGGCGAGACGTGGACCCTCGACGTCCCCGCGAACACGCCCTCCGGCAGGGTGTGGGGCCGCACGGGCTGCAACTTCAACGGCAACTCCGGGAGCTGCCAGACTGCCGACTGCGGCGGCGCGCTGTCGTGCACGCTGTCCGGGCAGCCGCCGCTGACCCTGGCCGAGTTCACCATCGGCAACGGCCAGGACTTTTACGACATCTCTGTCATCGACGGCTTCAACGTGCCGTTGTCATTCTCCTGCAGCAACGGGCCCAACCTGGTGTGCCAGGCCGACAAGTGCCCCGACGCCTACCTCTTCCCGACCGATGACACCAAGAACCACGCCTGTAACGGCAACAACAACAGCTACCAGGTTACCTTCTGCCCATGAGGAAGAAGGTATCATCGTAGCTAGTAGCGGACGATACCACCACCAGCATAATACGCGTACATACAATGAGTGTGGAGAATAAAGTTTGTTACATAAGATGAATATAAGACGATGTCGTGAAAATAAGGCTGTCCGTGCGTGCAGTGTACGCATTTATACTATATAGCTTATAATTTAATTTATGTACCAGAGCCCTCAAATTAAATATGTTCTATGGTTATCAAACACTACTCCATACATGTTCCTCGATTAGTTTTCCTTTTTTACAAGGGGCGTGTTAATGTCGCTACTGTGAGCACGCGACCCCTCCGGCGAAGGGCCATGTGCCCTTTCGCCCCCCACTCCCGGCGCTACGCCTCCGCGCATCTTCCGCAGCCCCCTCGCCTCCAGCCCACGGCTTCGGTGGCGCCCCCTGCCTCGCTAACACCGGGCGCTTCCGCCACCGTCGGCGATAACTGCCAACCGACAACGTGGTGGCGTCCTCGCGCCGCCACGTCGTACCGCCCGCCCCGCCGCCGCCGCGCTCCGCGCGCCATCGGCTCTCCGCTGCCGCCGCGCAATCTGATTCTCTTCCCAAGTTTCGCGCTTGCGTTATATCGTCTGACCGGCCGCTGGAAGTGTTTCCATTTTTACAAAGTGTCCCTCGACTGAATCAGCCGCCAAATGTTCTCGGTCAAATCTACGTTCGTATTTTCATTATCATATATAGAAAAAAATGCTACATATGTAATTATTTTCTGTACGTACGTTTTTGCACGCATGCATGCTGCCCTACGTTGACGACGGCTTCTATCCAATGCTAGAGTAAATTGATTTATTCGTATCCTGGTTGGGTGCGAAGCTGACAACGTATTGCTTCATGCATCACTTACTATGTTAGGCCGATCGAGTAAAAACTCTGCTTGCATGCCTCCGTTTTATCGCTAGTGCTACTTTGTAGAAGAAGATAAAGGTACTGCTCCGTCAGCTTCAAACGGCCTCCTCAACGCAGTCAAGCTACAGCGCGCGAAATGAAAATTAAGTTGTTGGTTGTGGATCGGACAGCTATATCATTCGAATCAGTGATAATATTATTAATATAAACAAAATAAGTACTAATAATATTGAATTTCAATGAAAATAAAATAAGTAATAATATTATTTTATTCATTTTTTTTGCCATTTATTCATTTAATAGTACATAATTAATATCTTTAAATCTGTAACTCGAATTTCGACAAATAAAATAAGTAACACTAGGATCCCTTCAACTAACTAGATGACCCGTTGCGCCCATGGCGCAAAAAGCGAGAGCGAGCCATGTATTCAAACCCTGCATATGTGACTGATTTAAAACCAACTTAATAGATACTTATATCTTATTATATGGTACCATGATAGACTAAAAGGAAGTAATGAGATCACTTGACAATAGCATACATTGGTTTCATAAAGCAAGTTACAATAGCAAATGTATAGCTGCCAACTGGGAAGACAGGGACATGGAAGTGATGGTATTATGCAGAGCGAGCACTCAAACCATGCACAGCAGAATATTTAGATGCAGTCGATACATAGTGTTATAAAAGAGGCATAAGATCATTTTACGATAGCTTGTTTACATTGCTTTTATGAAGCAAGGTGCATAGGTAGAGATGCATCACATAGATGTTTTCATGGTAGATGAGTCGTTGGACCCATTGCGCAAGAAGCCTATTAGAACCGAGCAATGTACTTTGAGCCATATATTACTTTGGAATGAAACAATAAGCACGATTCTAAACCTTATTTCTATAGCATAATAGAGGCTAATAATTTTTTAGATAGTCCTCAGATATTCTAGATAATGTTTATGGACCATATATCATGGCACAATATAAGCATTCATGGACCAAAAGAAGGTAGAGTAAGCACATCATCACATAGATTAAAAAAAAGATAAACATACATAAGCACTAAAGCATCGACTACTTCTTTTGACTAAAATGGAACTTGCTCACTTATCTGTGTCTACAACCTACAATCTCACTTTGATCTGAAGACATTATTTTGTTTTTACGGTTTGTGGGGCAACAAAGTTGCTCATGATAATACATGCATAAGAAGTGAAAAATATTATTGATTTGCACAATACCATGAAACATCATAACATCACGAGACATGTAAATTAAATTATCATATACACTTGAAATGCGGCAATGAGAAGGAAATGCAAGTAGATGCAAAAAAAAAAAATCTTGAATGAAGTTTATATAATGAATTGCTGAATATTAAAGAAATATTTTTCAACTTCAAAGCTATATAATCAGCAAAACATTAAAACATGGAAATATACTTACCAGCAGTCCAGAATGAAGCACAAGGGCTTAAGAAATACGGGAGATTGGATGATTCGCCCCACTTTATTTGGGCACTTGTGATTTGCCCCACTTTATTTGGTCACTTCTGATTTGCCCCTCTTTACATTGGGTTAGATGATTTGCCCTGTTTTTCCCTTTTCTTTAGATAATATGCCCTTTCTAATTTATGTTTTATTTTTCTTTCTTTTATCCCTATTTTTACCATGCAAAAAGACTCTACTGCCCCTTGGCAAATTTGCAATTCTGTTCAAATCTTCTTTCCCGTGGTTATGACTGCTAGTCCATTTTTTTGTGGCAAACTCCGAGCCCTCCCAAGGAGGGCCTGCCTGCTTTTATTAAAAGCAGAACCAAAAGACTCTAGGATTACAGTAAAATCACAGAGCCTCAAAGATAAAGAAAATTACAATCATGCCCTCAAGATACATGTGCTGAGGGACAACACACGTCAATAGTTGCTTCACAGACTGCCACCAGGACGCACAAAGCCAACCACGTGTGTTGGCATCCTTTGTTCCATCGACAAGCTCTTCGTCCCGTTCCTCTCCCACTATACTCGTACTGAAGTGAAGTGAGAAAGCACCAGGAGGCCGACGAGGGCACCTTGGGCTCCATCTTCGTGGGCGGCTCACGCTGCAGCTTGCCGGCAGAGCGGCTCCCGCTGCAACTCAGAGGCACTACGGCTCCATCTGCATCTCGGTGGTTTTGATGCAGAGGCCGGGGGTTACCCTCCTTTTCGAAAAAAAAATCTGCATCTCGGCGGCCCGGCAGCTCGGAGACGCAGCAGCTCCATCTACATCTCAGTGGCCCGGCAGTTCGGAGGCGCAGCAGCTCCATCTGCATCTCGGCGGCCCGGCAACTCCCGCTGCAGCTCAGAGCTGCTGAATCGGCAAATGGCGCCGCCGTTGCTTGTATCGGCGAGCCAAATATTTGCAGTTGCCACTATCGCTCCCTGAAGCTGGTTCCACGGCAAGGGAGGCTCCAGCAAGACCACGACGGCGGCTGTTGTCGCTCAGGTACACACTAACCTCCTTCGGTGTTTGATGAATCTGAAGAATTTGTTGTGAGCTCATTAGCTCGATCTCCACCGATAGTTGTGACCCTCGCCGCTGCAAAATCCCAACTTAGTTCACCCCTGTACCTGGGCCTGGATAATACCTAACTGATCTATGATGAAAGAAAAGAAATGAAAATCCAATACACATCAGCATAAGCTTTAGTTTATCAAGAAAAACACATTTATAGAATTTCTAATTGGCTCAATTTATATAGTAGAATAAAAATAAATCACAACATGTTCAAATGAATGAAGAGGGCTCAAGACCTCGAACCGGATGTGAAAGGACAGAGTCAGATAAATTCGAACTGTACACCTATTTATAAGTGTCCCAAAATACGTGTCACTGAGTACTGATTTTGACACTTATCTCATGCATTTGTATGATACCAAAATCAAAGAAGAAATAATGCAGGAAGTAAAGTCCAGGCTGGTCAAGTCTCCAATGACAACCGCTATGTGGGAAGAATTAGACTTTGTTGCTAGTTTTTACGTACAATACACAGTCTATTCATGCTAACAACAATTGCTATTAGACTCATAAATCACACTTAATGTTTCTATATCCTAAATTAGAATAGTGACCTCAGTATAGCAGAAAACAAACACGCGTGTAGCCAGCTTAATTACCTCACAAAGCTATTAGCAAGATAGTAGCAAAACCTTGAGCTCCTTCTGGTTCTTGCTCTGTTTCCACTTGAGCAATCCCTCCCTGCCTCTCAAATCTTCACTGATGCCTGCAAAAAGTATGCATATGAGACTGCATTAAGATAGCCAAATGAACAAATAGTCCGACCAAGTCATTCACTATAACCAACAGTTGCCTTCCTAAACCACAACTTGAAATCCTCTAGATAGCCTCTTTTCAAAAGAGAAACTGAACAACCGTCGGATGGCAAGACGCCAAAATAGCTCAAATGATGCAGCCATAGGACAATTTCCAGGCATTATTATGTCGCATACCTGTACAGTTGTACTTTCCAAAGCACCTACAATGAAAAGTTCGAAAACCAATTTTGTCCTTCATCACACAAGTATCGAGAAGACACTTCCTTGATGAGTGACCTTACTAAAGTACCGAAAAATCAAAACAAAATGTTAATTTCAAGAGAGGAAGTAGACACAAGTAACTTCCAGATATTGGTGTCATTTAATATCAATACTGGAAGATGCTTATCAATAACTATATACAGTTCTTATTCCGTTCACACATATTTCTTTGGACCCACATCATAATTCAAGCATATTTTTCATTCTTGCCTCCTGATCATGGTATTGTAAAGGGGAATAGAGAGACGGGTTCTAGGGGAAAAAGTAATAGAGCTACAGGAAATAAAGTAACTCATTTAGGTATGACTATGGACAAGGCAAAGGTTTCAGAGAGAAATTGGGGAATAAAGCAATTTTCTCAATTTAATTACTTCAGAATCATCAGTGTGAGAAAACATTGATACCTGCTACTACATACTAATCCACTTGCTTCTCTTCATGGAACAATACCATTAGTCCTTTGTCCACATGAAATGAACAGATTAATGGTCATATAACATCAAATAATGTCTTCTTGAAACTGAAACATAGAAACGGAAGTCTTGAGGTAGAAACAGAATTACCTATGTCATCACAAAAAAATTAAGAAATCAAGAAAACATCCAACAAGAGAAACTTGCAACCCATCCTAAAATTCATAGAATTGGAATGACATCAGATTCAACACAAGGCAAAGTATGTATCTTAATCTTATTGAACCAAAAAAAGTAAAACAATAAAATTGGTAACATTATATATATTCAAAATATAAGTGTGGAAGACCACCGGTGCCATTCTCATCAGCATCGACCAATTTTATGGAAGTAAAAAAACATCAAACATGGGAACTCAGGAACTGTACCGCCCATCCTAAAACTCTTGGAATCCGATACACGAAGAACATCAGACACATGACTACCATACATCATATAAAAAATTAAGTTATTTTCAATTACTGAGAAACCAATGCATCTATTGCCAACAAAATTGGGGCTTCTCATGTACACCAGACCAACAAATGCAACTGCAATTTTAGTAGTATTTTGGTTTGACTGAAGCAAATGCTAATCCTCGCACAAGACCCCCTCGAGCCTCATGCTTCAACCTAACACACCTCTTGTACGCAATACATCAAGGCCCCCATGAGCACAAAATAGAAATGAATATATACGCTAGTAAGCCCAGAAATTAAGAAAATACAGGGACCTTAATCATATTGTCTTACATGCATCAGGTTGTAAGATTTGGTGACCTTGGCGCCACAACCATGGAGATAACCAGTCTGGACATGATGGTGGCAGGGGTTCAGCGGTGAGAAAAAGAGGAGAGTCTGAAAAGTGAGCACAATTACTGGTCATTTTTACAATTGATGATTTAGATTCCGATTCATACTCTAAAATAGGAGGGCTAAAATTCTGTATTCAACCGCTATAAATAAACTATACAAGATGATAGTGAGACCGTGCGTAGAAAGCTAAATGTGCAAGATCTGACATCTTTGCTAGTATAAAACTTAGCATTTTCTTCTTGCATAAAGTACATCTCTATTTTTGGACAAAAGAATGCAACACATACAAAGAATGGAAAATCGCCATCGAATAAAAGCCACGTTCCACAGTTCAAGTATCTTAACAAACAAGCATGGGATTGGTAGCAGTAGTGAATAGTATGCACAGATGTGTAGGCAAGTAACAAAGATTAGCAAAAGGGGTACATATTATCCAAAACAAGAAAGGTTTTTATATTTTTAACGTACCCAGCCATAAAATCAGATGCTTATTGATTAAAAAAATGAACACACAATTAAGAGGGCATAGGAGGTGTACAATCATGCACCGACAAAAAGTAGATTTGGACAGGGAGTTCATCCATCCATCTTCAGAAAGAGTTCTGAGTTCCGCATATATATATAGAGATACAGATAGTGCTGTTCTGAAAATAGCTCTTCTTAATTCTGCATTTCTCCTAGGTACATCTATAAGAAATGCAGAGTGAAGCTGAGGTTGCCTTTCTATCCTCACAAATTTTTTATCTTCAAGCCAATGATAAATTTAGATTGCTACTGTTATAATTACAGTACTTATATCAGAAACATTATGGTATAAGCACTTAGTAAACTGCTATCAAAGAAGCATACATGACATAAGGGGTATTTTGTTGCCTCGACAACTAAAAAAATACGACAGTACAAATCTTTGGCAAACTGACTTGCAAACAGTGTGGGTTCCATCAATTTTCACAGAACTTAGACCCAAAAAAAAAAAATTCAGACCACAGAACATGGCAAACCATGGAGAAGGAAAATCAGGGATGCCAAAATCATTCACCGATTTTGTCCCGTGGACCTAGAAGCAAAGACAATTTGCTTATATACAGTACAAACCCAAGAGCTTGCAGCAGGGTAATAATGAATAAAACAGAACTGCAACAAAGGAGCATATTTACCTTATAACTTTCCATTCGATTTCTAAGCTACAAAAAGTTACAGTAATGCTCTCAAGATTGGTAGGTTGTATCCTTTTCATAGTGTGGTGAAACTGTAATTAAATCAACTTTAAGTGCATAGCTCTTGCAAGAGTATAACTTCATGTATGACCAATTGGAATCCTTGCTTTGTACTTAATAATTCTGCACTCCAAATAGCTACAACCCTCTACTGATTTTTCTAAATCAAGAAGCAATAATGTGACCATATTTGTTGGCAAAAAATGTCCATTGCTCGTGTTAGAAGGATAAAATAACTACCTTTGGTAGGTACTTCAACTATGAAAGAGCGTGTAATAATTAGTGACCTGAGAGTAAAAGTGTCACGAGTATATTCATTAACTGCCCTCGTACAACCTGTAAATTGATTATGTAATGATTTTCTGACGGGAAATAGAAAACACACAACACAAAAGAACAGTAGGTACCTGACATATATAGCTCCGGCGTGGTAAACTTTTTTGAGTGCTTCCAGTCATCTTTTGGTGCCTTACTCGTGTCTGGCCATTGCCCTGCTCGTCGAGGTCACCGTTGCACCACCACTTACGGCAAGGCTCATGTGCCAAGTATGCTCCAGCTGCCAACAGACAAGCAATGTTGCAGAAAACAATTGAGGCATTCTCACTAAGTAAAGCTACAAAACCATTTAGTAAAATGCACTAGAACTATCCTACTACATGACTGAAAGAATGAAACATAACAGCAGCTGCAGAAACCACTCTAGATCTTTTTCACAAACCAAAGGTAGCATTTTAGGTACTAATTAACCCTGGGGCATATATTATCATTTAGTCAAATAACTGAATCAAAGAAAACTGATAGGAAGAGAAGGAATGGGGGTGCTTCAGAACCATGGCTACACAATACATGGCATACATCTGAAAAAGGAAAAATGAACAGCCTAAATACAAACTTAAAGGAAACAGGATAAAATAAACTGATGTATGAACTATAATGTGATGAGATTATTAGTAGACATGGTAAAATACGTATGTACAAGTCATTAATTAATAGATTATGAATAGGAAGAACTTGGAAACAAGGATGGAATTAAATCTGGAAAGGAAACAAGAATAAAATCAAATCTGACTAAAACCAGGAGAGTACATGTGTGTGTGTGAGAGAGAGAGAGAGAGGGAGGGGCAAGAAGCACGTGAGTAACTTTGGATTCATCTCGTGTGCTGCCCCAATGACTGCGTGTAACAACAAAGAGAGGTTGGGGAAGAGAGAGAGAGGGCACAAAGGGGAGAGGGGAGTACCTGTGTGTGAAGGGGAGGCTGGCCTCGCCGGCGTCCGTCACTTCTGCTCCAGATCGGGAACCAGGGAGAAGGTGAGGAGAGGTGGGGGCCTCCCCGTCGCTCACCGGCACTCGCCGTCGGCCGCATCGATTGAGCCACCACCAGGACGCTCTAACTTCTTCCGGGGTCTCCTTTTCTTCGTCCAGATCGCGACCAGCAGCACCCCAAGAGAGAGGGGGCTTGGGGAGGTCGATGGCGAGGGTGCGCTAGGCCATGGCGGCAGGGAGGACATGAGAGAGGAGGCGGAGATGGGCGGCGCGGGCCGAGGTGTGGAGGAAGCGCGAGAAGAGGGAGGCGGCTGCGGGGTTGCCTTGGGTGGGTCTAGGGTTCCATTTACCCAGGCCACGATTGGCGAGGACGCGACGCACGCCTTGCGTACCAAAACCTAGAGAAAAATCACTTCGGTCGCACGACTCCACAGCCAACGAGCCCCACCCGTCATCCGTTCTATAAGCAGACACTAATGTAAGAAAAGGCCAACGGTTGACCAGCTGCCAGCAGACAAAAAGGTATTGTGATGAATCCATCCTGCGGTAGAAAACGTCGCGCGTGAGGAGTGCCCCTGGAATGGCGGGTACTCTAGCGCGATTAAGAGGGCATAGGAGGTGTACAATCAAGCACCGACAAAAAGTTGATTTGGACAGGGAGTTCATCCATCCATCTTCAGAAAGAGTTCTGAGTTCCGCATATATATAGAGATACAGATAGTGCTGTTCTGAAAATAGCTCTTCTTAATTCTGCATTTCTCCTAGGTACATCTATAAGAAATGCAGAGTGAAGCTGAGGTTGCCTTTCTATCCTCACAAATTTTTTATCTTCAAGCCAATGATAAATTTAGATTGCTACTGTTATAATTACAGTACTTATATCAGAAACATTATGGTATAAGCACTTAGTAAACTGCTATCAAAGAAGCATACATGACATAAGGGGTATTTTGTTGCCTCGGCAACTAAAAAAATACGACAGTCCAAATCTTTGGCAAACTGACTTGCAAATAGTGTGGGTTCCATCAATTTTCACAGAACTTAGACCCAAAAAAAAAACTAAAATTCAGACCACAGAACATGGCAAACCACGGAGAAGGAAAATCAGGGATGCCAAAATCATTCAGCGATTTTGTCCCGTGGACCAAGAAGCAAAGACAATTCGCTTATATACAGTACAAACCCAAGAGCTTCCAGCAGGGTAATAATGAATAAAACAGAACTGCAACAAAGGAGCATATTTACCTTATAACTTTCCATTGGATTTCTAAGCTACAAAAAGTTACAGTAATGCTCTCAAGATTGGTAGGTTGTATCCTTTTCATAGTGTGGTGAAACTGTAATTAAATCCACTTTAAGTGCTTAGCTCTTGCAAGAGTATAACTTCATGTATGACCAATTGGAATCCTTGCTTTGTACTTAATAATTCTGCACTCCAAATAGCTACAACCCTCTACTGATTTTTCTAAATCAAGAAGCAATAATGTGACCATATTTGATGGCAAAAAATGTCCATTGCTCGTGTTAGAAGGATAAAATAACTACCTTTGGTAGGTACTTCAACTATGAAAGAGCGTGTAATAATTAGTGACCTGAGAGTAAAAGTGTCGCGAGTATATTCATTAACTGACCTCGTACAACCTGTAAATTGATTATGTAATGATTTTCTGACGGGAAATAGAAAACACACAACACAAAAGAACAGTAGGTACCTAACATATATAGCTCCGGCGTGCTAAACTTTTTTGAGTGCTTCCAGTCATCTTTTGGTTCCTTACTCGTGTCTGGCCATTGCCCTGCTTGTCGAGGTCACCCTTGCACCACCACTTACGGCAAGGCTCATGTGCCAAGTATGCTCCAGCTGCCAACAGACAAGCAATGTTGCAGAAAACAATTGAGGCATTCTCACTAAGTAAAGCTACAAAACCATTTAGTAAAATGCACTGGAACTATCCTACTACATGACTGAAAGAATGAAACATAACAGCAGCTGCAGAAACCACTCTAGATCTTTTTCACAAACCAAAGGTAGCATTTTAGGTACTAATTAACCCTGGGGCATATATTATCATTTAGTCAAATAACTGAATCAAAGAAAACTGATAGGAAGAGAAGGAATGGGGGTGCTTCAAAACCATGGCTACACAATACATGGCATACATCTGAAAAAGGAAAAATGAACAGCCTAAATACAAACTTAAAGGAAACAGGATAAAATAAACTGATGTATGAACTATAATGTGATGAGATTATTAGTAGACATGGTAAAATACGTATGTACAAGTCATTAATTAATAGATTATGAATAGGAAGAACTTGGAAACAAGGATGGAATTAAATCTGGAAAGGAAACAAGAATAAAATCAAATCTGACTAAAACCAGGAGAGTACATGTGTGTGTGTGAGATAGAGAGAGAGAGGGAGGGCAAGAAGCACGTGAGTAACTTTGGATTCATCTCGTGTGCTGCCCCAATGATTGTGTGTAACAACAAAGAGAGGTTGGGGAAGAGAGAGAGAGAGGGAACAAAGGGGAGAGGGGAGTACCTGCGTGTGAATGGGAGGCTGGCCTCGCCGGCGTCCGTCACTTCTGCTCCAGATCGGGAACCAGGGAGAAGGTGAGGAGAGGTGGGGGCCTCCCCGTCGCTCACCGGCACTCGTCGTCGACCGCATCGATTGAGCCACCACCAGGACGCTCTAACTTCTTCCGGGGTCTCCTTTTCTTCGTCCAGATCGCGACCAGCAGCACCCCAAGAGAAAGGGGGCTTGGGGAGGTCGATGGCGAGGGTGCGCTAGGCCATGGCGGCAGGGAGGACATGAGAGAGGAGGCGGAGATGGGCGGCGCGGGCCGAGATGTGCAGGAAGCGCGAGAAGAGGGAGGCGGCTGCGGGGTTGCCTTGGGTGGGTCTAGGGTTCCATTTACCCAGGCCACGATTGGCGAAGACGCGACGCACGCCTTGCGTACCAAAACCTAGAGAAAAATCACTTCGGTCGCACGACCCCACAGCCAACGAGCCCCACCCGTCATCCTTTCTATAAGCAGACACTAATGTAAGAAAAGGCCAACGGTTGACCAGCCACAGAACTTAGACCCAAAAAAAAACTAAAATTCAGCCCACAGAACATGGCAAACCACGGAGAAGGAAAATCAGGGATGCCAAAATCATTCAGCGATTTTGTCCCGTGGACCTAGAAGCAAAGACAATTTGCTTATATACAGTACAAACCCAAGAGCTTGCAGCAGGGTAATAATGAATAAAACAGAACTGCAACAAAGGAGCATATTTACCTTATAACTTTCCATTGGATTTATAAGCTACAAAAAGTAACAGTAATGCTCTCAAGATTGGTAGGTTGTATCCTTTTCATAGTGTGGTGAAACTGTAATTAAATCAACTTTAAGTGCATAGCTCTTGCAAGAGTATCACTTCATGTATGACCAATTGGAATCCTTGCTTTGTACTTAATAATTCTGCACTCCAAATAGCTACAACCCTCTACTGATTTTTCTAAATCAAGAAGCAATAATGTGACCATATTTGATGGCAAAAAATGTCCATTGCTCGTGTTAGAAGGATAAAATAACTACCTTTGGTAGGTACTTCAACTATGAAAGAGCGTGTAATAATTAGTGACCTGAGAGTAAAAGTGTCACGAGTATATTCATTAACTCTCCTCGTACAACCTATAAATTGATTATGTAATGATTTTCTGACGGGAAATAGAAAACACACAACACAAAAGAACAGTAGGTACCTAACATATATAGCTCCGGCATGGTAAACTTTTTTGAGTGCTTCCAGTCATCTTTTGGTGCCTTACTCGTGTTTGGCCACTGCCCTGCTCGTCGAGGTCACCGTTGCACCACCACTTATGGCAAGGCTCATGTGCCAAGTATGTTCCAGCTGCCAACAGACAAGCAATGTTGCAGAAAACAATTGAGGCATTCTCACTAAGTAAAGCTACAAAACCATTTAGTAAAATGCACTGGAACTATCCTACTACATGACTGAAAGAATGAAACATAACAGCAGCTGCAGAAACCACTCTAGATCTTTTTCACAAACCAAAGGTAGCATTTTAGGTACTAATTAACCCTGGGGCATATATTATCATTTAGTCAAATAACTGAATCAAAGAAAACTGATAGGAAGAGAAGGAATGGGGGTGCTTCAGAACCATGGCTACACAATACATGGCATACATCTGAAAAAGGAAAAATGAACAGCCTAAATACAAACTTAAAGGAAACAGGATAAAATAAACTGATGTATGAACTATAATGTGATGAGATTATTAGTAGACATGGTAAAATACGTATGTACAAGTCATTAATTAATAGATTATGAATAGGAAGAACTTGGAAACAAGGATGGAATTAAATCTGGAAAGGAAACAAGAATAAAATCAAATCTGACTAAAATCAGGAGAGTACATGTGTGTGTGTGTGAGAGAGAGAGAGGGGGAGGGGCAAGAAGCACGTGAGTAACTTTGGATTCATCTCGTGTGCTGCCCCAATGACTGTGTGTAACAACAAAGAGAGGTTGGGGAAGAGAGAGAGAGGGCACGAAGGGGAGAGGGGAGTACCTGCGTGTGAAGGGGAGGCTGGCCTCGCCGGCGTCCGTCACTTCTGCTCCAGATCGGGAACCAGGGAGAAGGTGAGGAGAGGTGGGGGCCTCCCCGTCGCTCACCGGCACTCGCCGTCGGCCGCATCGATTGAGCCACCACCAGGACGCTCTAACTTCTTCTGGGGTCTCCTTTTCTTCGTCCAGATCGCGACCAGCAGCACCCCAAGAGAGAGGGGGCTTGGTGAGGTCGATGGCGAGGGTGCGCTAGGCCATGGCGGCAGGGAGGACATGAGAGAGGAGGCGGAGATGGGCGGCGCGGGCCGAGGTGTGGAGGAAGCGCGAGAAGAGGGAGGCGGCTGCGGGGTTGCCTTGGGTGGGTTAGGGTTCCATTTACCCAGGCCACGATTGGCGAGGACGCGACGCACGCCTTGCGTACCAAAACCTAGAGAAAAATCACTTCGGTCGCACGACCCCACAGCCAACGAGCCCCACCCGTCATCCTTTCTATAAGCAGACACTAATGTAAGAAAAGGCCAACGGTTGACCAGCTGCCAGCAGACAAAAAGGTACTGTGATGAATCCATCCTGCGGTAGAAAACGTCGCGCGCGAGGAGTGCCCCTGGAATGGCGGGTACTCTAGCGCGATTAAGAGGGCATAGGAGGTGTACAATCATGCACCGACAAAAAGTAGATTTGGACAGGGAGTTCATCCATCCATCTTCAGAAAGAGTTCTGAGTTCCGCATATATATAGAGATACAGATAGTGCTGTTCTGAAAATAGCTCTTCTTAATTCTGCATTTCTCCTAGGTACATCTATAAGAAATGCAGAGTGAAGCTGAGGTTGCCTTTCTATCCTCACAAATTTTTTATCTTCAAGCCAATGATAAATTTAGATTGCTACTGTTATAATTACAGTACTTATATCAGAAACATTATGGTATAAGCACTTAGTAAACTGCTATCAAAGAAGCATACATGACATAAGGGGTATTTTGTTGCCTCGACAACTAAAAAAATACGACAGTCCAAATCTTTGGCAAACTGACTTGCAAACAGTGTGGGTTCCATCAATTTTCACAGAACTTAGACCCAAAAAAAACTAAAATTCAGACCACAGAACATGGCAAACCACGGAGAAGGAAAATCAGGGATGCCAAAATCATTCAGCGATTTTGTCCCGCGGACCTAGAAGCAAAGACAATTTGCTTATATACAGTACAAACCCAAGAGCTTGCAGCAGGGTAATAATGAATAAAACAAAACTGCAACAAAGGAGCATATTTACCTTATAACTTTCCATTGGATTTCTAAGCTACAAAAAGTTACAGTAATGCTCTCAAGATTGGTAGGTTGTATCCTTTTCATAGTGTGGTGAAACTGTAATTAAATCAACTTTAAGTGCATAGCTCTTGCAAGAGTATCACTTCATGTATGACCAATTGGAATCCTTGCTTTGTACTTAATAATTCTGCACTCCAAATAGCTACAACCCTCTACTGATTTTTCTAAATCAAGAAGCAATAATGTGACCATATTTGTTGGCAAAAAATGTCCATTGCTCGTGTTAGAAGGATAAAATAACTACCTTTGGTAGGTACTTCAACTATGAAAGAGCGTGTAATAATTAGTGACCTGAGAGTAAAAGTGTCGCGAGTATATTCATTAACTGCCCTCGTACAACCTGTAAATTGATTATGTAATGATTTTCTGACGGGAAATAGAAAACACACAACACAAAAGAACAGTAGGTACCTAACATATATAGCTCCGGCGTGGTAAACTTTTTTTAGTTCTTCCAGTCATCTTTTGGTGCCTTACTCGTGTCTGGCCATTGCCCTGCTCGTCGAGGTCACCGTTGCACCACCACTTACGGCAAGGCTCATGTGCCAAGTATGCTCCAGCTGCCAACAGACAAGCAATGTTGCAGAAAACAATTGAGGCATTCTCACTAAGTAAAGCTACAAAACCATTTAGTAAAATGCACTGGAACTATCCTACTACATGACTGAAAGAATGAAACATAACAGCAGCTGCAGAAACCACTCTAGATCTTTTTCACAAACCAAAGGTAGCATTTTAGGTACTAATTAACCCTGGGGCATATATTATCATTTAGTCAAATAACTGAATCAAAGAAAACTGATAGGAAGAGAAGGAATGGGGGTGCTTCAGAACCATGGCTACACAATACATGGCATACATCTGAAAAAGGAAAAATGAACAGCCTAAATACAAACTTAAAGGAAACAGGATAAAATAAACTGATGTATGAACTATAATGTGATGAGATTATTAGTACACATGGTAAAATACGTATGTACAAGTCATTCATTAATAGATTATGAATAGGAAGAACTTGGAAACAAGGATGGAATTAAATCTGGAAAGGAAACAAGAATAAAATCAAATCTGACTAAAACCAGGAGAGTACATGTGTGTGTGTGAGAGAGAGAGAGAGGGGGAGGGGCAAGAAGCACGTGAGTAACTTTGGATTCATCTCGTGTGCTGCTCCAATGACTGTGTGTAACAACAAAGAGAGGTTGGGGAAGAGAGAGAGAGGGCACGAAGGGGAGAGGGGAGTACCTGCGTGTGAAGGGGAGGCTGGCCTCGCCGGCGTCCGTCACTTCTGCTCCAGATCGGGAACCAGGGAGAAGGTGAGGAGAGGTGGGGACCTCCCCGTCGCTCACCGGCACTCGCCGTCGGCCGCATCGATTGAGCCACCACCAGGACGCTCTAACTTCTTCTGGGGTCTCCTTTTCTTCGTCCAGATCGCGACCAGCAGCACCCCAAGAGAGAGGGGGCTTGGGGAGGTCGATGGCGAGGGTGCGCTAGGCCATGGCGGCAGGGAGGACATGAGAGAGGAGGCGGAGATGGGCGGCGCGGGCCGAGGTGTGGAGGAAGCGCGAGAAGAGGGAGGCGGCTGCGGGGTTGCCTTGGGTGGGTTAGGGTTCCATTTACCCAGGCCACGATTGGCGAGGACGCGACGCACGCCTTGCGTACCAAAACCTAGAGAAAAATCACTTCGGTCGCACGACCCCACAGCCAACGAGCCCCACCCGTCATCCTTTCTATAAGCAGACACTAATGTAAGAAAAGGCCAACGGTTGACCAGCTGCCAGCAGACAAAAAGGTACTGTGATGAATCCATCCTGCGGTAGAAAACGTCGCGCGCGAGGAGTGCCCCTGGAATGGCGGGTACTCTAGCGCGATTAAGAGGGCATAGGAGGTGTACAATAATGCACCGACAAAAAGTAGATTTGGACAGGGAGTTCATCCATCCATCTTCAGAAAGAGTTCTGAGTTCCGCATATATATAGAGATACAGATAGTGCTGTTCTGAAAATAGCTCTTCTTAATTCTGCATTTCTCCTAGGTACATCTATAAGAAATGCAGAGTGAAGCTGAGGTTGCCTTTCTATCCTCACAAATTTTTTATCTTCAAGCCAATGATAAATTTAGATTGCTACTGTTATAATTACAGTACTTATATCAGAAACATTATGGTATAAGCACTTAGTAAATTGCTATCAAAGAAGCATACATGACATAAGGGGTATTTTGTTGCCTCGACAACTAAAAAAATACGACAGTCCAAATCTTTGGCAAACTGACATGCAAACAGTGTGGGTTCCATCAATTTTCACAGAACTTAGACCCAAAAAAAAAAAATCAGACCACAGAACATGGCAAACCACAGAGAAGGAAAATCAGGGATGCCAAAATCATTCAGCGATTTTGTCCCGTGGACCTAGAAGCAAAGACAATTTGCTTATATACAGTACAAACCCAAGAGCTTGCAGCAGGGTAATAATGAATAAAACAAAACTGCAACAAAGGAGCATATTTACCTTATAACTTTCCATTGGATTTCTAAGCTACAAAAAGTTACAGTAATGCTCTCAAGATTGGTAGGTTGTATCCTTTTCATAGTGTGGTGAAACTGTAATTAAATCAACTTTAAGTGCATAGCTCTTGCAAGAGTATCACTTCATGTATGACCAATTGGAATCCTTGCTTTGTACTTAATAATTCTGCACTCCAAATAGCTACAACCCTCTACTGATTTTTCTAAATCAAGAAGCAATAATGTGACCATATTTGTTGGCAAAAAATGTCCATTGCTCGTGTTAGAAGGATAAAATAACTACCTTTGGTAGGTACTTCAACTATGAAAGAGCGTGTAATAATTAGTGACCTGAGAGTAAAAGTGTCGCGAGTATATTCATTAACTGCCCTCGTACAACCTGTAAATTGATTATGTAATGATTTTCTGACGGGAAATAGAAAACACACAACACAAAAGAACAGTAGGTACCTAACATATATAGCTCCGGCGTGGTAAACTTTTTTGAGTGCTTCCAGTCATCTTTTGGTTCCTTACTCGTGTCTGGCCACTGCCCTGCTCGTCGAGGTCACCGTTGCACCACCACTTACGGCAAGGCTCATGTGCCAAGTATGCTCCAGCTGCCAACTGACAAGCAATGTTGCAGAAAACAATTGAGGCATTCTCACTAAGTAAAGCTACAAAACCATTTAGTAAAATGCACTGGAACTATCCTACTACATGACTGAAAGAATGAAACATAACAGCAGCTGCAGAAACCACTCTAGATCTTTTTCACAAACCAAAGGTAGCATTTTAGGTACTAATTAACCCTGGGGCATATATTATCATTTAGTCAAATAACTGAATCAAAGAAAACTGATAGGAAGAGAAGGAATGGGGGTGCTTCAGAACCATGGCTACACAATACATGGCATACATCTGAAAAAGGAAAAATGAACAGCCTAAATACAAACTTAAAGGAAACAGGATAAAATAAACTGATGTATGAACTATAATGTGATGAGATTATTAGTAGACATGGTAAAATACGTATGTACAAGTCATTAATTAATAGATTATGAATAGGAAGAACTTGGAAACAAGGATGGAATTAAATCTGGAAAGGAAACAAGAATAAAATCAAATCTGACTAAAACCAGGAGAGTACATGTGTGTGTGTGAGAGAGAGAGAGAGAGGGAGGGCAAGAAGCACGTGAGTAACTTTGGATTCATCTCGTGTGCTGCCCCAATGACTGTGTGTAACAACAAAGAGAGGTTGGGGAAGAGAGAGAGAGGGAACAAAGGGGAGAAGGGAGTACCTGCGTGTGAATGGGAGGCTGGCCTCGCCGGCGTCCGTCACTTCTGCTCCAGATCGGGAACCAGGGAGAAGGTGAGGAGAGGTGGGGGCCTCCCCGTCGCTCACCGGCACTCGCCGTCGGCCGCATCGATTGAGCCACCACCAGGACGCTCTAACTTCTTCCGGGGTCTCCTTTTCTTCGTCCAGATCGCGACCAGCAGCACCCCAAGAGAGAGGGGGCTTGGGGAGGTCGATGGCGAGGGTGCGCTAGGCCATGGCGGCAGGGAGGACATGAGAGAGGAGGCGGAGATGGGCGGCACGGGCCGAGGTGTGGAGGAAGCGCGAGAAGAGGGAGGCGGCTGCGGGGTTGCCTTGGGTGGGTCTAGGGTTCCATTTACCCAGGCCACGATTGGCGAGGACGCGACGCACGCCTTGCCTACCAAAACCTAGAGAAAAATCACTTCGGTCGCACGACTCCACAGCCAACGAGCCCCACCCGTCATCCGTTCTATAAGCAGACACTAATGTAAGAAAAGGCCAACGGTTGACCAGCTGCCAGCAGACAAAAAGGTATTGTGATGAATGCATCCTGCGGTAGAAAACGTCGCGCGCGAGGAGTGCCCCTGGAATGGCGGGTACTCTAGCGCGATTAAGAGGGCATAGGAGGTGTACAATCAAGCACCGACAAAAAGTTGATTTGGACAGGGAGTTCATCCATCCATCTTCAGAAAGAGTTCTGAGTTCCGCATATATATAGAGATACAGATAGTGCTGTTCTGAAAATAGCTCTTCTTAATTCTGCATTTCTCCTAGGTACATCTATAAGAAATGCAGAGTGAAGCTGAGGTTGCCTTTCTATCCTCACAAATTTTTTATCTTCAAGCCAATGATAAATTTAGATTGCTACTGTTATAATTACAGTACTTATATCAGAAACATTATGGTATAAGCACTTAGTAAACTGCTATCAAAGAAGCATACATGACATAAGGGGTATTTTGTTGCCTCGACAACTAAAAAAATACGACAGTCCAAATCTTTGGCAAACTGACTTGCAAATAGTGTGGGTTCCATCAATTTTCACAGAACTTAGACCCAAAAAAAAACTAAAATTCAGACCACAGAACATGGCAAACCACGGAGAAGGAAAATCAGGGATGCCAAAATCATTCAGCGATTTTGTCCCGTGGACCTAGAAGCAAAGACAATTTGCTTATCTACAGTACAAACCCAAGAGCTTGCAGCAGGGTAATAATGAATAAAACAGAACTGCAACAAAGGAGCATATTTACCTTATAACTTTCCATTGGATTTCTAAGCTACAAAAAGTTACAGTAATGCTCTCAAGATTGGTAGGTTGTATCCTTTTCATAGTGTGGTGAAACTGTAATTAAATCAACTTTAAGTGCTTAGCTCTTGCAAGAGTATAACTTCATGTATGACCAATTGGAATCCTTGCTTTGTACTTAATAATTCTGCACTCCAAATAGCTACAACCCTCTACTGATTTTTCTAAATCAAGAAGCAATAATGTGACCATATTTGATGGCAAAAAATGTCCATTGCTCGTGTTAGAAGGATAAAATAACTACCTTTGGTACGTACTTCAACTATGAAAGAGCGTGTAATAATTAGTGACCTGAGAGTAAAAGTGTCGCGAGTATATTCATTAACTGCCCTCGTACAACCTGTAAATTGATTATGTAATGATTTTCTGACGGGAAATAGAAAACACACAACACAAAAGAACAGTAGGTACCTAATATATATAGCTCCGGCGTGGTAAACTTTTTTGAGTGCTTCCAGTCATCTTTTGGTTCCTTACTCGTGTCTGGCCATTGCCCTGCTCGTCGAGGTCACCCTTGCACCACCACTTACGGCAAGGCTCATGTGCCAAGTATGCTCCAGCTGCCAACTGACAAGCAATGTTGCAGAAAACAATTGAGGCATTCTCACTAAGTAAAGCTACAAAACCATTTAGTAAAATGCACTGGAACTATCCTACTACATGACTGAAAGAATGAAACATAACAGCAGCTGCAGAAACCACTCTAGATCTTTTTCACAAACCAAAGGTAGCATTTTAGGTACTAATTAACCCTGGGGCATATATTATCATTTAGTCAAATAACTGAATCAAAGAAAACTGATAGGAAAAGAAGGAATGGGGGTGCTTCAGAACCATGGCTACACAATACATGGCATACATCTGAAAAAGGAAAAATGAACAGCCTAAATACAAACTTAAAGGAAACAGGATAAAATAAACTGATGTATGAACTATAATGTGATGAGATTATTAGTAGACATGGTAAAATACGTATGTACAAGTCATTAGTTAATAGATTATGAATAGGAAGAACTTGGAAACAAGGATGGAATTAAATCTGGAAAGGAAACAAGAATAAAATCAAATCTGACTAAAACCAGGAGAGTACATGTGTGTGTGTGTGCGAGAGAGAGAGAGGGAGGGCAAGAAGCACGTGAGTAACTTTGGATTCATCTCGTGTGCTGCCCCAATGACTGTGTGTAACAACAAAGAGAGGTTGGGGAAGAGAGAGAGAGGGAACAAAGGGGAGAGGGGAGTACCTGCGTGTGAATGGGAGGCTGGCCTCGCCGGCGTCCGTCACTTCTGCTCCAGATCGGGAACCAGGGAGAAGGTGAGGAGAGGTGGGGGCCTCCCCATCGCTCACCGGCACTCGTCATCGACCGCATCGATTGAGCCACCACCAGGACGCTCTAACTTCTTCCGGGGTCTCCTTTTCTTCGTCCAGATCGCGACCAGCAGCACCCCAAGAGAGAGGGGGCTTGGGGAGGTCGATGGCGAGGGTGCGCTAGGCCATGGCGGCAGGGAGGACATGAGAGAGGAGGCGGAGATGGGCGGCGCGGGCCGAGGTGTGGAGGAAGCGCGAGAAGAGGGAGGCGGCTGCGGGGTTGCCTTGGGTGGGTCTAGGGTTCCATTTACCCAGGCCACGATTGGCGAGGACGCGACGCACGCCTTGCGTACCAAAACCTAGAGAAAAATCACTTCGGTCGCACGACTCCACAGCCAACGAGCCCCACCCGTCATCCGTTCTATAAGCAGACACTAATGTAAGAAAAGGCCAACGGTTGACCAGCTGCCAGCAGACAAAAAGGTATTGTGATGAATCCATCCTGCGGTAGAAAACGTCGCGCGCGAGGAGTGCCCCTGGAATGGCGGGTACTCTAGCGCGATTAAGAGGGCATAGGAGGTGTACAATCAAGCACCGACAAAAAGTTGATTTGGACAGGGAGTTCATCCATCCATCTTCAGAAAGAGTTCTGAGTTCCGCATATATATAGAGATACAGATAGTGCTGTTCTGAAAATAGCTCTTCTTAATTCTGCATTTCTCCTAGGTACATCTATAAGAAATGCAGAGTGAAGCTGAGGTTGCCTTTCTATCCTCACAAATTTTTTATCTTCAAGCCAATGATAAATTTAGATTGCTACTGTTATAATTACAGTACTTATATCAGAAACATTATGGTATAAGCACTTAGTAAACTGCTATCAAAGAAGCATACATGACATAAGGGGTATTTTGTTGCCTCGACAACTAAAAAAATACGACAGTCCAAATCTTTGGCAAACTGACTTGCAAATAGTGTGGGTTCCATCAATTTTCACAGAACTTAGACCCAAAAAAAAAACTAAAATTCAGACCACAGAACATGGCAAACCACGGAGAAGGAAAATCAGGGATGCCAAAATCATTCAGCGATTTTGTCCCGTGGACCTAGAAGCAAAGACAATTTGCTTATATACAGTACAAACCCAAGAGCTTGCAGCAGGGTAATAATGAATAAAACATAACTGCAACAAAGGAGCATATTTACCTTATAACTTTCCATTGGATTTCTAAGCTACAAAAAGTTACAGTAATGCTCTCAAGATTGGTAGGTTGTATCCTTTTCATAGTGTGGTGAAACTGTAATTAAATCAACTTTAAGTGCTTAGCTCTTGCAAGAGTATAACTTCATGTATGACCAATTGGAATCCTTGCTTTGTACTTAATAATTCTGCACTCCAAATAGCTACAACCCTCTACTGATTTTTCTAAATCAAGAAGCAATAATGTGACCATATTTGATGGCAAAAAATGTCCATTGCTCGTGTTAGAAGGATAAAATAACTACCTTTGGTACGTACTTCAACTATGAAAGAGCGTGTAATAATTAGTGACCTGAGAGTAAAAGTGTCGCGAGTATATTCATTAACTGCCCTCGTACAACCTGTAAATTGATTATGTAATGATTTTCTGACGGGAAATAGAAAACACACAACACAAAAGAACAGTAGGTACCTAACATATATAGCTCCGGCGTGCTAAACTTTTTTGAGTGCTTCCAGTCATCTTTTGGTTCCTTACTCGTGTCTGGCCATTGCCCTGCTCGTCGAGGTCACCCTTGCACCACCACTTACGGCAAGGCTCATGTGCCAAGTATGCTCCAGCTGCCAACAGACAAGCAATGTTGCAGAAAACAATTGAGGCATTCTCACTAAGTAAAGCTACAAAACCATTTAGTAAAATGCACTGGAACTATCCTACTACATGACTGAAAGAATGAAACATAACAGCAGCTGCAGAAACCACTCTAGATCTTTTTCACAAACCAAAGGTAGCATTTTAGGTACTAATTAACCCTGGGGCATATATTATCATTTAGTCAAATAACTGAATCAAAGAAAACTGATAGGAAGAGAAGGAATGGGGGTGCTTCAAAACCATGGCTACAGAATACATGGCATACATCTGAAAAAGGAAAAATGAACAGCCTAAATACAAACTTAAAGGAAACAGGATAAAATAAACTGATGTATGAACTATAATGTGATGAGATTATTAGTAGACATGGTAAAATACGTATGTACAAGTCATTAATTAATGGGATAAGTATACTTTTCGTCCTCGAACTCTTCTGAGAGTTTAGAAATCGTCCCTCAACTCTAATCCGGAGAGTTTTCGTCCCTCAAATATCAAAACCGGATAGTTTTCGTCCCTGGTGCCGATTCGGGCGGTTTTCGTCCGATATGAACAGTAACACAATGAACAGTAAAATAAAAAAATAGCAAAAACAAAAAAAAACTGAAAATTTGTGGGATCAAAGTTCCTCGGGGGCGCAAGGTGCGTGCAAATTTTTATACTATTTGGACGTACATTTTTATGGTTTTTGTGATTTTTTTTTCTATTTGTTTCGATTTTTACTGTTCACCGATGTACATATTTATGGTTTTTCCTTTGTCACTAGCTCCTGGAATGTCCAAACAGTATGAAAATTTGCACGCACCTTGCGCCCCTGAGGAACTTTGATCCCCCAAATTTTCAATTTTTTTTTATTTCTTTTGCTATTTTTTTTATTTTACTGTTCATCGAGTTTACTGTTCATGTCGGACGAAAACCGCCGAAGCGGCACCAAGGACGAAAACTATCTGGTTTTGATAGTTGAGGGACGAAAACTCTCCGGATTAGAGTTGAGGGACGATTTCTAAACTCTCGAAAGAGTTCGAGGACGAAAAGTATACTTATCCCTTAATTAATAGATTATGAATAGGAAGAACTTGGAAACAAGGATGGAATTAAATCTGGAAAGGAAACAGAATAAAATCAAATCTGACTAAAACCAGGAGAGTACATGTGTGTGTGTGTGAGAGAGAGAGAGAGAGGGAGGGCAAGAAGCACGTGAGTAACTTTGGATTCATCTCGTGTGCTGCCCCAATGACTGTGTGTAACAACAAAGAGAGGTTGGGGAAGAGAGAGAGAGGGAACAAAGGGGAGAGGGGAGTACCTGCGTGTGAATGGGAGGCTGGCCTCGCCGGCGTCCGTCACTTCTGCTCCAGATCGGGAACCAGGGAGAAGGTGAGGAGAGGTGGGGGCCTCCCCGTCGCTCACCGGCACTCGTCATCGACCGCATCGATTGAGCCACCACCAGGACGCTCTAACTTCTTCCGGGGTCTCCTTTTCTTCGTCCAGATCGCGACCAGCAGCACCCCAAGAGAGAGGGGGCTTGGGGAGGTCGATGGCGAGGGTGCGCTAGGCCATGGCGGCAGGGAGGACATGAGAGAGGAGGCGGAGATGGGCGGCGCGGGCCGAGGTGTGGAGGAAGCGCGAGAAGAGGGAGGCGGCTGCGGGGTTGCCTTGGGTGGGTCTAGGGTTCCATTTACCCAGGCCACGATTGGCGAAGACGCGACGCACGCCTTGCGTACCAAAACCTAGAGAAAAATCACTTCGGTCGCACGACCCCACAGCCAACGAGCCCCACCCGTCATCCTTTCTATAAGCAGACACTAATGTAAGAAAAGGCCAACGGTTGACCAGCCACAGAACTTAGACCCAAAAAAAAACTAAAATTCAGACCACAGAACATGGCAAACCACGGAGAAGGAAAATCAGGGATGCCAAAATCATTCAGCGATTTTGTCCCGTGGACCTAGAAGCAAAGACAATTTGCTTATATACAGTACAAACCCAAGAGCTTGCAGCAGGGTAATAATGAATAAAACAGAACTGCAACAAAGGAGCATATTTACCTTATAACTTTCCATTGGATTTATAAGCTACAAAAAGTTACAGTAATGCTGTCAAGATTGGTAGGTTGTATCCTTTTCATAGTGTGGTGAAACTGTAACTAAATCAACTTTAAGTGCATAGCTCTTGCAAGAGTATCACTTCATGTATGACCAATTGGAATCCTTGCTTTGTACTTAATAATTCTGCACTCCAAATAGCTACAACCCTCTACTGATTTTTCTAAATCAAGAAGCAATAATGTGACCATATTTGATGGCAAAAAATGTCCATTGCTCGTGTTAGAAGGATAAAATAACTACCTTTGGTAGGTACTTCAACTATGAAAGAGCGTGTAATAATTAGTGACCTGAGAGTAAAAGTGTCGCGAGTATATTCATTAACTGCCCTCGTACAACCTATAAATTGATTATGTAATGATTTTCTGACGGGAAATAGAAAACACACAACACAAAAGAACAGTAGGTACCTAACATATATAGCTCCGGCATGGTAAACTTTTTTGAGTGCTTCCAGTCATCTTTTGGTGCCTTACTCGTGTCTGGCCATTGCCCTGCTCGTCGAGGTCACCGTTGCACCACCACTTACGGCAAGGCTCATGTGCCAAGTATGCTCCAGCTGCCAACAGACAAGCAATGTTGCAGAAAACAATTGAGGCATTCTCACTAAGTAAAGCTACAAAACCATTTAGTAAAATGCACTGGAACTATCCTACTACATGACTGAAAGAATGAAACATAACAGCAGCTGCAGAAACCACTCTAGATCTTTTTCACAAACCAAAGGTAGCATTTTAGGTACTAATTAACCCTGGGGCATATATTATCATTTAGTCAAATAACTGAATCAAAGAAAACTGATAGGAAGAGAAGGAATGGGGGTGCTTCAGAACCATGGCTACACAATACATGGCATACATCTGAAAAAGGAAAAATGAACAGCCTAAATACAAACTTAAAGGAAACAGGATAAAATAAACTGATGTATGAACTATAATGTGATGAGATTATTAGTAGACATGGTAAAATACGTATGTACAAGTCATTAATTAATAGATTATGAATAGGAAGAACTTGGAAACAAGGATGGAATTAAATCTGGAAAGGAAACAAGAATAAAATCAAATCTGACTAAAACCAGGAGAGTACATGTGTGTGTGTGTGAGAGAGAGAGAGAGAGGGAGGGGCAAGAAGCACGTGAGTAACTTTGGATTCATCTCGTGTGCTGCCCCAATGACTGTGTGTAACAACAAAGAGAGGTTGGGGAAGAGAGAGAGAGGGAACAAAGGGGAGAGGGGAGTACCTGCGTGTGAAGGGGAGGCTGGCCTCGCCGGCGTCCGTCACTTCTGCTCCAGATCGGGAACCAGGGAGAAGGTGAGGATAGGTGGGGGCCTCCCCGTCGCTCACCGGCACTCGTCGTCGACCGCATCGATTGAGCCACCACCAGGACGCTCTAACTTCTTCCGGGGTCTCCTTTTCTTCGTCCAGATCGCGACCAGCAGCACCCCAAGAGAGAGGGGGCTTGGGGAGGTCGATGGCGAGGGTGCGCTAGGCCATGGCGGAAGGGAGGACATGAGAGAGGAGGCGGAGATGGGCGGCGCGGGCCGAGGTGTGGAGGAAGCGCGAGAAGAGGGAGGCGGCTGCGGGGTTGCCTTGGGTGGGTCTAGGGTTCCATTTACCCAGGCCACGATTGGCGAAGACGCGACGCACGCCTTGCGTACCAAAACCTAGAGAAAAATCACTTCGGTCGCACGACCCCACAGCCAACGAGCCCCACCCGTCATCCTTTCTATAAGCAGACACTAATGTAAGAAAAGGCCAACGGTTTCTACAACCTTGCAAAAGATTGGCATGTAACTTCTCATACACGAGTTCACAGTGTCCCTGGAGATTTGTGCAGGATACGTTTCCAAATTCTGAAGGTAAGGCTTTGAATTTTTTAGTTAGTACAGCAGATAACCAAAATCCCCAGATTATCCAGGGGCCCGTAATCTGGCCAAGGAAGCAACATATGGTACAGAATTGCCAGAGAATTTTCTTACCCGCGTGCTGCGTACCAGCGAGGGTGAGCCGCACCAAGGCCAGGGGAGCCCCGTGGGCAGGATGAGGCCACGACATGAGTCCTCCACCACTCGACGGGATGCTGCGATGGAGATCGCCGACGTTGATGGCTGCGCAGAATTTCCGGCGGGGCATTTCCTCGAACACGTCCGGGGCGCGGAATTTCGTCGAACACGTCTGGGGTGCGAACGCGCTGAACAGTCGCGACCTTGGCCGGCCGGGATGCGGATGAACACGTCCGGAGCGCGAGATTTCGTCCAAGACGTCCCGGGAACAGTCGTTGGATGGGCGCACGCGCGCTCTTCCGCGCGCCGCTGAAGCCATGGCGCAAGAGGTGTGAGTTGATGAGTGCTCAGGTCGCACGGCTTGGGAGCACCGGATATTTTCACACCTCGTATTGGATTAGCTAATTCCTATTTTATCTCTCTCTCTCTAAAAAAAGCTAATTCTTATTTATCCCTAAAAAAGAGCTAATTCCTATTTAGATGAGATTTAGTTATGTCTCATCTACTCCCTCCGTTAACGAATACGGTGTTTCTTTAACACATTACCGACATAGACGCTCATACATACGCACATGAACTCATAAATATAAGATGTTTCAGATATATTTTCAATATGGACTACATAGAGACTAAAATGAGTGAACAAAACACATTAAAATATGTCTACATACATCATGATTAGAAAAAAGTTAGAACATCTTATATTTGTGAACAGAGGGAGTAACTTAGAGCATCTCCAATAGCTGCCTATTTTTGACACCAAAACAAGGTGTTGCATTTTTATTTTTATTTTGAGATTTCCAATTGTACTGTTCAAAAATTCTTAGTGCACCTATAGGTGACGTTTGATGTGGAGCTCACTCGTGAGAGAAATAAATATCTTTAAAAGCAGCAAACCGTTTTACATACAGCGGAATGACATATTACAAGTAACAAACACATTACAAATATTGTAGTAGTATTTATGGTTGGAGTCCTTGGAGTTTTTGTTGAACAAACTCCTCCTCTATTTTACTTAACATGGGCACTTCATATTCATATCATGCCAGTAGATAATATGCTCTCTTTTGGAACAATGTTGATATCCATTTTGTAGTACAATAATATGAAAGGAATATGGAACAATTCAGAAGAAAAAAATGACATGATTGATGGAGTCACAAAAGGACAAATACATGTCACGAAAAGAACAAATATATGAAAGGAATATGGAATAATTTTAAAAAAATGACATGATCAATCTTGATAACATTTTTTTCAATACATGACTACTTTTTTCAATACACATTGTACTCTTTTGTACTAATACATGACACTTCTTTGATATACTTTAAATGTATGCAAATGCATGATGAACATTTCTTCAAATACATGTTTTGAACATTTCTTGAATGGTACTAAAGATTTTTATTAAATTATGCAATCTGTTTTACATCATATAAACATTTTTTCAAATACATGATGACATTATTTCAAATACAAGTTTGATTTTGTTTTTGAAATAAATGTAAAGTATTTTATAAAACATATTGAAAAAAAAATTGAATGGTGTGAAACATTTTTTAAACTACATGAACATGTTACTACATTGCATATACCATTTTCTAAAAATGTCACGAACATATTTCTGATACACGCACGATTTTTTTTCAGCATGAAAATTTTCAAAATTCGCGCTGAACAATTTGAAAATTTCAACATACAAATGTAAGTATGGAAAAGCAAAAAAAATAAAATAAAGAGATAAACTGATGCTAAAAAGACCAGGGCTTGCTCACTGGAAAAAATGATACCGCTGCAGGCGTATGCCGCTCCATGGGCGCGGCGACTATATCCCGCCTTCAGCGAGACCGTAGCGGCTACCTCAGTTGGGCCGTCCCGTACGTACATGGAGAGAGAACGGAAACTGATTCTTGATCGATACAAACAGCAACCCCCAAAAAGAGGAAGATCGATACAAAAAGCAAACTGTACCGGCATGGCATGCACGCCGCCGGAGATTGACTGGGCACTCCCGGCGGATCTGTTGCTTGAGATCACGGTGCGCTCCGACATCCGCACCCTCGTTTGCTGCGCCGCATTATGCAAGCTTCTTCAAGGCGACATCCTCGACCTATCCTTCATCCGCCGCGTCACCCAGCACGGCATCGTGCCTCCGTGCATTCTCGCCTACCTCCAGATGCCCGCCCCGTGGAGGCCTCGCCTCCACCGCTCCTCTCTTTGGTGCACCCAACCATACCTAGCGCCGTGTTGTTTTTGGACGACCATCTGTTACCTTTCATGTGTCGCGACTCAAGTGGCATCGTTGGGGACTACTATCCTGTAACGTCCCGCGGCGGCCTCATCCTTCTACGCCGCCGTCCCCATGTCCGCAGCAGCCGCCCTGATCTGTGCGTGTACGACCCCATCACCGGTCACCGCACCTTCCTCTCGGAGCCACCGGGCATCCCTTACAATAGCGTGAGTTTTGACAGGTACGTCTTGCTCACGGCCGCAGATGGCATTGACTGCTCCTTCTTGATATTTGTTGGCAATCTCAACACATCATCTCCGCGTGCCATCATAGTCCAGATCTTCATGTCATCGACCAACACTTGGGGACCCATCCTGACCCATGAGGACTTAATCACAAAATGGTGGCTTGGGGTATGTTCGACGCTGTCATCTTCCATGGTGGCATCATCCACTGGCTGACGCACGATGGTGGAAAGATACTCACCTACGACGTCTGCATAGCCAAGCCAGGCATATTGGAGCTCCCCGTCTTTGACCCCGCCACTCCCAACTTCGAAGGAGGACAACTCCACCTGGGATCCTACTCCTCACCGGATGGGCACATGCCACTAAGGCTACTCGTCGTCGTTGGGTTGACAATGTCCGTGTGGCATCATCTCCCATGTGGTGGTTGGCTTCTAGAGACTATGACCAACATGGAGGATAAGCTACGGTTGCTCGACCCTAGTTTCCCTCCCGACCAGCCTCTGGAGATTTGGTTTATGTTCTCCGGTGAGAGAAGCAACATCGTGTTGTTGCATATGTATACAAGTTCTCTGACCATTTTGCTTGACTTGGAGACAGAGGAGATGCACGTGACACACTCAGCTCCATCACCCACGCTCTTGGAGATCGACCTTCCTTTTTGGTTGCGAGCCATGAAAATATTTTCCTAACTAGCTTATTATGTGTTGTAGATGATTAAACCTCATGTGGTCACTTTGCCATGTGGAATGCAAACATTACACTCATGTCGGACCATGCGCTTTTTATGAGTATCTATTTCTCGTGTCGGTTGTCAACGTTATTTTCAAGTCATGGATTTTTGTAGGTTGAGTTTTCATTTAATAGCTAATTATGTGATCTTGCTTTTTTCTTGCTTATTTGCATGCATTACGTGTAACATACCTTTCGAGCACATAACTTATGTGCAATCTTGATCTAGTTGCAGCATCTTGACTGTCCAAGTTGACCAACACCACCAGAAGCCCTTCGATTTACTTTGATTCAACCTCCAATCTCCTCTGCTAAAATACAGAGGAGTACTCCTTGACAAGCTAGACTTTCTCTTGACTTCCTTCTGCACCTTCTTTTCCTCGGATACAAACAGTAGCAAAAGGCCATATATTGACAATAAAAATTGGTATAAATACACTTGCTCGTATCAAAATAAGCATATGTGAGCAAATCCCCAGGGAGTTCCCTTGCTCCGACCACAATGCAAAGAGAAACCACACGGTGCATTCCATTAGTGCCTAAGATTAAAGAATCAAACCAATAATTTGCAAAAAAGTAATCGAATGGAATTTAGTAAACCTCTTGATTTCTTACTTCCCACTCTTGTAAAGACATAATTATTTTTTAATCTAAAACATTGGGGTTTATGAAATTTTAAATTTCAAAATGTTAACTTCTGGAGAGTGACCGTTTGAAATTTCAAACTTTCAGAAATTTGAACTTTTGAATTTTGTAACTTCCAATTTTAAGAAATTTCAAAATTTTGGGATTTCTCACTCATAGAAAGGTGGAGAACTACCGCGTGAGAGAAAGCTGAGCGCGTGGAGGACCGGAGCCCCCTTTTGTACCAACAAGGGCCGCTCACTCTAACGTGGTTTGCCCACGGGCATGGGCAACCGCACAGGAGTATGATTTACTTCCCACGTTTTCCATTGCATTAGTCAATTTTCTGACCGCTGGATCTGTCGCCAAGATTCATGCTCGTTTCTTTTTTTATTTTAGCTATTTCTTTTATTTGATGGTTCTGCGGATCAAATATCAGGTCCGGTTTACCCATTGACGTCACGTGGCCGTTGAGAGGTATCGATACCCTTATCCTCTCAGCCCGGTAAGTTTCCTCGCTTCTCCGTCTTTCTCCTCTGCTCTTTCTCCTCTCTTGCTCCTTTGTCTCTCTAGGGTTCGTCCATTTGTTCTCCATTTTTCGATATGGTTTGTCCATTGTTCGCGGTTGTGCTATGGTTTGACTAGTTTGGTGTTGGATTTTGTTCCAGACTATCTTCTTTGAAGATCTTGGAGAGCATTTGTTGTGCTTCTTAGGGAACTGCAGCCTTGGTCGTTTGTATTTTGGTTCTTTTTTGGACAGTTAGTGGATTTTGGTTCTTTGTGTGTGGATCTGTTAGTGGAGAGCTTTTTGCAGGTGAGGTTTTCTATAAAGACTAACTTTCCACGCCCTCCTCAACCACCCACCCTTCACTTCCCTGCCCCCTCCCATCTGCTATGTCCGCTCTCTCTTTCCTTAGTGTATCATGCATGCATTTTGATGTATTTCTTGGTATGTTTGTGCTTATATCTATGAGTTAGTTATCCACTATAGTTATGTGCACTCAGTCAAAATTAGCTTATACTTGTTTTTAGTCTATTTTAAAAGCGTTATTATTGGTAGTTGATTGCCTTCGTAATAATTTTTTACCCCCCACCCCTTCTCCCCCCAAAAAATGCACGCAAAAGGAAAATTAAAATGAAATTGTATGTAGTGACATAACAATTCTCTTGTCGGAATGTCTGCCAGTAGTTTATTTATGAACTAACTAAAAATGCAGCTTGTTTATTTATGAACTAACTAAAAATGCTTGCTGTGTATGTTGAACAGTTTTGCTTAACAAGCAAGGAAGCAGCCAATGTGCTAGTTGTGTATGTAAGCCACGAAGGATGAGAGTCTTTTTTGCCGCTTAGTAAGCAAGGAAACAACACAAGACTCTTTTTCTCGCGTCCCATCCCAATCCCATGCATACGCTTAAGCCGTGACATCTACCGACTTGGGCATCGTTTTGATTTCTTCAGAATGTTGTCCTGCTACTATACTACTATTGGCTTCTACTTCAGCACAATGGTACTGTCTTTACCCTGGACTTTTCAACTTTCTGTGTTGGTTAATATTCCTAACCTATGAGCTTTTCTCTTCTTTTTCTAGATTACAGTATGGACCGTGTATGTATTTCTCTATGGGCGTATGTATCTTGTCCTCAGTGGGCTTGATGAAGGACTAGCCACTGGAAGAAGGTTTATACACAATGACCCTCTCCAAGTCGCTCTCGCTTCGCAATCGTTTGTTCAGCTTCGCAATCAAAATGTACTTCATGAAATTTCACACATATGTAGAGTGTACATCTCTAAGTAAGTGTGTATATTTTTACATTTTTTTTCAAACTTAAATTTTGACCTTTTGAAAATTTTGGGTTCCATGCAGCTCGGGGGTCAAATCTTCTCACTCCCTTGTTCATATGCTTTTTATACCCGTTCCTACTTTTGTTCAGTACAAGAATGGTAGTCTCGCTAGCTAGCTGTTTGGTTTCTATTTATTTTGCACCGCTAGATGAATGAAACCACTCATGACCAGAAAAATCTAGGGATGTCCAACGACCTGAGTGCTAAATAAACTCATGGTTAGGTTTGCTGAACGCCCGCCTGTGTTCTGTAGTATACATAGGTTATCAACTAGATAGATCATCTCTTGCAGCCTTAATTGTGCTCTCATAGTATATTCACTATGACTGGCATCGATCAGCTCTTCTTCCAACAAATATGCATGACCCCACATTGTAGATAGATAGATAGATAGATATGTGCATTCCCGTTAATTCTGCTTGCGGTTTATCACTATGGAATGATACAATAGATAGTGCTACCTGTCCATAGGTTGTATTTCATGAACGATTCTCTAGGCCATGTTAATTTTGAAAATGTCATATGTTTTTCCTTCAATCATTGATTGATACATACCTCGTTTTGTACTGATGCGCCGAGGGAGGGAGAGAAAGAGAGAGAGAGAGAGAGAGAGAG
>LR738711.1:961956066-961990327 GCA_902687465.1 Secale cereale
CTCTCTCTCTCTCTCTCTCTCTACGCTCTGCTGTCAATCCTATAAATTCTTGTGTTCATTTCCAGTGAAGCAATTGAGGGTCGCATTTTTCCTGGACAAACATAGCGCATCAGTACGAAATGAGGTATGTATCAACCCATGATTGAAGGAAAACGTGGCCTAGAGAATTCTTTCATGAAATACAGCCTATGGCCAGTTAGCACTATCTATTGTCGTATTGTTCCATAGTGATAAACCGCACGCAAAATTAATGGGAATGCACATATCTATCTATCTATCTACAACGTGGGGTCATGCATATTTGTGGGGAGAAGAGCTGATCGATGCCACCCATACTGAGTATACTATGAGACTAAGAGCACAATTAAGGCTGCAAGAGATTACCTGTCTAATTGATAACCTATGTATACTAGAGAAAACACAGGCGGGCGTTGAGAAAATATTGATACGGCCAACACAACACAAACCAAACCATGAGTTTACTTAGCATACAGGTTGCTGGACATCCCTAGATTTTCCTGGGCATGAGTGGTTTCATTAATTCATCTAGCGGTGCAAAAAAATAGAAACCAAACAGCTAGCGAGACTACCGTTCTTGTACTGAACAAAGGCAGGAGTGGGTATAAAAAAGCATATGACAAGGGAGTGAGAATATTTGGGCTCCCGGGCTGCATGGAATTAATCCAAAATTTTCAAAAGGTCAAATTGTAAGTTTTTAAAAACCTGTAAGAATATACACACTTACTTAGAGATGTACACTCTACATATGTGTGAAATTTCATGATGAAGTACATTTTGATGTGAGCTACACACAAAATCATGTACTTATATAGTGAACAGTACATGTGCTAGAAATACATGAATTTTTTTATAGCTCGCATGAAATGCATTTCATCATGACCCTTTACAATACATCCATGTGTATATGTGTATTTTTTTAGAATTTCTTGGAAATTTAAATTTTGAATTTTTTTAATCTTTAAAAAATTGTACCCCATGGCCAAAAGATATTTCAGCTGAATAAAGGGGCTAGCTAGCTAGCACCAATCAAGACAACCACAGCCAGCGATTGCCACGGAGCCTGCTTAACTCAACTAGACAACATATCCATCGATTTAGCACCTCTATGTGCCTAATCAAGATGAATGCCATGTTTTCTGTTTGTTTTTCCTCCCTGGTAGGCCCTCTTTGGATTGAAGGAATTTCGTTGGATTTAAATCCATATGAAATTTTCCTATATGGAAGCTTTTGGATCATAGGAATGGGTGCATGAAATTCCATAGGAATCTAAACATATAGCACCAAACTTCAGGCACATAGCGATCCATGCATATGAAGAAAGCTAAATACCACGAAACTTCAGGCACATAGCAGACCATGCGTCCATCTTTTATTTCAGACAGCTATGATCGAATTGCACAAAATAAGAAGAAAAAATCACATAGCGATCGATATGCAATTAACCCAACCATGTTGTCAGTTCTCACACATAGAATTAGATTAAGCTAAATGACACCAAACTGCATGTACCATTAGTTTATTTAGCACGAAGGTCGTTGGACATCCCTAGATTTTTCTGGCCATGAATGGTTTCATTCATCTAGCGATGCAAAATAAACAGAAACCAAACAGGCAGTGAGACTATCATTCTTGTACTGAACAAAGGCAGAACGGGTATAAAAACATATGAACAAGGGAGTGAGAATATTTGGCTTCCGAGCTGCATGAACCTAAAAAACTTCGAAAGGTCAAAAATTAAGTTTGAAAAAAAAACTTGTACGTGATATCGTGCTGAGCTCCTCATGCAGTGGGAGGGGAAATGATCTCTGACCGCTTGTCTGTTGAAGAATCAGCATGCGACTCAAATATACACACCTAATTACTTGGGAATGTAAACTACTCAACATATGTGTGAAATGTCGTTATGAAGTACAACTACATATAAAACCGTCTACTTATATAGTGAACAGTACATGTGCTAGAAATACATGATTTTTGTATAGCTCGCATGAAATGCATTTCATCATGACCCTTTACAATATATCCATATGCATATGTGTGGCTTTTCAGAATTTCGTGGAACTTAAATTTTTTATTTTTGAATCTTAAAAAATTCTACCCCATGGCCAAAAGAGATTTCTGATGAACAAAAAGGGGCTAGCTAGCTAGTTAGCACCAAACAAGACAACCACAACCAACGATTACCAAGGGAGCCTAATTAACTAGGCAACATATCCATCAACTTAGCACCGCTACGTGCCTAATCAAGATGAATGCCATGTTTTCTGTTTGTTTTTCCTCACCAGTAGGCCATTTTTGGATTGAAGACATCTCATAGTATTTAAATCCATATGAACTTTTCCTATGGAAGCCTTTGGATCATAGGAATGGGTGCAAATTCCTAACGAATCCATTCCTATACCCTCCATTCCATATAATCCATACTCTCTATCTCTCCCTCTACTCTATGTCCTCAGTCCTCTAAAATTCTTGTGTACATTTCGTGTGAACCATCCAAAAACACATCTTATAAAATTCTTGTGTTTTAAAATCATGTAGAGATTTATAGGACATGGCATCTCAATCCTATATGTTTTCCTATTAATTCCCGCAATCCAAAGAAGCCCCTAGCTAGTAGTTTCATTCACCCCGTTGCTGTTGCAAAATGAACTGAACCCAATTAAGCAGCTAGGAAAACTAGTGTTCTTTGTGCTCAAGATATAAAAGCATTCGTGCATATGATGAAAGCTATATAGCACCAAACTGCATCCAACTTTTATTTCAGACAGCTATTATGGAGTTGCACATAAATAAAATAGAAAAATCACATAGAGATAAGCAATTAACCCAACTATATCGTCAGTTCTCGCACATGAAAACCATTTCAGACATAAAATGAAAAAAACACATATGTCTCACCGGGACTGAAGATGGCGAACAGCACAAACAGTCCAACCAAGGCAGTCAGGGCACGATTGATCTGATTGAATTCTCTCACATAGCAGAAATTAATTTGTATCTACCTCTCCAAGACTGTTCAATTATTTGTACATGGGATCGAAATTCCTGTGTTTTGAAATCCTATAGGAATTTATAGGACATGGCATCTCAATGTGATGGTTTTGCTATTCCTGCGTTTCTAAATTCCTGCAATCCAGAGAAGCCCTAGTAGTTCCATTCATCCCACTGGTGTTGCAAAATAAACTGATCGAAACCAATTAAGGAGCGAGGAAAAAAAAACTAGAGTTCTTGTGCTGAAGAAATAAAAGCATCCATGCATATATATATGAAGAAAGCTAAATAGCACCAAACTTCAGGCACATATATATAGCAATCCATGCATCCAACTTTTATTTCAGACAGCTATGATCGAATTGCACATATAAATGTCGTCAGTTCTCACACATAGAAATTAAAGCTAAATGGCATGAAATTTATTTGGTGCATGTCTGAGTTCTTGTCACATAAAATTTTAGTTGTCTCACCGGAACTGAAGATGGCCATCAACACAACAATCCAAGGCAGGCATTCAGGGTACGATCTGATTGAGTTCAATTGAGTTCAATTTGTGGAGGAGAAAAACAAACTTGATGCCAAGCAATTGGGAACCGTCTCCGGCGGCCGGCTACGCGGCGCCTCGGGCTGCTGCTGCTGCTGCTGCGCCTCCTGCTGGACCAGGACCTGATAATAGAATGATTCAAAAATGGACACAAAATAATAGAATGATTCAATCAAGCACCAGTTGGTCTTGGTCGAGCGAACCTGCGCCGTTGGCCGGAGGCGGCGGCGGCGGCGGCGGTGGAACGTAGCCGAAGAAGTGCACGACGCGGGCGGTAGGGGGTTCGTCCTCGAGCTCCTCCTCAAGCATGCGCAGGATCTGGACCAGGGCATCCAAGTTGGCAACGCCCGAACGGGCGTGCCGAACCGCGGCGGCGCATGCCTCGCCGGCTCCCTGCGAGTGGGCCGGCACCTGCACGGCGAGGAACTCCTCCACGTCCGAGCACACGCCCCCCACCTCCAACCGCGCCCGGGACAGCCTGCGGACCGCGTTAGCGACGGCCGACTGGACGCCGGCGAGCCAGACCGGATAGCAGTCGTGGCGGCTCCTCTGCCGCGTGTCCCGCAGGAAGAAGGCGCGCATCACGACGGCGGACGGCTCCGAGGCTAGCAGCAGGTCGATGCCCGCCTTCACGTTCACGAGGAGGCCGCGGTTGGGGCGCAGGGGCGCGGCCGCGGCGACCGGCCGGGGGTCCTCGGCCTCGCTGCTGAGGGCGGCGACGCGGTCGCGGGCGGTGTCGAAGACGTAGCGACGGAGGAGGCGCCGGACCGGCGCGTCGCTGGCCGAGTAGGCGTTGGCGGCGTGGTGGTCCACGGCCCCCTCGAGCTCGTCCGCGGCATGGTCGAGGGTGCGGCGGGCCAGGTCGGCATCGGCGATGATCCAGGCGAGGATGGAGAAGAACTGGTGCCAGGTGTGCGCCGCCATGGATTGGCCGCCGGCTGGCACTCTCTGCTGGCTGCTTGTCGGAAGGAAATTAAAGGAGGGAGTTTTGCTGCTGGGTTTGAACGGAGGCCAAGGATTTGCTGGGTGATAATAACTTGTTTCCATTTTTTGTTTTGTTTTGTTTAGGGCATTTATTCCCTTCAATAAAAACAACAAATCTTTTACTAAGATTTTGCTGCCTTGCTGGCTAATAACTTATTTCCCTTTTGGTCGTCATTTATTCTAGTTTTTTAAGAAAAATAAATAAATATAAGCACCCAAATCTCCATCATAAAGGTTTGCCAAAAGTATCAAGTATCCAAAACATAATAAAATTTACATCGAGGTCACTGGACTACCAAACGACCACCAACATCGTCGCCACTCTGGAGCCAACCTAAGTGCCTAACCGTGTCGATGGCATCCAGCAAGTCTTCTTCGTGCACGTGCCCTTATAAACCTGCATCACGAAATCATAGTTGTCGCCGTTGGACCCTTGAATGAATCCAAAGAACCAACTGGTACCAAATCTTGTCGCTGTGTATGCACATCAAAAAAACCTAACCTCGCCACCCAAATGAGATGGCAAGGATCTGCAACAAAGATCCGTCAAATCCATCCTGACGAACAAACTCAAGGAGGATCATAGCCCGGAAAACTGACTCAAAGATAAAGCACCACCATCCATCTAGACGCCACACCTACAAGGACTGAAATCTATACCTAATAATATTCAAGGGGTTTTTGTTTTTGGCGATCGGAAATTGCCCAAAAAGTAATAAAATATTACCCACCAATGTCACTGGTAAGTGATTAAAAACGTTTCACACGGAGGAATCCTCTGACTAGGCCGGCCCATGCAGTATGGGTCTATACTACGCTCTGCACGCCGGGAGAAGGCGCACCGTGTCTGTTTGGGCCAGCCCATGTCCGGACAGCCTGTTTTTTAAATTCCGTTTTTAATTTTCTGTTTTCTTTTCTATTTTTATTTTTTTCTACTTTAAATAATATGGGACTTAAAAATGTTCCAAAAATTATAAAAAAGGTTTTTTTAATAAAATGTTTAATAAATCATAAAATGATTGTGGATTCAAAAATTGTGCATGATTTTGTAAAAAATTGTTTGCTTATGCAAAAAATGATTGAAATTTTGAAAACAAATGTTCAGGAAATGAAAATATAAAAAGTTCATGTAAAAAATTATTGACATTCACATAACAACACCAATATCATTAGATTCATCTTGAAATATATTTTAATATTATATTTATTAGATATTATAGATGCTAATAATTTCTAACATAAACTTGGTCAAACTTAGCAAAGTTTGACTTTCGGCAAATCCAATATGCATAGTAAAAAGGACCTGAGGGAGTACTTAGAGAAGAAGACACTAGCCAAAAAAAAGTACACATTCTTGTCCTTTTTACATGGAAGAGAGCACACCAAGCAGGCACCACAGTTATAATTCCTAATCACCAATATAAGGTCAGTTAAGCATATACCATGCATGCCTCCTCTCTACTACTACTACTACTACAAACCATACCATGCATCCATATGACTTTCTTTGTTCACTACATTGCCAATGCAATGTGCAGCCTGGAATACATATATATTCTACAGCAAGCAGCCAATCATCCTCCTACCTTACTACTACTAGCTACTACAGCAATCTATAAATCTACCTATCGTCCTTGCTCCGCGCCGCCCGGTCCTTCTTGTGCCCGCCAAGGATCCTCGAGATCTGCAGCCCACGGCTGAAGGCCTGGTTGAAGAGCATCCGAGTCTGGAACTCCGACACGAACGGGAACCACGCCAGGAACGCGATCGGGGTGAAGAGCAGCAGCCCCATGATGATCTCGTACCCACGAGCCAGCGCCCGGATCGACCCCCACAGCCCCACGCTCATGATCGCGGGCTTCAGCGCCTGAGCCACCTGCAACCGATCAAACCACCATACATTCGTTACAAGGTTTGTTTCAATCACCTCGTAGCAGGATGGATGGATAATACAGCAAGAAGCACAGGAAAGAAAGATAATTACCAGGAGCAGGCCCCATCCCGTCGGCATGAAGGCGAGGATGCACACGAATATGTCCTGGATCGTCATGTGGGGGATCACGATCAGGATCACGATGGTGGAGATGAAGACAATGAAGATCAGCCCCTTGAGCAGCCGGAACACGAGCTGGAACTCGGCACTGAATTTCCGCCGACCAACCGACACAGCCTGCGTGCGTGCATAAACAGTCAGTCAACAGCTATGTTGTTGGCGCAAGAGAATACCCTAATTAATGTCTATTGTAGCACAAGAGGACAAGCAATGGCGCTGATCTCTGTCGCGTCACAATTTGAAAGACTGCATTTAAATGCTCACCTTCATCACCAGCAAAATGAAGAAGATGACAACCCATGACAAGCAATACACCTGGAAAGACAGCGCATTCATTAGTTAGTAGGCTTACTAACACAATCAAGTCATCATGTTTAGATAGATAATAAGATTGAGCAAAAAAGTTACCAGGACGCTCTTGGTGTGTTTGGTTATGTTGAGATGGTAAACAAGCCCATACTGGTAGATGAAGAAGCGCACGGCCAGCACTATCTCAAGAACGGTGCCACGCTTCCCGGAGTATTTGAGTGGCTCATGCTCTTTCTCCCACCATGACTCCCAGCTTTTGTCCGGCGAAACACCAATACCCCCGCGGTTGCTGATCCACTTGTTCCAATCGGTCCAGTCGTCCACAATCTTCTGCCACTCGAACCCAGAAGGGTTGAACAGGAAGGGCGCAAAGAGCCAGGTGACGACCATGAACCACATGGAGAAGGTGATGAAGATGTAGGCGATAGCTCCTCGGTACGACTGCCCGAAGATCTCAAACACGATAAGCAGGATCATCAGCTCGATGCCCTTGACGAAATGGCTGCGCGAGTAGAGGCGGTAATTCTCGGCGAATTTGGCGTGGAACACCACGAATCCACGCCCGGTGGCTCTGTACTCGGCTCCTCCGTGGAGCAGCGTCTTTCCGTAGTAGTGAGTCTTGGTTCCGAGGGAGAACGTGAAGAAGACGGACGCTAACTGAAGCTGCATGAGCACAAAATCGCTCAACGCAGTCCTGAACCCTCTCTCCAGACCGATCTCCATCATCATAGGGAGCGCCATCAAGAAGCCAAGCTGCACAAACGACTGTGAGGCGAGAGCGACCTGGAGAGGGTCGTTGTGTATAAACCTTCTTCCAGTGGCTAGTCCTTCATCGAGGCCACTGAGGACAAGATACAAACGCCCGTAGAGGAACACATATACAGTCCATACGGTGATCTGAAAAGATAACAGAAAAAACAGAGGTGTTAGGCTATGATTAACAAACCAACAAAGAAAGCTGATAAGTCCAGCAGGGCAAAGGCATCAGTACCATTGTGCTGAAGTAGAAGCCAATGGTAGTATAGTAGCAGGACAACATTCTGAAGAAATCAAAACGATGCCCAAGTCGGTAGATGTCACGGCTCAGTGTCTGTTCGCCATTACCATACGCAATTTTCGCCTCGAATAGTGAAATCTGGTTGAGACCAACATCCCTTCCCTTGCCAACTTGCATGTATTCATGATGTGTAACGTTTCCTTCACGCAGTGTTGAATTGAATCCTGTCACAAAGAGGCAGGTATTAGCACAACATTTTCAAGAACCCACACACAACAGCAAGATGTTGACTGCATGCATACCAGCAAATATGTCCTCACTAAGATTGATAATCTTAGATGCTTTGCTTACACCACCCCTTGTGAGATGGAAAAGTCGATCAAAGATATCAGGATGTCCATAATGAAATCGAACCCTGCACATGAGAATGATCAGGAAAAGAAATCTTAAACGGACATTCTGTAAATTTCTTTGGAAAAAAGGGAGTAACACTAACAGAAAGAAACAAAACCAAGAAGACAACTCAACCAAATGAATGAAAATGGAGTGCTAAATTGAAATAATCAACAATAACTTGTTACTTGCAGAATTAAGGACAAGTTATAGTATAGAAAGAAACATATAGAAAGTGAGTAACTGAACATAGTAAGCCCACAAATGAGATGAACTACATTGTGATTCAGTCAAGATGATTTATTACCTTAAAGGATTGGCAAGAACACGCTGTCCAATAGTCACAAAACTTGTCTCTTGGTTTGACATGAACCACGCAAGCGAAGAAACACTGCAAAAGCAATCATAGTAAAGTAATTTATCCAAGTAAATAGCAACAGAGTATGAAGTCACACATTGATCGCAAATTTGAGGGTGAAGAGGCAGTCAGAAATGACATATACCTGCCAGTGAATATATGTTCTCTTACACCAAGTATTGTTGGATACCTCACACCATCATGTTTCTTCGTAAACTCTTGCAGCAGGTTTCTCATTTTCAACGTCTCCTCCATATAATGCTCCTGTCATGGCATCACGACATTTACTAAATAGCCCAAAAATCCTAGCAGCTAGCACAAGAAGCACAAATGACGCATACCTGATTCATGTCTATGGTTTGCAGGCCTTCGCCTCGAGTAAAAATTATCGCATGGTTCTGATTTTCTGGTTTGCCTTCACCCAACATTGCATTGCCTGGAAGTTTTATCCTGTATATGTCCTACACAACAAAATGACACAAGGTAAGCAAGTTTATATCGAATCGGTACTGTGAGATCGTGAAATGCACCTGTTCCAAATATAGAATGATTATTGATCGCGAAATCGCGTGTTTGAAGAATAATGATCAAATAACATAGAAATCAAAACATAAAAGCTCGATTTCTGTGGATCATTTCTTCCACATACCACATTATTTTTTCACAACATTGCCCCATGATTAATCCCATTAATGCATCTCCCACTGCCTAACATATGTACGTTGCTATGTACCCCATGCGACATCTGCTAGGAAATTCAGCTCCAGGACCCAAAAGTAGAAAAACTAGCTTTGTTTGGATGCAATTCTGTATTAAGCATCACAGATCGACAGATTATCCACTAAAGACAAACAAGTTTTTGCAGGCAACGAATGGCTAAAACATAATCAAGACTGAATTAAAACCACTTCACAGTACCTGATCGAGTTTCTGACCAGGATCATCAGGCTTAGTTACTGCCGCCTTCACCAACGCTGAGTAGTAAACCTTCTCTATCTTCTTGCTCCTATCTTTGCTTGCCTCCCCCTCTTTGCTTGTCTCCTCGACTTCGTCAATATAGGCAACCCGAAGTGATGGATAACTGACAAATAAACATTCCTTTTCAATCATTGATGGCATGCATAGAATGTATTCTACTTGTATCCTAAGAGACTAAGACAATCCATGACCTGACACAACTTTCTACAGTTAAACTACAGATCATAATCCGTTTTTCTGTGTAACAGTTTGCAAGGAGATCTACTCTAGTTGTGACATGCCAGAGAAAGGAATCAGACATCCAACATATTCAAGAAAATGAAGTGATAAAATCTAAATGGAACTATTATCGCAATACCCTCTATAGAACTTTATATTCTTGAATAAAGACTTACGTTGTCATGAGTCTCAGAATATCCTGTGCACGTGCATCACCAGAACGCTTCTGGATACCATATGACTGGCATGATACAACGTATGTAAACTTCATGTCGGCTACAGCTTTGGACTGAGTCAATAAGTGTGATTCCTCAGATAGTATATCTGCAGCCCTGAAGCCTTCCATGAGATCTGAGGAAAGCAGGCAAATTAGTTGATACATCATGATACTGTGTTCCGAAAAATCACAATCAGGAAACAAACAGGCTCAGACGCATAGAAATACCATTCTCTGGGGCCATATCAAGACAAGACTGAAGCACCAAAGCTTGTCGGTAGTACATCATCCCTCTTACTGTAAGATTGAGCGAGCATTACTGAAGGAAAAAATAAATAACACGATACCAATGCATATATTTTTTTCCGGAAAAGTATAGTGCCTATGACAGAAGAGGCAAAGGGGGATAGGATACCAGTTCTCGTCAAAGTTTGGCCTCTGTATGATGCCCAAAGGCGAAGCTCATCTTCCGTTTGTTCAGTCTCACGGAGTTCCTCCTCATTCTTGCAGTCCACCCTTTCAAGAAAGTTTTTCCATTCATCTGCAAGGAGGAGACAAACATGAGTTTGGTGTCCGGGGACTGGTGAAGTTACTAGGATATGCCGACTCAATGGATGGGATATGATGTACCTGGGTAGATTTTTTGCAGGTAAAAAAGGATAGAAACCCCATCCTCGTTCTCTTCCTCTAGTGCTTGTGAGGAGAAAAGGACGTCTTCTTTGTAATAGGGAGTCAAGACACTGCAGTACACAAGTAGCCCCGTAAAGAAGCAACAAGCCAACTGATAATTAGGATATTAACATGAGCTGGAACAGAATTTGGAAAAGGCAGTTCTACATGAGATGCAGTTCCACGTTGAGTTATACTAGCATCACGGTGTATGCATTTTGTTTAACAAGTAACGGAAGTGTGAATATTTACATATATGAAGGCAAAGAAGCAAAACTCCATGGAGGGAATGATGATTGGTTACCCGTAAAAGCATAGAATAGAATACATCATACACATAAATTCTAGAGAGAAGAAAAACTTACGAGAAGGGCAGCATATTGCGCACTTTTGGAGCTTTTGGCATGTCCATAAAAAGAGAATTAGCAAAGAAAGATATCCTCCTTCTAGCGTCCAGGTTTGTAGGAACATCCATAGCAGATTCCTTGACTGTGAGCAGAAGGTGAAGCCTTTTTATCTGAAGCCAAGAACATGAGCAACAGTCTTAGAAGCTCATCTTTATTTCAAATATACATGTCCCTACTACTTGAAACAACGATAAATAAATAAATAAACAGATCTGAGATATAACCTTTTCCTTCCAGGCATCTGATGCCTTCACAGGAAATTCAAATTCAACGGCTTTAGTGAACAACTGTTCCTGTTCCTGTTGATCCAGTGGTGTAATCCCTTCATGTTTTCGGTTATTTCCACCATGTACCGGTTCCAGTAGCCTGATCAAGAGATAGCAATACACTTAAGTAACGAAACAACCAAGAATCCGAAGCATGTGATTTCCCACTGAGTGGGAAAAAACCATTCTGCTAGTTTCTAGAGTAGAATGATAGTTAAGTCTCTCACTCGGTGAGTTGGTCTTCCATTATATCCCTTGTAACCACCTCGAGCATATCCTGGAACAAAATGATGACCTGACCCAGATCTTCTTTGTTATTCTTTTGCTGCATGGAAAGAATCGAGAAGAATTAGGTGGCCTACACATTCAACATGACCCGGACCATGATTGATGACTAATTCTGTACCAGTATCACAAGCAGCTCAATGAACTTCTTGCTCAGGGTAGGTAAGTTACTCATGTGCAGATCCTTTATGAGAGTATCGGCTGCTACGAGATCATCCACCACTTTAAAAATCTTTTGGATGACACTGAAATATAATAGAATACATCATGAAGTGTGTTGAGAATAAGAACAATCAAGACTTGGTACTTTTAAAGAAGTGAGAATGTAGAACATACTCGCGCTCCCGTGGACCAACCACTAAAGCATATATTACGTTTTTGAATGAAGCATAGCATTCCTTGATGGCATAAGTAAAATACGGATCTGAACTCATCCTTTTCTTTAGATCACGATCTTTTCCTCCACTGTCTGCTGCCATATCCAATGCTATTGGGATCTGAAATGCAGTTAATAAAATAAAATGAAACAACGCCTCATTCCACCAAAACAACAAGCAGGAGTTGAATGAGAATATGTACCTTGCTAGCAAGCAGGAACGGTGGCCATTGGATCATATCCATTTCACGATCCTTGCAGTATGGAACAAGTAACAAGTCCTTCTCCCTGACCGAAACGCAGCAAACAACAGATCAGCAGGAAGCAAACGAAAGACGGTCAATATGTAAGAATAGATGTCAGATGCCACACCTGTTATCTATCAAGTCTTCCTGGCGGAAGCTTGTGATGATTAGATTCCATATCTGAGCAAATCGTGCAGCTATTTTGTCTTCTTCTTTGCCATCCTCAGGTTTCTAAAGTAAATTAAGCGGGTTAGATAAAAGAAAATACATAGATGCTCTATCATAGCAGGGATCCACACCTAATGTGGCCTCAGATAAGATGTGAGAATCAAGAAATCCCCACCTTATAAGGTTTACTGGAGAAAGCGGAGCGGAATCCTCTCCTCTTCGAGTCATTTGGAATCAAGTGATCGTTGAAAGCCTTGGGTAAAGATTCGAAGCGAGATCTTAACATTCCTAAGGTCCGTATCTGATTTAGTGAAACCAACAACAGTATACTCTGTAAGTAACTTTATTATTCCCTTGTACAAAATTTCAGAGGAGTAGAATCATCTAGAAATATTGAGTAATAAGCAAGGTTCACACAAAATTGGAAGTTTTGACAGTGTTTAATTAAAGAACAACTCCATGTACTGACCCAGACCTAAACGGAATAGCTAAGTAAAATATTGGTCGGCTTTACTAACCTCACCAAGACGACGACATGCCCCATAGATACCACCAACTAATGTTGAGAAAATTGCATACCATATTTGGGTATCCATGAAATAGACCTGAACCATTAAACCAAGTCAAGTCAAAGTCGGATGAACAACTTCTTCTGTTATACACAAGGGAGAGGACAGAAGGCGTACAAGAATGATAGGAGCCCAAAGTGCAATGACAACACCGACATTGTTCTTTGCTGCAGATAAAATAAAAAATAAGAACATTTTCAGGCTCAACAAGGTTAGAGAGAGAGAGAGAGAACCGACCATGTGGGAAGAACTCGTGCCACTTGAATGTTGTTATTGGCACCTTCATTATATCTTTTGTTGGTTGCACAAGTGGCCTGATCTGCAGGTCGGGCATATGACAAGATGAGCAACCAAATTTTGATTTCATAATAACCAAAGGAAACAGATGGTGGTGAAATCAGTTAAGAATAATACCTCCACGTAGAAGCTCACTACCAATTTTGTGGCCAGAAGAACGACCCAGAACATTGTATACCTAGAAGAAGAACAATGCTCAGAAAGAGCACGTGCAATGGTAATTCATAAAGAATAACAAACGCTTAGACGGGCAAACATACTTGAAAAGGGAGAATGCGCCTTCATGCATTCCTCTGCCTACGAATAACCGAGGCTGTACAATGTTTTACATCTTAGTATAAATAAAGAGGGTATCGAGAATCAACAACTTGAATAAAAGAAACTGCCAAAGCAAAATTACCTGTGACCACCACATTATGAGGGCTACAACTTTAAGATTTGACTTCTCAAGAAATCTCCTCAGGATAGGAAAAATGAATAACGTAGCCGCCAGCATATTTGGTGACAAATATATCACAACAGCCAAGATGTATAATGATGGCTGGTTCCGGCCGTCACCGAACCAGCTTTTGATTGTTCTATTGAGTCCAGTAGGATTGTCTGAGGTGTATGCGTAAGTTACTGGTAAAACTACAACCCATGCAGCTCCTGATAGTAATTTCAAGATGTACCGGAGTTTAACAGCAAGAGACATGCTTTTTCTTGCTTTCCAGCTCAAGACAATGTCCAGAATTGCTGCATTAAAATATATTTAGTAAACGATGTCCAGAATTGCTGCATTAAAATATATTTAGTAAACCTAATCAATGATAAACATTGCCTAGTGTGTACAAAAAGAACAACCAACATGCTTCCACGGTTTCATGCTTAGAATAATTTGTTCAGGAAAATAAAATGAACAAGTCAATCAAATTACACGAGTATTTTCATCAAGCTTTGGTACAGCTCAAGACAATGTCCATAATTGCTGCATTAAAATATGTTTATGAACCTAACCAATGGTAGCAATGTTCAGTGTTCCAGTTTGTACCAAACCAACAACCACCATGTACCTCTGGTTTCATCCTAAGAATATTATGTTGAGGAAAACTAAACGTCGAATAAAATCAAGTTGAACAGAAGTACTTTCATCGAGCTTTGGTACGGAATATAGACCATACACTTAATACTTTGCCTGCAATATTACTGTCTGTAGACCAGCAAAAGCTCCTGCTGTTCAGAACTTAAGCTGATTGTGGTCATGTATGTTTAGGGTAAATGGAGAAGATAACCATTCAAACTATCAAAATCAATATCATGTGTAACCATGCTGATAATTAATGGGATGTGGACACAATGAAGCCACGTAACAAACAAAAAAATAGACTAATGTTACCATAATATTAGGATAGGAAGAGAGGTGGGGGGCAGTATTGCCAACATACCTTGGCCCATTTTCATTACGGCAGCAGTTATAAATATGCTCAAAACTTGTTTGAACACTCCTGCATCGAAGATATCACCTGGTGTGCCACCATTCCAAGCAACTATAACCATGGCCTGAGTGAACGAGAAAACCAACATAAAAAGGTTCATCTCATGTAAACAGAAAACATCCAAAATTGTAGTCGAAAGAAGAAGAGCAACACGAAGGTGGGAAATCACAATTAACCTGTAAGGATAAAATTAAGAAGCTCCACATCCTGTCAAAGCTACGGAAGATGTGCCAAAATGACCGTATTTCAACAAAGTTGACTTTTCCCATCCAATGGTCATTACGAATTGGTCTGTTTTCCTGTAGCAAAACAAGATATATCAATACAAAAAGAGACTGTATGAAGACTTAAACTGCAAAGAAATTAGCATATTTGTTTTTCCTATCAGACAGTTGAATACATTTATTTTTGTTAAACGGTACTACTTGAATGGTTTATTTGAAGATTAAATAAGGTACCTAATTGCTACCAACTTTCTTACTCTGAGATGCTAACATCTAGAAAGTACTAAGCCAAATCTACCCATTTGCATGAAAGTAATGCAAGTACATTCATATCAAAATGAACTTACTCCATTCGCCTGATCACGAGTATTGAGAACAAAATTTGGAGTCTTGAAAAAATCAGCATCAGCTCTCATAGGCCATCCTAATCGAAAACAATCTCTTGACCTGTAGGCAATGTAAAATTAATTGCATGGGTGTCCTCCAAAACTGGCTCGGGAAATTACAAGGAAGATAACAAATTATGCTGTACTTACCAAAAGTACTCATTGAGATCATCATAATTTCTCCAATGTGAGTGTTTTGATTTTATGGTCTTGCTCCTTTCAGCTTCCTATGTAAACATCCCAAAGGAAATAAATTAATTGTGCTTGGAATTAAAACATGAGAATGGAAATAAAGAAATATACCATCTCTATGATTTTGTAAATTGGGGTCACAACTTTCTTCAGGAAGGCTTCTTCGGCACCACCATAGGCTGGTTTAACATTTTCACCAGTTGTTGGGCTCACATTTCCAGCCAACATGCCATACAATTCAAAAGCCATCTACAGCGGAACAACAACAAAACACAAACATCAATAATCATCTCATTGCAAGAGCTATGGCCTAAAATACAGCAATGCCCCAAGCCAATCAATCACTTTTTACCCCGCATGTCCATGAACACAACTTCACAATTGTTAAAGGTGAAGTATGAAAGGACAATAAAAACATAAATGGTATAAACTTGTACAGCACAGAAATATAATGTACTATTAACATTGTTTGATACTGCAGTGCTTAGAACATGCATCATGCAGCCAAATTATCAAAGACTTTTCACCTCGGCATGTCATGCTACTGGAAAAAACAGTGGAGCCATGCACGTAGAGAGACTAATTCAAGAGAAACTCTTGACCAAATGGCGTGCTAACATACTTTTGTAGGTAAGCTACGTCTTGATTTGAGACTGTTCTTTTTAACTCAAGTTTTGCAAGGTAAGTCCTCATGCCTAAGGTAACTCACACCCAACGGAAGTGAACAGAATGTGACTCAGAAGATGCCACCAGATTTGTGAAGGTTCATGTCAGAAAAGATAAAGGGTGTTTGGTTTCAGCCCAAGCTTGCCCTACCAAAATATTGGTCATGGTTTTGCCTGCCCATGAGTTGGCTAATGTTGGCAAGAAAAAATGTACTAGTGTACGAAAGGTCATTGGCATACACAACCAATTGGTGACCATCCTGACAGAGACCAAAACTTTTGGTCACCTACATAAAAACGGGTAGGGTACATTTTGGCAAATATCCAGACATACCCAAATAGCATAGTATCATTTGCATAGTTTTCGTTGTAACCAGAAAATCACATTATGACAGACCCAGTTTGCCAGCTCAGTAAGTAGATCATGTGTTTAATTTGACGAAGAGAGGAATTGACCATACATGATGATAGATGTAGCAAAGACACTCTGGCATAAATCGCAAGTTAGCTGCCTCTCCCCATATGAGCAGATAAAGGCCCATATATAGAAGCTTCCTCTGTTGTACTTCTTGTTGAATTGTTGGCAGCCTAGAAAGATAAGGATCAATTAATTAGTGGACCAAGCGACTATGAAGAGCTTATGATTGCAGGCTTGAATTAATTATAAATCAAATAATCATGGTTAACTTCAAAATTTTCCACTGGAGATTGAACATCATACCATAAGCTGCTTTTGCGGCCAAGGTATTTGCACCATCTTTTGTAGTTCTTGAAGAGCTTCTTCATCACTATATCTAGCGCATGGTCATCTAACTGAAAATTTCACCAGAAAAGAAACAGGAAAATGGCATTAATACTCAGGAATCCATGTATGTGCGCACACCTCACATGAATGCATGTCAGGAAATGCAGTACCTTTGATTGTTGGTCAGGTTTGGACATCTCCCTTATATGCACGTTGGCAAGCAAGAGTATGAGATGTTCCCGTTGATTGGACACGTTATCTTTCTGCAGAGTGATAGTTGGAGTTAGAGAGCATTGATGTATCAGAGCTCACAAATGAAATCATCGGTACAATTATGTTTGACATGAAAGCAAAAGTCTCGCAAGAAATAAGATATGAAAACAGAAGGTAGGCAGTAGCCATGTTGTCATAACCTGAAACCCAAACAGTGCCTGAAGCCACTCAAGAAGATCCGCATCATCCTTCTTTTCATGGTCCTTGGGCCATGGCAGACCCCTTGTGTTACGAAGTGCATGAAAAGAGGCTTGGATCTACATGTAATAATGGGAAGCAGCGGATAAGCCCTAGTGGCTAGTGTAATCATCTCGACATCTCGCCAGAGTATGATAAGCTCATAGTAAATTCGGGATGGGGATCAGGATAGATGGGAACCTCGGGATATCGCATAATAGCCTGGTTAGCAGCACTGTCAGGGTCGAGCGGGAGGATATTGTAAGGAAGATACAGCTTCTTCTTCTCCTCGACTTGGTTGTGCGTCTCCAAAATCTGCAACAATCAACAACCACAACAGGGAGGTGAAACCAACTATTTTTCTAGATAACAGTAGTGGTGGGTTTTTTTTTTTGTGAGGAAACATAACATGTGCATTGTGTGAAAGAAACAAAAGAAAAGAGAAGGCCTGCAATGTTCTCTACTAGAACTTACCGCTTGATCAACTTCAATTTTCTGTGAGACATTGACAGCCTTCAGAACCTCGAACAGGACAGCCGCAGTCTGATACGCCTTTGTCAGCTGGGCACTGAGCAAACAGAAAAGCAGAGCAGGCGTCAGGCAAGCCATAGATGAGTGAGCCAGCAGCATTATATTAAGAAAAGAAAATGGGTTGGTTGCTCTGACCGGTCAGCTTTATCGGCGGCATTCTGGAGCGCCTGGATGTACTTCTTGTAGTAGTGCTGGTAGAAACTCTGCATTTCGCGGGCATCGCTCTGCTTAACTCTCCCCTTCAAGGTGGGGTCGTTTTCCTGAGGAAGGAAGTGCGTGCGTGGCAAGGGAGTCAAGCACTCTTAATATGGCATTATATATATACGTTGGATTGTTGTGCAATTAATTTTGCTGCTGGGGTAAAACAAATGACCAGTAGTAGCCTCTGTGTGCACTTAATATGGTGGTATGATTTGGAAGCTATAAATAGAACACTAAATCGCAGGAAGGAGCAGAAACAGAACGCAATCAAACATGCTGCAAGTTTCAATGCCGTGCAAGGATGCGGGAGAGGCTCATGTACGTACCCTTTCGAGCCTCTGGAGGAGCGCGGTCTTGAACTGACGGACACCACGGCCGCTGGAGGTGGGGTCGAGGCGATGGGCCTTCTCGAAGGCGTAGAATCGACCTGGCACCGCGCCAAGAGAGAGACATATTAGCAAATTGTGTGGGTGAGAACAAGGAAACAGATACTAGCACTCTGCACCACAGCTGGAGAATTATGGCCACTTGAGTTGGAGTTAATGACCTTGATAGACTGTCAAATGCAGTAAGATAACACTACCAGTACTAGCCTTGTACTTGAGGTGGAAGAATATAACACAGTGCTAGTACACAGGTAGTGATTATAATCAGTAGCAACTATTCTTGCATTGGTGAGACAACAAGACAAGTAGTAGTGCTCTGTACCGCGGCTAGGGAATTATGCTCGCTTCGTTAGGGGTTAATTAAGTTGATAGGCTGTCACTGGCAGTAAGACAGCCACTAGTGTTGTACTCCCTCTGTCCAGAAATACTTGTCGGAAAAATGGATAAAAATGGATGTATCTAGAACTAAACTATACCTAGATACATTCATTTCTCCGACAAGTATGTACGGACGGAGGGAGTACTAGTTGAGGAAGATGGATATAATACAGCGCGCACACACAGGTACAAAGTACTCCCTCCGTTCGGAATTACTTGTCGCAGAAATGGATGTATCTAGATGTATTTTAGTTCTAGATACATCCATTTTTGAGACAAGTAATTCCGAACGGAGGGAGTAGGTAGTAGAATAGAGACAAGTGACTATGTGGGGTAGTAGTAGAAGTGAGGGACCTGAGCTAAGCTAGCACCCAAGGCAAGAGACATACATACTGCTAGTAAATTGTTGTTGTGGGTGAGACAAGAGAGCATGTGAGTGGTGCTCTGGTAGAAAGGGAATTATGGCCCCTTGGAATAAATAAAGAGAGTGAGTCCATGGAGCAAGATAGCACTAGTCTTGTACTAGTAGTTGAGCTGAGCAAGAAGAATATAATTATAATACGCAGGCAGGAGCAGAGTTGGAGCTAATAGAATAGAATACGGGAGCAGCAGTGAGTAGTAAGTAGAGTAATTAACAGAGGGAGTAGAAGAGGATCTGCTCTGCTCTGCTCTGCTTTCGTGCCTTCCTTCCTTGGTAACAGTAATTAACAGAGGATGAATGTGCGAGGAAGAAGAGGAAGAGAAGAGTGCTTACATAGGTATGCGACGCGGGGGTTGCTTGCCTCGACCTCGTTGGCGACACGGAGGATGGGGGCGATCTCCACCAGCGACGAGGGGACCACCTCGCTGTCGAAGATGGACTCGCCCAGGTTCCCCGCCGTCTGCGTGCGCAGGATCCTCCTGCCGCCAGACGCCGGGGTTGCCGCCGCGCCCGAGGAGGAGGGCTCCCCGCCGCCGCCGCCGCCTGGGCCCGCGCCCGGCCGCCTCCCGGAGGAGGAGGCCATCCCGCCGGCCGGAAGAAGGAAAGGACGGAACTTTGGCTCCTCCCTCGCTCACTAGGCTCGGGGTCGGAGAGGGGTTTGGTGGGGCGGTGGAGTGAAAATGGGGAGGAGCCGCCGGTTTGCTTGCTTTTTCACCCTTGCCTTGGGGGCAGGCAGTTGTTGCTTGGCTTGGCTTGCGCCGGACCCCCTATCGGAGGAGAGGGGGAGGGGGAGGGGGAGGGGAAGCAAACCCTAGATCGACGGATCCATGGATTTGGGTTGGGGGAAGGGATTAATGGTGCGGTGTAGCAGCAGTGAAGAGCAAAAGCAGTGCGGGTTTGGGGGAAAGCAAAGCAAAGCAGAGGAAGGCGGTGGGAGAGCGACGGGCGAGCGAGCTGATCGATAAATTTGGATTCTTTTCACTTCTTTTTCTTCGTTGGAGAAGACTGTTGGCGGAGTGGAGAAGAAAGGGGGGAGACGAGTCCAACCCATCCCATCCCAGAGATGGAGAGCTGCTGCTGCTTTTTGAATTTCCTTTTCTCATTGTTGCTACTAGATCTAGTAATAAATTCGGCTAAAGATATTTTCTTTCTTTCTTTCTTCACAAGGAGAAGACTAACTGATTGTGATGAAAAAACTAACAAAAATTACTCTCACAAGTTGGTCCGGGTAGGTCGTCAATTAAGTATCGCATGTCGTTGCAAACACACCCTTACAGAAAAAATAATTTTGCATCGAAATTCTTGGGGCCTTCTTTCTCCGCGTCCATAGGCGACCGCGCCTAGGCCTACGCCACAGCGGCTTGTGTACGTAACGGCTTACGGACAAGCCATCGACTCGACGTATACCACTTGACGGCAACAGGTGCAATTAATCTGTGTAACAAACCACCGCCTCATGTATACTAAAACGCCAAAAGAGACTTTGTTCCTCTGTTGGTGATAACCACACCAATGGAACGGGTTGAAGGGCGGGGAGGACAACATTCCTACGCTGGCACGTCGCCGCCCCTAAAGAAAAACCGAGACACCTCCTTGCCGCGGTTGCCAATGGCACACCCTGGCAGTGGCGAGGGGGGGAGAGACTGGGAGGCGGCGAGGGTCTCAGTCGCACGCCACGACCCTCTCTCACTAAGCGTTTTTCGGATGCCCGGTTAATTTTACCCTGTCCTAGCCAGAATAGTGGAAATGGAATGTTCGTGAGGACGCCTTTTTGACTTTATAGGCATACAAATCGAATAAAGCTGGATTCTCGGCAGTAGTACATTACAATTATACAATCATAATATAGTACACTAAACTACCAGCGATGATTGATACTAGTATACTACATGTAATGTAATGTAATTGTAATGGTGGCGTAAAGCAGCACGGCAGCAGCAGCATGAGACCACCACACCCCAAAAGAAAAGAATTTGAGGGGAGGAAGTCTTTTGTTGGGCCCTTCCTTGCTTTTGTGTCTTGCTTTGCTTTACTTTGGGTGCTCAATCTACTCAGCATCATCATCATCGATTCCTATGATACCAAGTCTATTGTTTATGACTGCTAAACATATGGACACCGCTGTAGGCCACTAAGCGAGACCAAGACCAAATTAGTCCCTTAATTTTGTCCCCAGGTTTAATCCCAACCTTCAACTTTGATTTTGTTTATTCAAAATGCAATCCTGAGCTCCTCGTTTTTTCCCTTAGGATCCACCGTCTTCTTAATTCTGTTTATGTTGCTAAAACAATCCTAGAAGATTCACACAGAAAAAGCATCCTAGAAGAATTTTCTCATGAGCCCCAACTCCCAGCAGCTGCGGGAGGCACCCTACAACGACCCGCAAAACCTCTGCTCAGCCCCGTCCCTGCTCGCCAAAAGTCAAAAATTCACTAGCTCAACAAAAAAGAATAAAAAATTGAATTTGAACGCAAAATTGAAAAATGTTAACAATTTGAAAACTTCACAAATACGAAATGGACCCGTTGTTTGTTGACAGCCGATCGAGGACAAGAGTATCTATGTCTACACCAATATATAAAAATCCAAATGGACAGATCCAATTAATCTTGGCATCAAACCATGTCAATCAAACGATCTAATTAAATTGCTACAATGGTGAGAGCTCAGCAATGTTTGTCGTGCAATTAATATGATACAAAATATTAAAACATCCGTGCGAATCACATACTTAATGCATAATTGCTATCCTACCTAATAATATAAGCGTACAAATAATTTACTCCTTATATTAACATGCATTGCACGTGCAAATTTAGTAGCAGTAGTAGTAGTAGTAATATAAAAACATAATAGAATTCCCCGCAAAAGAACACAATCCAAACATAATAGAATGTCAGGCACGCAAAGGGAATAAGGTCGATTCGTTGCTAGCGATGAAACAAAGCGGCTACATGAGAGCTTTTGTAGTACTAACAAACATAATAAAGTTGATAGATACTTGTATGAGACGGAGTGGTGAGTTGGCCACGGCTGAAAAATGACTTTGAGAGGAAAAGAGGAGGAGAAAGTTGAGCCTTTCCTTTCGGTGCTTAATCTTCTCGCCATAGACTCCATCGCTCAATCTAATCGTCTTTCTTTGATTAGGGATGATGATGATGCATGGTCACGGCGGATGCATACCCGTCTTCCCACTCATTCGTTCAATCTAGGTGCTAAATGGATACTGTTGATTAAGCACTAACCGAGACAAGGCCAATTTTGCCCCTAAACTACACTTTGTCCCGAGGTCCGGGTTACAACCTTGAGGGCTCCTTTCGTTCATAGGATTTTTATAAGAATTTTGTAGGAATTTTTTTTTTGAAGAACTTTGAGTTCGTTCCTTCAAATTACAACCCTAAGCTCCGAAAACCGTTTCAAACACAACTTTTTTCACGGTTTGGCTGCTTTTAAATACACACACGGATCCACGTTTTCATGCCAACTCATCACACAAGATTGCCATTGTTTCACGAGCCCACTACCTGGACCTGGATGCAGCTTTGCCCAATCAATCACTCATACTAAGCCGCAAAATATTTCCCCTCCGCTTATACCCATTCAACAGTACCACGTGTATATAGAGTTCCCGTTTTCGAAACCCTTTTTTGTTGGTTTTGTCTTTTTAGTTTTTATTTTCATATTTTATCTTTAAAAATTGTTTCATTTTTTTAAATCCGTATTTATAATTTTCAAAAATATCAAAAAATGTTAAGAGTTAAGTTATAAAAAAACTATCTAGAATTTTAATAGACATTTACAATTTAAAAAAAAAACTAAAATCATACTTGCACTATCATATGGGCCTTGTGAAGGCTTGCACTATCATAATTGAGGCCGTGACCTCACATGATCTCTGGATCTGGCACCCTTTCTTCGGCATGGCCGGATCGCTCAATGATATCAACGTGCTTCAACCCTCGCCGGTGTTTGCAAGGCTTGCCGAAGGCAACTGCCCACCGGTGAATGTTAACATCAACGGCCACAACTACAACAAATGATACTACCTAGCTGACATATCCATCCTCAGTGGACCACTATTGTGAAGACAATCTCCAACCCTGTCAGAGAGAAGAGGAAGAGATTTGTCCAAGAGCAAGAGAGTGCTAGGAAGGATGTCGAGCATGCCTTTGGTGTTCTGCAGTCTTGATGTGGCATGTTCGGTATCCTGCTACAACTTGGAGCACCAAGAAATTATGACAGATGATAACTGCTTGTGTGATCATGCACAATATGGCCGTAGATGATAAGCAGAAGCATGCAATAAATAGTATGAGAAAAACTTGTAGATGACAAGATCCTCATAAACATGTCATAAACTCTAGAATTTTCTGTTTGCTTGTATCTAGATCATACATTGCAAACGTGTACTGGCATCTATTTTACATCGCATGTTTCACATATCCCAGTTGAAGTATTTAAGGATATTAAATTATGCACAAACACGAAACAGAGATACACATCATATTTCTGTATAATGTTTGAAGCACGGCAAAAAATTATTATACCATGTTTGAACAATCAATATTTCAACCGTACATAAGAGAACGACACAACACGGTTTCCTCTGATTATGTATACTAATTAAATTAAGAAATATATAAAAATAATATTTTATGTTATGTTTTAATAAACTAAATCAAAGTGTAAAAGTTTGGTATAAATTTCCGATGGCCGATATGCATCCGGAGCGAGATCGAACAGCCTGAATCGCATTAAGCAACCGAAACGGACGGCCGGATGTGCCAAATCGCTGAGAGGAGCTCTAGCTCGACTCGTACCATTTGTTGCCCACATTGTTATCTCGAAACTATACACTGCTAGTGTAGTTAGAGTGTGTTTGGTTGCCGTCCTTGCACAAAGTTGCCTGGCCTGGAGGAGTCCCTGAAGGTTGCCTGAGCCTTGTTTGGTTGCTGCCCTGGTATTTTCTCTGCTAGCCTGGCCTGGATGGATGTATAAGGGTGATTAGCCTGGCCAACATGCAGGCACACAATTAGCCTGATCGAGGCGTCCGGGAAAGGAAGCATGGACACAAAAATCAAGGTGCCTAGCGAATACAAACAAAGGGCCGGAGTAATTACAGAGCTCTGACGCAGCATAGTACTAGTCCAGGGAGGAAACCAAACGCCTTCTAACTCAGGCAGCCTGGTCAGGCAAAAATCGTTCGCATTTCAGGCACAGGTCAGGCATCTGGTGCAGAGATCAGGTCACGAATCAAACACGCTCTTTGGGCCAGTTTGGTTGGAGTCCACGACTCCACGCCTGGGTAAAAAGGGAGCCTGGCTGGGCTTGGGAAAGTGAAAAAATATGCCTAGTCAGGCTAGCCAGGGTTGGTGTGTTTGGCAGGTGTCCTGAGCCTGGCTAGCAATCAATTGCTTTGTCAGTCTGTAAAAAAAAGATTGACCTGTAACTTCATCGGGCAACAACCAATAAAAAGCGTAGCTAGTGTCCTAGGCTAGCGCCAGGCGTTCGATTCCGGATGCCTGGCTCAGGCTAACAACCATGCATGCGCTCCTGCCAGGCTAATGACCATCAGATGCTCCACAGGCCAGGCTTACCCAGGACACGAACCAAACAACATCCAGGCTGGTCTCAGGCACGGTTCAGGCCAGGTAAATCTTTGCCAGGCCTCCAACCAAACAAGCCCAAAATCTCCCCCGCACCGAAAACTCGACCGGCAAGTTCCTCAAAAAAAGAGAAAACGACCGTCAAGTTCCTAAAAAAAACCCGACCGGCAATGGCACGACGGCCACGGCGCGGGAGCCCGAGCGCCGCCACGGACATGGCACGACGGCCACGGCGCGGGAGGCCGAGCGCCGCGACGGGCGATGCGGCCACCGGCGCCTCCTCCGCCACCCCCGCAGCGGCCGGCGCGGGCCGGCCGCTGCGGCTCGTCTACTGCGACAGCGACGGAAAGCTCGTCATGGACCCGGAGGCGATCGCCGCGCTTCAGCTCGTTAAGGGCCCCGTCGGGGTCGTCTCCGTCTGCGGCCGCGCGCGCAAGGGCAAGAGTTTTCTCCTAAATCAGGTAAGGTCTATGGTTTAGGTGCGGCGGGTAGATCGATCTCGGCTCGCTCGGCCCCAGCGTCGCCTAACCCTAGTGACACGGGCGGCAGCCTCCACCGCGCCGCCACCGTGTTAGATCCCGATGATTCTATGTACAAGTATTTGGGGAAATTTAGGGATCTGGCCGATCGAAGAGGCCCTGTATTATCTTTGACTTGTTCAAGCCATTTCGGCAGAATCAATTAATTGGTCGCCAGGGCCGTTGTACTAAATGAGAGTGCAGGCATTCAAGCAACCCATGATGGAATTAAAGCTCCATTCATCATGCCATGCTGCTCACCCATGAGGCTGTCAGTCTCTACCAAAACCCCAGAGCTGCTAATAACAAAGAGTAAAGAGAAGACATGGAACTCAGCTCATACGTCCGTACCAAAAAATCAAAACCAAATGATCTAATCGAGTTTTAAATGCTAACCTATGTACTTCTGTGTCCGCTGAAAACATTTTTCCTGTTCTTCCACTTTTCCACATGAGTGGGCCAAGAATATGTGTGTAATATTTCTTTGCCGCATGCTTTTCAACTTTGCTAAATAAACGACGACCTACATATGCAGCTTTTAGGGGAAAGCAGTTGTTTTCAAGTTACGTCAACAGATAAACTTTGCACTAAAGGACTTTGGATCTGGATTTCACCTACGAAGATGATTGCTGTTGATGGAACTGAATACAATCTTGTATTGTTGGACACTGAAGGCATTGATGCTTATGACCAAACGGTATGTCGTGTAACTTTACTTTGAAACTGACCCTTTTCTTGTTAATGACAATGTCATATTCTGCTAATTGATTATTGGGAATGTCTTTATTTATTTGGGGTCTGCTAATCATTATTTGGTTGCTTTTGTGCACTAGGATATAATTTTCCATCTGCTTTCTATTCTATTGTCTTATTACTATTTCCTTTCCTGACAGGACTCAGCCATCCAAATATTTTCTATTGCTGTTCTGTTATCAAGCATGTTCATATACAACGAGGTATATTTCTGAGTGAATGACTAAGGTTTCTGACCTGGTCATATTTGAGCATGCTCATCAGTAAGCTAGCTTGTTTTTAATCCCCCCTTTAACACTCTAATCTATTTTCTTGAAACCTTGTCGCTTCTTCCAGATGGGAGGGATAGATGAAGCCTCAATTGACCGTCTTTCACAAGTCACAGAAATGACTTTGAACTTAGTCACCGCCTCTAAACGTCAGAACTTGCCACCTGTCTTTGTTTGGCTGTTGAGGGTAAGATATTGTCTTTATTTTGTCCTAATAAAGTATATTTGCACTTTGCATGAATGGTTTTATAATTTTACACACATATTCTATCAAAAATCTCCATTGTTTAACCATATCTGCATTTCCTTTGACACATCCTTGAAAATCACTGACTTGTTGGTTTCGTACCTACATGATTTCTACTTGGATCTTTCAAAAACCAATATTACACCAAAAATTTACCTTGAGGACGCTCTGGGGCCTGTTCAAAGTGGTGAAAGAGATGTATCTTCTAAGAATGCGGTACAGAGGGACTTTCTTCTAATGCAATTCTGCTTAAGTAAATTTTGCATACATACATACTGTTGTGATTTATCTTTTTGTAACATATATCTTAAAGATACTGATGCATCCTCTTTTTTTAAACATATATCTGAAAGATACGGGAGTCAATCTGCGCCGTTTTCCCACACAGGGAAGGCTTTACACTTGTGCGACCTGTGAACAATGAGAAAGATCTCCAGCGCCTTGACCAACTTCCTGTAAGTATTATTCCTGTCAACTGCAATGGATAACCTACCATGCTAGGACCATGTCCGCAAGAAACAGACCATGATGAAAACTGAAGCTGGCTCAGTTACAAGTGTTCTTGATGAATGATTTCATTTCTGTACTGTCTATTTTGTGTGTGTTTTCCATGCTTAGTTTGTCTCTTGTTTGCAGATGAATAAATTTCGTCCAAAATTTACATCGGGCCTGGATGCTTTCACAAAATTTGTGTTTGATCGAACAAGAATTAAACAAGTTGGAGCTAGTAACATGACAAGACCCATCCTTGCTGGACTGACACAGTCATTTCTTGATGCGATTAATACTGGTGCAGTCGCGACGATATCTTCCTCATGTCAGGTATGCCCAAATTGATGATGGCATTATAATTTATATTTTATGTCCATCTTATGCCCAAACTGACTGTCGTATAGGCTCCAATGCCGCTTCAACCTTTGTCCTGCATATTTTGTGGGCGCAACCCCAATGTATGTGTGGGGTCAGGGTCTACCGGTGTTCGATGCACAATGTCTGGAAGGTACCAAGCATATCTCAAAGTCAATGGGAAACAGAAAGTAGTTGGGACTTTTGACACTGAAGATGCAGGTGTTAATGCTCGACTCAGCGAGTTGGAAAAGCTGCCGACAAAGACTAAACGCTCTAAGGCACATAACAAAGCATTGATGACAAAGACTAAATGCTTCAAGGCACAGGACAAAACATTGTCAAGTGGCGGCTCATCATCGCAACAGGTCAGTAACCTGCAGCTGCTAATGAACAATACATTGATGCAACTGCATGCCCCCTCTTCTCTACTATCTATTATCTCATCTTGCTTTTAGCCCAAATGTAATGAACAAAACATGCATTTGTGCACTGATAGACCAAAATAATCATATGCAGTATGCACAATAAGGGTGTTAAATACTAGATCTGGACAAGAAGAACAGAGAGATAACGATATGATAAAACAATAACAATAAGCAATGTCAAAAGATGAGGTGCCTCCAATGGTGTATTCAAGATGTGGTATTCGAATATCGAGAAAAAAAGTTCAAAGTAACACTGACTACCAGAGTTGAACTGGCTGAAGAATTTGTAAGTACCGAAGGGAATAGCACGCTTGTCATCACTATAGTGAACATAAGTGGCTAGTCCAGCAAAGGCTAGAATGGTAGATGGCTGCAAAACCAACATTTACATGTACATAACAATATTGACCCTACATATATTTCTTGTATCTAGAGGGGTAATTGCCTTCTTAGCAGTATCGGATATCATAGATGCTCTTCCAATTTGATTTGCTTATTTTATATTTAGAGTATTTGAAATTTTTATATTTGATTTGCTTATATTTAGAGTATTTGATATATAAGTTCTGTTCATCGCTAATAGTAGCTTTTGGTTTGAACCCTAAAAACAAGGCCATAGAACGTGCTGATCTAAATGAAGAATTGTCAAAGAAGACTCGCGAATTTGAAGGTTGCATTAAAAATTTGCAGGTGATGCCTTTGCTTATCTTGGATGTAATTCTTTGTCCCATTTTCTGGATAGAACTCTTATAGTCAATTTTCGTGCAAACCAGACAAATTTGATGCTGGTTGAAGACGAGTATAAGAAAAAACTGACCGAGGTTGAAGCCGAGTATAAAAAAAACTTTGGAAGGAGACCTTGGCGAAGAGAGAACTATACAACATCATACAAACTTTGAAAGGTATTCCGAGGCTCCTCTATCCACTGCCCTGCTCCTCTTTAGTTCCCCTCCTGTCGAACATGATGGCCTGCTCCTCTAACCTCGCCGGACATGGTTGCTGGAACCTGGCTGTTAGCACGAACTACTAGGAAGCTAGCTATACTTTAATTTGGTCGTGGTAATGACTCTGCTATTTGTTTTATTTCAGGTAGCATTAGAGTTTTCTGTAGATCTCGCCCCTTGACCGAGAAAGAAATATTGTCAGGTTCCAAATGTGCAATAGATTTTAATAGAGCAGATGATGGCTGTATTGGTATTATGGACGGTGGAACAAAGAAGACATTCAAGTTTGACAGAGTATACAAAGTAAACGATAACCAAGGTATCTCTTGTTACATTGGATCATTGCGAATATTGCTAATTATAGTTTGCTTCTAGTTTTTTTGGAAAGGAACACATTGTATTCCATTCAGTTAGAACATTTGGCATATCGCCAACAACAGCATCCAGTACAAATTCTGGGAAATTGCCAGGCCAAGTCTCAAAGCAGTCATTTCCCATGCATAGACCATGCGTAGCTGAAACATGTACTGCTACATTACACTCTATTACAATGTTCAAAGCTTACAACAATCAAACCTACACGCATCTGAAATTTTACATCTTGGAATAAGGATCCCAACTTTGATAAATCATACTCCGTACTGGTGATTGCTTGCTTCAGCATCATGGAATCCGTTTCAAACATTACCTGATGGCATCCCATTTCGATCGCAATATTTGTAGCATGTTGCGGGCAAGCACTTTGGCGTGTAGCGGGTCAGCCACATGCTCAAGCTTACCCGCACCAGCAGCCAATAAAACCCCTTGATCATTTCTCAGCGTGAAACCCCAGCCTCCTGTGTTTCATGCCTTGATGAAAGCCCCATCTATATTAATCTTCAGGTTTCCCACCGGAGGTGGTTTCCATTTCTGCATTTTCCTGTTGCTCTTCTCTTTTCCTTGAGTCTTGTCCTTCATACAGTTAAGGCCTCCTTTGGTTTGTAGGATTTTTGTAGGAACTCTATAGGATAGGATTTGTAAATGAAAAATTCCTTTGAAGCCCTTTGGTTTATAGGAATGGATTCCTATTCCTATGTAGGATAGGAATCAATCCTTCACATTTTGGAGGAAAAAAAACATTAGCCTAGACTCAATGGAAAAATTCCTATCCTATGCACCAAATGGCATCCCTTTCTCTATAGGAATTGAGATGCATGTCATCCCACTTCCTATGATTTTCCTATTCCTATAAAATTCCTATCCTACAAACCAAAGAAGGCCTAAAGAGGTGATATTCAGTAGAGGATGGAACTTCCCCTGTGGATCTAATTTTGTCACCATTATTGGCTTTATTTCTCTCATTCCACCATAGCCACATTAAGAAGCAGACTTTGAGACATTCACCCGGTTTTAGTAAAAAATTCCTCGGGAACCTTTTTCGAATCTGGACAATCAAGAAGTTCAATTCTAATATGTTCTAACATGGATGTTCTCCACAATTCTTTTACTTTTTTGCATTTCAAAAATATATGTCCACCATCTTCATCGAATCTAAAACATACTGGGCATCTAGTATCACTAGGCATACCTTTCCTTTTTAGCTTTGTCCTTAGAGGCAGGCCGTATGTTGCAATTCTCCATAGAAAATGCCTCACTTTGCTTGGTAGGGGAAGTGCCCATAACTTCTTCCAGTCAAAAATCTGAATTCTCTATTTCTGCATTAGAAGTTGAAGTTAGTCCTGAAGACGATTCTCTTGCTGCATTATCTACAGCAACCCTGTACGCCGACTTTACTGAGAAGAGACCCTTTTTATCATAATGCCAAGCAAGGAAGCCTCTCTGAAATTAGTTTACCTGATGCCACCTGTGAGGAACATGCCCGCTTCCTGCCAATCTTGATCCCCTTCTTCTCAGCTTTGGATAGTTGCAGGTTCTCAAGTTTATCCTCCACTCCTTCCAAGGTATGCTGCCTTCAGGCACCCCATTGCAGCTGGAAGATGCTGGATTCACCGCTCCCGAGCAGTCCCTACGCCTCCAAATCCACTGCCGCCGCCACACACCATAGCTTGCTCCTGAAATCCTCTCTGTCCCTCACTTGCTTATTCCAACTCAGATCTGTTCGGGGCTCTCACAATCGCTAGAATGGGACTGGAATTAGACACGAGATGGGAGGAATAAGGATCAATATTATTGTGTGTTTCCTTTGTGGAGAATTGGATGGGGATTGAACGGCAAGAGTTGCCGACGAGGTCGCGCAGAGAGTCGCCACGAAGTCGCCAGAACCAGCGAGACAGTCGTCATGTGCTGACGGACCTTTTGTGTGTAATTTTGTTTGCTTCTAGTTTATACTTCCAAGTAATGTTGGAGATGTCCCATCATTTGTCTAATATACAAGCTGTATTCATGAACAGCCGAGGTTTATGCCGACGCGTCTCCGTTGATCACGTCAGTGATGGACGGATATAACGTATGCATCTTTGCATACGGTCAAACATGAGCTGGGAAAACCTTTACGATGTTAGGAACTAAGTGGGATAGAGGGTTGAACTACATGGCAGTTGAGGAATTGTTCAAGATTGTTGAGGAGAGAAAAAATACGGTGACATATGACATATCTTTAAGTTTACTAGAGGTCCACAATGAAAAAATCAGAGATTTGCTCGCAACATCCCCCTCCTTTAAGTGGTACAGTCACTTTCCTTCAGCACAATTCATTTTGTAACAATAGGTCATCTATGAAAGTACCTCTTTTCTTATAGGATCAGGTTGGCCTCTTTTCTTACATGATCAGGTTTGAGGTCAAAGAGACAGGTGATGGATCCCATCATGTGCCTGGAATAATTGAGAGCAACGTCAAGGACGTACATCAAGCTTCGAACATACTACAGTCCGGAAGCAAGTCCAGGGTTGTAGAGGCAAATAACGTGAATCAAGATAGCAGTCGCTCACACTGGTTGCTCATAATTAACCATTTCTACCAAAATGTTTTCAGCGTTATTTGCATTATGGTTCAGCGTTATTTGCATCATTGCACTAGCCGGTGGCATCTCCTTAGGTACTACTCCTAGTGTATTTAAATGCTTCGCCAGTCCACATTTATACCGAATTTCATCCGCCAAATAGTTTTGGGGGCCATTAAATATTTATACCAAACTCTTACACTTTGATTTAGTTTATTAAAATGTAATATAAAACATTGTTTTTTGTATATTTGTTATTTTAATTAGTATACGCAATCAATGGAAATTGTGTTGTATCGTTCTCTTATATACGGTTGAAATATCAATTGTTCAAAAAATAGTATTAAAAAATTCGACGTGCTTCAAACATTACATGAAAATATGATGTGTGTCTCTCTTTTGTAATTGTGCATAATTTAATATCCTTAAATACTTCAACTGGGATCTATGAAACGTGCGATGTAAAATAGATCCTAGTACAAGTTTCCAATGTATGGTCTAGATACAAGCGAATAGAAAATTCTAGAGTTTATGACATGTTTATAAGGAACTTGTCATCTACAAGTTTTTTTCCATACTATTTATTGCATGCTTCCATAAGTCTGCCAACCGGTTGGTAGCATGACCCTGAAACCCAAAAAACACTCTTGTAGTATCAAAGTCAAAGACAAAACCACGCATTAGTTTAGTGTGTCTTATTTTAATCCATATATAAACCGTTCAGATCTAGTAATCTTTGGTAAGATGGCTTATGTTATCGCATTTGGCGATATACCGTGCTTTCATGGCCATTGACTGGGCTGCCACCGGTGCGTGATGTCGTTGGGGTGGTTGTACGGGAACCCCGTGAGGGACCAGACGCTAGGTTCGGGACGTGGCTATGCCATTGATGTGGTGTGTTTTTGGGTGGGAGACGACGTTTTCGGTGATAAGAAGAGCTCCTGTGGCGATATCGTCCATCTCAAAGCTCCACGGCTCAAGGCCTCCTACACATATCGTATTAGGTGTTTCGCATGAATATTCCATCTTGTATAAACTTGGTGGATTTTTATTTATGGGGAAAAAGGGGCTTGAATAATCCAACTCACAAGTAGGTTGAGAGAGACTTGGTTCAAATTCAAATTCAAACTAAACGAGCACATGTTCCAAGTAAGTTGTTTGGACAAAGTAAACTAATCTAAGTGGCTTCCTTTTCCTTGATTTGGAGGTAACCGACACCGACCGTGTACGTGTCCCCCTCCCTCCCTCCATTCCTTCTTGATTTAGGGCACGGGCATGAAGGAAATATGCCCTAGAGGCAATAATAAAGATGTTATTTGTATTTCCTTATATCATGATAAATGTCTTTTATTCATTCTAGAATTGTATTAACCAGAAACTTGATACATGTGTGAATACATAGACAAAATAGTATGTCCCTAGTATGCCTCTACTAGACTAGCTCATTGATCAAAGATGGCTATGTTTCCTAGCCATGGACATGAGTTGTCATTTGATCAACGGGATCACATCATTGGGAGAATGATGTGATGGACTAGACCCATCCGTTAGCATAGCACTATGATCGTTTTAGTTTTTCTGCTATTGCTTTCTTCATGACTTATACATGTTCCTATGACTATGAGATTATGCAACTCCCGAATACCGTAGGAACACCTTGTGTGCTATCAAACGTCACAACGTAACTATGTGATCATAAAGATGCTCTACAGGTGTCTCCGAAAGTATTCGTGGTGTTGGCATAGATCAAGATTATGATTTGTCACTCCGAGTGTCGGAGAGGTATCTCTGGGCCCTCTCGGTAACACACATCATAATAAGCCTTGCAAGCAAAAGACTAATGAGTTAGTCACGAGATGATGTATTACGGAACGAGTAAAGAGACTTGCCGGTAACGAGATTGAACTAGGTATAGAGATACCGACGATCGAATCTCGGGCAAGTAACATACCGATGACAAAAGGAACAACGTATGTTGTTATGCGGTTTGACCGATAAAGATCTTCGTAGAATATGTAGGAGCCAATATGAGCATCCAGGTTCCGCTTTTGGTTATTGACCGGAGATGAGTCTCGGTCATGTCTACATAGTTCTCGAACCCGTAGGGTCCGCACGCTTAACGTTTGATGACGATCGGTATTATGAGTTTATGAGTTTTTGATGTACCGAAGGTAGTTCGGAGTCCCGGATGAGATCACGGACATGAAGAGGAGTCTCGGAATGTCCGAGACATAAAGATTGATATATTGGACGACTATATTCGGACACCGGAAGTGTTCTGGAAAGTTTCGGAATTTACCGGAGTGCC
>LR738711.1:961991451-962022134 GCA_902687465.1 Secale cereale
GGGGGGGGGCACCAGGGCTCCAGGCGCCCTGGCGGCGCCCCCCCCCCTGGGCCGCGCCGGGGGGGCGCCTGGGCCCCCCGAGGCTCCTCCGATGCCCCCCTTTGGCATATATTTAAAGCGTCTCGAGAAACCCTCGGGACAGGAACTCTTTTCGCGATCTCATCTCTGTTCCGCCGCCGCCGCCGCTTCCAAGATCGGGAGCACCAGGAGAACTCTTCCCGGCACCCTGCCGGAGGGGAGGATCACCACCGGGAGCCTCTCCACCACCATGGACGCCTCCCGGATGAGTTGTGAGTAGTCTCCCTTGGACCATGAGTCCATGACCAGTAGCTATGTGATGTTCTCCTCCCCGTTCTTGTGCTTCACTAATTAGTCCTCGTGAGCTGCCCTACATGATCGAGGCACATATGTAATCCTTATGCTGTTGCTATGATGAGTTTGCTGGGATCCGATGGATTATGAGATTATGTTCAGATTGTGCTTGAGTAATATATTTGATCTACCTCTTTTATATTTATGTTCATAAGTAATTTATGCATGTTCTCCGTTGTTATTTATTGCTTTGGCCAAGTAGTAGGTAGTGACTCCAAGAGGGAACGTTATGCTCGATTGTGGGTTCATGCCCCTCGATGACTAGTTTGAGTGACAGAAACATGAGTCTAGGGGATGTGCTATTGCCACAAGGGGGAAAACAACGGTGCTTGTGCCCGCGGGTGCAAGGATTGTTTACTTTACGCAAAGTTCTTTAATGCAGTTGTCTGTTGCTTTGAGTTTACACTATGGGTGGGGCTCGCAACTTTATACCAGCGAGATGTTCTGGATAGATATCTCAAGGTGGATGATTAGTAGTAGATATTGATGGATTTCGGTCTACTTACTTTGGCGTACCGCCCATGCTTCGAACCTCAACCTTTCTTGCAATGTAGTCAGCATTGGTTTGCGCACATGGTCCTGTCAATTGCCCATCTGTAATTCGTTTACCTCACAAAGCTGTTTTATCGTCTTTTGGGAGAGAGACATCACTAGTGAACATCATGAGACTCCGGTCCATATTACCATCATTGATCACATCCGCTATTTACTTTTCGCTTTTATTTACTATTGCAAACATTATCTATCACTACTATCACTTGCGTTTAATCCTTTGTGAACTACAAGGCCGGAGGGATTGACAACCTCTCTGTACTCGTTGGGGGCAAAGTTATTTGTATCTGTGTGCAGGTCCACGTTGATTGCTAATATCTGGCGCCGTTAGCAGTTGACACCTTCTTGTTGAACCTAGGAGTCTCTGGGGATTCGATCCTTGGTATCTTTGCCAAGGGAAAAACTTCCGCAACACTACATCTCACACCTTCCACTTGGGGTAACCAACGAGGGGCGAGAAGCCTAGCAAGAGTTTTTCTGGCGCCGTTGCCGGGGACTCCACTCTTCAGGATAGGGGAGTTGCACGCTATCTTTTACCTTTGCTTTTTAGTCTTGTTAGTTTACCTTTCAGTTTTTGCTTTAGTACCTTTTTATCGAAAATCACAAAAATAGTTATCTTGCTTGCTTGCTACTATGGGTTCCACCGAGAACACCAAGTTGTGTGACTTCACTAGTCACAACAACGATGACTTTATCAGCACACCTATCACTACACCTGCCACTTCAGCACCTTCGTATGAAATTAAACCTGCTTTACTGAACTTAGTCATGAAAGATCAATTCTCCGGTGCTGGAGATGATGCTGCTTTACACTTGAACAACTTTGTTGAACTTTGTGGTATGCAAAAAAACCAAGAAATAGATGGTAATATTGTTAAGCTTAAGCTTTTTTCCTTTCTCCTTGAGAGGAGGAGCTAAAATTTGGTTTCAATCTTTGCCTAGAAATAGCATAGATTCATGGGACAAGTGCAAAGATGCTTTTATTGGAAAATACTATCCACCTGCTAAAATTATCCAACTGAGAAGTAACATAATGAATTTTAAACAATTGGATAATGAACACGTTGCCCAAGCTTGGGAACGTATGAAATCTCTTATCAAGAACTGCCCTACTCATGGTTTGACTACTTGGATGGTTATCCAAACTTTTTATGCAGGCTTGAACTTTACCTCGCGGAACTTGTTAGATTCGGCCGCGGGAGGAACCTTTATGTCAACTACACTTGGTGCTGCCACAAGACTTCTCGATGAGATGATGACCAACTATTCCCAATGGCACACCGAGCGCGCTCCAACAGGTAGGAAGGTAAACTCTGTCGAGGAGATTTCCTCCTTAAACGAAAAAGTTGACTTAATCATGTCTCTACTTTCGAAGCAATCTTCTGTTGATCCTCGTGATGTTCCTTTAAATTCTTTGATTGCTCAAGAACAAGTAGATGTGAACTTTATCTCTAGAAACAATTTTAATAACAATGCTTATAGGAGTAATTTTGGTAACAATCCTAGACCGTTCCCCTCTAATTCTTATGGGAACAACCATGCTTATCCTAGCACCAAGAACTCCACTACTGAACTAGAGATTATGCTTAAAGATTTCATCACTACCCAAAAAGCCTTTAATAAGAGTGTAGAAGAAAAACTACATAAACTAGATGATCTCTCTTTGAAGGTAGACCACTTAGCCAATGAGATAGAATTGCTAAAAATTAAAACTTCTCCTCTTGAGGAGAGGAAGGTCACTCCTATTAATGCTACTCAAGTGCAAATTAATGAAAACATTAGGATGATGGCTAAACTTAAAGAAAGATGGGCTAGAGAAAGGGAGGAAGAGGATAGAATTAAGAACCTTCCTACCCACCACACTGTTGCTACTATCCAAGTTGTTGAGGATATCCAAACTCTTAGCACCCAATGTACTCCTGGTCCCGATGGACCTATTAATGGTGATGCTATGACTATAGAAACTACCAAACAAGTGAACCTTAAGGACACCACTACCACTTTACTTGATGCTAGTGACCTTGATTTTGATATTTGCACTCTTACCGAAGTTATTGATTTCCTTCACAAGATGTCTAGAGATCCCCGCACTAGCACGCTTAACCTTGCCTTCATAGAGCATATCACTAATGCTCTCATCAAAGCTAGGGAGGAGAAACTTAGAGTAGAAGCCTCCATACCTAGAAAGCTAGAAGATGGTTGGGATCCTATGATAAAAATTAAATTGAATGACTTCTCTTGCTATGCATTATGTGATGTTGGAGCTAGTACCTCTGTTATGCCCAAAAGAATATATGATATGCTTAAATTGAAACCTTTTGATTCTTGTTCTTTTGGTGTTCGTCTCGTTGATTCTTCCATAAAGAAACCTTTGGGGAGGATCGACGATGTTCTTATCGTTGTCAATGATAATTATGTTCCCGTTGATTTCACTATTATGGATATTGAGTGTGATCCTTCTTGTCCAATTATTTTGGGACGTCCCTTCCTACGCACCGTTGGTGCCATCATTGACATGAAAGAGGGTAATATAAAATTTCAGTTTCCTCTCAAGAAAGGGATGGAACACTTCCCTCGAAAGAAGATCAAGTTACCTTTTGAGTCCGTTGTACGGGCTAGCTATTCTTTTACTCTTGATAAAACTTGATCTCTATGCATTATGCCTAGCTTAAAGGCATAAAAGAAAGCGCTTTTGGGAGGCAGCCCACATGAATAAAAAATTTATTTTTGCTTTTGTTGTGTCTTGATGTTGTTTACTACAGTAGCATCATCATTGTATCTTTGCTTTTCAATTTTGTGCCAAGTATAGCCTCCGATTGCTAGAAAGTTCAAAATTTGTGAGGTGCTGTCCAGGAAACAGATTTTGTCCTTGGATAGAAAAATTCGTATAAAATCACCAGGTCGTCTTTTTGGTCTAAATTTTTTCGACAGCGTTCTCTATATAATTGTCTTTCGTGCGTCTGTTCTGAGTTTTTTGATTTGAGTTGCAGAAGTATCCCGAACAAATCAATTACTACCTGCTGTTCTGTTTTTCACAGATTCTGTCCTATTTTGCCTCTCCTTCATTTTGCAAACCAAGAGCTTGCTTTTTCTTTGCAAAAACCTTTTGGCAATCTTGAGAAACAGTAGAACTTAAAGAATATCTTTATTTCCAGCAAGGTGCAATTATTTTATTATGGGTACTAACCTCGCTAATCAGATTATGATGAGTTATGTATGAAGGGAGTTTTCTAGTGTGCGAGGGAAGGTGATAAAAAGATTCAGGAGTGTCAAGCGCTCAAGCTTGGGGATGCCCCCGTGCACCCCCAAGAAATATTCAAGGAGACTCAAGCGTCTAAGCTTGGGGATGCCCCCGTGCATCCCCTTCTCCATCAACATTATCAGTTCGTCTTTCGTTCCACTATATTTTAATCACTTCATGTGTTATGTGCTATGCTTGGAGCGTCTTGCTTTTAGTTTCCTTTTTAGTTTTTTCATAACGAGTCGGAACTCAGCGTTCTTTATGTGGGAGAGAAACACGCTCCACTTCTACCTAGAACATAACATAGAATTTTCATGTCTATCTTTGCTGTGTGTGTTCTTTGTATTTTAATAGCTACTATCATGTTCTGCTCTTAGTATTCATGCTTATCTTTTTAAAGAGCTTTTTAGTTGGTTGCTTGAACTCTCTTTAATTACCATGCTTATCTTATTAAGAGAGTTTGCTTCCGTTGCATTGTTTAGTATGTCTATGATAAAGATGCTACGTGCATGATGGCGCTTAGTAGTTCATGTTTTCTTATGGTTAGTCTCAAATAGCTGGGGGGTTCCCAATGTGTTATTGGAGTACCAACATGATTTGTTTACCTATGATGTGGTATGGTTTAGTAATATCTTCCTTCGAGAATTTATTTTGATTGACTTGGTGTATGCTCACGCATATTTAAGACTGTAAAGAAAGTCTGTCAAGCCTTGATGATCTTTTATTTCTGAGTAGCGATATAACTTCCATGCCTGATTCAATGTTGCTTTGTCGCTCTGCATGATTATGACCGTCATTGCTCTCTTAGTTGGTCGCTCCCAGTCTTTTGCTAACCTCCACCTGTACTAAGCGGACTGACTGCTTGTGCATCCACATCCTTTTAAACCAGTTATGCCATATGAGTCCACCATACCTACCTATATGTGGTATTTCACCGCCACTCCAAGTAAATTTACATGTGTTACCTTTAAAACCTTCAAAATAATTCCTTGTCTTTGCAATACATAGCTCATGGGAAAATAGCTTAAAAACTATTGTGGTAAAGAATATGTCGCTTATGTATCTTATTCTTATAAGTTGCTTGCTGAGCGGTATCCATGTTTCTGGGGACGCTATCAACTGTTACACTTTTGTTGAATATCATGTGAGTTGCTATGCATGTTCGTCTTGTCTGAAGTAAGGGTGATTTGTCATGGGTTGAATGGTTTGAGTATGCATATTGTTAGAGAAGAACATTGGGCCGCCAACCAAAGCCATGTATCATGGTGGAAGTTTTAGCTTGGACATTAATCCTCAATCTCTTATGAGAATATGCTTAAGCATTAAAGAGGAGTCCATTATCTATTTTCTATGTTGTCCCGGTATGGATGTCCTCAATTTGAGATCTATCAAAAACGAGAAATCAAATGCGATCTATCTCCTTGGACCTTTGTACAGGTGACATAGAGGTACCCCTTTGTGACACTTGGTTGAAACATATGTAATGCAATGACAATCCATGGAAATCCAAGCTAATTAGGAAAAGGTGCGAGCACTATTGGTATTCGATGCATGAGGCTTGCAACTTATAGGATGTCTTATGCATAACACATATGAAGTACTACTACCGTTGACAAAATTGCTTCTATGTTTTCAAAATAAAAAGCTCTAGCACATGAGTAATCCCTGCTTCCCTCTGCGAAGGGCCATTCTTTTACTTTTATGTTGAGTCTCCACCTTCTTTTAAAAGCACCAACTACTGAGAGCATGATTGTCATTCTGAGTGTAATGTGCATTGTCCCAAAGTAGCATTGTCTTTTGCATGATTGTGATATCATTTATTTTGAAATCATTGTATCTAGTCATCACTTAAACCTTGGAGGTGCCCCTGCATTTATGTTTTGCTTCACTAAAAGGGGCAAGCTAGATATCACTTTATCATATTTGCACATCATGTTCATTGCAAATCTATTTGATGTTTCAATATCATATTGTAAAACTTTCAGTTCTTTGTGATTTTCTCATGAGGTAACTCAATTACTACAGATTCATTATCTCAGTAAGCTTTTGTCATATGACTATGAAAAAGTCCTATATGGTTAAGAGCATGTCACCACAGAAATTATTCTTGTTATCATTTACCTACTCGAGGACGAGCAGGAATTAAGCTTGGGGATGTTGATACGTCCAAAACGTATCTATAATTTCTGCTTGCTCCATGCCTCTTTTGGGTGATATTGCTATGATATTTATACACTTCCATACACTTTTGATCATATTTGGACTAACCTATTAACTCAGTGCACCCCAGTGCCAGTTTCTATTTTCGGCTGTCTTTGTATTTCAGGTTTTCACATTACGAGAACTGCCAGGAAAAATCCAGAAAAATTATATAAAAAATCAGCGTTCCGGAAACTACCGTGCGTCCGAAGGACAGCCGGGGGGGGGGGGGGCACCAGGGCTCCAGGCGCCCTGGCGGCGCGCCCCCCCTGGGCCGTGCCAGGGGGGCGCCTGGGCCCCCCGAGGCTCCTCCGATGCCCCCCTTTGGCATATATTTAAAGCGTCTCGAGAAACCCTCGGGACAGGAACTCTTTTCGCGATCTCATCTCTGTTCCGCCGCCGCCGCCACTTCCAAGATCGGGAGCACCATGAGAACTCTTCCCGGCACCCTGCCGGAGGGGAGGATCACCACCGGGAGCCTCTCCACCACCATGGACGCCTCCCGGATGAGTTGTGAGTAGTCTCCCTTGGACCATGAGTCCATGACCAGTAGCTATGTGATGTTCTCCTCCCCGTTCTTGTGCTTCACTAATTAGTCCTCGTGAGCTGCCCTACATGATCGAGGCACATATGTAATCCTTATGCTGTTGCTATGATGAGTTTGCTGGGATCCGATGGATTATGAGATTATGTTCAGATTGTGCTTGAGTAATATATTTGATCTACCTCTTTTATATTTATGTTCATAAGTAATTCTTGCATGTTCTCCGTTGTTATTTATTGCTTTGGCCAAGTAGTAGGTAGTGACTCCAAGAGGGAACACTAGTAGATAAAGGGTCTTTAGCCCCGGTTCATTTGGGCCTTTTAGCCCCGGTTCTGGAACCGGGACAAGAGGGTCGGTACTAATGCTCTGACCCTTTAGTCCCGGTTCAATCCAGAACCGGGGCAAAAGGGTGTCCACGTGGCCTGTGCACCGAGTCCAGGCAGGAGGGGCTTTAGTCCCGGTTGGTGGTACCAACCGGGACCAAAAGGCATCCACGCGTCAGCATTTCTGTGGCTGTGGTTTTTGTTTTTTTTTGAAAGGGGAGGGGGGTTTTAGGTTTTGGGGGTTAATTTAGGTGTTTCATATATTGTGTTAGCTAGCTAATTAATAGAGAGAAGTGTTCTCTCTTATGTCCGTGCTTGGTCGACGCTACATACTACACATACGTATATAGAGAGGACTAGAGTCACGCTAGCTAGCTAGCTAGCTGCTAGCTACTAAGCAAACCAAGGAACAGAAGATCTCGTATAATCAACATATATATATATATATATATATATGCATACAGAGAGAAGTAATATCGACCACCTCTCCTTCTCCGAGAGATTGGTCGAACAACAAGTCTCGTATATCTATCCGACACTACCGGGCACATATATACAATAATTATCTCTTACAAAAATAATCTCCTAACACATGGATGCATGGTCCACATAGTATTCTCCGTCTTCAGCGATCACGTGTTCAAGGAAGAATGCCGCCAATTCCTCTTGAATTGCTCGCAGACGATCTGGTGTTAGGAGTTCATCCCGCATCCGAAACATCTAATTTGAAGTAGGGGGTCAATACATGAAATGATGCTATAAATTTGTGAATATTATTGATTGCTTACGCACTTCAAATTGTTCATCAGTGTAGCCCCGCTCACAGGTCGTGTGGCGGATGGACTCGCAAATGTAGTATCCACAATAATCATTCCCGGGTTCCTGCCACAACCACTTTACAAGAAATAGAGGTCAATCAAACTGATAAGCAAGAATGCCAAATTGGTATTGATGAAACTAGCGCTTGAATCAAGATATAGGAGATGCGCACGCGGAACATGCTACTATATAGTACTTACTTTCGGGTATCTAAATTGTAGCTTCTTCGGCAGTCCCGGAGCTTTTTTGGTGAATTTTTTCCAAGCCCTGCCAGACAAAGGAAACAATTAGTTGATATCAGAAATGAAGTTGCTGATATATATGCATGGTGGATAATATTGATCGATTTAACTTACCTGGCTAGCATTTGAGTCATGTCCGCATACTCCTCGGGATCTTTACGTTTAGAGTCGAAGACAGTTACTACTCCCTTCTCAAGCTTAATCTCTAAGAGAATATAGTGGAAGCTGCGCACGAATGCATGAGATCATCAATTACATCACTATAAACTTGACTGATATATAAGGGAAACCAAATATGCACAAGACATTAACACTCACTTGAAGTTGTAAGGAAAGAGTATTATATCTTTGTTTTCATTTACCACCAACGATCGTAGCAAGTTGGTCTCGGTATCGTCGGGACGCAATTTAACCTCGGTTGCATCTATGAGGTATGAGTTAATAAACCCAATATCACCTACTTGTCTTTTCTTCAATTTGACGATCTTCAATCTGCATAATATAGTGAGGATAATTATAAATACATGCAATGAAGATCAGCTATATAGAGAGACTTAATGACAGAAGTAGTACTACTTACAGACAGTAGCAGGTGACCGTTGCTTTATCGAGGGCCAATTGATTGAAAAATTGATAGAACTCCTCAAATGGAACAGGCAACAGGTCAATTCCAACGAGGTCATGCTCCGGTTTAACTCTCAAATACAAGTTATTCCTCCCCCCAGACTCTCTGCAGATTTTCATGTACCAATCATGCAATCTTCGCATATTCGTTGATAGAGATCTTTCATTTTTGACGAGAGGCTTTTTGTACTCGTATCTTTCTATCTGCACGTCCATGAAATCATAGTGTACATCGTCGGACGCGTAATCTGCAAGATTGGTATAACCGGGCACCATCCTCGGATCATTAGCGACCATGTCGCTAGACACCTTGAGCGGGGGTCACGATTGCTTCGCTTGTTCGCCGAGCTGGGCAATTTGTTTCCCAGCTCGCCCTTCTGCTAACCTCTGATCACTTTTTGTACTTCCGGACCGCTTGGCATCTTGAAATGTCTTTTGAATAATGCGGTCATAGTTGCCCTTCGGCTTACTTTTCGCTGGTTGCTTCAGGGCAGCAAGAGTGCGCTTTGCTTTCACCGCATCTATCTTCTCCTCCGGAGGTGGATGTCTCTGTGCTTTCAACCCTTCAAAAAAGTCCTTCACTTCGCCTTCAGCGATCTTCGTGTTTTCCTCGTCGGACCTCTCGTACGGTAACTTCTCTAGAGGCGTGAGAGAAGGACCGAATCTGCATCGCCTCCCGCCTCTGGCTGTACTGGTAGACGTCGCCGGACCAGACGAAGTGGCTGTCTTTTTTACTTGCTTAGGCGCCGGAGCAGGAGCAGCCGGAGCAGCGGCAGGTCTCTTCCGCCCTTGCTGATTAGGCGGAGAAGGAGGAGCAGGCTGTCTGCTCGGGCGCGCCGGTGGCGAAGGAGGCGGAGTGCCGCCACGCGCCGGCGGCGAAGGAGGCGGTGTGCCGCCACGCGCCGGAGAAGGAGCCGGAGTGCCCTGATGGTCACTCGCCGGAGAAGGAGCCGGAGTGCCCTGATGGTCACTCGCCGGAGGAGGAGGCGGTGGAGGAGGCGGAGTGCCCTGACTCATCGGAGGAGGAGGAGGAGGCGGAGGCGTCCAGTTCAGAATGTTGATTAGGTCCTTCCGCCATAGGCATGGAGTCTTCAATGAAGAACCCAGCCGAGTCTCCCCTTCACCGGTAGGGTGGTCAAGCTAGAGCTCCTCAAATCCCTCCGTTATTTCGTCGACCATCACCCTAGCATATCCTTCTGGAATCGGCCGGCAGTGAAAAGTGTCGTCTGGTCCAGAAGGATAAACAGAGCCAGCAGCCGCCTTGACCTTCAGATTCATCCACTGTGCCATAAGGTGGCAATTTTGTGCCTGCGTGATAGCATCCACAGGATTCCTGGCAGTAGCCGTCAAGGCAAGCTCTGGCTGAAGCAGCTCGGTGGAAGCCACGCTGCTTCTCCGCTGAGATGGCGGGGTAGCTTCGGGGGAAGCTTCGGCAATTCTTTTCTCCCGATCTGCTTCCCGTTCCTCTATCGCTTGTATTCTGGCCCGCAGCGCCTGGATTTCGGTCATCTCCATTTTCTTCCTCCTGTCATGGCATTTGTAGCCTCCTGCGTCCGGAAACCCAGCACGCCACGGAAGGGAGCCTGGCGTGCCTCGTGTCCGTCCAGGGTGCTCAGGATTCCCGAGGGCCATTGTCAGCTCGTCGTTCTCTCTGTCGGGGATGAACGTCCCTGCATGCGCTGCTTTGATATACTGCCGCATCTTCCTGAGTGGTGTTTCCAATTGCTTGTCCGTCCAAATGCACCACCCTGTTACAGGGTCCAAGGTTCCGCCAGCCCCGAAGAACCAAGTCCGGCAACGTTCTGGCCAGTGCATTGTCTCTGGTTCGATCCCTTTCTGAAGCAGATCATTCTCAGCCTTGGCCCACTTAGGCCGGGCTACGAGGTAGCCGCCCGACCCCGTGCGATGGTGATGCTTCTTCTTCGCAGCATTTATCCGGTTTGTCTCCGACATCTTCTGACTCTTTTCCGACTTCTTATGGGCCACAAATGCGGGCCAGTCATCTTTGATCTTCTCATATATGCCCACGAATTCTGGAGTCGTTTTATCTCTGACAAACGTATTCAGTTTTTTCTTCCATGCCCTGAATTGGTCTGCCATCTTCGAAAGTGCAACAGACTTGATTAACTCCTCTTTAACTGGCTTCGCCGGATCAACCTCTCGCGGTAGGACGAAGTTTGACTTCAGCTCAGTCCAAAGATCTTCTTTCTGCATATCAGTGACATAAGTCACCTGAGCGTCGTTTGCAGCCGGCTTTAACCATTGATGGATGCTGATCGGGATCTTGTCCCTAACCAGAACCCCGCACTGATTAACAAATGCGTTCTTTGTGCGGATGGGTGCAATCGGCTCGCCGGAGCGCGAGATTTCTGAGATCTCAAACTTTTCATCTGGCCTCAACTTTTTCTTCGCTCCTCGTCTCTTTACCGAAGATTTGCTCGATCCGGAGGGCTAGAAAAAGGAACAAAGACGAGAGTTAATGAATGAATCAATTAACTAGTCAGCACATGCTTAACTAACATATATACCTCCTGGCCGGACTCGGTTCGGTCACCGGAGCCAGCATCACGGTCTCCTTCTTGCACCGGCATTGGGTCACCGGAGCCGTCCTCACGGTCTACTTCTTCCATGTGCATTGGGTCACCGAATTCATCAATATCATAGCCTAGATCTTCCAGCCGCAGCTCTTGTTCGACCTGCTCATCGGTGTCGTTGAGATACGACAAGACGGCATTTTGTCCGTGTGCGATTATGTCCATCAACATCGCTTCTTGTGCTAGGTCTCGGGTGTTGTTGTCCATTGTTTCTACAAATATTTACAACATGCCAATTATTATTCAAACATGACAGATGGATATATTAATGGCAAACGTAGAACTAGCTTCAACCCTCGACTGCTCGGCGATCCACAAACCCTAGACCCCCTCATGTCACATTTTGTCTAGCTAGTGTCAAATGATTCAACAAAACCAATACTTCATCATTAGGCGAAAGTAACAGTAGCATGATGGTACGAAGCTCTCCAAAGTTGTTTTGGAACGAAGTCCCAGATAAGATAATCCGTAACAAAAGACGGATTATCCTATCAGGAACTCCGTTCCAGAACATCTTTGCATAACTTCGTACCAACATGCCCCGGTTACTTCTGGCAAATGATGAAGTCATGGAATTCTTCAATACTTTGACACTAGCTAAGCAACCTCTCTCGACCCCTCGACCCCCGACTTCTCGGCGATCCACAACCCTAGTCCCCCTCATGTCACCTTTTGTCTAGTGTCAAATGATTCAACAAAACCAATACTTCATCATTACACTAGTAGAAAACAGGGCATTGGTCCAGCCCATTAGCCCCGGTTCAATCTAGAACCGGGACCAATGGGGGTACTGGACCCGGTTCGTTAGCCCAGGGGGCCGGCCGGGCCACGTGGGCCATTGGTCCCGGTTCGTCTGGACCTATTGGTCCCGGTTGGAGCTAAAAACCGGGACCAATGGCTCTTGCTCCTGGCCCACCACTATTAGTCCCGGTTTGTTTTATGAACCGGGACCAAAGGCTCCCCTTTAGCCCCGGTTTGTAGCACCAACCGGGACCAGTGAGTTGCCTATATAAACCCCCTCACTCAAGAGCAGAGCTCACTGCTCTGTTTTTTTTCTGGCCGAGGGGGAGAGGGGTTAGTGGTGCTCTAGCTCACCTCCTATGCACACAACATGTTCGGTGGAATGCCCGAGCCACACTAGTTAAGCTTTTCTCCTCTCGAAGCTCTATTTTCTTCGAGATTTGTCTAGGTTTAGCGGTCCGTCACGTCCCGCCCCCGTCTTCGCCGCCGTCGATCGCCCCCGCCGATCTCGTCACCGGCACCACCGTGGTGAGCCTCTTGTTATGTCCATGCTTTTCTTACTTTTATTATTGCTTTAGATAGATATTTGTCTAATTTTCTTACGTTTATTATTGCTTGTTATTATATAGTGCGATGGTTTTGATATCCGCCCACGTGGGCCCTCGTCCGGTCTACGATTCGGATGTGGTATATTATCTTTAATTTATAACTATTTGTTTTAGTGCTTATGATAGTTATGCCGACCAACCTGACATGCATAGATGTTTTATTATGTCTAGGAGGTAGTTGAACTGGAAATTCCAACCGACCCTCTTGTGGAGAGGTTAAATTTAGTTGAAGAGGAAAACATTTCGTTAAAGAAAAAATTGGAAAAAATGGAGGAGGAGAAGATGGAATTGGAGTTGCATGTTGCGGAAGTTATCGATGATCACAAGATCAAGATGGAACCTATTGTCGAGAGGTTAAATTTAGTTGAAGAAGAAAAAACTGTTTAGATGACACTGAAAGTATATACCTGGACAAGTGCAGGAAGAATGTGTACCTGGGCCATCGTCGATTTCTTCCGACCAACCATCAATGTCGAAAGAAAGGCAAGCATTTCAAAGGCGAGGCAGATCACCGGAAGAAGCCCGCCATGCGTACCGGTGATCACGTACTTGCTATGGTCAATGATTTACACGTAATCTTCGGAAAGGGCCCCGGCGCACTAGCTGTTCCGAATGACGATGAGGGACACGCACCCATGTGGAAGAAGAAATCTATATTTTGGGACCTACCCTACTGGAAAGACCTAGAGGTCCGCTCTTCAATCGACGTGATGCACGTGACGAAGAACCTTTGCGTGAACCTGCTAGGCTTCTTGGGCGTGTATGGAAAGACAAAAGATACAGCTGAGGCACGGGAGGACCTGCAACGTTTGCACGAAAAAGACGGCATCCCTCCGAAGCAGTATGAAGGTCCTGCCAGCTATGCTCTTACGAAGGAAGAGAAAGAAATCTTCTTTGAATGCCTTCTCAGTATGAAGGTCCCGACTAGCTTCTCGTCGAATATAAAGGGAATAATAAATATGGCAGAGAAAAAGTTCCAGAACCTAAAGTCTCATGACTGCCATGTGATTATGACGCAACTGCTTCCGGTTGCATTGAGGGGGCTTCTACCGGAAAACGTCCGATTAGCCATTGTGAAACTATGTGCATTCCTCAATGCAATCTCTCAGAAGGTGATCGATCCAGAAATCGTACCAAGGCTAAGGAGTGATGTGGCGCAATGTCTTGTCAGTTTCGAGCTTGTGTTCCCACCATCCTTCTTCAATATCATGACACACGTCCTAGTTCATCTAGTCGACGAGATTGTCATTCTGGGGCCCGTATTTCTACACAATATGTTCCCCTTTGAGAGGTTCATGGGAGTCCTCAAGAAATATGTCCGTAACCGCGCAAGGCCAGAAGGAAGCATCTCCATGGGCCATCAAACAGAGGATGTCATCGGGTTTTGTGTTGACTTCATTCCTGGCCTTAATAAGATAGGTCTCCCTAAATCGCGGTACGAGGGGAGACTGACTGGAAAAGGCACGCTTGGAAGGGACTCAAATATGCAGGGACGGTTATTCTTGGTCTCAAGCACACTACACAGTTCTACAGAACTCTACATTGGTGACCCCGTATGTCGATGAACACAAGAACAGTCTGCGCTCCAAACACCCGGAGCAGTGCGACGACTGGATTACACGTGAACACATCAGGACTTTCAGCAGTTGGTTGGAAACACGTCTCAGAGGTGACAACACTGTTTGTGATGAGTTGTACTTGTTGTCCAGGGGACCATCTTCGACTGTATTGATTTACAAAGGATACGAGATAAATGGGAATACATTTTACACGATTGTCCAAGATCAAAAGAGCACCAACCAAAACAGCGGTGTCCGCTTTGATGCAACAACCGAGAGGAGAAATGACACATATTATGGTTACATAGTGGACATATGGGAACTTGACTACGGACATGATTTTAAGGTCCCTTTGTTTAAGTGTAAATGGGTCAATCTGTCAGGAGGCGGGGTACAGGTAGACCCACAGTACGGAATGACAACAGTGGATCTGAAAAATCTTGGATACACTGACGAACCGTTCGTCCTAGCCAATGATGTGGCACAGGTTATCTATGTGAAGGACATGTCTACCAGACCGAGAAAAAGAAAAGATAAGGAAGCGAATACATCATACGATGAGCCAAAGCGCCACATAGTTTTTTCAGGAAAAAGGGACATCCTGGGAGTGGAGGGCAAGACAGACATGTCTGAAGATTATGAAAAGTTTCATGAAATTCCTCCCTTCAAAGTCAAGGCTGACCCAAGCATCCTGATAAACGATGAAGATTATCCATGGTTACGGCGCAATAAGCAAATGACACAAGCGAAGAAAAAGTGAAGAGTTTTTTCCGCAACTATTATGATGATACCATGCCAACTTTGTAACAAACGAGTATGATACCATTGTCCGTTTGTACTATTCAAATTTCAATACTACTTGCACTAACAAAACAAAACAAAAGAAAACAAACTTGAAAAATAAATAGCAACAATAAGTATTTTGTTGTAAGTATAAACAAAATAAAATAAATAAAGCAACAAAGAAAATAAATAAAGAAAGTAAAATAAATAAAGCAACTCTAAATACAGCAAAAAACAACTTAGAAATAAACAAAGAAAATAAAATAAATAAAGCAACTCTAAATACATCAAAAAACAACTTAGAAATAAATAGCAACAATAAGTATTTTGTTGTAAGTATAAACAAAATAAAATAAATAAAGCAACAAAGAAAATAAATAAAGGAAGTAAAATAAATAAAGCAATTCTAAATACAGCAAAAAACAACTTAGAAATAAACAAAGAAAATAAAATAAATAAAGCAACTCTAAATACAGCAAAAAACAACTTAGAAATAAATAAAGCAAAAAAGGAAAAAAAAAAATTGGCGCTGCCCAGTGAGCCTGCAAGGCCTATAGCACAGGATCCACCTGTAATATAAGGCCCAGCAAGCTCACAGGGCAGCGCGCAGAGTTAGGCCCAGAAGCCTGCATTTGAGGGAGCTCGAGAGGGTGGGAGCAGCAGCCCTTATAAACCACTCTCGAGCTCCCTCAGCTAGCGAGGTGGGACTAAACATCCCACCGCACCCGCGCCAGCACAGGGCCTTTGGTCCCGGTTGGTGGCACCAACCGGGACTAAAGGGAGGCATTAGTCCCGGTTGGTGGCTGAAACCGGGACTAATGACCCCCTTTAGTCCCGGTTGCTGCCACCAACCGGGACTAAAGGCCCCTCCTTCCCGCCCTTTGGGCTGCTGAAAAGGGACCTTTAGTCCCGGTTGGTGGCAGCAACCGGGACTAAAGGGTGGCATTAGTCCCGGTTTCAGCCACCAACCGGGACTAATGCCCCTCCTATATAACCAACACTTGCGAAAATTTGGGCAGTTTTCTTCTTCACCGCCCCGACGCCTCCCTCGATCTGCTCCTTCCCCGTCGCCGTCGCCGTCGCCCCCGTCGCCCCGTCGCCGTCGCCGTCGCCCCCGTCGCCCCGTCGCCGTCGCCGTCGCCCCCGACGCCGCCTCGTCGCCCCGCCCCGCGCCGTCGCCGCGCCCCGCGCCGTCGCCCCGCCCCGCGCCGTCGCCGCGCCCCGGCCGGCCCGTCGCCCCGCGCCCCGCCCCGCCGCCGTCGCGCCGCCGCGCCCCGACGCCGCCTCGTCGCCGCCCCGCCCCTCCGCCGTCGCGCCGCCCAGCCCTGCCGATGTGAGGGGCTCCCTTTTTTTTATGTTTAATATTGCTGTATATATATATAGTTGCTGTGTATATATGTATATATGTGTATATTTTTTTTATGTTTATATAAATTGCAGTATATATAGTTGCTGTATTTATATGTATGTGTATATCTTTTTTTTTCTTAGGAATTTGCTAAATATATATGTTAAATATATATTTATGTGTATATAAATATATTTTTTCTTAGGAAAAAGTTGCTGTATATATGTGATGTGTGTATATGTGATGTATATATATGTGTATGTGGCTATATAGTTTTTTGTTTATATATGCTAAATATATATAGAAAGTTTTATATATGCAAAAGTTACAAATTTAGAAAAAGAAGGATAGGAAAGAAGAAAATAAGAAAGAGGAAAGAAAGAAGAAGAGGAGAGGAAGAAGAGGAGAAATAAATAAGAAGAAGAAAAAAAATAAAAAAAGAGGAGAAGAAGAAAGGAATAGAGGAGAAGAAGAGAAATTTTCTCTTCTTCTCCTCTATTCCTTTCTTCTTCTCCTTTTTTTTCCTTTTTTTTTTCTTCGATCTTCTCCTCTAGCGGTTCCTTTTTTCTTCTTCTTCCTCTTTTTTTTATCGGATATGTCTATGTCGATATACACCCTCCCCGATAACTTCGACATTAGGGGGGGCCGGGGTCGAGGGTCGTCGAGGGACCGAGAGGCCGAAGGTCGAGGGGTCGAGGGTCGTCGAGGGACCGAGAGGCCGAAGGGCGAGGGGTCGAGAGGTTGCCTAGCAGTCGGGGGTCTAGGGTTGTGGATCGCCGAGCAGTCGGGGGTCAAAGTATTGAAGAATTCCATGACTTCATCATTTGCCAGAAGTAACCGGGGCATTTTGGTACAAAGTTATGCAAAGTTATTTTGCAACGGAGTTCCTGATAGGATAATCCGTCTTTTGTTATGGCGGAAGGACCTAATCAACATTCTGAACTGGACGCCTCCTGATACAGGGTGGAACCCTAATCAGCGGATCTTTCACGAAATGGAGGGGATCCCACGATGAACACGAAGAACACAAAGGGAAACGGGGGAAAACACGAGTGGAAACACACAAGAACAAGTCCAATCACACATCCACTAGACAATCAAACACACAAGATCACAAGATACATGAACAACAAAGGGAAAGATACATGGGTAGAGTTCATCTCCAAGAGGAGGTCTTGAATCCGTGAAGGATCTTCCCGCTAGGGGTCTTGAATCCAAGGTGGATCTTCTCCGTAGAGGGGCCGCGGTCTCTCTCGTGGAGTAGATCCGGGATGGATGAGCAAAGCTCTATCTCTCATATGAGCTAAACCATTGCTAACCCTAAAATGGTGGAGGTGGAGGAGTATATATAGTCTAGGGTCATGAAGGGGTAAGTGAGGGGCGAAACGGGTACATGGGCATCGGCCCGGATACATGCACGCAGGCAAGGCCGGATGTCCGGGCTGGCCGCCGGATGTCCGGGGCTTCGGGGCGAGCCGGATGTCCGGGGTTACGGCCGGATGTCCGGGCTGGCTCGGTCCAGCTTCTGTGAAGGAGGGCCCGGATTTCCGGGAGGAGTGCCGGATGTCCGGCTGTTGCGGAAGCGCCGGATGTCCGGCCTTTGGCCCGGATGTCCGGCCGCTGTAGTATCAGCAGCTCCGTCTTCTTCCGTCTTCTCTTCCAAGCTTCCCTCGCAGATGGTGTAGGTGATCCTTGGCGCTTGCACTCCTCCTCGCCATCCGTGAAGCTCCGACAATACCTATGCATGCACACGAGAGGAGTGTCAAGTAGTATACCATCCTCGAAGGGGTCAAGTGAACACGTGTAAAGGAGATGATTCACCTTTATGTATGAGAAATAGAGGTCACACGTGTCACTTCCCAAGCAGACTCTTGACATGGTGATGTCCATAGGATACACCGTATCAAGACATGTTGGTGTTGATGAGGTCGATTTGCTCCTTGGTGCTTTGTTGGAATTGTCGCGCGTCCTCGGCAACTTGACCAATGTACTCTCGCATAGCTTCACTCTCTTGATGTAGAGCTCGTTGGACACCGAATAGATGTAGTTTGGTGACGTAGTTGTTCGCTTCTTGAGGATCATCGAAGATCGGGTTGGTAGATGAACTTGGCCTATCCATCATCACAAGCAAGTATGTGAGTGGGAGAAAGGAGAAGACAATATCAATGTACCTTAACCGAGGTTGAAAATGGATCAATGATCACTCAACAATGTAACCCGGAAATAGCACTATTGGTATCACTTCGTGTCGATTCTCACACCTACACAAGTAAAGCTTTGAGAGGAGCTTGGTTAGGATGTGGCACAAATTCAATGCAATCGTCAAAATGACTCAAAGATGTTGAAAATGGTTCACAATTTGCTCATGCAACAAGTAGATCACTAGCAAAGAGTAGCACACGGAACACACGCACGGATAGATAAAATGTGGTTGTGCAACCAAGGATGAGCGAAAAATGTGGTAAACCACGGAAAATGCTCGTGTTGCACAACGCTAGAGAGACGCTAACCGATTGCTTAATAGGCGGATACGCACTTGTGCACGACCTATATGGGCAAAACGTAACGACTATCTATCACAAGTATGCTATGAGTGTATGATGTGCCGATGCTTGAGCACAAGATGATGTTGCTATGTATGATCTCTTTGGATGCAAGGCGTATGATGCTATTGTTTCTTTGCTTGGATTGGCTCTTTTGCTTAAAAGCTTTTGAGCTCTTTCTTTGGGCACATATGTATGCTTCACGTATCAAGGTAGCTATTGTGTATGCGGAACACTCTTTTGGCACATGGAGATATGCAATATACCAAGATGATGTGGTATGCAATATATATGATTATCCCTAATGTGCACAAGTGTCGTGGCCCGGCAATACTCAAATGGCTAGTCTCAATGGGAAAGCTACGCAAAGATGGTTCATAGGGTGACAATGCAATTGCAAGATAGAGTGAGCGAAGTGTCGTCGATGTTACCGTCCTTGCCGAAGTTGAGCGGTGGTGTTGTCGAAGTCTTGCCGTCCCAAGGTAGCCGAAACATCCAAGGAAACGGTGAAACCAAAACTCAAGTATCCACGGCAAATGGAGACAAATATTCCAAACTCGAAAGGGTGAAGTGAAGGTGGTTGTTGCGGAAGATTGGTGGAGGTTTGCGGAAGAGTGGGTGGATCACCGAACGCAAAGGGGGTGGATGATTGCTAGGAGGGAAGTGGTGGTGGTTTTGTGGCTGCGGGAGGCCGGATGTCCGGGCCAAAGGCCGGATGTCCGGGCCAAAGGCCGGATGTCCGGGCCAAAGGCCGGATGTCCGGGCTGGGCCGGATGTCCGGGGCACGAGCCGGATGTCCGGGGTGCCCGAGCCAGGAAGAACTCCTTGCAACCGGTGGTGTTTGGGGAAAAATTCGGCGGATTTTGCGGATGAAAATTGGGGAAAAGTGGGGGAAAAGCTAGATCCACACGTGGCACAGCAAATCCATGGAACAAATTCAACAAAATCTTGCCAAATCAACAGATCACAGAAAATTTTTGGGGCTCTTTTTGTGGGGAATTTTTCGAAATTAGGAAGAACACGACAAAAACAGGCTAGAAAACGAAGTGTGTGGCTCCAAAATCGTGAGAAACCTTTGCTCTAAATACCATATGATACAGGGTGGAACCCTAATCAGCGGATCTTTCACGTTTGGAGGTTGGCACACGATGAACACGGGGAATCACAAGGGAAAGATGGGGAAAACACAAGAGGAAAACACTCAATCAACACGAAAGCAATCACACAAATGCTAGATTCGCGATACAAGGTTGAGATCCATTGATACGGTGTATCCTATGGACATCACCATGTCAAGAGTCTGCTTGGGAAGTGACACGTGTGACCTCTATTTCTCATACATAAAGGTGAATCATCTCCTTTACACGTGTTCACTTGACCCCTTCGAGGATGGTATACTACTTGACACTCCTCTCGTGTGCATGCATAGGTATTGTCGGAGCTTCACGGATGGCGAGGAGGGGTGCAAGCGCCAAGGATCACCTACACCATCTGCGAGGGAAGCTTGGAAGAGAAGACGGAAGAAGACGGAGCTGCTGATACTACAGCGGCCGGACATCCGGGCCAAAGGCCGGACATCCGGCGCTTCCGCAACAGCCGGACATCCGGCACTCCTCCCGGAAATCCGGGCCCTCCTTCACAGAAGCTGGACCGAGCCAGCCCGGACATCCGGCCGTAACCCCGGACATCCGGCTCGCCTCGAAGCCCCGGACATCCGGCTGCCAGCCCGGACATCCGGCCTTGCCTGCGTGCATGTATCCGGGCCGATGCCCATGTACCCGTTTCGCCCCTCACTTACCCCTTCATGACCCTAGACTATATATACTCCTCCACCTCCACCATTTTAGGGTTAGCAATGGTTTAGCTCATATGAGAGATAGAGCTTTGCTCATCCATCCCGGATCTACTCCACGAGAGAGACCGCGGCCCCTCTACGGAGAAGATCCACCTTGGATTCAAGACCCCTAGCGGGAAGATCCTTCACGGATTCAAGACCTCCTCTTGGAGATGAACTCTACCCATGTATCTTTCCCTTTGTTGTTCATGTATCTTGTGATCTTGTGTGTTTGATTGTCTAGTGGATGTGTGATTGGACTTGTTCTTGTGTGTTTCCACTCGTGTTTTCCCCCGTTTCCCTTTGTGTTCTTCGTGTTCATCGTGGGATCCCCTCCATTTCGTGAAAGATCCGCTGATTAGGGTTCCACCCTGTATCAGGAGGCGTCCAGTTCAGAATGTTGATTAGGTCCTTCCGCCATAACAAAAGACGGATTATCCTATCAGGAACTCCGTTGCAAAATAACTTTGCATAACTTTGTACCAAAATGCCCCGGTTACTTCTGGCAAATGATGAAGTCATGGAATTCTTCAATACTTTGACCCCCGACTGCTCGGCGATCCACAACCCTAGACCCCCGACTGCTAGGCAACCTCTCGACCCCTCGCCCTTCGGCCTCTCGGTCCCTCGACGACCCTCGACCCCTCGACCTTCGGCCTCTCGGTCCCTCGACGACCCTCGACCCCGGCCCCCCCTAATGTCGAAGTTATCGGGGAGGGTGTATATCGACATAGACATATCCGATAAAAAAAAGAGGAAGAAGAAGAAAAAAGGAACCGCTAGAGGAGAAGATCGAAGAAAAAAAAAGAAAAAAAAAGGAGAAGAAGAAAGGAATAGAGGAGAAGAAGAGAAATTTTCTCTTCTTCTCCTCTATTCCTTTCTTCTTCTCCTCTTTTTTTCTTTTTTTTTCTTCTTCTTATTTATTTCTCCTCTTCTTCCTCTCCTCTTCTTCTTTCTTTCCTCTTTCTTATTTTCTTCTTTCCTATCCTTCTTTTTCTAAATTTGTAACTTTTGCATATATAAAACTTTCTATATATATTTAGCATATATAAACAAAAAACTATATAGCCACATACACATATATATACATCACATATACACACATCACATATATACAGCAACTTCCTAAGAAAAAATATATTTATATACACATAAATATATATTTAACATATATATTTAGCAAATTCCTAAGAAAAAAAAAGATATACACATACATATAAATACAGCAACTATATATACAGCAACTATATATACTGCAATTTATATAAACATAAAAAAATATACACATATATACATATATACACAGCAACTATATATATACAGCAATATATATTAAACATAAAAAAAAGGGAGCCCTCTCACATCGGCAGGGCTGGGCGGCGCGACGGCGGCGGGGCGAGGCGGCGACGAGGCGGCGTCGGGGCGCGGCGGCGCGACGGCGGCGGGGCGGGGCGCGCGGCGGCGCGGGGCGACGGGCCGGCCGGGGCGCGGCGACGGCGTGTGGCGGGGCGACGGCGCGGGGTGCGGCGACGGCGCGGGGCGGGGCGACGAGGCGGCGTCGGGGGCGACGGCGACGGGGCGACGGGGGCGACGGCGACGGCGACGGGGCGACGGGGGCGACGGCGACGGCGACGGGGGCGGGGAAGGAGTAGAGGGAGGCGTCGGGGCGGGGAAGATGAAAACTGCCCAAATTTTCGCAAGTGTTGGTTATATAGGAGGGGCATTAGTCCCGGTTTCAGCCACCAACCGGGACTAATGCCACCCTTTAGTCCCGGTTGGTGCCACCAACCGGGACCAAAGGCCCTGTGCTGGCGCGGTGCGGTGGGATGTTTAGTCCCACCTCGCTAGCTGAGGGAGCTCGAGAGTGGTTTATAAGGGCTCCTGCTCCCACCCTCTCGAGCTCCTCTCAAATGCAGGCTTCTGGGCCTAACTCTGCGCGCTGCCCTGTGAGCTTGCTGGGCCTTATATTACAGGTGGATCCTGTGCTATAGGCCTTGCAGGCTCACTGGGCAGCGCCCAATTTTTTTTCTTCCTTTTTTGCTTTATTTATTTCTAAGTTGTTTTTTGCTGTATTTAGAGTTACTTTATTTATTTTATTTTCTTTGTTTATTTCTAAGTTGTTTTTTGCTGTATTTAGAGTTGCTTTATTTATTTTACTTCCTTTATTTATTTTCTTTGTTGCTTTATTTATTTTATTTTGTTTATACTTACAACAAAATACTTATTGTTGCTATTTATTTCTAAGTTGTTTTTTGCTGTATTTAGAGTTGCTTTATTTATTTTATTTTCTTTGTTTATTTCTAAGTTGTTTTTTGCTGTATTTAGAGTTGCTTTATTTATTTTACTTTATTTATTTATTTTCTTTGTTGCTTTATTTATTTTATTTTGTTTATACTTACAACAAAATACTTATTGTTGCTATTTATTTTTCAAGTTTGTTTTGTTTTGTTTTGTTTTGTTAGTGCAAGTAGCTAGTATTGAAATTTGAATAGTACAAACGGACAATGGTATCATACTCGTTTGTTACAAAGTTGGCATGGTATCATCATAATACTTGCGGAAATAACTCTTCACTTTTTCTTCGCTTGTGTCATTTGCTTATTGCGCCGTAACCATGGATAATCTTCATCGTTTATCAGGATGCTTGGGTCAGCCTTGACTTTGAAGGGAGAAATTTTATGAAACTTTTCATAATCTTCAGACATGTCTGTCTTGCCCTCCACTCCCAGGATGTCCCTTTTTCCTGAAAGAACTATGTGGCGCTTTGGCTCATCGTATGATGTATTCGCTTCCTTATCTTTTCTTTTTCTCGGTCTGGTAGACATGTCCTTCACATAGATAACCTGTGCCACATCATTGGCTAGGACGAACGGTTCGTCAGTGTATCCAAGATTTTTCAGATCCACTGTTGTCATTCCGTACTGTGGGTCTACCTGTACCCCGCCTCCTGACAGATTGACCCATTTACACTTAAACAAAGGGACCTTAAAATCATGTCCGTAGTCAAGTTCCCATATGTCCACTATGTAACCATAATATGTGTCCTTTCCCCTCTCGGTTGTTGCATCAAAGCGGACACCGCTGTTTTGGTTGGTGCTCTTTTGATCTTGGACAATCGTGTAAAATGTATTTCCATTTATCTCGTATCCTTTGTAAATCAATACAGTCGAAGATGGTCCCCTGGACAACAAGTACAACTCATCACAAATAGTGTTGTCACCTCTGAGACGTGTTTCCAACCAACTGCTGAAAGTCCTGATGTGTTCACGTGTAATCCAGTCGTCGCACTGCTCCGGGTGTTTGGAGCGCAGACTGTTCTTGTGTTAATCGACATACGGGGTCACCAATGTAGAGTTTTGTAGAACTGTGTAGTGTGCTTGAGACCAAGAATAACCGTCCCTGCATATTATTGAGTCCCTTCCAAGCGTGCCTTTTCCAGTCAGTCTCCCCTCGTACCGCGATTTAGGGAGACCTATCTTATTAAGGCCAGGAATGAAGTCAACACAAAACCCGATGACATCCTCTGTTTGATGGCCCATGGAGATGCTTCCTTCTGGTCTGGCGCGGTTACGGACATATTTCTTTAGGACTCCCATGAACCTCTCAAAGGGGAACATATTGTGTAGAAATACGGGCCCCAGAATGACAATCTCGTCGACTAGATGAACTAGGACGTGTGTAATGATATTGAAGAAGGATGGTGGGAACACAAGCTCGAAACTGACAAGACATTGCGCCACATCACTCCTTAGCCTTGGTACGATTTCTGGATCGATCACCTTCTGAGAGATTGCATTGAGGAATGCACATAGTTTCACAATGGCTAATCGGACGTTTTCCGGTAGAAGCCCCCTCAATGCAACCGGAAGCAGTTGCGTCATAATCACATGGCAGTCATGAGACTTTAGGTTCTGGAACTTTTTCTCTGTCATATTTATTATTCCCTTTATATTCGACGAGAAGCCAGTCGGGACCTTCATACTGAGCAGGCATTCAAAGAAGATTTCTTTCTCTTCTTTCGTAAGAGCATAGCTGGCAGGACCTTCATACTGCTTCAGAGGGATGCCGTCTTTTTCGTGCAAACGTTGCAGGTCCTCCCGTGCCTCAGCTGTATCTTTTGTCTTTCCATACACGCCCAAGAAGCCTAGCAGGTTCACGCAAAGGTTCTTCGTCACGTGCATCACGTCGATTGAAGAGCGGACCTCTAGGTCTTTCCAGTAGGGTAGGTCCCAAAATATAGATTTCTTCTTCCACATGGGTGCGTGTCCCTCATCGTCATTCGGAACAGCTAGTGCGCCGGGGCCCTTTCCGAAGATTACGTGTAAATCATTGACCATAGCAAGTACGTGATCACCGGTACGCATGGCGGGCTTCTTCCGGTGATCTGCCTCGCCTTTGAAATGCTTGCCTTTCTTTCGACATTGATGGTTGGTCGGAAGAAATCGACGATGGCCCAGGTACACATTCTTCCTGCACTTGTCCAGGTATATACTTTCAGTGTCATCTAAACAGTGCGTGCATGCGTGGTATCCTTTGTTTGTCTGTCCTGAAAGGTTACTGAGAGCGGGCCAATCGTTGATGGTCACGAACAGCAACGCCTTTAGGTCAAATTCCTCCTGTTTGTGCTCATCCTTAGGTACACATCAATGTCGTTGCCGGGTTGCTTAGGGCCTTGGATGAGAACTGGCATCATAATGAACTTCCGCTTCATGCACATCCAAGGAGGAAGGTTATACATACATAGAGTCACGGGCCAGGTGCTGTGATTGCTGCTCTGCTCCCCGAAAGGATTAATGCCATCCGCGCTTAGAGCAAACCATACGTTCCTTGCGTCCTTTGCAAACTCCTCCCAGTACTTTCTCTCGATTTTTCTCCATTGCGACCCGTCAGCGGGTGCTCTCAACTTCCCGTCTTTCTTACGGTCCTCACTGTGCCATCGCATCAACTTGGCATGCTCTCTGTTTCTAAACAAACGTTTCAATCGTGGTATTATAGGAGCATACCACATCACCTTCGCAGGAACCCTCTTCCTGGCGGGCTCGCCATCAACATCACCAGGGTCATCTCGTCTGATCTTATACCGCAACGCACCGCATACCGGACATGCGTTCAGATCGTTGTATGCACCGCGGTAGAGGATGCAGTCATTAGGGCATGCATGTATCTTCTGCACCTCCAATCCTAGAGGGCATACGACCTTCTTTGCTGCGTATGTACTGTCGGGCAATTCGTTATCCTTCGGAAGCTTCTTCTTCAATATTTTCAGTAGCTTCTCAAATCCTTTGTCAGCCACAGCATTCTCTGCCTTCCACTGCAGCAATTCCAGTACGGTACCGAGCTTTGTGTTGCCATCTTCGCAATTGGGGTACAACCCTTTTTTGTGATCCTCTAACATGCGATCGAACTTCAGCTTCTCCTTTTGACTTTCGCATTGTGTCCTTGCATCGACAATGACCCGGCGAAGATCATCATTTGGTTCCTCTTGATCTTCAGCAGCTTCACCCGTTGCAGCATCATTGGGCACATCGTCTGGTTCATCTTGATCTTCACCAGCTCCCCCCATTGCAGCATCACAGTATTCAGGGGGCACATAGTTGTCATCGTACTCTTCTTCTTCGCCGTCTTCCATCATAACCCCTATTTCTCCGTGCCTCGTCCAAACATTATAGTGTGGCATGAAACCCTTGTAAAGCAGGTGGGAGTGAAGGATTTTCCGGTTAGAGTAAGACATCGTATTCACACATTTAGTGCATGGACAATACATAAAACCATTCTGCTTGTTTGCCTCGGCCGCATTTAGAAACTCACGCACGCCCTTAATGTACTCAGAGGTGTGTCTGTCACCGTACATCCATTGCCGGTTTATCTGCGTGCATTTATATATAATTAAGTGTGTCAAAAACCATTACAGAACATCATAAATAGATAATTAAGTGACCAAATGGATAAAAGTTCATCATCACATAAAAACCAAAGTACATACATATATAGTTCTCATCTAACAACATATAGCTCTCCATACACATCGAAACTATGTAAAACATTTCAACGCGAAAACAAATGCTATCATAATCGCAACCAAGGTAACAATTGATCCAACGGCATAATGATACCAAGCCTCGGTATGAATGGCATATTTTCTAATCTTTTTAATCTTCAACCGCATTGCATCCATCTTGATCTTGTGATCATCGACGACATCCGCAACATGCAACTCCAATATCATCTTCTCGTCCACAATTTTTTTTATTTTTTCCTTCAAGAATTTGTTTTCTTCTTCAACTAAATTTAACCTCTCGACAATAGGGTCCATCTTGATCTTGTGATCATCGATAACTTCCGCAACATGGAGCTCCAATTCCATCTTCTCCTCCTCCATTTTTTCCAATTTTTTCTTTAACGAAATATTTTCCTCTTCAACTAAATTTAACCTCTCCACAAGAGGGTCGGTTGGAATTTCCGGTTCAACTACCTCCTAGACATAATAAAACATCTATGCATGTCAGGTTGGTCGGCATAAGTATCATAAGCACTAAAACAAATAGTTATAAATTAAAGATAATATACCACATCCGAATCGTAGACCGGACGAGGGCCCACGTGGGCGGATATCAAAACCATCGCACTATATAATAACAAGCAATAATAAACGTAAGAAAATTAGACAAATATCTATCTAAAGCAATAATAAAAGTAAGAAAAGCATGGACATAACAAGAGGCTCACCACGGTGGTGCCGGTGACGAGATCGGCGGGGGCGATCGACGGCGGCGAAGACGGGGACGGGACGTGACGGACCGCTAAACCTAGACAAATCTCGGAGAAAATAGAGCTTCGAGAGGAGAAAAGCTTAACTAGTGTGGCTCGGGCATTCCACCGAACACGTTGTGTGCATAGGAGGTGAGCTAGAGCACCACTAACCCCTCTCCCCCTCGGCCAGAAAAAAAAACAGAGCAGTGAGCTCTGCTCTTGAGTGAGGGGGTTTATATAGGCAACTCACTGGACACGGTTGGTGCTACAAACCGGGACTAAAGGGGTGCCTTTGGTCCCGGTTTATAACGCCAACCGGGACCAATAGTGGTGGGCCAGGAGCAAGAGCCATTGGTCTCGGTTTTTAGCTCCAACCGGGACCAATAGGTCCAGACGAACCGGGACCAATGGCCCACGTGGCCCGGCCGGCCCCATGGGCTCACGAACCGGGTCCAGTACCCCCATTGGACCCGGTTCTAGATTGAACCGGGGCTAATGGGCTGGACCAATGCCCTGTTTTCTACTAGTGGAACGTTATGCTCGATTGTGGGTTCATGCCCCTCGATGACTAGTTTGAGTGACAGAAACATGAGTCTAGGGGATGTGCTGTTGCCACAAGGGGGAAAACAACGGTGCTTGTGCCCACGGGTGCAAGGATTGTTTACTTTACGCAAAGTTCTTTAATGCAGTTGTCTGTTGCTTTGAGTTTACACTATGGGTGGGGCTCGCAACTTAATACCAGCGAGATGTTCTGGATAGATATCTCAAGGTGGATGATTAGTAGTAGATATTGATGGATTTCGGTCTACTTACTTTGGCGTACCGCCCATGCTTCGAACCTCAACCTTTCTTGCAATGTAGTCAGCATTGGTTTGCGCACATGGTCCTGTCAATTGCCCAGCTGTAATTCGTTTACCTCACATAGCTGTTTTATCGTCTTTTGGGAGAGAGACATCACTAGTGAACATCATGAGACTCCAGTCCATATTACCATCATTGATCACATCCGCTATTTACTTTTCGCTTTTATTTACTATTGCAAACATTATCTATCACTACTATCACTTGCGTTTAATCCTTTGTGAACTACAAGGCCGGAGGGATTGACAACCTCTTTGTACTCGTTGGGAGCAAAGTTATTTGTATCTGTGTGCAGGTCCACGTTGATTGCTAATATCTGGCGCCGTTAGCAGTTGACACCTTCTTGGTGAACCTAGGAGTCTCTGGGGATTCGATCCTTGGTATCTTTGCCAAGGGAAAAACTTCCGCAACACTACATCTCACACCTTCCACTTGGGGTAACCAACGAGGGGCGAGAAGCCTAGCAACAATATGATTTCTTGGACGTGCAGATAGAAAGATACGAGTAAAACAAGCCTCTCGTCAAAAATGAAAGATCTCTATCAACGAATATGCGAAGATTGCATGATTGGTACTTGAAAATCTCCAGAGAGTCTGGGGGGAGGGATAGCTTGTATTTGAGAGTTAAACCGGAGCATGACCTCGTTGGAATTGAACTGTTGACTGTTCCATTTGAGGAGTTCTATCAGTTTTTCAATCAATTGGCCCTCGATAAAACAACGGTCACCTGCTACTGTTTGTAAGTAGTACTACTTCTGTCATTAAGTCTCTCTATATAGCTGATCTTCATTGCATGTATTTATAATTATCCTCACTATATTATGCAGATTGAAGATCGTCGAATTGAAGAAAAGACAAGTAGGTGATATTGGGTTCATTAACACATACCTCATAGATGCAACCGAGGTTAAATTGCGTCCCTCAGATACCGAGACCAACTTGCTACGATCGTTGGTGGTAAATGAAAGCAAAGATATAATACTCTTTCCTTACAACTTCAAGTGAGTGTAACTGTCTTGTGCATATTTGGTTTCCCTTATATATCAGTCAAGGTTATAGTAATGTAATTGACGAGTTCTTGCATGCGTGCGCAGCTTCCACTATATTCTCTTAGAGATTAAGCTTGAGAAGGGAGTAGTAACTGTCTTGGACTCTAAACGTAAAGATCCCGAGGAGTATGCGGACATGACTCAAATGCTCGACAGGTAAGTTAAATCGATCAATATTATCCACCATGCATATCAGCAACTTCATTTCTGATATCAAGTAATTGTTTTCTTTGTCTGGCAGGGTTTGGAGAAAATTCACCAAAAAAGCTCCGGGACTGCCGAAGAAGCTAGAATTTAGATACCCAAAAGTAAGTACTATATAGTAGCACGTTCCGCGCGCGCATCTCCTCTATCTTGATTCAAGCGCTAGTTTCATCAATACCATTTGGCATTCTTGCTTATCAGTTTGATTGACCTCTATTTCTTGTAAAGTGGTTGTGGCAGGAACCCGGGAATGATTACTGTGGATACTACATTTGCGAGTCCATCCGCCACACGACCTATGAGCGGGGCTACTCTAAAGCACAATTTGAAGTGCGTAAGCAATTAATAATATTCACAAATTTATAGCATCATTTCATGTATTGACCCCCTACTTCAAATTAGATGTTTCGGATGCGGGATGAACTCCTAACACCAGATCGTCTGCGAGCAATTCAAGAGGAATTGGCGGCATTCTTCCTTGAACACGTGATCACGCCAGACGGAGAATACTATGTGGACCATGCGTCCATCCTATAGGAGATTATACTTGTAAGAGATAATTATTGTATATATGTACCCGGTAGTGTCGGATAGATATACGAGAACTTGTTGTTCGACCAATCTCTCGGAGAAGGAGAGGTGGTCGATATTACTTCTCTCTGTATGCATATATATATATATATATATATATATATATATATTGATTATACGATCTTCTGTTTCCTTCGTTTGCTTTACTAGCTAGCTAGCTAGCTAGCGTGTCTAGTACTCTCTATACGTATGTGTACGTAGTACGTAGCGTCGACCAAGCACGGACATAAGAGAGGACACTTCTCTCTATTAATTAGCTAGCTAACACAATATGAAACACCTAAATTAACCCCCCAAAACCT